>JANBXA010000051.1:10000-665000 GCA_030556225.1 Cricetiscus sungorus | reverse complement strand
CCATGACTCCTAATCACACGGATCAGTGTCTTATTCAACCAGCACCAGAGAAGCTTCCTTCTGTGACAGCCACCCACAGCCAGACATTATGCAGAGGGTGGGAGACCTTGGAACACTTATCCCTAAGTGGGATGGACCCAAGAAGTTCTACCTCTCAGAGCTCAGGACACCGTGAGGGAAAGGTGGCAGAAAGAGTGCAAGTGCCAGAGGCGAAGGTGAACAACAACAAACAAGGCCCCCTGAGTCAACACAAGCAAAGTCCTCATGGTTTCCACATCAGTGTTTTTGATGGAAATCCTGAATGTGAAAACATGTGGGTCTCTGACTCATGTCTCTTCTCATGAGTAAAAATTTTCCTTGTGCTGGACAGGTTTTGTTTAATATTATTTTGTTTTTACTACACACACACAACACACACACACACACACACACACACACACACACACACACACACACACACACAAAATGAATGACGTACAAGAGTAACGTCAGTAGGCAACGGTTATGAACTGAACAGAGATTTATACCTTCCCGGAGAGGGAAAATCAGTTTTCTGCAACAGAGTGACCAGAGTGACACTGGACATACCAACTACTCCAAGGCAGGTATAATGTTCAGGAGTAGTTGAACAACACATAATGGACTAAACAGCTAGTGTGTGAGTGCTGTTAATTCTTTCGTTGTTGTTCTTCCTCTTTGGGTGGTGTTTTATATCTTGTTTTTGCGTTTTTGCTTTTTGAGGATGAACTTAAAGCTGCGTGGGGAAGGAGGGGGTTGATGGGTTAAGGGTTAGGGTTAGGGTTAGGGTTAGGGTTAGGGCAAGGTCTCTGGGAGGGGGAAGAATATGATGAAAATATACTTAAATGTAAATGTTGTTTTGAACAGAAAAGAATCTGTTGGTATCGTCTCTGTTTGGATCTTGTTTAGGCAGCCCTAGTGTATATTGTCACTTCCTCTGGCTCTTATAGTCCTTCCACCCCCCCCCTTCCCTGAGTCTTAGGTGGGGCAGTTGTTTGGAGCTGTATCCACTGAACATATTGAATAGGAACCATTGGTTGTTTGTGGAAATCAAGCCAAGTACTGGGCCCCTAACCAATCTTAAAGAAGCTGCTAGTACCTCTTAACTACACCAGCCTAACTCCTAACTGCACTCTGAGTCTTGATTCTCAAATACCCACAGATGCAGCTCTCACCCTTCATCAAAGACACTTCTCCTTGAAACTGACGGACGCCACTCTGGGGCCCCAGGATTGAGAAAGGCTAGTCCTAGGCCTCTGTGCCCATCATGCTAACCATCCCGTGCAACCCACCAAATACCTTCTCAAACTCGATGGGGTACATCTTGAATCCAAGGAGTTTGTCTTGAGGAGGAAGTGAAGTCTTGAGTTCCTCCAGGTGGCTGTACTCTGAAAAGTGAAGGGACACCACTCAATCTGGTGAACCCATAGCACTTGCCCAAGGTGAAATCAGGGGTGGGTGGGTGGGTGGGTGGTGTTCACTTAAATGTTTGAAAAGAAGAGGCATGTCGGAAGGTGTGAGGGAAGGCCTGAAGAGACAAGAGAAAACACTTCCCTTGTCCCCTGGCAAAGGATACACATACATGGGGTTAAAAAGTACAAACAGGTTCAGGAAGACTTGGAGAACCCCAGTAACAAAGATGAACACACACACACACACACACACACACAACACCACCACCACCACAACCACCACCAAAACAACAACAACGACGACGATGACAAAAAAAAAATAAAAAAAAAACACAAAAGGAGGTAGCAGGTCCATAGAAGATAAAGGACACAAGCAAAGGAATTATCCTTCAACAGATGAACACACCTAGAAGCTACTAAGGTCAAAAGAGAGGACACTGCAGGTGTCTATCAAGGTATAGCCGTGACATTAAGTAAGATAGATTAGATACAGAAAAATCTGGCACAATTACTCAACCTCTATGGCTCAACTAATAGGCTACAGCTAGTGGTCAAACAAATGAAACAGAAAATAGACAAAGGTTTTCAGGGCCAGTGAGGTGGTGTAGGCCAGGAGAAGTTGTTCAACGGGCATAGGATTTTAGTTTTGCAAGATGAAGACATTGGATCTGGGGAAAGGGGATTCACCTAAGTTCACAGAGTGAAATGACAAGCAATGGTATAGGGGAGAGAAGCAGACAGACACACTGCTATTAAATGAGAGGATTCTGAAGAGGAAACCGTTGGCAAATATATATACAGAAAGGAACGCTAGGAGACAAACACTTTGAAAGGGAAATCGAGAACTGTATCGATGGGAGACTTGTACAAGAGAAGAGTCTATTCAGAGATATCAGAGGAGGCGAAGATGGGCGTGCAGAAAGCCAGATGTGTCTCTAGCAGACAGACAGACGGCACTGACACAGAGGAAAGTCTGAAGCACATACCAGGGTGGGAATATAGAGGACACCTGTCGCCAAACAAAGCAGCAAAGGTATCAAGACACCAGAGGGCAGGGAGAAATCACGTTCTTGGTGTATGAAAGCAAATCAACAGAAACAAGAAGTAGAATTCTGTGAAGATACCACACAAGAAAAGGAAAGGAACATTCCCGTTAACCTATAGTGCAAAGAAATGAGATACAGAAATTTGCTTCAAGCATCCGTCCTTAAGCACAGACGCAAAAGAAGGCAGACTAGATGAGTCTCAGAAATACAGTAAAAGGCATGGCCAGTGGCAAACACCAGAGGGGAGGCTAAGGGAGAGAGGAGACAACTGGGGTCCCCCGAACTCATGGCAAAGCATGAGTTCTCACCAAATGTGGCACTGGTGCTCTTCAGCTCCTGCTCAGAAACATGGATCCTGACACCAGACTTGGGAGCAAACTTGGGGACCTGCAGAGTCTGCAGGAGTTTGGCCACAGTGGCACGGTCCTGGGACCCTCCTAGCCCATATGTCTGGGCGAACAGGTTGGCTGCGGCCATCACGTAGTCCAGATGCAGGGGCTGAAGGAAAGGCATGGCAAAGAAAAGCGAGCTCAGCAACCTTACTGGGGAAGGGTAGAGACCCACTCCCCAGGCACCCACCTAGGAGACCCCAAGGACACTTACATTGTTTGTGTCAAAGGTGAGCGGGCGTGGACAGCGTTTTGGTCCCGACCAGAAGAGTGCACCAGAGCTTGTCAGCTAGGAGAAATCAAAGGTACGGACAGGGCTGGGAGAGAAGGAACTCTCCGGCAATCCTTGGGCCAAGAAGCCTAGGCTCACCATTCTTTAAAGTTCACGATGAGACACAACACACACACACACACACACACACACACACACACACACACACACACACACACACACAGAGAGAGACTTAAACTTACCAATATATATGAGGTACTAAACTGATGCAATAGAAAGTCATGCACATTAATTCTTTTTAAACTACCTCTAGCCGTTATTACACTGACTTCACCGATATGGCTTATGAAGACATTACATGCAACAAGACCCACTATCAAAACATCCTGGACTTGAACCCACAGCTTGCTGTATGCTTAACCATAAAATGTCTCACTTGTCACCACAACCCTCCAGAGAAATCTGACCTGACTCAGCCCACAACAAGTGCGGGCGGAAAGAAACCTAAGCCCCTTGCTTGTGGGACAGCAAGAAGGAAAACACAAAGGCGTGCACAAAGTACTTGTAGGACGCTTGCAAGCAGCTCTCCACAGGTCAGTAACCATCCAATTTCCAGGAAACCCCTTTGGCCAAATGGACCCATCGCATCTGTGATACCTGGTCTGGAGGGAAGTTGTGCAGCAACTGCTGGATGTTGTCAGAATACTGGGTGTGCCAGTGCTGGTAGGCCCAAGTCACACAGTCAGCCCAAGTGTTTGGTCTCTGCAAGACCAGGGTACGCTGTACAGTCGCCAGTACTTCCAAAGGCTGGGTGCCAGCCAGCTGCAGTGTGCGCTCCATGAACTTGGGATCCCTGTCCAACACATAGAGCTGGATTATTTCAGAGGCCTGGAAATAAGGTTTCTGGGCATGGAAAAGTCAGCCCTGACCACCTCCCACAGCAACCATTAACTCATACAGCTATGACCAGAACTAGATTTGATTTGTCTTAAATCTTAACCACTACAACAACACGAATATTGATGCAATCAATATAAATGAAATCAAATCTGAAGTAACTGTTCAAAAGGAATCAATGAAAGAAACACTCAGTCTTATAAGAGGACAACAGTAAACAAATCTATTAGTTTATCAATAAAAATATTTACTGAAAGAATACTAAAATAATAATCTTAAAATAGGCAAAGAAGAATAGGTAAGTAAGAAGAAAGGATCGGAAGAAAAAAAGAAAGGAGATGGAGTGGAGAAGGAAGGGAAAGAGAGACTGGCATTAAAGCATGACCTTCAACTAAGCTACATATTGAGACACCGTCCCAACTCCTGGTTTGAATCCCTGTTAATAATAGTCTCAAATGACTCAAGGTCCCCAAATATTTCATTTTTGTTTCAAGGAAATTATTATCTCATTGGGCAATTAGACCGATTGTAAACTGTGTATCAATTAATGAAATTACATATCCCCATGTTCAACTGAGGCCCTGTCCCCTTCCCTCCTCACAAGTCTGTGAGTTGTATCTCTGTTTGTCTCCTAAGTAGAGCTCCATGAAAAAGAAGCTGTAACTATTCCCTTATAGTAAATTGATCAGCAGTAGATATATTTCATAAAATCCCATTTTTATTTCTCTAATAAGTAGACAATACCCTTGTTCCTTTATCTTACATGGCCCATAATGTCTTAAAAAGTAAGTTTTCAGTTTGTTTTCCAAAATAAAGAGAACTTGAGCTTTTGTTAAATTTGCAAATAAATGGACTTATTAGGTTAGTAAATTATTCTTCAAGAATGCACAGATACAGGCAAACAAACACACACAGAGGCATAGACAAACAAACACACAAGCATACTGTGTCACAGGTGAACAGAGAAGGGAATTTTGTCTGGACTCTTGGTAAATTGACACTTCCATTTAGAAAACTGTTCTAATTACACAACCAGGGGCCTGCTATGTAATGAATGAGCTACCATAGGAAATATTATGACTTTTGAAACCTTTCGTGATGTTTTTATAAAAAGAACACTCTGTGCCTTCGAGATGCTCCATACTCACACTGTACCAATGAAAATTCTGGCAGTATGTTATCTGGTAAAAACTTTCAAAAAATTTTGATATAAGTCACTAGTACTGTTTGCACAAAAGAATAGACAACTACCTTGAGAAGTACAGACATTCCTTCTTTGAGATCCATGAATTATAACCTTTGTTAATATCGGTTATTTTTGAGGTTTGACTCTGTATATAACATTTACCATTAAGTAGTTTTTCTTTGTGTTTAAATGATTGTGAGTGGTATTAGTTGATGAGGTATCAAATAGCTGTTATGTCCTTGAATCAGTCTTTGATACCTATTGCATGATTAAGAGAATGCATTTGTCAGTATAGAACAAACACTGATTCTATACTCTCATGGCATTCCTTGGGCTTCTGATTGGCATGTGGGTTACTTGAAGAAACACTTCATGGCATGGAAATATCATGTCTTTTTTTGAACTAAATTTTAAAATGAAAAATGAATGGACATAGAGAAGAAAAGTACAAGGAAGCTTTATAAAATTATATCTCAACATTAGTAGCAAGAAACACAAAAGATCAAAGAACAGAAGAACCAAGGAAGCACAAATTGAAATGATGTGCAGATATTCAAGTAGGTCATATTTATTAAGCCATTTGTGTATATAAATATTTATCTAACATTTTATGTAACTGTTCATGATAAAAATGGTCATAAATCATCAATGAAAGTAGTAGAGATATCCTAGTAAGTGCATCAGTAAGTTATAATTTTATTATTCAATGTAATAACAAAAAAGAATGTTGGTAATGTTTTTTTTCTTGTAGCAATACAGTTTCTATGACTTCCATCATTCTTTATTTTCTTCTAGATATTTGAGTAGGGTTCACATCTACATTCAGATATTTGATTTAATGTTTAGGTTGACATACTTGTAAATTTTATCAGATTGGAAGAAAAATGCAGAGGTAATTGGGAAGTTTTTATTTACTACAAAGAAGAAAAAATAAAATAAAAATACTGTGACCTCAAAAATAAAATAAACCAGTAATTAAAGGGAAGAACAGTTCAGCATAATTCCATGGAAAAAGTCTAGAATAATCAGATCATGTCCCCTCAGAGCAAGAGAGCTGGATTGATTAGTTTATCCATGAAACAGCTATGGATACTGAATGAACTTCAGTAGAATTGGAGATACAGTTTGCAGCACTTCACCTAGACTCCTATGCATTTACTATTTTGTTTCCATGGTAAGCACAAGGTCTAATGGAAATGGAAAAATGTGTTGTCTGTTTTGCCATGGTCAAAATTCTAGAGGTACACATGCCTTGGGAAACCACAATGCCCATGGGGTCCAAAGATTTTAAAACTATATTAAATTGTTTATACCCTTTCCAAATCAAGTAAAATGGCTTAAATTCATGCCTGTACAAGAAAATCAAAGAAATGTAAGCCACGTATCAGTAAGAAAATTTGTAATAAATATAGTGGTTTATCTATAAAACCAAGCATTCTTCACTCTACATTCACAGAGTCCTGCAGTTTTAAAATTCTTCATTCATCTTTCTACCACAATAATCCAAGGTAGCAAGGCATAAACTTTGACAATGATGTACAGAAAATTTACTCATAGCTTGATTAACTAGAATGGTATTGGTATTGAAGTTTGAACAAGATTGTCATTTACATCAAAACGGAGCACCAATCCAGTACCAATGGCATGAACTATTTCCTGAGGCTATATACATACAAAAAGCTGAAGAGAAACTCATTCTCAATTGTCACAGAGTCTATTAAGCTCAGCAAATACTCATTTGACACTGGGAGAAGAGTCAGATCCAAAGACATCTCAGTATGCAAGAGATATATATTGTCATGGACAGATGTACTAGACATTAACCTGTCAACAAACATCATGTATAATGGTAGCTACAATGATTACAGACTTCAAAAGTAGTATTGACATTCTGTATACATGATTTTTGAGGTGAGAAGATAATTGAAGTTGGATAGCTTTCTCATTATTGATATACACCCTATACATAATCCCTAGTCTAGGAGGTGGACTAATACCCTGATGAATGAAGTAAACACTCACCCTTTTAACAATATCATTGTGTTTTTTAAATTTTGTTAATCTATGGTTTTACTTTTTAAGAAGGAGGTAATTAAACAAGAAAAAAAATCTTTGTGTGGTTTTTCTACCCTGAAATTAGCTGTTAACTTCAGGACAGCTCCCTGGGCTTTGGTCCAGCTCTTCTTTGAAAAATCAAATTTCCCATATGCTGTCATGAGAATTTATACAGGACACTTAGAGTAAACTATCCAAAGATAACACATCATCTCAGGCACACTTTGTTCTTGACATCATAATATGGGAATAGAAAATTTCACCAAGGTACCCCGGCAACAATTATGATGTTCCCTTCTGGCACATTTTAATACACAATCCATTCATAGACCCATGTTATATATTAATTTATTTTCTTCCAAAACTTCAAGTCCCTATGTGACATAAATATTTTCCATTCTCCTAACAAACAACTGCATGGCTTTGCTAATGTACACATGAAAATGTCAACCATCATATCATAAGTCAACTAGTTAAATGAAAATTTAGACATATTTCATCCGCACCAATTGGCATGTATCCACAATGGATACAATATCATTCTAGTGCTTCGGCTTAAATCAATTTTTTAATTAAAACAAGATTTGCTATATCCTATTATATTTGGAGCAACTTTTTATGGTCTACATGCTGACATGAGAGAAAGTAGGTGAGTGAATATTCATTCCAGTACAAAAAGGCACACACAAAGAAAGAAACACACACACACACACAGAGACACACACATTCACACATGAACAAACAACAAACACATTTGACAGAAAAATGACAGCAATGCTATCAAATATCTAGGCTCACAGAATTTGCATGCAACAAGTACCAGGAACATAGCTTACGCTCAAATATTGGAAATTTAACTCTTTATCTAAGAATTTGGTTTGATTCCCCCAACTGGCAGCATCAAATGCAACAAGAAATGGACCTGTATAGAAAACCTCAAGGCTTCAAGAATAATGGCATGGAAATGTCCATAAACTGATTAGAAGACTCACCCTTTATGTATGCAGCCAGTAAAGGTTGTATAGGACATGTATAAGTAACACCAAAACCTCCAAAAATTATATTTCAGCTTCTCTCTTCATTTTGGGGATTTGATAGAAGCAGTGAAAATTCCAAATGGTATTACCTGTGATCAGTTATGTTCTCACAAACAGACACAAACAAATATATCTCCCAATACTTGAAACAAACTGCACCCACTTCTGACACCCATTTTGTATCTTAGTTGTTTCATACTAAGAAAAATTCTTGGGTGAGATATGATGATTTGTATCTCTCCAACCTCCCAACAAACTATAATGCAAAGCAAAGCAAAGCAAAGCAATCATGCAAGAGCAAGTATCACTATGCCATTGTTACTGATTGATGTTCAGTTTCTCATAGTTCATATTCCACAGATGATATATGTCCAAAATGAAGAAAAGACCATTCATGCTCTTTTTCCCTATGCAGCATAAATAACCTCAAATAAAAATAGCATTAATCCTTCTGTGTGATCCCCCTCTTATTTCTAACCAAGAGCAGTCTACAGACTTCAGGTGACTCATTTTTTACTGGGCACATGGCTCTGCCAATGTTCTTATCTGATATTACAAAAAATATACAAAACAACCTACAAGTGAAGATGCCTCTCCTATGCAAGCTATGGATTGTAATCTGTGTTAACCTGTAATTCTGGTGAGAATATTGTCTGGACTCCACTGAAGATATGTCTTGTTCTATGTTACTACCTGGAAAGAACTAGGTATAGGCGTGGTATCCTCTACTAACTAAACACAACAATTAAACTGAGATGTGTGTTGCAAATTTCAACAATTTTCTCTCTATATTTCAAATGTAAATAGTGATCCTAGTTATTTCATTGGATTTATTAAGCCATACTTGTCATACATCTTATTTAAATAGTGAGCTACAAAATGTTTCACCTGTGATTAAACTGTCAATTCAAGGAAGAATGACATGCTATAGAAAACAAATATCAAAATTCGTAATATTTCTTCAGGTATTTTGGCCATTTGGGAAGAAAACCCCAAAATGATTGAGTAAGGTATTTCAAAATGTATATTTTCTTTATGTTAACACCAATGGCAGTAAAATATAGATATAGTAACCTTTGCATAATTGGCACTTGTTTAAATGCAAAATTGTAATGGTAAGGAAGTCTCTTGCTCTGTCTCTTTTCACCCTGGTTAGCACTGACAAAAACACAGCCTTCTGTTCTTTAATGGTATGAAACAAATGACAATATCATATGTCTAATGTGCACACCAATATTCAAGTATCCCACTACAAAGTATTACACATGGTCATGTTGAATGCTTGTGGAAATATTGTTTCACATGAAATTTGTCTATGACATATATCTTCAGCTCTATGAATGGAGGATTTTAGAATAGAAAAAAAGAATTCAAAAAAGGAAAAAGAAAGGAACAAATATGAAAAATACATAAAAGTAAATTTAGAAAACTATAGCATATAAAGTATGGATAAATAATAAATTTCTACAAATTTCTGATTCACAATTCAGAAACAAAGGAGCAGTAATGAAGGACAAAAGGAAACTAGTAGAGATAACAAAGTAGATAATATGTATTTATTTAGGATTTTTTTATTCACACACACACACACAAATATTAGGTTTTGTATCAAGAATTAATGATAAAAGACACCATGAAAGTGCATGTAAAGGAATGTACTATGGCTATAGTGTTATATTTGATGCCTTTTATGTTGCAGTACAATTTTATTTAAACAAAAGTAATTATATCAATTAACAAATAGTTCTTTACTTTGGGAAAATTATTTCTCCCAGTCTCAAAAAAACCTTAATATGCTTCCAGATCTTTTGTATTTAGGGGCCCACTGGCTGGCTGTCATCTACATTTTGGAGCATCCATTTTCAGATATTGAAGCTCCTGCATAAGCTATCTTACTCATTTTTGCACTGGTATATTAAAATATTTTATCAGAGTATAGAAAACAAGAAGTGATAATAGGGAGGTAATGTTGATAAGATAATAATGGGGAAATAGCTATCATATTCTATATATAGATTTAAAAAATTCTAGAAATTTGAGGAAGATTTAGAAAGTCATTGTCACAGGCCAGAAAATAAAGGACAAATTGTATTTTTTGCAGATAACCACATATGATAATTTGGGTAGCTGGGGGTCAAAGATTTTTGAACCCCAGTGCTGGGCCTCTGTCGCACCTGTGTCTGGAACCAGTTCAGGTCAAATTCCCCCAACACCCTTCCGTGGGAACTCCCTGGGTTATCCCTGAATCTTGCTCCCCTCTATAACATTTCCGTAGCAATACTCCTCTTGGTACTCTGATACACAATATCTCCCACCTGAACCTCCCGTACCCCCAACCTGTGCCCTACTGAACCCACTGCTCTACTGCTCTGGTCGAGCACTGGGCCACAGGGCAGGCCCAATAATCCTGCCATCTCTGAGGCACTTCTTGGATCTTCTCTGTATACATGAGACTTGCCTATCCACGAGAGACCAGTCTGGTTCCCAGCATGCCTGATCTTTGACTCCCAATGTCATGCCACTGCAAGACATCTCCATCACTGAGCCACTGTTGCAGACATGCCTATCCACCTGTGACCACACTGAGTCTCTGACTGCCTGACCTTGACTCCCATTGCCAGGCCTCTGCCAGAGGAGACCTGCCTATCCTGCCATGGAACACCCTGAGTCCATGCCTATCTGAACTTTGACCACCATACCCAGGGGCCTGCCAGAATAGAGAACTACAAGAGAGTTTGGACCACACAGAGCTACAGGCATCAAACTCCTGAAACAATTATACCCATGGGGAGAGTAGTGTATATAGACAGATACTCTACATGCACCCCCTGGAAGAAGCAATGAAAAGACCCTAGTGGAGACAGTGTAGCAATGGATGAGAGAACTCTCAATGGCTATCTGTCCAGAGGTCATGCCTCCTGGGGAAAAGTGGTTCAGGTCCCTGCAGGTGCTTGCATGGCTGGCTGTTTGGAAAGGGTGCTAGATGTGTTTTGTGCTATGATAACAATATTGCCTTTTATTCATGGATATTTTAGCCTGTAGCTCCACTAGTAATTCAGAAATGCCTAGAGAACACTTAGACATAGTTTCAGAAACTGAAAGAGATACAGATTAGCAGTCAATAGATGGGTATTGCCCTCTGTGCCTCCAGATACAGATCCTAAGGCACCAGTTGTGACTTCAGATGTCAGCCAGGGCCGGATACATCAATTAGGGCTAAGGCTGTAAGAATTTTCCCGCAATGTGACCCTGCCTGTAATTAGCCTACTAGCAGCAAAGCTGTTGTGGGATTCACTACAATACACTAATTTGGGATCTTAGGGCCCTTAAATCAATACTATTAAAAATTTACTATCCAAAGACAAAGATTATTTTCTAAACTCAACAAATCAAATCTCTGATACGCTGACCATAAACAGGCCAAAATAAACAGAGGTTCCTGGCTACACACTTGCTTAGATGTATTTTATGACCTCTTGTTTCAAAGTAATTGTTGACGCCTTTACAGTATGTCTGTAAATATTTAAACCGTGGCTAAAAATCTGTTCCTTAAACTTTCTGTATAAAAACCCGATTCTTTGAAGTAAACTTTGCAGCAGTTCACAAACCTCCTCAGGTGTGTTTGTGTCTGTCTGTCAAGCCGAAGCCACTCCTGACCTGCTCATCCTAGTCTTGGTCTCCACGCAGACCTGTTACCCACTGAGCAGTCTGCGGGAAGAAACACCTAAAAATTGAAAGACAAGCATGGCACCATAAAGTCTAGGGACTCTACATAAACTGAACACACCAAACCAGATGAAACAAAAGAGAACAACTTAAAACATAACTTCATAAAAATGATAGAGGCCCTGAAAGATTATATGAGAAAATGTCTTAAGGCTGAGCACAGTAGACCTGCCTATCCATGTGGGAAAAACTGGACTCCCAAACTGCCAGATTTCTGATCCCCACTGCCAGCCCTCTGCTGGAGTTCCTGGCCCCTCCAAGAGATCAGCCTATCTGCAAGTGGCCATTCTTAGTGTCTGCCTGAGGGACCCTTGACGTACATGGCTGGGCCTCTGCTGGAGCCTGATGTTTGACCACCATCAACATGCCCCTGTGTGAGGAGAGTATTCATAGAGAGCTTGGACCACCCACAGCTACAGAAATCAAAATTCTGATCCACCTAAGACCACCAGGAGAGTACCATAGAGAGAGAAAGACTCCATCTGCACCAATTGGAAGGAGTGATGTGAAGACGACAATATAATAAAATGCCTAACAATAAAAAGACAAGCATGAAACAATAATCTAGGGACTATACATCAAGTAGACCTGAACAGATGAAGAAGCAGAAGAGAATGACTTAAAATTATCATCATAAAAATGATGGAGGCCCCCAAAGACTATGTGAGAAAAACCCCTTAAAAATGGAAGAAAAAACAAATAAAATATTGGACAAGATGAACAAATCTCTTAAACACAGTATGGAGAGAAAAGAAAAATCGATCAAAAAGGTGAAAAAAAATGGTTCAAGACTGGAAAACTGAAATAGAAACAATAAAGAAAACATATATTGAAGGAATGCTGAAAATAGAAAAACTGGACAAATTATCGGGAATTGCAGATTATTAAAAAACTTAACAATCAAAATAAAAGGGATCGAAGAGAGAATCTCAAGTGAGAAGATAAACTACATGAAATAGATTCATCTACCAAAAAAAATGTAATCCAACAAACCCTGAATGCACAGCATCCAGGAAATGAGGTACACAATGAAAAGACCAAACCTAAAATAAAAGGCACAGAAGAAGGCAAATAAGCACAGCTGAAAAGTGCAGAAAACATATTCAACAAAATAATTGAATAAAACTATACCAATCTGAAGAAGGACATGCCCATGAAAATACAAGAAGCAGAGGAAACACCAAATCGACTGGACCAAAGGAAAATTTCCCCTCAACACATAATAATCAAAACATCCAACATACAGAATAAAGAAAGAATATTAAGAACAGCGAAGGAAAAAGGAGAGGTAATAAATAAAGGCAGACCTATCAAAATTACACCTGACTAATCCTTGAACCCTCAGCCTCAAAATGTACAAGGACCCTGAACCAGAACCATCAGTTTAACCTGAAACTGAACCCTCACCATGAACAGGAACCTTAACCTTAACTCTCACACTGAATCTGAACATGAACACTCTCTCTTAAAATTCATGCTGAAACTGAACCCTGCACCTGAACACAGAAGGTGGTATGGTTTTATGTGAGATTTGAGTTTTAGTAGTGTTTCTTTTATGAATGTGGGTGCCTTTGTATTTGGGGCATAGATGTTCAGAATCGAGACTTTTTGTTGATAGATTTCTCCTGCGATGAATGTGAAATTACCATCTTCATCACTTTTGATTAATTTTAGTTTGAAGTATAACTTGTTAGATATTAGGATAGCCAAACCTGCTTGCTTCTTGGGTCCATTTGATTGGCAGTTATTTCCTGGCCTTTTACCTTGAGGTAATGTTTATCTTTGAAACTTAGATGTGTTTCCTGTATGCAGCAGAAGGATGTATTTTGTCTTCATATTCATTCTGTTAGCCTGTTTTATTTTTTTTTTTTATAGTCGAGTTAAGGCCATGAATGTGGAGGTAGAGTAAGGATCATTGATTGATGGGAGATGTTATTCTGTAAATATGTTTCTCATAGTGGTTAATAAATAAAGAACTGTTGGCCAATAGGAAAGCAAGGTATGTGTGGCTAGGAGACAAGGAGGAAAGAGGAAGTAGTTACAAGGGGTCAGCATGGGAAGCCTGGAGAGAGCACAATGCTGGCCCATTGCTCCCTGGTAAGATGAGCTATGTGGAAATACTTAGAATAGTAGAAATGGGTTAACTAAGACAGAGCTAGCCGAAAAGGAAATAGTAACTGGCCAACAGAATTGTATCAAATACAGTCTCAGCATGTTATTTGGGGCAAGCACGGTAGTGGGACCCGGCAGCTGGCAGAGAAAACATACTCATTGCATAATGGTGGCCAATGTGGCTATTAATAACTTCCACTTAAAACTAAGAAAAGCTTAACAAATGTTTTACAAACAAAGGAAAAAATACATACAAGTCTTCTTGCTAGCAGCACTTTCTTGGTTGGACTTTGTTTTGCTAGAGAGAGAGATTTGCTCAGCTCACTTAACAGAGGTTTCCAAAATTAGCATAAGCATCAAAAAAAATGCATTGCTTTTAAAAAGCTCTGTTAACAATTCATTGTTGTGAACAAGAGCTGCAATGAAGGTTTACAATGTGGTTTAAAATATCCGCAGGCTTGGTAAAGAAAGAAAAAAAAATAAAATGGTTTTAAAAGGACAGAATGTGGCTGGGTGTGGTGGCACACGCCTTTAAACCCAGCACACAGGAGACAGAGGCAAACAGGTCTCTGTGATTTCAAAGTAAACCTGGTATGCAAAGTGAATTCCAGGACATTTAATAGTTACACAGAAAATCTCTGTCTCAAAATATGTAAAAATATAAGTGAAAGGAATAGAGTAATAAAAAAGCCACATAAAGATGGAAAGCACAGAGAAACTTTGGATATTGCATGATATTCTGTTATCTTTAAACTGTTTGACTGCTGAGGAAATGACAACTACGGATAAAAGAAATGCTGCTGGACTAATCCAATTTATATATTATAAACATGCTTTGACTCCAAAATTTAAGTCTAAGGACAAGTTACTGGGGAAAAGGATTTCTATTTTAGTTTCCACAGAAAAGGAAAAGGTGTGGATTCCTTCCAGACTAATGTGGTTTGATCAAGCAAAAGCCCCTGAAACAGCACCCCAGGTGGTACAATGTTCAAAACAGCTTGGACAAAGCTGCCTTGCAGACTACAGCCAAAATTACTGTGTCTGCTTATGATCACCCATGGCAGTACCCCCTACCAGCAGGAAGCAGTTGGGAAAGAACGATGCCCACATCCCCAAATATTGTTTATAAATGTTTGTTTTTATTTAAGTGGGCTTGGTTAAAAATGGTTTATGACACAAGCAATCTTTTAAAAGTAAAAAGGGAATTGTGGCATAGATATGAATGCTTTGTTTTGGAATGGATTTTTATTTATTGATACAAATATAAGGTCAATTTTGTGGTTAAGTATATTTCTCTGTTTAGGTATTGTGTTTATATATCTAAGTTAGACATGTAATGTATAAGTTAGTACAGATGATAATTACCTATGATAGTGAAAATTAGAGTTAAGTTAATTAGGTTTTCTAGATACACAGAGAAATATTTGAGACGAATATGCATTCTTCACGTCTTTCAATGACCTACAGAATATGGTACTTAAAATGGTTTAAGGTTTTTCTTGACAGTGAGGCATGGCTGCACCTGTTACCAAAACCTGCATCAAAAAGGAAGATGGACACTGAAGAAACATGTTACGGAGTTTGCTTCTAATAGGTCAAGTCTAGCCATTTGGACAAGACACTGCTCTTGTCTAGACTGTTTGACTATATGTTGTATAAAGTGGACATGCAGAACCCACAGAAAAGTGACTGCTGAAACAAGATGGACATTGCTACAGGATTCCTGCTTCATGGAAGAGGCTGCCTGCCAGACAGTCTACAGGACACAGAGAAAAGTGACTGACAAACTGCCAATACAGGTGGACAATTTAAAGTTTCCTGCTTTGCTGAGGAGTCTGCCAGACACACTATGGCCTACAGGCTGAAGATGAAACATTACAGAAGAAATTAGGTGACTTACCAGGCAAGATGTCTCTGTCATTTCTAGAGTATATAAATATTATCTTTCTGTGATTTTTGAAGGAGTTGAAGACAGATAGTTATGGTTTTATTTTTTCTTAGTTAGGATTAAAGATAAGTAACATATAAGAATTTAGACTCACAGAGATAGGATAGATGATATTTTCTTTAAGTCTTACAAAAAGTTAATGGACTACATATTGTTTACTGTGACTCTTATTTGATGAGTGTTGTGTGATATATTTTTCCATGTTAAGGTTAAATCTCTATTTTAGACAGAAAAGAGGAGATGATGGGAGATTTTATCCTCTAAATATATTTCTCATACTGGTTAATGAATAAAGCACTCTTGGCCAATAGGAAAGCAAGATAGGAAAGCAAGACAGGCAGGGCTAGGAGACTAAGAGGAAAGAGGAAGTAGTTAGGAGAAATCAGCATGGGAAGCCTAAAGAGAACAGAATGCCTGCTGGCTGTCTAGTAAGATAACCACATGGAAATGGGTTAAACATTAAAACGATGCTAGCCGATAAGGAATTAGGAACAGACCAACAGCCTTATATCAAATGCAGAGTCTCATCACGTGACAGTGAGACCCGACCAGTGGCAGGAAAAACCTACTTGAATCAATTGATTGTTAATGTTTGTTTGATTTAGATTTGTTGTTGCCATAGTATTGTGAATATAGTTCTCCTGCTTTATCCTTGGGTTCTGTTGAAGTGGGATTATCTGTTGCCATATCTTTGTGGGCATAGTTAATTTCCATGGGTTGGAGTTTTCCTTCCAGAACATTCTGTAGTGCTGGATATCAGGACAAGTATTGTGAAAATGTGGTTTGTCATTAAATATCTTGTTGTCTCCATCTATAATGATTGACAGTTTTGGTGGACATAGTAGCCTGGGCTGTCATCTGTGTACTATTAGTACTTGTAGAACATGTATCAACGACCTTCTGGCCTTGATGGTTTCCATTAAGAAGGCAGGTTTAATGTTCATAGGTCTGTCTTTACATGTTACCTGTCCATTTTCTTTCACTGCTCTTAATATTCTTTCTTTATTCTCTGATTTAGGTATAGTTATTATTATGTGTCAAGGGGTTATAAATTCTTTTCTGCTTCACATGGAACATTTTTTAAAATTAACCACATGCTCGGTGGCATAACAAAACTCAACAGATGTAAAAAAAAAAAAAGTTAGAATAGTCTTCTATGTCTTATCAGACCACCATGCTTTAAACACAACACAAATTCAACAACAACACAAATCGCAGAAAACCTACAAACTCATGGAAACTGAACAATTGCACTATACCTTGGTCAAAGAAGGAATAAAGAAAGAAATTAAGGACTTCCTAAAATTTATTGAGAATGAGGAAACAACATACACGAACTTATGGTACACTTTGAAATCAGTGTTACAAGGAAAGTTCATTGCACTCAGTGTCCATATGAAGACATAGGATAGTCACATTAGAGAATTAACAGCACAACTGAAAGCCTTAGAACTAAGAGAAGCTAACTCATCTTGGAGGAGTTGACACCAAGAAAGCTGAAATCAGTAAAATAGAAACCAGTAAAACAATACAAAAATCAATGCAACAAAGGATCGGGATTTTTGTTTTGTTTTGTTTTTATTTATTTATTTTTTTTAGAAAATCAACAAGATAGATGAACCTTTATCCAAACTAATAAAAAAGCAGAGAGAGAACGTGCAATTTAACAAAATCAGAAATGAAAAGTGGAACATAACCATGGACACAAAGGAATCCCAGACAATTTTCAGGTCATACTTTGAAAACATATACTCCCAAAAATTTAAAAACTCAAAGGAAATAGACATATTTTTGGAACTATCACTTACCAAAATTAAATCAAGAACAGGCAAACAACTTAAATAGAATTATAATCCCCAATGAAATAGAAGCAGTCATAGAAAGCCTCCCAATCAAGAAAAGGCCAGATCCAGAGGGCTTCAGTACAGAATTCTATTAGAAAATCAAGGAAGAGCTAAGTCAAATACTCCTCAATTTTTCCCACAAAATAGACACAGAAGGTTCATTAAGAAACTCTATTTAGAGGTCATCATCACCTAGGTACCCAAGCCCCACAAAGACACAAATAGGAAAGAAACATACAGACTAATATTCCTGATAAATATTGATGCAACATTACTCAATAAAATACTGGCAAATCATCCACCATGACCAAAAAGGCTTCATCCCTGGAATGAATGGATAGTTCAACATACAAAAATATATTAATGTGATCCAACTTATAAACAAATTGAAAAGAATAATAAGATGATCATCTCCCTAGATGCTGAAAAAGCTTTTGACAAAATTTAACACCCTTACATGATAAAGGTCTTGGAGGGATCTTGAAGTTCTAGAGGTGGTCTTGAAGTTCTAGCTAAAGCTATTAGACAACAAAAGGTGTCTCTATTTGCAGATGATATGATAGTTTATATAAAAGACCCCCCCCAAAAAACTCTACCAGGTAACTCCTGCTACTGATAAACACCTTCATGAAACTAGAAAGATACAAGATAAACTCAAATAAAAAAATTAACCAAGTAGCCCTACTTTATTCAGACAAAAAAGAAGCTGAGGAAAAAAATCAGAGAAACATCACCCTTTACAATAGCCATGAACAACATAAAGTACCTTAGGGTAACACTTACCAAAGAAGGGAAAGACCTATATAATAAGATCTTTGTGGCATTAAAGAAAGAAATTAAAGAAGATACCAGAAAATGGAAAGATCTCCCATGCTCTTGGATAGGTAGGTTAAACATAGTAAAAATTGCAATCTTGTCAAAAGTCATATACAGATTCAATGCAATCCCCATCCATTTAAATCCCAGCAGAATTTTTCACTGACCTTGAAAGGATAATAATCAACATTATAGGGAAAATCAAAAGACCCAGGATAACTAAAACACACCCTAAAACAAAAGGACTTTGGGAGGCATCACCATCCCTGACTTTAAGCTCTACTACAGAGCTATAGTCCTGAAAACAGCCTAGTATTGACATGAAAATAGACAAGTAGACCAACGTATTCAAATTGGAAATCCTGATATTAACCCAGACACCTATGAACACCTGATTTTTTGACAAAACAGCTAAAAGTATACAATTGGGGGAGAAAAGAATCTTTAACAAATGGCACTGGCACAATTAGATGATGGTGTTTAGAAGACTGAAAATAGACCCATGTCCATCGCCATGCATAAAATGCAAGTTCACATGGACCAAAGTCCTGAACATAAATCCAGCCACACTGCAACTTTTAGAAGAGAAAGTACGTGGTGCCCTTGAACAAATTGGAATAGGAGACCACTCCCAGAACATAAGTCCAGTAACACCGACACTGAGATCAACAATTAATAAATGGGACCTCCTCAAGCTGAGAGGCTTCTGTAAGCAAAGGACACAGTTGGCAAAACCAAACTGCAGCCCACAGACTGGCAAAATATTTTCACCAATCCTATATCTGACAAAGGGCTGGTCTCCACAATATACAAAGAACTCAAGAAACTAATCAACAAACACCAAATAACCCTATTAAAATTAGATACAAAAGCCTTATTGCACTTAAGAATGTGCTCAACATTCTTAGCTATCAGGGAAATGCAAACAAAAACAACTTTCAGATACCATCTTACTCATTTTTGTGTACAATGTGTTTTTGTCTGTATACTCATTTCTCTTGGTGCCACTGTGCATTGCTAAAATTATTCACTCACCTACATTCTCCCCATATTTGTACCTATACTATGTGATCAAGCTGTTTTAAAGAAAAGAGAATGAAGTAAAGCTATCTTTCATTTGAGGAAACAGAAAAGGATTAAGTTAGAGGCCATTAAAGTTATGTCTCTATTCTGGAAACAAGAAAATTGGAGTATACAAAATATGTTTAAATACTCATCAATGTAGTTAAATGGCATAATGATGCTTTCATTTTTATGTGTATATTGCTATAGGCATGTAGTTGTTTGATAGACATGAAAATAAGTATAACTCTAAAAAGAGCCTTGGATTTGTGGAAGAAAATCAGTGAGGCTTTAAGGTTAGTTTATTAGTGAGCATATTGTTTTAGCACATAGGAGGTGTACTAGAATGTAACAGATATTTGAATCAAAATTTTGCCTGGAAAACCTGCTGGAATTTTATATTCTGGTATCATGGACCAAGAAATAGAGAGCAGCTTGTATGTATTGTTATCATTGGGTACTTGAGTCTCCCAACATAAATATCCCACAAAAGTTTTAATGGCAGCATTTGTGGAAATTGCTTCTTGTAACCAAGTCATAGCCAAATCTTTGGAAGTTGGCTGGCAGCTATTAATATTACCCAATTCAAGACTACATAATATCAAGTAATATGGTCCGTGGAGACAGAGTTCAAAGTATTTTGCTGATGAATGTCATCTTCCCTACTCAATAAAATTATGGATCAAGAAGATAAAAGGACACAATTATTCAACAAACGGTGAGTATTCCATTGTTATCTTCCTTCAGGGAGGTGTTAATTCATTTGTTAGAAAAGACTGAGGCCAAATTGGATAGTAGTTCAACTCTAAAGAGGCAGTTTCCTGACATCAACTATCTGATATCCTATTAAACTCTGGTTACACAATGACATCTAATTATTTGTGCATTTTATTACTCAAATTTGTGATTAAATAATTGATGAATAATTGATGATCTATAGAGTTTGGCAAAATTTTGTGGCAGTCAAATAAGAAACAACTTTTGGGTGTTGAGTATGGCAGACCTTCTCATCCTGTGATTATGTAATTATTTATTTATTAAAATAGGACTATAAATAATCAATGATCAATGGATATTTGCACCACCTTGTGGGAGATAAAAAGACCACCTAATACAGTAATTGTGTTATTAAAATATTTATATCAATGATGACATCATCGTTCATGAGTCGAGGCACCTTGGGGAAGTAGATGATGTGATATCAACTCGTTATTTGATTATTTACTCATATAAAACAATGATTATGTCATCCATGATGCCTGGAGTTTGGTGCCACGTTGAGGATCAATTATGACAGATCATCTGAATGTATAATTAAATTATTTAAATTGATGATAGGAGTTAATATGCAAAATCATCTAAATATTTGTATGATTATTTAAATAAATCATCCTCTATTCTATGAAAAGTCCAGTCTAGCTCCATCTTGGGGATTTAAGTATTCAATATCATCTCATTTTTTGATTGATTATTTAAATCAATTATGATGACGATATCATCCTTCATGAGTGGAGTCTGGCCATTCTTCCCTGTCAGTTAAATGCAACATCACTTCTTTATTTATTGTGAGAGTTGGTAATTACTGACTTATTTAATTATTTAAAAGATGTTGGCATCACTGATTAAGATTAGGTGTGGTTATTGGTCAGCGACGAGGTTAGGGATGTGGAAGTTGCAGCCATGAACACAGCAGACTCTGAATTCCATATGCATCACCCAGAATGCTAGTGATGCTGGAAGGTTGAGTCCATAAGACTCCATGTTGCCCACCGAGAAGAAATACAAGGACTCCACCAAGGTAGGCATGGTGGTCTGAGTGTTTGTCCCCCTTCTATTATTCCACATTTTGACATTCCTTGTGCTCTAGTCTGAGAAGGGGAACAGAGGCAAAAGAGGAATGACACCAACAGAATGGCCTCAAAAGGACGGTGTTGTAGAACACAGAACAGCTGTTCACTCTCAGTACTGCTGGTGATGCCCTGCTGCTGCCATCTTTCAGCTAATACCAAAATTGGAGACACTTGGACCCATAATCACAGTTCCTGTAGCACAATAACAGAGACTGAGTGGATTGCAATGATGTCAGCCAGACAGAGTTCATCAGGCAAGACAATCTGATTGCCATATTATTAAATTATCTATTTAAAAAAAATCAGTGATGGGACCCCCATTGTCAGGCCTTGGCTAGAGGAGATTCAGGGACCAATTTGGGAGGAAATCTCCCCACACCCTTCCCTGGGAACTTTCTGGGTTGGTGCCAGATATCGCTGACCCTGTATCCTGTCCCCAACAAGAAGACTTTTGGAGTTCTGGTACACAGGCACCAACCCCCACCAAGAGCCTACCCTCCTCCTAGCCTGTGCCCTACCCTGCCCAGGGTCCCACCATTCTGGTTGAGCAATGGGACAAAGGGTAGAGCCAACAATCCTGCCATATTCGGGGAACTTCATGGAGCTGATTTGGGCACACTAGACCTGCCTATCCATATGGGACAACCCATAATTTCCACCTGCTTGGACTATGACCCCCCACTTCTGGTCCTCTACTTGAGCACTGGGCCCCTCCCAGAGATCCACCTATCTTTTCTGGCCACTCTGAGTACCTGCAGACTAGATCCTTGACACCTAATGCAGGGTCTTTGGCAAAGAAACATCAGCAGGAGAGTGCTAGACCCAGGCTTGATCTGTCAATCAGTGTACTGAACATTCTGAGTCCCAGTCTTTGAACTATTTAACTCCCATCACCAGTCTTCTGCTGAAACCTGAACTTTGACCCCCATCACTGGGCCCCTGCCTGTGGAGAGACCACATAGAGTGCTTGGACCAGGCAGAACTACAGATATCAAATATCTGACCCACCTAAACCCACCTGGGGAGGACCATAGAAAGAGGGAGAGACCCCACCAACTCCTACTGGAAGAAGCTATGGGAAGACGACAATACAAGAAAGCAGCTAATAATAGCAAGACAACATAACACCACCAGAATATAGGGAATCTATACCATCTAGAACTAAACACCCCAAAGCAAATGAAGCAGTAGTGAATGACATAAAATTTATCATCAAAAAAATGATAGAGGCCTTCAAAGACAAAGCAAAAAATATCCATTAAATAAATGAAATAAAAAAAACAAAAAATGGGAAGAAATGAACAAATTTCTTAAAGAAAGTACAGAAAGCCAAGAAAAAAATTAAACAGGTTAAGGAAATGGTTCAAGACTTGAAAACAGAAATAGAGACAATAAAGTAAATGCAAACCGAGGGAATTCTGGAAATGGAAAAACTGGGCAAATGATCTGGAAATACAGACAAAAGCATATCCAACAGATTTCAAGAGATGGAAGAGAGAATCTAAAGCATGTAAGTTAAATTAGAGGAAATGGATTCATCGACCCAAGAAAATTGTAAATCCAACAAATCCATAACACAAATATCCAGGAAATATGGGACACCATGAAAAGGCCAAACCTAAGAATAACAGGTATATAGGAATGTGAGGAAGCCCAGCTCAAATGTTCCAAAAACATATTTAACAAAATCATTGAAGAAAATATTCCTATTTTGAAGAAGGACATCCCCATGAAAGTACCAGAAGCATACCAAACACCAAATATAGTGGACCAAAGGAAAAATACCCCTCAACACACAATAATCAGAACACCTAAGATACAGAATAAAGAAAGAATATTAAGAGCAGCGAAGGAAAAAGGACAGGTAACATATAAAGGCAGACCTATAAAAGTTACACCTGATTTCTCCATGGAAACCCTGAAGGACAGAAGGTCCTGGATAGGTGTTCTACAAGTACTACAAGTCCATGGATACCAGCTCAGGTTAATATACCTAGCAAACCTCTCAATCACTGTGGATAGAGAAAACAGGATATTTAATGACAAAGCCAGATTTTGACAATACATATCTACAAATCCAGCCATAGAGAAATATTTGGAAGCAAAACTCCAATTCAAGGATGTTAACTACTCTCATAAAGATATAGGCAGCAAGAAATCCCACTACACTAGAACCTATGTGTAAAACAAGACAAATATAGTCAAAATGGCACTGCCAACAAAAAATCTAAAACAAAAAAGCATTAACAATCAATGGTCTTTATTCTCCCTCGACACTAATTAACTCACCTACAAAAAGACAAATGATAACAGGTGTGGCTATCCTAATATCTAACAACTTAGACTTAGTTAATCAACATAGTTAAACAGATGAATATAGTCATTTCATATTATTCACAGGAGAAATCCATCAGCACAAAATCTCAATTCTGAACATCTATGCCCCAAATACAAAGGCACCCACATTTGTAAAAGAAACACTACCAAAACTCAAAGCTCACATAAAACCTCACACACTTATAGTGGGAGACTTCAACACACCACTCTCACCACTAGACAGGACCACCAATCACAACCTCAACAAAGAAACAAAAGAACTAACAGAAGTTATGTTTCACTGGGTTTAACAGACATACATCTATAAAACATTCCATCCGAACACAAAAGAATATACCTTCTTCTCTGCTCTACATGGAACGTTCTCTAAAAACGACCACATACTAGGTGGCATAAAAAATCTCAACAGATACAGAAGAATTGGAATAGTCCCTTGTATCTTATCAGACCACCATGCTTTAAAATTGGAATTCAACAACAGCACATCGCAGAAATCCTACAAACTCATGGAAACTGAACAATGCACAATTGCACCATACCTGGGTCAAGGAAGGAATAAGGAAAGAAATTAATAAGTTTCTAAAATACAATGAGAATGAGGACACAAATTACCCGAACTTATGGGACATCATGAAAGCAGTGTTACGAGGAAAGATCATTGCACTAAGTGCCCATATGAAGAAAACAGAGGATAGTCACATTAGAGAATTAACAGCATTAACAGCACAACTGAAACAGCTGAAAGCCTTAGAAAAAAAAAAGAAAAAAGAAAATAGCACTCTCACCCCAGAAGAGTAGACGCCAGGAAATTGAGGGCTGTAATCAATAAAATAGAATCCAGGAAACACAGTTGGTTTTTCAAGAAAATCAACAAGATAGACAAATCTATATCCAAACTCACAAAAAAGCAGAAAGATCATGCAAATTAACAAAATAAGCAATGAACAGGTGGACATAACAATGGACACAAAGGAAATCTAGACAATCAGGTCACAATTTGAAAACCTGTACTCCACATAATTTGAAAATTCAAAGGAAATGGACAATTTTCTGGATAATTATTACTTATCAAAATTAAATTAAGAACAGACAAATAACTTAGACTTATAACCACCATCTAAACAGAAGAAGTAGAAGCATAGAAACAGTCATTGAAAGCCTTCCAACAAAAAATGCCCAGGGACAGATGGCTTCACTGCAGAATTCTACCAGAAATTCAAGGAAGAGCTAATACTCCTAAAATTGTTCCACACAATAGAAACAGAATGTTGACTACTGAACTCTTTTTATGAGGCCAGAATCCCCTTGTACCCAAGCCACAAAAAACACAACTAGGAAAGAAAACTGCAGACCAATATTCCTGATGAACATCGATGCAAAAATACTCAATAAAACACTGGCAAACAGAATCCAAGAATACATCAGAGAAATCATCCACCTCGATCAAGTATGCTTCATCCCTGGGTTGCAGGGATGGGTTAACATATGAAAATCTATCTACATGATCCAACATATAAACCACATAAAAATAAAAAACATATGATCATCTCCCTACCTGCTGAAAAAAAAACTTTTGACAAAATTCAACATCCTTTCATGATAGAGTTCTTGGAGATATGAGGGATAACAAGAACACACCTAAACATAATAAGAGCAATATACAGTAAGCCAACAGCTAACATCAAAATGAATGGAGAGAAATTTATTGTGATTCCTCTAAAATCAGAAACAGGACAAGTCTGCCCTCTTTCTCCATATCTCTTCAATAGTGTCCTTGAATTTCTACCTAAAGCTATAAGGCAACAAAGGGAGCTAAAAGGGATCCAAACTGGAAAATGAGTCAAATTCGCTCTATTTGAAGATGATCTGGTAATTCACATAAGCGACCATATAAACTCCTACAACTGATAAAAACCTTCAGCATAATAATAGGATAAAAGATAAACTCAAAAAACACAATACCCCTAATTTATTCAAATGACAAAAGGGCTAAAAATAATCAGATAATCATAATCATTTAGTATAGCCACAAACAACATAAAGTATATTGGGGTAATGCTTACGAAACAAGTGAAAGTCTTATATAAGATTATTGTGACTTTAAAGAAAGAAATTAAAGAAGATACCAGGAAATGGGAACATCTCCCATGCTCTTGGATAAGTAGGATAATACTTATCTTGCCAAAAGAAATCTACAGATTCAATGCAATCCCATTAAAAGCACAATTCTTCATTGACTTTGAAAGGATAATAATCAATTTTATATGTAAAAACAAAAGACCCAGGATAGCCAAAAAACTCTGTACAATAAAAGAACTTCAGGAGGTATCACCATTCCTGACTTTAAGTTTTACAACAGAGCTATAGTCCTGAAAACAGCCTGGTATTGGCACAAAAATAGACAGGTAGATCAATGAAATCCAACGGAAAATCCTGATATTAACTGACACACCAATAAAAAACTTATTTTTGAAAAATAGCTAAAAGTATACAATAGGGGGAAGCATTATCAACAAATATTCTCACACAATTGGATGATTGTGTAGAAGACTGCAGATAGAACTATGTCTATCACCATGCACAAAACTCATGTCTAAATGGATCCAGGAACTCAACATAAATCCAGCCACACTGGACCTCTTACAAGAGAAAGTAGGAGATACCCTTCAACAAATTGGTATAGGAACCCGCTTCCTGAACATAACTCCAGTAGCACAAACACTTATATAAACATTTAGTTAATGGTACCCCCTCAAACATAGAAGCTTAGGTAAGGTGAAGGACACAGTGGACAAGACCAAGAGCAGTCCAGAGATGGGGAAAAGATTTTCACCAATCCTACATCTGACAAAGGGCTTATCTCCAAAATATACAAAGAACTCAAGAAACTAGTCAACAAAACACCAAATAACCCTATTAAAGATGGGGTACAGAACTGAGGAAAGAAATCTCAATAGAGGAAATCAAAAAGGTTGAAAGACACTTAAGAAAGTGCTCAACATCCTTAGCTATCAGGGAAATGCAAATCAAAACAACTTTGAGATACCCTACAATCTTACTCCTGCAAGAATGGCTAAAATTAGAAACACCAATGACAACTTACATTGGAGAGGATGTAGAGAAAGGGGAACACTCCTCCACTGCAGGTGCAAACTCATTGCCAATGTGTACATCAGTATGACAGTTCCTAAGGAAAATGGTAATTAGTTTTTCACAAGACCCGGTAATCCGACTTTTAAGCATATACCCAAATGATTTAAATCCATGAAACAAAGACTTATGCTCAACTATGTTCATAGCAGCATTATTTGTAACAGCAAGAAACTGGAAACAACCTAGATGCCCCTCAACTGAAGAATGCATAAAGAAGATGAGGCACATCTACACAATGGAATGCTTCTCTGCAGACAAAAAAAAAAAAAAAAAAAAAAAACCCAACAGAATCTTCAAATCCGCAGGCAAGTGGATGGAACTTGAAGAAACCATCCTGAATGAGGTAACCCAGTCACAAATAGAGGAGCATGGTATGTACTCACTCATATATGGATTTTAGACATAGAGCAAAGGATCACCAGCCTATAATACCAGAAGAATTATGATACAATGTGTATTCTAACAGATTCATACATGGTCCCTCACAGAATGGCGAAGGTACAAGTCCCCCAGAGCACATAGGAAGTAAGGGGGCAGTGAGTGGAGCAAGAACTAGGAGAAAGTAAAGGGCAGCAGTGGAAATCACATGTGAGTAGGAAGATTGGGTCATGGTAGGAGTAGAAGACAAAAGAGAAAGTGAGAGAGAACGAGAGAACATAAATAGGGTCCATTATTTGTTTGAAAACTGAACCAAAGAAAGGTCTAGAAAACTACAAGACTGACCCCAACTAACAATTTGAGCAATGGTGGAAAGGCCCTTGCCTGATAGTGAGATCATCATCTAAATTATCCACCATCATGGGGCCCTCATCTAGTACCTGTTGGAAACAGAAGCAAACACCCATAACTAAACACTGAGTTGAACTAGAATCCAGATGCAGAGAGGGAGGACAAGACCAGGTTGCAGAAACACACAGAGACAGCTGACCTGAACAAGGAGGAGCTAATGGCCTCCCCAGACTTAGAACTGGGAGTCCAGCATGGGACTGACTCAGACTCCCTGAATATGGAGTCTTAGCTAGAATGACTGAGCAGTCTAAGGGTCCTCAGACAGTGCAACTGGGATGCATTTCTGGTGAACAAAAGTACCTTGTGGACACATCCCTAAACCTAGAGACAGGAGAGAAGTTTTAGTCCCTACATCAAATGACTTGACAGACTTACATGACCCCATCTGAATGGCATAGCCCTACCTATTGAATGTGGGTGGGGTGATGGAATGGGAGGGTTGTCATGGTTCATATGAGAGAAGAGAGAGGGTAAGAATGAGGGAGGGAAAGGGAACTGGGATCTACATACAAAAAAATAATAAAGAAAGAAAAATTAAAAAGTAAATGTTTTTATTTAAGTGGTCTTTGTTATAAATGGCTAATGACCACAACCAATCTTTTTAAAGGCAAAAGGGAATTATTGTATAGATATGAATACTTTGTTTTAAATGGATATTCATTTATGGATAAATATTTACAGTCAATTTTGTGATATGTAAATTTCTCCTTTTGTTTATGTATTGTCTTTATGTAGCTCATTTATAAATGTATATGTTAGTACTGATTATAGATAGTTAACTATGATAGTCAAAACTTATTGTTAAATCACTTAGGAGTTTTAGATATACAGAGATGTATTTGAGATAAATAGGCATTCTTCATACCTTTCAAAAATGGGCAGAATATGGTATTTAAAATGGTTTAGGATTTTTCTTAAAAGTGGGGCACAACTGCTCCTGGAAATACCACCTTAATCAGAAAGGAATATGAACCTTAAAGAAATACATTATGGAATTTGCGTCCAGTATGGCAAGACTAGATGATTGGGCAAGATACTGCTCTCATGTGGATTGTTTGACTTTATGCTTTATAAAGTACAGATGCAGGACCAACAATACAGTGACTTCTGTAACAAGGTGGACAGTGCTCCTGGGATCCTGCCTCATGGAAGTGTCTGCCAGACAGTCTGCAGGATACAGAGAAAAGTGACTGACAAACTGTCAATACAGATGGACAGTTTAAAGTTTCCTACTTTGCCGAGGAGTCTGCCAGACACACTATGGCCTATGGGCTGGATATGCCCTCAAGAGAGAGAAAGAGAGAGACCTTGAGACAGAGAGTATTGTGTTGTCTGTGTCATGCCTGGAATTTTAGGAGCTCATAGATCTCCACATTTCTCCAACCTATAGACACACAGAATTGCCAATTTTAATCTCACGGGAGATGTTCTCAGAAAGCTTTGTACAGAATGAGAATAAGAAGAGATTAGACAATGTTGTCTTCAGGAGGTCTGGGCAGTGTTCTTCATCTAGCAATCATCTTAGAAGATATCAACAGTGTAAAGGTGGGCATCTGTAGTCTGTCGCTGTTCCTAAGAGTCTGGCTCTCTGTTGTGTATTGAAAAGCATTTCCCTACTGAATATGGTATATCATCTGGGTCCAGACAGGCCTAGTTGTCATGGATGCCATGGATATAAGTGCTTATTAGAGCCAGAGGGTGACACACAGATAGTGTAGAAAGTAGATTGAAGGTGCACAGATACAAGGCAAAATAGACCTGTGTGTGCAGTTTCAGGTGTTTTGGTGTGGGGTGGTGTTTTTACATACAGGTTGATATGCTGTTCCTTTTTGACTATGAATACTTGTTGCTTTTACATATGTCTGGTGCCTGGAGGGAAAGGATGAAGGCATCTTGAGGGCATCCTGTGGGGACACCTAGAATTTTATGAGTGTCCCTGTGCAGGACAGGGGAGGAAATATGCTGTAATAATCTTGTTGTGACAAACTGAGAATTGTTTATTTTCCCTAGGTGTCTACCTTGCATTTCCCTAGACCACTTTAATCTCTTGTGCCTATGCCAGGACACAGATAGGAGGATTTGTATAAAATACAGAAAAATCCCATGTGAGAGGGTCTTGGAGACGTTGGAGAAAGGAAAAAGAAGTTTTCTAAGTAGTTTATGGTGAAAGGTGTGGAGTGGAAAGCTATGGACAGCAGATAGATTGTAACAGACCTGGAAGTATGTAATAATTATTTCCTGGTGAAGGGGAAGAGATGGTTAGGTTGGGGACCCTGAGCCAGCCCCTGGTCAGAAAGGGGAAAAGTGAGATTGAATGCTTATTTTTTTTAATGTGTCCTCATGTCCACATTTAAGAACTAGCAGCCTGCTTCCTGGGACAAGGTCATGGATGTCCCAATCCCCTTGGTGGTTTTTGCTACAGATGATGTGCAGCAGCATTTCACATGAACACTGATGGAGGGGTACCTTGGAAATGGAGACCAAGAGTTCTAGTGGCTATTCCCTTTCTCATCTGCAAATCGCAAAACTGGATCCCTTATGACTGCACACATCTCCCTGCAATTGTGCTTGTGTGTCCCACACTACCGCTACCGTCTCGCCAGCAAGACCAACGCAGCACACTCAGGATTTTTCTGCAGTAAAGCTTTAATGCTCTTGAGAGGGAGAGCATAAGCTTACAGGACAGAGAGACCCCAAAAACAAAAATCCCATCCCTTATATAGGCTAGCAGCCTCCTCCTTGGACGTGTCACCCCCTGACTGGCTGCTGCTCATCGGCCCATATGATGCCACGGGAGAGGCAGGGACCCAGCGATTGAAAATTACCCAGTGCATGCACATCTCTCCTGTCTACCAACAGTACTTGTAACAGCTCCCTACACTTGTGTCCATATCTGATAATCTTTCTGCCAGGTAGGAAGGAAATGCTGAGCTTAGGGCCCCATTGATGTGTGTTGTCCTCTACCCTATGCCATCTGTACACCTTCCTATTTTCCCTATAGACTTGTTACCACAACCCTGCTTCCCTAACACCCCTGTGTCATTGGGAAGTTTGGTTTTCCCCATTGTGCAATGATTTAGCAGAACAATTGACAGCCTGGCAGCTGAGGTGATTATGGATGACTATGGTTAAGTTGATAGCTCCTAGATCTCAGATGTTTGTGGGGAGTTGCCTTCAGAATAATTTGGCTGGGCAGGTAGCAGCATCACTCAGGCCCCAGTATCCTCCCTTATGCTCTAGACTGCAATGAAGTTTCTGTAGGCTTCACTAAGGATGCTCTGCAGACTTGTCTGTAATCCTATTGAGTTCTCTTGGGGGCTTCTGAGGGATGTAGGGGTCCAAAAACAAATTACTTCAGGACAATGAAGTAGATGAGCTTGTGAGTTCTGTGACACTTCCACACCCATTGGTATACATCACTTGCAGTAGTTCATTTCTGGACAGCCTTGGTTGTTTGGTGGCTATTTTGGAATATAATACAAGGGAATTTTTTAGTGTGTGTATTTTTGTTTGTTTTGTTGTTTTGGAATGGCTGCAGGAGTGTACATCAATTACCTGTGGAAGCTGCCATTCTGGGTGCACTACTGACATAAAACAGAAGGTATTTCCAGAGAATGCCATCATGTCATGGTATTTCTCTGTCATGCCTGCAGGCTGGCAAGCAAAGTGCTCTCAGTGCTTGACCCAGTGGACCTAAGCAGGTTTCCTGCATTCTCCTTGGCATATGAGAGTAATTCTTTGATGCAGGGTCCAGGTGCTACATGGGCTTAGCTTGATGTGCCCAGGAAACTTAGTATCCTGGGTCCACAGTGGCCATAACAGATAGGATTAGGGGACAAATCTAAAAGTATACTGAAACCTGTCCTGGATCTGGCCTGATGTATGGGATTTCCCATCCCACTTCCTGTAGCTTTTGCATAGTACCATATGCCCTCCATCTTTTTTCTGAACATCCCCAGCCACATCCACACCAAATTTTTGGAAAGCACACACAGTGACCATTATCTGCATCCTATATTCAGGGTCTCAGGGCCAGATTGCGATTTTGGACAGATTTCTTCCATTTTTTTCTCCTCATTTCCAAGTCTTCTGTCTGGATGTGCTTTACTTTCTTTTAGACATGGTTGTCTCCTAGACCTAGGCTAAAGATATATTTCAGTGACTGAAAACAGTGAGAAAAAGGTTTTTTGTAGAGAATACAACCCTGGACATTTGAAGGTGTCAGAGAGGTACTACCCTCATGATCACATGCAACCTAGCATGGAGTTCAAGGCAGGGAATATGTGTAGAAACATCCAGAGTAGAGTGTGAACTGAAGAGTAGGCATACCTTTCATTACCATACAGACCAGTCCAGGATTTTTGTCCCTATCTCCCCAACATGTTTCCTCTATGATGCAGAGCACCCATGCAGGTGGCATGACCTAAGATTTTCTATCTGCCTCACCTTGCCTTAAACCTGGGAAGAACACCCAAGATAAAAAAGTAAATAGGCTACTGTCCTGCTTTTCCCCTTTTTACATTTAAAAACATTGCTTGTGGTCATTAACCACTTATAACCAAGCCCACTTAAATGAAAACAAACATTTATTAACAATATTTGGGAACTTGGGTGTCCTACTTTCCAAACCACTTCCTGCTGGTAGGGGGCGCTGTCATGGGGATCCTAAGAAGATACAGAAGTCTTGGCTGTAGTCTGCAAGGCTGCTTTGTCCCAACTGCTTTGAAGGGTGGATCACCTGGGGTGCTGTTTCAGGGGGCCTGGCTTGATCAAACCACATTAGTCTGGAAGGAATCCACAGATTTTCATTTTCTGTGGAAACAAAATTAGAAATCCTTTTCCCCAGTAACTTGTCCTTAGGCTTAAATTTTGGAGTCAAAGCATTTTTAAAATATAATATATATATATATATATATATATATATATATATATATATATATATACATTGAATTAATGCAGCAGCATTTCTTTTATCAGTAGTTATTTCCTCAGCAGTCAAACAATTTAAAGATAACAGAACAGCATACAATATCCAAAGTTTCTCTGTGATTTCCATCTTTACATGGCTTTTTTTATTACTTTATTTCCTCTACTTCTATTTTTACATATTTTGAGACAGGGTTTTTCTGTGTAACTTTTATTTTTCCTGGAATTTACTCCGAATACCAGGTTTCCTTTGAAATCACAAAGATCTGTTTGTCTCTGCCTCCCAAGTGCTGGGATTAAAGGTGTGTGCCAACACACCCAGCCACACTGTATTTTTAAAAGCTTTTTATTCTTTGTCTTTTACTCTCTCAGGCCAACATATTTTTTAAAACACACTGTAAACCTTCATTGCCAGCTCTTATACACACCAATGAATTGTTAGTGGAGCTCTTTCAAAGCAATGCATTTTTTTGCCGCTTATGTTAATGTTGGAGACCTCCATTAAAGGAGCCACACAAATCTCTGTCTCTATCAAAACAAAGTTTAACCAACAAAATTGCTGCTACCAAGAAGTCCTGCTAGTCTCTGTTCTTTTGTTTCTAAAAACTTTGTTTTAAGCTTTTGTTAAGTTTTAAGTGAAAGTTCTCAATCCTACTTCTGACACAAATATGTTACCAGCAGGTTTTTTTCCTGCAGCTGGCCTGGTCCTGCTGCCATGCCAGCCCCAAAATAACACACAGAGACTCTGTATTTTATATAAGGCTGTTGGCCAGTTACTAATTTCTTTATCAACGATTAACCCATTTTTACATATCCAAGTATTTCCATGTGGTCATCTTATCGGAGAGCAGCTGGCCTGCACCGCTGTTCTCTCCAGACTTTAAATATTGACTCCTCCTACCTACTTCCTCTTTCCTTCTTGTCTCCTAGCTCTGCCTATCTTACTTTGCCATTGGCCAACAGGGCTTCATTCATTAATCAGTATGAGAAATGTATTTACAGAATAACATCTCCCATCACACATCCATTAATAAAAACTACTGAAACTTAAAACTCACATAAAACCTCACACACTCATAGTGGGAGACTTCAACAAGCCACATTCACCATTAGACAGGACCATTAGAGAGGACCATCAGAGAGAAACTTAACAAAGAAACAAAATAACTAAGAGAAGGTATGTTCCAATTGGTTTACACAGACATTTATAAGACATTCTATCCAGAGACAAAATGATATACCTTCTTCTCAGCTCTACATAGAAACTTCTCTAAAATTGACTACACACTAGGCAATATGTCAAACCTCAAAAGATACAAACAAAAATGAAAATAGTCACCTATATCTTATGATACCACCATGTCTTAAAGTTGGAATTCAATGACAACACAAACCACAGACACCCTACAAAATAATGAAAATAGAATAAAGTGCAATTGCACCATACCTGAGTCAAAGAACAAATAAAGATAGAAATTGAAGATATCCTAGAATTCGAAGAGAATGAAAACAAAACATAACTGAATTTATGGGACATATTGAAAGCAGTGCTATGGGGGAAGTTCATTGCAATAAGTGCCCACATTAAAAAAAAAAACATAAGATAGTCACATTAGAGAATTAATAACACAAATGAAACTCTTAGAACCAAAAGAAGCACACTTACCCCAGAGTAGATGCCAGGAAATAATCAACTTTAGTGCTGAATTCAATAAAATAGAAACCTTGAAAACAATAGAATGAAATGAATACAACAAAGAGTTGAGAAAATTTACAAGATATATAAAGCTTTGTCCAAACTAAACAATAAGAAGAGAGAGAACATGCAAATTAACAAAATTAGGAAAAAAGATGAACATAACAAGAAACACTGAGGAAATCCATAAAATGTCCAGGTCATACTCTGGAAACCCATGCTCCAAAAAAATTGAAAATTCAAAGGAATTGGACAAATTTCTGGGTAACTATCACTTACCAAAATTAAATAAAGAGCAGATAAGAAACATAAATAGACAAATAAGTCCTAATGTTATAGATGCAGCCATCATCAAACGCTACCCAATCAAATAAAAGCCCAGGTCAAGATGGCTTCAGTGCAGCATTCTACCTGAAATTCATAGAAGAGCTAATAATAATACTCCTCAAATTGTTCCCCACAATATAATCATAAGGTTCAATACCAAACTCTAGTCTGAGGTCATAATTTCCTTAGTGCCCAAGCCACACAAAGCCACAACTAAGAAACAGACCTACATACCAATATCCTTCCTGAATATTGTCGCAAAAATACTGAATAAAACACTGGCACATCGAATCTGAGAGCACATCAGAGAAATCATCCACCATGATGAAGTATGCTTCATCCATGGGTTGCAGGGATGGTTCAGCATAGGAAAATCCAAGAATGTGATTCACCATATAAACAATCTGAAAAAGAAAATCAACATGAATATCAAAATAGATGCTGAAAAATCCTTTGAAAAAATTCAACACCCTTTCATGATAAAGGTCTTGGAGAGGTCAGGGATAACAAAAGCTTATGTAAACATAATAAAAACAATATATTGAAAACCAAGAGCCACAATCAAACTCAATGGAGAAAAGTTTAAGGCCATTCCTCTAAAATCAAGAACAAGACAAGGTTGCTTTCTCTCTCCCAATCTCTTTAATATGATACTTGATGTTTTAGCTAAAGAAATAAGATGAAAAAAGGAGATGACTGGATAAAAATTAGAAAGAAGTCGAACTATCACTATTTGCAGATTATATGATAATTTACATAAGTGAAAAGGAATACTGAACTAGGTAACTCCTACAGCTGGTAAACACAAGTTTGTAGCAGGATACAATATCATCTTTATCAAATCAGTAGCTGTAACATGTATATAGAAAAAGTAGATGAGAAGGAAATAAGAGAACCATCACACTTTAAAGTAGCCACAAACAACATAAAGTAACTTTGGGTAACACTCACCAAACAAGCTAGAACTTTAAAGAAAGAATTAGAAGAAGATACCAGAAAATGGAAAGATCTCCTATGCTCTTGGATAGGTAGGAAAAATATATTAGAAATGGCAACCTTGCCAAAAGCAATCAGCAAATTAAATGCAATCCCCATCAAAATCCCAGGGCAATACTTCACTGAACTTGAAAGGATAATAATCAAGTGTATATGGAAAAACAAAAGACCCAGTATAGCCAAACATCCTTGTACACTAAAGGAACTTCAGGAGGCATGACCACCACCAACTTCAAGCTTTAATATAGAGAAATAGTCATGATCAGCTTGGAATTGGCACAAAAACAGACAGGTAGACCAATGGATTCAAATAAAAATCCTATTTTAACCCACACATCTATGGACGCCTGACTTTTGAAAAACCAGCAAAAATTATGTAATGGAAGGAGGAAATCATCTTTAACACATGGTGCTGGCACAACTGGATGATGATGTATAGAAGACTGCAGACGGACCCATATCTAATGCCATGCACAAAACTCAAGTCAAAATTGATAAAAGCCTCAACATAAATAAAGCCACAATGAACCACTTAAAAGAGAAAGTGGAAGATAACCTTTAAGAAAATGGTACAAAGAGAGCTTCCTCCAGTATCACAAATTGACATTTAGTAAATGATACCTCATCAAACTGAGAAGGTTCTGTAAGGCAAAAGACACAGTTGACAAAACCAAATGGCAGCCCACAGACTAGGAAAAGATCTTAACCAAGCCTATATCTGACAGAGGGCTGATCTCCAAAATATATAAAGAACTCAAGTAACTAGTCACCAGAACACCAAATATTAAAAACTGGGGTACAGAACTGAAGAGAGAATCCTCAATAGAGGAAATCAAAATGGATCAAAGACACTTAAGCAAGTGTTCAAAATCCTTAGCTATCAGGGAAATGCAAATAAAAATTCTCTTGAAAACCATCTTACTCCTGTCAGAATAGCTAAAATTAGAAACACCAATGACAGCTTATGCTGGAGAGGATGTGGAGAAAGGGGAACACTTTTCTGCTGCAGGTGGGAGTGCAAACTTCTATAGCCATTTTAGAGATCAATATGCCTGTTTCTCAGAAAAATTGGAAGCATTCTATGATGGGACCCCATGATTCCACTCATAAGCATATACACAAATGATTCATATTTATGTACAAAGACACCTGTTCACCTATATTCATAGCAGCATTATTTGTAATAGATAATACCCTAAAACAACCTATATGCCACTCAACCAAAAACTAGATAAAGAAGATGTGGGACATTTACTCAATGGCATAATACTCAATGGGGAAAAAATGGAATTTTCAAATTCCCAGTCAAAAGATAGTACTTGAAGAAACTATCCTGAATGAGGTAACCCAGTTACAAACAGAAGAACACAGTATGTACCCACACCTATGTGGATTTTAGATATAAAGCAAAGTATAAATAGTCTGTCATTCACGCCACAGAGAGACTAGAATACAAAGAGGAAACTAAGGGAATTATATAAGGTAGCCCGTGGAATGAGAAAGGGTCAATAACTTCTGAGCATATCAGGAGCATGAAGGGACAGTGAGTAAAGAATATGTTCAGAGAGTTAAGTGGAGGAAAGGAGAACATGTGTGACATGGATGATTGACTTGTGGGGGAATAGATGAGAACTAGAAAAGAGATATCATAACAGAGGGATCTCTTATAGTTATGAAGACAAAATTGATTCTAGAGGAATGTCCAGAGACCTACAACGATAACCACAAATAACAATCAAAGTAACAGTGGAGGGGCTACTTTAAATACACATTCCCAAGAAGAGATTAATATCTAAACTATATGACATCCTTGAATATTCATGTAGTAATATTTGGAAATAGAAGCAGACACTAAATCTTAACAATAAAATGAACTCCCAGAATCTCTTTGCAGATAGGGAGGAGTTATAAAAAATGTGGTCAAGAGTGGGCTATATATTTTTATTATTTCTAATTTTACTTTTTTGTATATTTTTCTTATTTCTGACACCCCATCCTTTATTTTGATCAAATATTACTTTCTCAGATTTTTTGTTGTTAACTTTTCTATGGCCTCCAAAAAAAGAGATGAGGATGGAGGATAGATCTTCTCAAATGGAGATTTAACTGAATTTCAAACATATTTTGTTTAAGAAAACTACATCTCCATTGCTTACATAGTATTTTCAAATCCTTGATCATTGTGTGATTATTAAGAGTCTAATTTTGCCAGTAATTGTAAAGTGTTAAAAGGCAGGAGGCTGTGTTTCTTTATGTTGTACACTAGCAGACACACACTCAGTTTCTTTGCTGTTAAGAATGGTGTTTAAATGATGTGAAATGGGAAGAGATTCCTGTGTCGAATATTATTTGTGATTTCAAACTAACTAACAAATATCTATCTTGAAATAAATTACCTGCTTTAATTTTTTGGCAGTTCTTTTTAACTTGGTCATATTCACTTGGAATAATATCACAATTCAAATTTAAAAAGGATTCCAACTATCATATTCCATATAAAGTCAGCTTTCTATGGAATGACATGTAAATCAAAAATCTAATGATTTTCAAGAGTTGCAAATATTGTAAATGTTAGCATGACTTGGGAAATTCCCACATTACCAATAGTGAGGATGTAAATGTGCTATATATACTAAGCCTCTCCTTTCCTCTAAGACTTGATTACTACACACAGTATGCTACCCAGGGAGAATCTAGAACACTTTCACTTAATTGAGAATGAGGGAAAGCTGGAATATGACCAACTCAGAAATCAGCATATACCAGAACCAGGGTACTGTTTTTTCATAGGCTATCATTTATGGAATTTCCTTCTTAGGCATATACCCAAGAGATGCACATCTAATCAACAAAATATCTGTTCATCTATGTTGATACCTGCATTATTTATGAAACCCAGAACCTGGTAGGAAACTAGATAAAGAAGTTGTGGTACATTTACACAATGGAGTACTACTCGCTGGGGGTAGGAGACGGAAGAATCTTGAAACACAGAGTAAAATTGATAGAACAAGAAGAAGTGAGGTAACCCAGTCACAAAAACATGAACATGGTATGTATTCACACATATCTGGAATTTAGACATATAGCAAAGGATCGTTAGCCAAAATCCACACCATAAAAGAAGGTGGAAAACAATGAGGACCATAAAAGAGATATACATGGTCCCTCAAAGATGCAAAAAAGACACCATATCCTGATAAAGTTGGGAGAAAGGTTGACTAGAGAAACAGGAGAAAAAAAAGGAGGAGAAGAAATGAGGGAGGGGAAAGATAAAGTTTGTGGAGAAATAAATATGACCAAGAAAAGAGATAAAATAATAGAGGAATCCATTATAAGTGTGAAGAGAAAACTGTGATGTGAATCAAAATATAGCTCTTGTTAAGATCATTATTTAGGTTCTGGAGAAATTGCTCTATATTTAAGAGCAATCAGTGCTCTTGCTGTAGGACATAAGTTTGTTTTCATACCTATACATGATGGTTTACAACTGTATATATCTCCATTTGTAAGGATTCTCTCTCCTGCTTTGCTGAGCAGTAGGCTCTCTTGTCATGCACATATGTAAATTCTAGCAAAATATATACACAGAAAATAAATACAGTAACTTTAAAAGGAATGTTTGAGGCAGACTAAAGAAAATTAATGTGAGATTGAGGCGTTTCTGGTGTATATCATGTATTCCATGAATGGTATGGAATATATTGAAAATCATGATAATAATAAATAATAAAATAATGATAATAACAACATAAATAATTCATAATGGTTTGATTAGCATTGGGTTGCTAGTGAATTAAAATCTCAGTTACAAATGGGAAATAAAAAGATAATGAAGAAGGAGTCTTTGATACAAACATGATATATGAGATCACACTTCAAAAAATAGTAATAATCTGTGCACTATTTGAGATTGCAGCGTAAGGCCATGGGAATGTCAACCAAGGTTTCATTGATGAAAAAAAAATGATGCCAATAAGGGCAAGATACAGCTCTGCACATTGTTATAGCGACTCTGTGGAAAATGATGTCAGAATTAGGACATTGTGGAGGAAACTGAGTTCTATGGCATTATGAAATTGTGGACAAAATGTTGTTATTGGTATTTTTCTGAGAAACTTTTTCAATAAAGCAGGGGTTTAGGGGTTTAATCACAAATGCGACATGATTGTCTGCTGAGCATTTGCTGCATATTGACATTGTCTTGCACAATAAAAATATAGGAGGGCATAAGAAAAGGAGAAAATAAGAGAAGGAGCAAGCAGAATGGTAGAAAGGAAGGAAGGAAGAAAGGAAGAGAGGAAGAAAGAAAAGAAGAAGGAACAAAGGAAGAAGGAGGGAGGTAAAGTAGAATGGAGCAAATGACAGATGGATGAGTTTTCAGTGACTTGATGATCAGCTTTCTGTCATATGGCTGCATACACTTTTCTGCGTCAAGTGTAGAAATCAGTGTGAGTTTGTGAATGTGAAGGCAATGCTTGCCAGCAGAGACACACACATTATCAAAATAAAATGATATTTTGTGCAATACTATGGAATATTACCTTCAGTAAAAATTGTAATCTCATAAAATGCAGTTATAATGAAAACAAGTATCTTTCAATAGTTTGCATGTATTTCAACATGTACTTGTAAAGTGCCAAAGAGCAGAATTTCACTTACAATTAACAAGTGTTAAAAACCTTATTTAAAAATGTCCAAACCCTACTTATTTACCATATTTCTTGCATTTTGAAGAGAGCAAATTTGTTTTCTAACACTCTATGCTATTATCATTGTATATAAATCTAATCCCGTTAAATAAACTATCATCAAACTCTGTAATGGTTGCAGTCATTAATCTTCCTTGCCTGAGAAATAAAACCCATTTTGATTTCATAAATCATATCTCATTAGATTGTGACAAGAGAAGTTACACATAAAATTTCTCTTTTTCTTGTTTTTTTACAATAACTTTCCAGGATGCCAAAGTAAGTTATTTGTTTTTGTTGTGTGGATACTCTGTGAGCATAGTTATTTCTTACCATGACTGCCTATTTTTTTCAATGTATTTGTTGTAGAGTGTTATTTTGTGTGTGAGTGTATTTGTTGTTCTCTGTGTGTCTTTGTGCATTGCAACAACTATTCACTTACCTACTTTCTGCACATATTTGAAATTTACCATTTGTTCAAGTTGTTCTAAAAACAAGAGATGGAGAGAAGCTTATTCTTATTTCAGTAAATAAAACTGGAGCAACCCAGAGAAACAAAACTGGTATTGCCTCCATTTAGGAAATATAAAAATAGGAGCATAGAAAATATAACTAAATACTCATCAATCTTATTAAATGGTGTAATGATGTTTTCACTTTAATGTGTAGAATAATAGGGCCATGTAATTGTTTGGTAGGATAATATTAAATAAGTATAACTCAGTCACATGATGTGCAGATGAGGAAGGAGAATGGCCACTTGAACTCTTGATCTTCATCCCCATGGTGGCCCTCCATCAGTATTCAGGTAGGATGCTGTCACACATCATCTGCAGCAGGACACAACAAGGTGCTTGGAACATCCATGACATTTTCTCAAGAAGCAGGGTGCCCAGATCCCTAGATAAGAACACAAAAACACATTAAAGCAATAAACAATCCATCTCACCTGTCTTCTTGCAAACAGAGCCTGGCTCAGGGTTCCATACTTAACTAACTCCCAGCCCTCATCAGGAAACCATTTTAGATACATTCAGGTATGTTAAAATCTATCTCCTGTCGACAACTTTCCACTCCACATCCTTTACCAGACACCACTTAGAAAATATATCTTTTCTTTTTCCAAAGTCCTCAAGACACTCTCATACATGGGGCTTTCTATATCTTATGTAGAAATCCACCTCTGCGTGGCCTGTCATAGCCACAAGAGATTCAAGTGATCTGGGGAAAGGAAAACTAGACACCTAGGGAAAATACACAATTCTCAGTTGTCACAACAGAATGCTTACCGACTATAACCTATACTGTCCTGCACAGGGACTTGTCACAAAATTCCAGCTGTTCCCATAAGATGCTCTCAAGGTGCCTTCATTCTTTCCCTCCAGGGTACCAAACACGTGTAAAAGAAACAAGTGTTCACAGACAGAATGGGACAACATATCAACCTGTGTGTAAAAGCTCCACCCCACACTAAAACACCTGAAACTGCACACACAGGTCCCTCTTGAATTGGGTACGTTCACCTTAATATCTTCCTCATCCTCTGTCTCTTATTCCCTGGTGGCATCCATGCATCTAGGCCTGTCTCAACCCAGATGATATACCATATTCAGTAGGAAATGCTATTCAGTACACAATAGAGAGCCAGTCTCCTATGAACATGGACAGACTACAGAGGCCCGCCTTCAGACTGTTGATATCATCTAAGATGGCTAGAGGAAGACCACAACCCCAGCCTCCTAGAGGAAACCTCGTATAATATCTTCCCATTCTTTCTCTCTACAAACATTCTTAAGGACATCTGCTGTAAGATTACAAAGGTCCCTCTGTATGTCTATTGGGAGGAGATATGTATGGATATATATGCTCCTAGACATGCCAGGCATGACACAGACACACAAATACTTTCTTGCTCTCTGCCTATCTGTCTCTTTCTCTCTCTCTCCCTCCATGTCCCTCTCTCTCACTAAGGCATATTCTCCAAATGGGAGAGCGAGTCCAAAAGAGGCCAATGTTCTACCTAGAGTAAACTCCATGATCTGACCAAGCCAATTGTGGAGTGTGGCAATCACAGGGGTTGCCTTGCCACACTCCTTCCACATCCTGGCCTTCATTTCCCTATACTATGAGAAGGACAAGCAATAGCATCAGGATCATAGTTGTTTTGAAGGCAGCATTGCTGGGGATGGCATCACAGAGTGTGAGGAGTTGCTCTCCCTTGGCTCTGCAGGTGAAGGCCCCTCCATCACTACCACCACAGTCTCTGATGTTGTGGTTCTGGCCACCACAGCAGCCTCACTATGACTGCAGTGTCTTGGTAAAATGTCATGTCATGAGCCTGACAGAGTTCAATAGACAAGATTCTCTGATCATCTCATTATTAAATTATTGCATTTTTAATATCAGTGATTACTGTGTCCTTCATGGGTCAGTTCTGGTGCTTCTTCTAGGGGATTGATGATGTGAAACTGTCCAGTGTTTTAAAGAGTTTAATCATTTAATTATCAAAATGTATTATTATGTAATCAGTAATCACTAGATCTCCCTTTGTCTCTCAAGCTCTGGGTGCTGATTCTGGCACTAATTGTCTGCTGTGTCCATTGCAAAGAAGACAAACACATATTCGATGACCGCATCATCATTTAAGTGAACAAACAACCAAATATTTGGATGGTCCTACATATATAACTTTCCATAAGATGGAATCAAACTCCAGTGATTGTATAGGAAGTAATAGATAATTAAATAATGAAACACAATAAACTCTCAGGGAGTACTGGCTAGACTCTACTCATGAAGGATGACATCATCATTGATTTAAATATTTAATATATCATTATAAAATAATTGAATAATGAGATCATGTTGCATACTTAAATCCAAATGGTGGAGCCAGACTGAACTCTTCTTGAAATAATGATTTTTTTACACAATTATACAAATAATTAGATGGCTTTGCATATTAACTCCCACAAGGTGGCACCAAACTTGAGGTATCATGGCTGATGTAATGATCTATTTAAATAACCAAATAACCAAGTAATGACATTATGTCACATAATCAACTCCCACTATCTGATCCAAACCTGACTTATGATCCATAATGTCATCATCGGTTTAAATAATTGGCTTACATATACAGATGGTCTGGCATACTTGATCCCACAACATGGGGCCAAATTCCAGTGATCTGCAATTACTTAATGACATAATTTTATAGTTCAATAAGTATAACATCATATGATGTGATTGTCTGCCACATTTGACTCCCAGAAGGAGTCAAACTCCAGTGATAGATGAATAAATAATGATAGATTTTAATAATTAAATTTTTAAAAATTTAATAATTGTATAGTGTTTTATACATGACTCCTAAAAAATGGGGCAAATCTCAAGAGATCATTGATTATTTTATCATAGATATAAACAATAAAGTGCAGCTGCAGGTTGAGGATATATGTTCACTTTCGGGGTCAGGGTTCAGTTTCAGGTTCACCAATAACATAACTGGTATCTCCCCAGGGTTGAACCAGAACATGAACTTTAATACTCAATTCTCAACCTTAACTGGAACCCTCACCCTAAACCTCAACTTGAACACTCACACAAAACCTGCACCTACATACTAATGCTGCACTTGCACCTGAAACATAACTCTATGTTAGACCTGAAACTGAATCCTGCACCATCATCCTCACCTTGAAACTAAACCTGAAACTGACACCTCACTTTAAACTTGAACCTGAACCTGAACCCTCATCCTAAACCTGAACATGGACCCTCACTATGATCCTGAAAACTCACACTCAATCTGAATCTGAACACTCATCCTAAACCTGAAAACTTACCCTGTCTCTGAACCTTAACATGAACATGAACCAGAACTTGAATCTTCACCCTGAACCAGGATCTGAAACCTCACACAAACAAAAGCAGAGCATGATCCTGAACTTGCACCCAAAACATGAACCTGAATGCTCATCCTGAACTGGAATCTGAACCCTCACCCTGACCCTGAACCTGAACCCTGAACCTGAATTTTAACCTGTATCTGAACCCTTACCCTGATATTGAAACACCATGCAAAAATTGAGCCTTAAATCAATCTCAAATCTGAACCCTCTGTCACCTTGAATTTGAACCGGAATCCTCACTCTGAACTTGATCTTAAACCCTCACCCTGAACCTGAAACTAAACTAGACATGAACACTCTCCATGGACTAGAACCTGAATATGAACCCAAACCTGAACACTCTCCTTGAAACTATTACTGACCTTTCACCATGAACCTGAACCTGAACCATCACTCTCAACCAAGAACGTGAACATGAATCCTGAACCTAAACCCTGAACCTGAACATGAACCCTCACACAGAACCTGAACCTGAACCCTGAAGAGGAACACATACCCTGACCTTGAAACTAAACCCTCACCCAGAAACTGAACCTTAAACTGAATCTGAACCTGAATCTATAACTTTACCCTGAAACTGGAACTGAACATCACCCAGAAACTGAAAAAGAACTCTGAACCAGTAACTTCACCATAAACCTGAAAATTTACCAAAAACCCGGAAGCAGAACCTTCACCCTGAACATGACCTGGAACCCTGATTCTGAACCTTACCATGAACCATCACCCTGACCCTGATCATGAACCCTAAACCTTAACCCTCACCTTGAACCAAAGACTGATGCCTCACCATGAACACCTATATGAACCAAGAACAAATCACTGAACAGTCACTCTGAACCTGAATCTGCAGCTGAACCCTGAAACTGAATGTGAAACCACACACAGAACCTAAACTGAACCTCAACTTCACCCTGGAATTGAAGCTGAATCCTCACACTGAAACTGTACCTGAACCTGAAAACTGAACCTGGCCATGAACATTCACCCTGAACCTAACTAAATGTCTCACCCACAACCTGAACCTGAGCCCTGGCCATCATTTAGAACCTGATTCTGAACCCTAAACTTGAACTTAAACCAAGAAACTGACTCTGAACCCTGTAACTGAACCTGAGTCCTGTTCCTGAAATGTACCCTGAAACTGGATACTCACTCAGTACCTGAACCCTGAGCCTTAAACATCACCTGAACACAAAGCCAAACCTGCACCTTCAACTTGAACTTGCACCCGAATCCTCATGCTCACCCCAAATATGAAACTTAACCCTAAACCCTCACCCTCACCCTCACCCTGAACCTGAACCTGAACACTCACATTGAACCTGGACTTAAAACGCTACCCTGAACATGAACAAGGAGCCTGAATCAGACTCCTCACCCTAAATCTGAACATGAAAATCACACTGAGTTGAAACATGCCCCCTCACCTTGAATGGAAACCTGAAACCTGAACCTCAACACTCTGCCTGCAACTTAGCCTGCACCTTCCTTCTTAACTTGAAGCTGAACCAGAAAACTGACAATCTTTACCTGAACCATTCACAAAAAAATCTCACCATGATTCTGAACCTGAACTCAGAATCTCAATATTCACCCAAAGCTGAATCTGAACCCTTACCCTGAAACTTGAAATTAACTCTTACCATGAAACTGAACCACAGTCCTGAACCATAACCCTCATCTTGAACGTGAACATGAATCCTCACACTGAAACCTTAAAATTACCCTGTACCTGAAACATAAACCTTAAACCTCACCCTGAACATAAACACTTATCATGATTCTGAAACCTGAATGCAAAACCTGAAAGCATACCGTGATGTAACCTAAACCCACACCCTGAACCAGAACATGAACACTCACCCTGAACCTGAACAAGAACCCTAAACCAGAAACTTCACCCCAAACATAAACCAGAATGCAGATTGTGAACCTTAAAATGAACCTCCACCCTGACCCTGAACATGAAACCTAAACCTAAACACTCACCCTGAACCAAAAACTGATCCTGTAACCTGAACATCATCTGAAGCATCACCATAGACTTGAACCTGAACACTCACACTTAACATGAACTCTCACCCAGGACTTGATCCCTGACACTGAACATGCACATGAATATGAACCAGAACCCAAACTTTCAACTTGAACCTGTACCTGAATCCTCATGCTCACTCTAAATCTGAAACTTAATTCTGAACACTTACCCTGAACTCACTAATTGAACCTGGACTTGAAATGTCACCCTGAACCTGAAGAAGAACCCTGGACCAGAACCCTCACCCTGAATCTGAACATGAAAATCACACTGAGCCAGAACTTGTGCTAGAACTTGAACAGGAACTTCACCTCAAACCTCACGCTGAACCTAAACCTTAGCCCTCACCTTGAATCTGGACCATAACTGCAACTCTCATGCTGAATCTGAACAAGAACCCTGAACATAAACCTTAACATCAATACTGAATCTGAGCCCTCATTCTGAACCTAAACCTGAAACCTTAACCTGAACCAGAACCCTAACATTGAACTTTAACTTGAATGCTTACCATGAACCTGAACCTGAATCCTCATCCTGAACCAGAACCTGAACTTGAACCCTCACCCTGAACATAAACCAGTAACTTCACCCTTAACAAGAACCAGAACCATCATGCTCAGCATGAACAATCACCCTGATTCTGAACCTGAACTCAGATCCTGAATGCTCACCATGAACTTGGACCTGAACTGGAAACCCGAACCCTCAATCTGAAACTGAACCTGAAACTTATCCTGAAACTGAACCCTCACCATGAACCTGAACCTGAACCTGAACCTGAACCTGAACCTGAACCTGAACCTGAACCTGAACCTGAACCTGAACCTGAACTTGGACCTGAACCTGGACCTGAACCTGGACCTGAATTTGAAACAGAGCCTGAACCTGAACCTGAACTCTAAACTTTTACCCTTCCCTGAGCCTGAACATGAACCCTCACTTTGAACCTGAACCTGAACCTCAACACTCCCTAAACCTAAATTTGAACCTTCTTCTTTAACATGAATGTGAACATGAACCCTGACACTGAACCTAAATCCTTAACCTGGGACTGAACCCTAACAATGAACCTGAACCTGAACCTGAACTTGAATCTGAACCTGAACTCAAATCTGAACCTGAACATTCACTCTAAACAAACCCTGAACCTGAACTCTCACCCTGAACTTGAACCTTAAACCTCACCCTTAAACTGAACCTGAACCCAAACCTGAACCTGAACCTGAGCCCTCACACTTAACCTGAAGCCTCAGTGGGAATATTAACACTTATTCTGATTCTAAACATGAACCTACAACCCGAATCATAACTCTGAACTTGAACGTGAACCCTAACCCTGAACCCTCACCCAAGAAATGAACTTGAACTCTCACCCTGAACCTGTACCTGAAACTGCAATTTGAACCTGGATTGAATGCTACAACCAAAGCTGAACAAGATTCATGAACCACAAACCTCACCCAGAACCTGAACCTGAACCAGAACCTGAACCTGAACCTGAACCAGAACCCTCAACCCGAACTTGAATCTGTATCCCCATGGTGAACCTGATCCTGAACCCTAACCCTGAACACAAAACATGAAAATAAACCTGAACTCTGTCCCTGAACCTTACTCTAAACCTGAAACCTCATCCTGAACCTGAACCTGAACCCTTACCCAGGACCTGAACTCTGACACTTACCCTTCACCTGAACATAAACCCAAACCTGAAACTTCAACTTGAACCCTGTACCTGAATACTCATGCTCATCCTGAACCGGAACATTAACCCTGGATCCTCACACTTGCTTTGAACCTGTACCTGAACCTGAACCTGAACCTGAACCTGAACCTGAACTTGTACCTGAACCTGAACCTGAACCTGTACCTCAACCTGAACATTCACATTGAACCTGGACTTGAAATATTACCCTGAACCTGAACAAGGAGCCTGAACCATAGCTTTCCCCGAATCTGAACAAGAACACTCACACTAAACTGGAAATTGAGTGGAAATATCACACAAGACTTGTATATCAACATTTACTCTGAACTAGAACCTGAATCTTCAACCCGGAACTAAACTTGAACTTGAACCCTCACCCAGAACCTAAACCTGAACCAGAACTCTCAACATGAACTTGAACACAAATCCTCCCCCGAAACTGATCATGAACCCTAACCCTGATCTTGAAACCTGAAACTGAACCTGAACCCTGTAACTGAATCTAACCCCTGTTCCTGAAAATGACCCAGAAACTGAACCTTCATCCAGGACCTGAAACCTGAGCCTTAACCTTCACCTGAATATGAACCTGAACCTGAACCTTCAACTTTAACCATACAGTACATTGAATCCTCCTGCTCACCCTGAATCTTCACCTTCACCCTGAATCTTCACCTTCACCCTAAACCTGAACGTGTACATTCACATTGAACCTGAATTTGAAATGTCAAGATGAACCTGAACAAGGAGCCTGAACTGGAACCATTATCCTGAATCTGAACAAGAACTCTCACACTGAGCTGGAACTTGAGCTGGGATCTTCACACTGAAACTTTACCCAAAACCTCACTCTGATCCAAAAACAAAGCGCTCACTTTAAATCTGGTCCAGTGTGTTTACCCTCACACTGAACTTGAACAAGAATCCTAACCCAGAACCCTTACCCTGAACCTGAACTTGAACCTGAACCCTCACACTGAACTTGAACAAGAACCCTAACCCAGAACCCTTACCCTGAACCTGAACTTGAACCTGAACCCTCACACTGAACTTGAAAAAGAACCATAACCCAGAATCCTTACCCTGAACCTGAACTTGAATCTGAACACTCACCCTGAACCTGAACAAGAACCCTAACCCAGAACCCTCATTCTGAACCTTAACATGAAACTGAAACCTGAACATGAACCTCATCACGAACGCTCACTCTGAGACTGAACCCTGAATCTGAACCTGAACTCTCATCCAGAACCTGAATTTGAACTTTAACCCTCCCAATAAACATGAAACAGCATCTTCACCCTGAACCTGAGCCAGAACCCTCACACTCAACATGAACTGTCACCCTGATTCTGAACCTGAACACTTATGGTTTTGTCTTTTCCATTTTGTATCCCCCTGTTCTATTTTTCTTGTCTTATTGTTTTAGCTAGAACTTCAATTACAATATTGAAAATGTATGGAAAGAAAAGGCAGCCTTGTCTTATTTGTGAGTTTAGAGGAATTGCCTTAAGTGTCTCTCCATTCAGTTTGAGGTTGCCTGTTTTTTTTGTTTGTTTTTTTTTCTGTATATTGCCTTTATTATGTTTAGGTATGTTCCTGTTATCCCTGATCTCTTCAAGACCTTTATCATGAAAGGGTGTTTCATTTTGTCAAAGGATTTCCAGCATTCAGGGAGATGATCATGTGTTTTTTTCTTTATAAGTTTGTTTATATGCTGAATTACATTGATAAATTTTCCTATGGTAAACCAACCCTGCAACCCAGGGATGAAGCCTACTTGGTCATGGTGGGTGAATTCTCTGATGTGTTCTTGGATTTGATTTGTCAGTATTTTACTGAGTATTTTTGCATCGATGTTCATCAGGGATATTGGTCTGTAGTTTTCTTTCTTAGTTGTGTCTTCTTGTGGCTTGGATAGCAAGGTGATTGTGGTGTTAATAAAAGAGTTTGGTAATGAATCTTCTACTTTTATTGTGTGGGATAAATTGAGGAGTATTGGTATTAGCTCTTCCTTGGATTTCTGGCTGAAACCATCTGGCCCTGCACTTTTTTTGGTTGTGAGTCTCACTGTTTCTGTTTCATTAGGGGTTGCTTACCAGTTCCTGATTTAATTTTGGTAAGTGAGTTTTTCAGAAATTTGTTCATTTCCTTTGAATTTTCAAATTTTGTGCTGTGCAGTTTTACAAAGTATGACGTGGAAATTGTCTGGATTTCCTCAGAAGTCATTTTCTGTTCCTTTCTTGGTTTCTGATTTTGTTAATTTAAAGGTTCTTTACTGCATTTTGTTAGTTTTCATAAAAGTTTGTCAATCTTGATTTTCTAAAAAAAACAATCTTTTTAAATTTATTTTTTTATTGTTTTCATGGTTGCTACTTTATTGATTTCAGCCCTCAAATTAATTATTTCCAGGCATCTACTCTGCCAAGGTAAGTTTGCTTCTTTGGGTTCTAAGGATTTCATTAGGGCTGTTAATTCTCTAATGTGACTATTCTGTGTTTTCTTCATATGGACACTTAGAGCAATGATCTTTCCTCATAGCAATGCTCAAAGTATTTCATAAGTTTGGGTATTCATTCTCATTTAATTCTGGGAAGTCTTTAATTTCTTTATTTCTTCTTTGACCCAGCTATGAAGCAATTAGGCCTTGTTCAGTTTGCATGAGTTTTTAGGGTGTCTGAAATTTGTGTTGTTGTTGAATTGCAACTTTAAAGCATTTTGGTCTTATAAATACATGGGAATATTCCACTTTTTTATCTGTTGAGTTTTGTTTTGTTACCTAGACTGTGGTCGATTTTGGAGAAGACTCCATATTTAGATGAGAAGGTCTATATTTTTGTGTGTGTTTGTATGAAATGGTCTATAGATGTCTGTTAAACCAAATTGGAACATAACTTCTGTTAATCTTTTGTTTCTTTGCTAAGTTTATGTCTATTGGACCTTCTAGTTTTGAGAATTGGGAGCTATAGTCCCCCCATTATGGGTCTGTGAAAGTTTATGTGAGCTTTGTGTTTTAGTAGCATTTATTTAATGAATGTTGGTGCCTTCATACTTGGGGCATAGATGTTCAGAATTGAGACTTTGTGAGGATGGACCTTCATCTTTTTTCATTAATTTTGGTTTGAAGTCTAACTTGTTAGATATTAGCATAGATATGGCTTCTTTCTTCTTGGGTTCATTTTTTTTTTAAAAATCATCTCCAAACAATTTACCTGCAGGTATTGTCTGTCTTCTGAGCTTAGACATTATTCTTCTATGCAAGAGAAGGATGGATATTGTCATTGTATCAATTCTGTTAGCTTGTGCATTTTATTGGTGAGTTAAGGCAATAAATGTTAGGGAAATTAAATACCATTGATTGATGATGCTTGTTTGTTTTAGATGTGTTCTTTGGTATTGTGAATATATTTGCCTTGCTTTATACTTTGGGTTCTGCTGAAGGGTAATTATCTGTAGAGAGCTGTGAAGTGCCACACCTTAAAGATGGCACTGGCTTCCAACTTCCACCACCACAATGGTGAGCGCTGTCTGGTACTAGCTGGGGTTGGTTAGTGCAAGGGTATTTAACCTGTGCAGGGGTCCGCCGGGCTCTCACGGGTCAGAAGAATGTGTTTCAAGGATCCTGATGAAAACTGCATGAAAAAGATCTTCCCGGAGTCGCATCTTCCTTGCTGGCAAGGGTAGGTACGGTACAAATAGGGGCCCATACGGGGAATTTTCAGATCAGAACTTCTTGCAGTCAGGGCAGCACCGGTAATATCACAAGGTAAGTTGGGACCAAACTAAGGCCCTCAGTAAAGAGGTGATAAGGTCTCCAGTAAGGAGCAATGAAGTTCCGGGGTTGAACTAAGCTAAGGCGCTTGGAAAAGAGGCAATAATGTCTCTGGTAAGGAGAAGTAAAGTCCCAGGTAAGTTGGGACTAAGTTAAAAATGGCAGAAATAAGCGGCAATAAAGTCTCAGGCATTGAGCAAGAGGTTATAACAAACCAATATAAAATTTTCAAAATGGGGACTTTTCAGTCTCATCCAATTTTTCTGGCTCTTCAGGAACTACTTTTGTCAGACAAACTTAAAGAAAAGCACACTAGAAAGATTCCTGAGTGAATGTGATGCCATTGCACCCTGGTTGGCAGTTTCCGGAGACCTCACTGTAGCGTGCTGGGACAAGTTATGCAGGGATCTTGACGTTGCTTGGGAACAAGGGATGCTAAAGTCTGGAGTCTGACCTGTTTGTAAGTTAGTGCGTAGCTGTATCAAAGACAAGGGGTACTGTAAAGAGGCAATGGAAGAAGGAAAAGCTTCATTATAAATGTTACAAGAAGAAAGATCAGAAGAGGTTGAGAGAACAGGAGAGTCAGGTACAGATGAAACAGATTCTGAGAAAGAATTGCAAACCCTCGTAGAAAAGGTTCAGGAACAATCCCTTAAGGGGTGGAGGGGGAAGGGAGAGGAGAAATGGTGATGTGGGGAGGGGAGGAACCCTCGTAGAACAATGCCTTTGGTGCCTTCTCCTGATCAGAGTGAGGAAGGGCGGGGCCCAGGTACAGGGCATTTCTTTTGCCCTGAGGTCTGGAAAGCTATACGAAATGACTTAAGCCTGGCCTATCCAGTTTTCCAGAATGCCCAAGGCAATAGATATGAGGAACCTTTAGACTTTAAGGTCATCAAGGCTTTGGCTGAATCTGTGAAAACATATGGAATTTCATATTCTTTTACTGTATCTCAAGTTGAAGCCCTAAACAGGCATAGCATGACTCCTAGTGATTGGGGTGCACTGGCTCAAGCATGTCTGAGGCCCGGGCAGTATCTGGATAAGAAAGCCTTTTTAACTGAGTATGCTCATGAGCAGGCTGCAGCTAATCTGACAGCAAGAAATGCAGCATGGGACAGGGACATGTTACTTGGGCAGAGAGATTTTGTCATTACAGCAGCTATAGTTGCAGCTATCTCTTTTGCAGTTTTGGGTTGAGTCACGGCTGCCATGGCTATGAGCACATCGTTGCAGACAGTCTCTAAGCTAAATGAATTGTCCAAGAATGTGGCTACTGCCTTGGATGCCCACTCCGCAATTGGTGCTCAACTGGAAGGAGGTTTAATGATTGTAAACCAAAAAATTGTTCTGGTGCAGGAGCAAATAGATACCTTGTGGCAGCTGGCCCAATTGGGATGTGAAATGAAATATCCAGGTTTGTGTGTTACCAGCATTCAGTATGAGAATTTTACACATGCTGCTAATTTGTCACAACAGTTGTCTAGCTATCTTTTATGAATGACACAGCAGTGAGTGGCCATCGTTGCAGTAAATTCAACATGAGTGGATGCAGGACTGGCTTCCAGATTATCATCGTGGTTCCTGTTGCCATGGATCATCTGAAAGAGTGGGCGGGAATGGGAGCCATGGCTGTACTCTTGTTGCTTATCTCCTTCGTGGGCCTATGGTGCCTTTGCAAGATGAGGTTTGCTCAGAAGCGGTATGCAGCTATGGTTGTCCAGTCATTTACAGCCATTGAGGCAGGACAGTCTCCCCAAGCATGGCTCGCAGTCATGAACAAGAATTGATCCTTCACGCTCAGGTTGTATGGCTTAGCATTGTACTCTGAGTTAGCTCCGGAAGTGAACAAATCCAAGAAGGGCAAGTCTGGTTGCATGTGGGTTGGTGTCCGAGGCCCCACCTCCAGGAAAAAGATGCCAGATGGGAGTGGCACTGACCTGGCTGACTAATAGTATTCAGGATCACTACAATTTCTACTGCTTTCCTGGAGACCACTACCCATGCCTGTTGCGTTATTTAAAAAAAAGGGTGAACTGTAGAGAGCAGCGAAGTCCCACGACTTAAAGATGGAGCTGGCTTCCACCTTCCACCTCACCAAGGGTGAGTGCTCTCTGGCATAAACAAGCCCTTATTTGGTTAAGTCTGTTCAGCCTGTCTGCTTCGGCATTAGAGTAGCCTATCTGCCAGGTCCACGTTGCTCACTGGGGTTGGTTAGCGCAAGGGTATTTAAGCCTATGCAGGGGTCCCCCGTGCTCCCCTGGGTCAGAAGAACATGTTTCAAGGACCTTTTGAAAACTGCATGAAGAAGATCTTTCCAGAATCGCGTCTTCCTTGTTGGCGAGGGCAGGCGGGGCACAATTATCTATTGCCTATGACTTTGTGAGCATAGTTAACTTCCTTGGGTTGAAGTTTCCCTTCCAGAACTTTCTGTAAAGCTGGGTTTGTGGATATGAATTTTGAAAATTTGGCTTTATTATTTAATATATTGATGTCTTCATGTATAGAGATTGAGAGTTTTGCTGCATATAGTATTCTGGGCTTGCACCCGTGGAGTCTTAGTTCTTGTAGAACATTTATACAGGACCTTCAGGCCTTGAGAGTTTCCATGGGGAAGTAAGATATAATTTTAATGGGTCTGCCTTTTTTATGGGACCTGGTCTTTTCCTTTACTGCTGTCAATATAATTTCTTTATTCTGTATGTTAGATTGATTATTATGTGTCATGGGGTCTTTTTTTTAATTTTGGGGGGTGTTGTATCAGAGCACCAGGAGTGCTCTTGTGGGGGACAGGACACAGGGTGTAGTGAGATTGGGGGCCAATCCACGGGTTTCCCAGGGAAGGGTATGGGGAGGGATTCAACCCAAACATGTCCCAGACTCATCGCCAGTAGAGGCCCAGCAATGGGGTTCCTAAAATGTTGTTTTTAATATAAAATTCTCTATACTGTCTGGATTAGGTTTCATAAGGAATTTTATGCTAAAAAGTAATTGCAAACATTTAAATCTCAACATAGTTTAGGATATGTCCAGGTCAATCAATAGTGAGAACATGACCGTGCTCTATATATTAATCTCCATCTTTCCTCTGCCACTTGAGGATTATTACATAGTATAAACTACAAAGGGAACTTATGGTAAGCTTACACTCTATTAAGAAACATGGCAGTATGACCAACCCAGAAACCCCCAAGGACCAGAACCAGGGCAATCATTTTTATCTTTAATTTAGGCTGTTTCTTCTGTATGATTTGTTTAATGCTGCTGCTTTAGCTCATATATTTTTATATTTTATCTAATTTTTATTATTTAATTTATTAAAGAAGTGTATGCAATTGTGTAAACTATAAATTTTCACAAAAATATATGTACATATATATTTAATATTCAAATATTAATAAGCTAATTAAGCTTTTTATGTAGTTTATGTGTTAAAATTATGATATACTATTTTGCATATATTTACTCTTGTCCATAAATACAATACAAAAATCAATTTATATCTGAAAGCTTTGTTTAAAAATTTCATCCCTTCAATTATTATTATCTACATTTCCTCCTTCTGCCATTATTTATTATTGTCATAAGTAGAGAAAAAATCAAAACAAATTTACTTGAATATTTTGCGAATTTTCATTCACAAAATTTCATTCATCCTATGGGATGAATGCTGGAACAGTGTTCCATCATTGCAGTTGGTGGAGGCATATAGCTCTCCCTCTGATTCCAGGACAAGGAAACGTTATTATTGGTGAAGAGAGGTGATTACTCTGACCTAAAGAGAGTTTTGCTTCCCTGATCAGGACATAAGTTCCATTAATAGTCCATTAATTTGGGGGCAGAGAGCGTAACATGGAAAAGAGACTATTAAACTTGTAGAAATTTCTTGTAGAAATTCTTCATGAAAGAGAATCTTTCATGTATTGAACAGGGAAAAGTTCAAACTTTAATGTAGTTTATCCTGTAATGTGGAAAAGAGTGTGTTCTGTGGGTAGAACTTGTTAGCTTTCTTTTTCTATCTCCAAAGCATTTTCCAACACCTTTTCAAACTGACATGTTTTTCTGCTAGTTTTATGGAGTATAAATTTTCCTAAAAACAGAGTTCCATAATTTAACAGAACTCAATGATTAAATTCTATAGACACATTTTTTGATATTTCCCCTGTTTAGTTTTTAATTCCCATACCACCTATGCTGTTAATAATCTTGGTTTGTGTGGGAAAAAAGTTTGAAAGATATAAAGATTTCCACAAAATTCAATTTATTTTCTGCTTTGTTGTAGCAGAGCATATAAACAATACAGAGGATTGATATAGAATGGAGTATTCCAATAATAATCCTTGAGCACTTTAGAGAACTCCTGGCTAAGAAAATATGGACAAAAATAAATGCAAGATCAAAAACAAGCAACCAGTTCCTCAAACAAACAAAATTCACACATACAAACAGATCATTGATCTCTAAAGTGCATAATTATGGTGTAATACTTATATTGAAATATGTATTTAGCAGGATATGAGAAATATATTATCAAGTCCAACTGCATTGAAAAGAAAACTTAGCTTGTTACAAAAATAAAAAGCACACTTGTAACAGTGTCTAAACTTTTGGTTGTGAGTATCCATGCACAATGCCATCATTCAGAGGGGTGGAAGAAAGTTCTAGTTTAACGATGACCTTTAATCTGTTGGATGATAGTCCTTTAAAAGAATAGCATGATCATTACTGGGCACATTGTTGGCCCAGGATTGTAATCTTATTACAGTGAATTGGAAATCAGAAGAGGGAACAAGAATCAAGGAAACATAGAGAAACCTTGTGTCAAAAATGAAAGAAAAAAAAAAACAGAAACAAAACTGTGAACCTTGTGCTAATATGAAGGACAATAATGTGACACTAGTATATGAGCACACTATTGCTTAGTTTATAAAGAAGAGTACAGTTTTGACAAGACTGAGATGGTTCCAGTACTACATAGAGATCACATGTCTCACTTGTTAGAAAAGAATCAAGAAGAGAGAGTGAAAGTATGTAGAGGCCTGTTGTCAACTTTCTGTATTTGCATTTTGGTGAAGAGACACCCTGCCAAGTGCAGGAGTGAATTTTAGCTTTTCTTGAGGTATAAAGAGAGAAATTTTCTAAGAATAATGATATCAAACTAAAGCCATTATGGTACTTGATGGGTATGTGTATTTTAGAGGAAGGGATGCAGTGCTGGCACTGGCATATAGACACTTGAATATAAACTTGTGCTCATGAAATTTAATCTGTCTCATGTAGGCATTAACACGAATTAATTTTTTTAAAAAACAAACTAAATGTAGTAGAGCCTGTAACAATTGCATGACTGCAATTTGTACATCCCTTTTTATTATCTTATCTTGCAATCTCAATATAGGGAATTGGTGATAGAGAGTATAAAGTTCCTCAGCCTGTGTAATAGAGCCTCAAATGTGAGGAAAAGTGATAAATAAAAAGGGAGAAAGGTAGACAAAGAAGTGAGAAAGGGTTTTAGGAGATGGCACATGGAATTCTGAAGGGGAGGAGAGACAGAGGGAGAGGACAAAAGATGTGGAGTGATGAGAGAAAATATGTCATGTTGCTTAGAATTGTGCTGGCAGGTGTTTTGGCATACTTGTACTATCAGAACTGGGATAAAATTAGACATGGAGAAACAGTAAGAATGAAGTTAATAAAACCTGGGAGGGACTGATATCTGATATTAGATCTGTTTAAAATTATAGAAAATTTGATCCCTTCTGGGATATGCAGTGAAAACTTGTCCCTTTGTCATCCTTTAAAAAAAGGAAATTCAGCTTAGTGCCATAGAAACATACAAAGCAGTGCAGTGAAGCTGTAAATGAATCTCTACAAAGAAACAAGAAGATAATAGGTGAGAAAACTGAAGTTTGTGTGCTTTCTGGGTTTATAAATAAAACTAACCTTATTTTTTGCCTTTTTTTTTTTTTTAGCAAAATAGTTATTGTGTCATGGGGAGAAGCATGATTATAAATGTTGAATGTTAGTAGAGACCTGAGTACATAAATATCATGACATTGAGCAGAGTATCCCCCCCTGGTTTGGAATATATATATATATATATATATATATATATATATATATATATATCATATATATATTTTTTCTTGGTCTTCTGTTTTAATTTTCCATTTGTTTTGTTTCAGGATAGGATTTGTCGATTTAGACCCAGGTTATTCTGGATTTCAATTTGTTTTCAGGGCAGGCCACTAACTCAGAGGTCTGCCCATGTCTATGATCCAAATGTTGGGATTAATGGCATGCAACACAAACCTGGATCAAGAAATCATCTTTTATTTGTTTTTTTCTTAGAATTTTTGTGACAGATTTTCTATGAGAATGAGTCTTTGATGTACTTCAACTCACTATGTAGTTCAAGTAGGCCTTGAACTCACAGAAATCAGTCTCCTTTTGTGTCCTGGGTGCTGCAATAAGCAGCATGCAAAATTCCTGCCAGAAAGAACCAGTCTTAATAGAAATTTAAAAGTTAACCTGGTATTGTGAGAATTCAGAAGAAACCCGCAGTGGAGTCATTCAGTCAAACAATCTGTGCAATAGTAGCTTGAGAATTGGGATAAAAATTGGGAGTGTGTGCCAAAATAATAGCACTCGTGTTAAAAACAATGATAAGGTGATAGAGATATGACTCATTGGTTCAGAACTCTGAGAGCTATTGCTAGATCACACAAGTTTGGTTCCCAAACTTCATATGGTCAGTCTCAACTGTAGAGCTTCATTTCCATGCTCTGATGCCCTTTTCTGCCTTTCTCGGCATTGTGCACTCATGGGGTGCAAAATGCATGGTCTGAGAAAAATATGCCAAAAATAAAAATAAATAATTTACAACAGAACTATTCATGGTAGAACACTTCATTAATCTCAGTATTTTGGGGATTTATGTGACAAAGAGTTCCATTTCGTCGATATAAGAAGGTAGGAATGGGAAGACTAGTCCCAAAAATTTGTCTAGAATATCTACATCATTTTTTGTTATAGTATCATTATTAATATTGATAACAAAATAACAGTACCAATATTAATAATAATGTAAATGTCATAGTTGTTTGATGAACAGTATTTTTTTAGTGGAATTTAATCTTTGCTCTAGGAAGCAAAAAAAGAAATAGGGCCTGAGAAGGAAGATTTTGATGCATTCCTTGTTTATATATGAGGTCACACCTATAAAAAAAAGAAAAAAAAACAGAAAACTGTATGAAACCTTGTGTGGTAACTAATGGGGCTGCATGATGCCCAAAGTGTGTCAACCTAGATTTCACTGGTGGAGAAAAAAATATCCCAATAAGGCAAATTTGAACTCTACACTGTGATACAGGTACTATATTGCATATGGTGGAAGAGGAAGGAAACTGAGCTCTGGCATGATGGGATGGTGGACAGCTTATTTTGTTTGTTTTAATTCTAAGACTCTTTCTCAAAAATTCAGGGTATTAGGTGTTTTTATCAGTAATGTGTCATGATGGTCTGTTGAATAATACCATTTAATGCTGCTAAGCCTTGACAGTATTTGTATTGGGAAAAATAAAGATGGAGAGATGAAAAGAAGTAGAAGATGAATGGGGAAATGAAGAAGGAAGGAAAGGAAACAAGAAATGGAGGAAGATGGAGAAAAAAGGATGGAAAGAGGCAATTAACAAACAAACAAGGAGAGTAAAGTGATGATGAGCATAGTGGCACATGACTGCATCCTTTATTCTCTCTCCATAGTAGGTGTCAGTGTGAGGATGTGATGATCCAGGAAGTCCTAGCTGTCAGAGAAAGATGAAGTATCAACAATTCAATATTTTGTGGTGGATAATAGAATATTACCTTCAGTAAAAATGTGTAATCGCATAAACAAAAGACTTGTATTGAAAAAGAAACACAATACTAGAAAATATTTCAATCTTTTCATGTTAAATTAAAAAATAACTCACAGCATTCAATGCACAATTAACTAGTATTGTAAACCTGAATTTAAAACATCCAATTTCTTTGTATTTCCTAGATTTATTAATTTTTGACAAAACTAAATATTTCATTTCTAACACTCAATACTAAATTTATGGTAGGCACATTTTTTTTTAACTGACCCAACACGATAATGATTGTTGTATTCATCTCCTTAACCAGAGAAATAGAATGCATTTTGATTTTGTAAATCATTTCTCATTTAATTGGCAATCAGAGAATTTACAAATAATAATGATCTCTTTTGAATTTTTTAATTTTCATTACTTAATATATAATCAGTAAAATTGGCAATGTAATATAGAATAGAAGCCCTGTTTTCTGTTGTAATTCAAAGTTTTATATCATAGCAATTTCCTACTGCTGATTGTATTGATATTTATGAATATTTTATGTATATATGATTTACCTTTCCGATAAAGGAGAAGTAAAATTCTAAATAGAGCCAGATTCCAATTTTTCCCCTACAATTTCTGTAGATTTTATATAATTGCGATTATTGTTTGGTCTTGAACATTTTTGTGTATTTGTTTTTAATTGTGTGCAGGTTCATGTTCTCTTCTGTGCATATACACACATGGGCCAAAAGTGAACCTCAGATGTGGTTCCTGCAAAGCTGACCACTGTGTGTTTTTTTTTTTTGTCTTTTACTGGCACGTGAGCATCACTTAGTAAGGTGGGCTGTCTATAACTCAAGAAACAGTTATAATCATGTCTGTTCCCATGGGTTTAGATGTTAGTCAAAATCACCTTGACTTTTATGTGTATTTTGGCGACTTAAAATTCCTGAGTGTTAAAAGCTGTGCTCTTTTGTTACTTGACATAAACTTGTTCTTTCTTCTTTGTGTTTGAGCTTGAATTTCTTTCTATATGTATCTGAGGATATTAAGCTATCTGTGTACTTTTTCATCTTTAAACTTTGAATCTTTTAATGTTTTTTAGCATTTATAACATCCTGTCTTTCTTTATACTTGTAAAATATGGTAGGTACAGTGAAAACAAGTACTCTCACTGATGCTTTCCAAAATAAAGAGAGTAGGGTTTGCACTCTGAGTGAAATTTTTAAGTGCTTTGGATAATTAGATCAGCCCTGTACTTTAAATTCTATGAAGTCTAAGTTATATTCTGTTTCTATATGTTGTGTTATATATATATATATATATATATATATATATATATATATATATATATGTAAATATATATATCAAACATATATATATACATATAGTGCATATGTATATATGTATATATTTTGTATATATATATATATATATATACATGTATACAATGTATATATCCATTTTTCATTACACACACACACACACACAACTCACACATTATAATTTATTGAATTTTCAAGTTTAATGTGTAACTTTGTTTTTGTGTCATTGTACATAGAAAAATCCTTCTTTTTTCATAAATATTACTTATATTTCACATTGCTGACTCTAAATGCATGACTAGATCATAATGATATATAGGTAGATTAGTGAATTCTCAGATATATAAAGTCCTATCTTGGAGAAAACATTCCACAGGAACACACTACATGAATACTCAGATCACATCAGTTTAAGGAAGCACAGAGTATGTGATATTTGTCACCTGACTTTCTACACTCTTACTACTTGTATTTGTGTAGGTGCTTCGTTACTATGAGTTTCAACGGTATATGTTCAATGGTGGTATACTTAGGATATTAGTAAGTGAGCCCATACATACACATTCAGAATTCAGTGTTAGTTCCAAAGTTCATCACTGTGAGAATTCATTTTCCCTTTTAGATTAGGTTCCCATTGACCAAGATTCCTACTGTTCAATTAGAATCTCTGTTCAACAATCTACTGAAACCACAGGAATGTAAATCACACCTACATTTTACTTGTATTGTATGAATCAGAAATCAAATTCCAATGCTACAACAGTAAACACTTTTATGAATAGACAATACTCCTACCTGATTCTTTAATTCACTTTAATTCACATTGTGACCCAAGGACACTGGAATGGTGCCATCCAGATTTAGGACAGTTATCTTTCTATATATCTTTCCTAAAAATGCCTTCACAGCAATGTACAGTTGAAATTGGAAATTTCAATTACAATGAAACTGAAATGGGATATAAATTATCACATCTAATTTTCCAATTTGTTTCCCAGCTATCTCCGTACACGTCAAGCATTGTCCAAAGTGATTTATTTTATATATATATATATATATATATATATATATATATATATATATATATATTTACCAGATAAAAATGTTTACCTTGTGTCTATTATGTTCAATAATGTTCGGATGGATTTTTCTCTTCCCTGGCTAGTTAATGTTTTCTCCATGAAGCAGATTTTCTGGTGCACAGTGTTATTAATCTTTATTAAGTGACATACCAGTGTTTTTCAGGCTTTTGCATGTATGCACATGTTGATATGGTGTGGTGTGTGTGTGTGTGTGTGTGTGTGTGTGTGTGTGTGTGTGTATTTAGATCAGACGACAAGTTTTGGGGCCTATTATGTCTACCTTGAAGCTCATTCATTTAATTTAGGTCTTCTAGACTTAAGGCTGAAATTGGTTTTATCCCCATTACCCTTCTGAAACTGGCCTGATTGTATCTTGATACTCTGTTGAATTCTTCATTTAATACTCTTTAACACAAACATTTGTTTTCCTTAAGTGAATTGAGTCAGTATATACATGTATCATTCATGTGCCTGCCTGCAGAAGCCAAAAAGGGTATTGTATGGTAGGAGCTGGAGTTATAGGCTGTAATAAGTCACTAGACATGAATACTGGGAAGTAAACTCAGGGCTTTGACAAGAGAACAAATCACTCTTTGCCTCTGACTTAGCTCTATTTCTGAAAATTTATTTTTGTTTTATTACTAATAATATAATTAAAAATGAACATGTTGATCTCAGTTTCTTCTCCCTCCCACCCTCCCACCTGGTGTGAGAAGTGGGACTGAGAACTTTCACTTAAAACTTCAGAAAAGCTTAAATAGTAGTGTTTAGAAACAAAGGAACAAAGACAAGCAAAACTTCTTAGTAGCAGCATTTTTCTGTGTTGGATTCTGTTTTGTGAAAGACAAACTAAGATTTGCGAGGCTCCTTTAAGGGAGGTTTCCGACTCAGCATAAGTGGCAAAATCCACACTGATTATAAAGAGCTTTGCGAACAATTCATTGGTGTGTAAGAGAGCTGGCAATGGCAGTGATCATATCTCCAAGCTGGCAGCATGCTGCCTGATGCATCGCAGACCAAGGCGGTGAGCACAGCTCTCACTGCTGGCAGTAAAATAGCCACCACTGTCTTGGATAGACTGGAAAAAAAACGTGGCTTTAATTTTAGGATTGTTGTTTTTTAGCAGATAAAAGACTGTTGGCAAAAAAAGGTAAAAGATTTAAAGAAAAGACGGGTTCACATTAAGAAAAAGTGCCAAAAGTTAACACTGTGTTTTAAAATATACATAGGCTTGGAAGAGAAAGAGAAAAGAAATAAAATGGTTTTAAAAAGATAGAGTGTGGCTGAATGCAATGGCACATACCTTTAATTCCAGCACTTGAGATACAGAGGTGAGAAGATCTCTGTGATTTCAAGGTAAATCTGGTATGCAAAGTGAATTCAAGGACAGAAAAAAGTTTCACAGAGCAACCCTGTCTCGAAAGATATGAAAATAGAAGTAGAAGAAATAGAGTAATAAAAACGCCATGTAAAGATGGAAAGCACAGATAAACTTTGGATACTATATGTGAAACTGTTATCTTTAAATTGTTTGACTGCTGAGGAAATAACTACTGATAAAAGAAATGCTGCTGGATTAATTCAATTTATATATTTTTAAAATGCTTTGACTCCAAAATTTAAGTCCAAGAACACATGGCTTGGGTAAAGGATTTCTAATTTTGTTTCCACAGAAAATGAAAAGCTGTGGCTTCCTTCCAGACTAATGTGGTTGGACAAAGCAAGAAAATCAACGTCAATGGGACAATGCAGCCTTGCAGACCACTACAGACAGGATTTCTGAGTCTTCTGAGGATCCCCCATGACAGTGTCCCCTACAAGCAGGAAGCAGTTTGGAAAAAAATGACACACACATTCCCAAATATTGTTTATAAATATTTATTTTCATCTAAGTGGGCTTGGTTATAAATGGTTAGTGACTACAACCAATCTTTTCAAAGGTAAAAAGGGAATTATGGTATAAATATGAATTGTTTGTTTTGGAATGGATTTTTATTTATTGATACAATTTAAGGTCAACTTTGTGTTTTGTATATTTCTCCTCATGTTTAGTTATTGTGTTTATATAGCTCATTGAAAATGTAGTGTATAATTTAGTACAGATTAGAGAGTTACCTATGATAGTCAAAACTTGGAGTTAAGTTAGTTAGGATTTTTAGATATGCAGAGATGTATTTGTGATGAATAGGCATTCTTCAAAACTTTCAAAGACCCACAGAATATGGCATTTAAAATGGTTTAGGCATGACTGCTCCTGGTAACACTACTTGCATCAGAAATGAAGATGGACATTGAAGAAACACATTATGGAGTTTGCTTCTAATATGGAAAGACTAGCCATTTGGGCAAGATACTACTCTTGTCTAGACTGTTTGACTTTAATGATGTATAAACTGGACATGCAGGACCCACAGGAATGTGACTGCTGATGCAAGATGGACAATGCTACAGGGTTACTGCTTCATGAAAGAGTCTGCCAGACAGTCTGTAGTAAACAGAGAAAAGTGACTGACAAACTGCCAATGCAGGTGGACACTTTAAAATTTGCTTTTCTGAAGAGTCTGCCAGACACACTATGGCCTATGGGCTGAAGATGGAACATTACAGAAGAACTTCAGGTAACTGACCAGGCAATGAGTTGTCTCTGTCATTTATAGAGTTTATATATTATCCTTCTGTGGTCTTTGAAGGAATTGAAGACAGATAGTTATGGATATAGTTTTCCTTATTTAGGATTAATGATAAGTTACATATATGACTTCAGACTCACAAAGATAGGATAGCTGATATTTTCTTTAAGTATTACAAAATGTTAATGGACTAAATATTGCTGTGATTCATATTTCATAACTGTTGTATGGTATATTTTGCTATGTTAAGGTTAAAACCCTTCTCTTTATTTTAGACAGAAAAGAGGAGATGATGGGAGATGTTATTCTGTAAATATTTTTCTCATACTGGTTAATGAATAGGGCAGGGTGGCCAATGGGAAAGCAAGATAGGCAGCTAGGAGACAGGGAGGAAAGGGAAAGTAGTGAGCAGGAGTAAGCATGAAGAGCGTGGAGGAAGCAAGATGCCAGCCCATTATGCTCTGATAAGGTGACCATGTGGAAATACTGAATAAGTAGAAATAGGTTAATAATTAAGACAGAGCTAGCCCATAAACAATAATGGTAAATGGCCAACGGGACTGTACCAAATACAGAGTCTCAGAGTGTATTTGGGGCTCACAAATTGGTGATACCTGGCAGCCAGCTGGGAGAAACAAAGAGTGGGGAAAAAACATTCTCGTAACATCCAACCTCCCTCCCTCTTAAACTCTTTCCCCTGTGACATGCACCCCGGCCACCCTCCCCTCCCACCCACCCACTCTCATTCCACTTGTAGAGCTATGCTATACAGGTTGGGACATATAAGTCTGCCAAGTCATTTGAAGTAGGGACTAAGACTTCTCTCATGTCTCTAGGTTAAGGGGGTATCCCTCCATGGGGGATGTGCCTACCAGGTCCTTTTGTGTACCAGGAATAGATCCTGTTTCTACTGTCTGAGATCCCTTAGACTGCTCAGTCATTCTAGATATGACCCATATTCAGGGGGTCTGAGTCAGTCCCATGCTGGATTCCCAGCTATCAGTCTGGGGTAGGGCATTAGCTGCTCCTTGTTCAGGTCAAATGTCTCTGTGTGTTTCTGCAACCTTCTCTTGTCCTCTCTCTCTGCAGCTGGATTCTAGTTCAACTCAGTGTTTAGTTATGGGTGTTTGCTTCTGTTTCCAACAGGTACAAGATGAAGGCTCCATGATGGTGGATAATTTAGTTGATGATCTCACTATCAGGGAAGGGCATTTATAATAGTCTTTCCACAGTTGTTCAAATTGTTAGTTGGAGTCTTGTAGGCCTGTAGATGTTTCAATAGGTTCCATTTTCTCTTCAAAAATAGCTCCTCTTTTAAGTTCTCTGTCTACCACTCTCTCTCTCTCTCTCTCTCTCTCTCTCTCTCTCTCTCTCTCTCTCTCTCTGACTCAATCTACCTAGATGCACGTTTCCTTACCTTGCTTTCACTTTCTTCTCGTTCCCTCTCCATTCATTGCCCCCCCATTTCCCATGTGATCATGGGGACTTTTCTCTTTCCCATTTTGTAAGGGACCATATACGAACCCCTTAGAATACACCATGTATTTCAGTTTGTATGGTGGAGAGAATTATCGGCTGTTGATCTTTTGCTCTAGGTCTAAAATCCATATATGAGCGAGTGCATACCCTGTTCCTCTTTTTGTGACCGAGTTACCTCATTCAGAATGGTTTGTTCAAGTTTCATCCACTTGCCTGCAAATTTCAAGATTCCGTCATTATTTTTCTGCAGAACAGTATTCCATTGTGTAGATATGCCACATCTTCTTTATCCATTCTTCAGATGAGGGCATCTAGGTTGCTTCCAGGTTCTTGCTGTTACAAATAATGTTGCTATGAACATATTTGAACACATGCCTTTGTTGCATGGATGTGGATCATTTGGGTATATACCTAAGAGGGTGTTGCTGGGTCCTGTGGTAAACTAATTCCCATTTTCCTAAGGAACCGCCCTACTGATCTCCAAAATGGCTGTACAGGTTTGCACTCCCACCAGCAGTGAAGGGGTGTTTTCCTTTCTCCACATCCTCTCCAGCATAAGTTGTCATTGGTGTTTCTAATTTTAGCCATTCTTGCAGGAGTAAGATGGTATCTCAAAGTAGTTTTTATTTGCATTTCCCTGATAGCTAAGGATATTGAGTGTCTTTCAGCCTCTTTGATTTTCTCTATTAAGAATTCTTTCTTCAATTCTGTACCCCATTTTTTAATAGGGCTATTTGGTGTTTTGTTGACTAGTTTCTTGAGTTCTTTGTATATTTTCAAGATCAGTCTTTTGTCAGATGTAGGATTGGTAAAAAGTTTTTCCTAATGTGTTGGCTGCCGTTTGGTCTTGTCAACTGTGCCCTTTGCCTTACAGAATCTTCTATGTTTGAGGAGGTCCTGCTTATTAATTGTTGATCTCAGTGTCTGTGCCACTGGAGTTATGTTCAGGAAGTAGTATTTTATACCAATTTGTTCAAGGGTACTTCCCACTTTCTCTTCTATGAGGCTCAGGGTGTTTGGCTTTATATTGAGGTCTTTGATTGATCCATTTGGACTGATTTTGTGTATGTCAATAGACATGGGTCTATCTTTAGTCTTCTACACACCATCACCCAATTGTGCCAGCACCATTTGTTGAAGATGCTTTCCTCCCCTCATTGTATTCTTTTAGCTGTTTTGTCGAAAAGCAGTTGTTCATAGGTGTGTGGATTAATATCGGATTTTTTACTTGATTCCATTGGTCTACCTGTCTATTTTTGTGCCAATACCAGGCTGTTTTCAGAATTATAGCTCTGTAGTACAGCTTAAAGTCAGGGATGATGATACCTCCTGAAGATTTTTTAACAATAAAAGGGTTATTTTTGCTATCCTGGGTCTTTTGTTTTTCCACAAAAGTTGATTATTTTCATTTCAAGGTCAGGGAAGTATTGTGCTGGGATTTTAATGGGGATTGCATTGAATCTGTAGATTTCTTTGGCAAGATGGCTGTTTTTCCTATATTGATCCTTCCTACAAGAGCATCGGAGATCTTTCCATTTTCTGGTATTTTCTTTACTTTCTTTAAAGCCACAAAGTTTGTTCAGTGTTACCCCAAGATACTTTATATTGTTTGTGGCTATTGTAAAGGGTGATCTTTATTTGATTTATTTCTCAGCTTCTTTGTTGTCTGAATAAAGTAGGGCTTCTGATTTTTTTTGAGTTTATCTCATATTTGCTAGTTTGCTGAAAGTGTTTCCCATCTGTAGGAGTTCCAAGGTAGAATTTCTTGGGTCACTATGTAAACTATAATATCTTCTTCAAATAGAGACAGTTTGACTTCTTCTTTTTGGATCCAATTGAGATCCAATTTGTATCCCCTTAATTTCCTTTTGTTGTCTTTTAGCTTTAACTAGAACTTCAAGTACAATATTTAGGAGATATGGAGAGAGAGGGCAGCATTGTCTTGTTCTTGATTTTACAGGAATCACCTTAAGCTTCTCTTCATTCAGTTTGATCTTGGCTGAGTTAACTATATACTGCTTTTATTATGTTTATGTTTGTTCCTGTTATCCTTGATCTCTCCAAAACCTTTATTATGAAAGTGTGTTGAATTTTGTCGAAAGCTTTTTCAGCATCTAGATGAATTATAATGTTTTTTTTCTTTTTCAGTTTGTTTATATGGTGGATCATATTGATATATTTTTTGAATGTTAAACAATCTCTGCAACCAAGGGCTGAAGCCTACTTGGTCATGGTCTATGATTTCTCTAATTTATTCTTGGGTTCAGTTTGCCGGTATTTTTTGAGTATTTTTGCATCAGTGTTCATCAGGGATATTGGTCTGTAGTTTTCTTTTTTAGTTGTATCTTTGTGAGGCTTTGGTACCACAGTGATTGTGGCCTCATAGAAAGAGTTTGGAAATGAGCCTTCTATTTCTAATGTGTGGAAAAAATTAAGGAGTACTGGTATTAGCTTTTCCTTGAATTACTTGTAGAAATTACATGTATTTTTTTCTTTAGTATTTAATTACGTAACTTATATGTGTCCAAGCTCATGCCTGTGAATATGGGCTACCACACAGACTTTAGCAATCCAAGGATAATATTCAGGACTTGGTTCTAGCTTCTTAAACTTTAAGTCTGTAAACTTGAACTAAGATGGAAATTGAATTTGTTCGAGTACCATTTCCCTTTTGTCTATCTCAATGGATCTTAATTTTAAATATTTGTTTTAGTTTAAAATACAAAGTTCAGGGTTTCATCATGGCACCTTTATGAAATTGTGTTCTGTACTTTTCTTCTTTGTATATTTCCCAAGTTGTTCTAAAATGAATTGACTAATCTTTGCAAGTAAGCTTATTTAGCCTTTTTAGTATCAAAATAATATTCAAACAAAACTTAATAAAATGAGATTGGAAAGAACAATCCATATTCAAAGCAAAAATCCCCCAATATGGCATGTTATTTCTTAATATTTGTGAACCAGACACAAGATTAGGGAGCATACAAAAGAGTAGTTTATAGGAAGAAACTATTAAATTAGGGTTAAAATCAACAAACTTTAAACAAACAAAAATAAAAGGGTTAAATGAAAACATATTTGGCAAACTCTTAGGCATACTGTTATGGGTGAGCCCTTGGCTATAGCAAGTTCTATACCCCTCCATCTCCTTGAAACTATCTGGTTGGGTTCTGAACATTCATGAACTACCTATCCAAGAAGAACCACTTGGAGCCTCTATTCGCCTGAACATTGAGACTCATTGCCTGCTCTCTAAAAGATGTGAGTCTGAAAAAATACATGCCAAATCCCCCACAACCTTCCCTGAGGAATCCCTGGCTGACCTTGGCATCTTGCTTCCCCACTTAAAATGTTGGCCTGAGTGGTTTAGTCCTGTTACTCTGGTCCATAAACCACCCAAAGCATGCATGCCTTCTCTTCACCCTTTGTCCTGCTGAGCCACTACTGAGGGTGTGCATTGGGTTAGAGCTGCTCCAATACCCCTTCCATCTACTTGGAACATCCCAGACAAGCTCTGAGCATACTGGATGTGCCTAACCATGCAGGAACATCTTGATCCTGCCCTCACCATATCATTGGGTTCCTATGTTTACTCTCTGCCTGAGGGTCAACTCTGAGCATACTGGAACCACCAATCCAAGCAGGACCACCTTGAGCCCATACTAACCTGATCCTGGTGATCCATAGCTTAAAATCTGCCTGTAGTGACCAAGCCAAGCCAAATCTCAGGTGAGCATTTCCCTCGCCTGAGAAACTTGACCAGAGAGGTTTAGTCCTGCTATTCTGGTCCATACACCACTAAGAATAGGCCTGCCCCCATCTTTGACGCTCCTGGGGACTGCTTTAGGTGAGTGTTTGCCACAGTTGGTCCAATACCATATGCATTACATTTGAAGTACCTGTGTGGGCTCTGAGAATACTGTACCTGCCTATCAGCACAAGACAATCTTTAGCCTGCACTCACCTGATCTTTGAGTCATCACTTGCACTCTGTCTGAATCCTGAGACCATCCTGAATTTGCCTTCCCCATATCAATATCCCATTTCTGGCTTCTGAGTCAGAGCTTCCCAGAGAGCTCAGAGTTACAGACAGTGGAATCCAGACCCATTTATACCCACCAAGAGATAAGGATAGAGATTCCAACTGCACACACAGGATGAAGAGATGGGGAGATGGTAATAAAAGAAAACTTCCAATAATACAAAGACTAGTAATTTACCAGCAGAATCTAGAGACTCTACAGAGACTAGATTTGAACACACCAAAGCAGATGAAGCAGAAGAGAACAACTTAAAAAACAATTTCATCAAAATGATAGAGGCCTTCAAGGAGGGTAATCGAAAATCCACTAAAGAAATGGAAGAAAAACCAATCAAAAATGAAATGAATATAGTAAAAGACCAATCAAAAATGCAAGAAATAAATAAATCTCTTAAAGAAAGTAAAGAAAGCCAAGATAAAACAATGATACAGATGAAGGAAACCATTCAACAATTCAAACCTGAAACGTGAAATGGAGACAATAATAAAAAAAACACAAATTCAGGGAATACTGGAAACAAAAAAAATTGTCTCAACTTTCAAGGTCTACAGAGGCAGGAATAACCAATATAATACAAGAGATCAAAGAGAGAACCTCAGGCACTGAAGATAATGTAGAGGAAATATATTCACCAACAAAGTAAAATGTTAAATCCAAAAAGCCTCAACATAAAATATCGAGGAACACAGTGAAATGACCAAACCTAACAATGATAGGCATAGAAGAATATGAAGAAGCCCAGCTCAAAAGTGCAGAAAACTTATTCAATGAATACATTGAAGAAAACTTTCCCAATTTGAAGGTGGACATGCCAGAGAAAGTACTAGAAAAATACAAACATCAAATAGATTGAGCATAAAAAGGAAAATGTTCCCTAGCCACATAACTATCAAAACACTGAACATACATAAAAGCAAAACAACATTAAGAGAAACAAAGAAAAAAGCCCAGGTAACATATAAAGGCAGATCTATCAAAATTACACCTGATTCCTCCATGGAAACTCTCAAGGACAGAAGGTCATGGGGATATATTCTACAAATAATAAGATTCCTGAAATTCCAGCCCAGGCGAAGATAACCAGCAAAACTCTCAATCACTCCAGACAAAAAAAAAAAAAAAAACCAAGATATTCAATGAAAAAGCCAGATTGTATCAATACATATCAACAAATCTAGCCCTACAGAATCTTCTGGAAAGATAACTCCAATCCAAGGAAAATAACTTCACTATAAAATACATAGGCAAAATAGTATGAATACTATCTGTCATGATTTTTTCCTCAGTGATAATTACCTCTTAATTTCTATGAAGAATATGCTTAGAGTAACTTCATCTGACATCTTATTTTGATCCCTTGTGATACAACTGCCATCATTTGATAATCCTTCATGATTTATAGCTAATCAGAACTTTAACAAAAATATGCAATTTTCTTTGCTTGATTATCAAAGTTTCTCAGTTCAATTTCAAGAATCTCACTATATATACTTTTTCTGTTAATTAAAATGTAATTGGATAACTGTGGAATTGAGGTTATTATCTGTTAACTGAAATTATTTATGAAGGAAATGCTCTGGGCCTATTTTACTAGATCTCGCATTAAACACTGAAATACTGAAAAAATTCATAGGCAGATATAATTTCTGTTTACCAGATTTCAAAAGAAAAAGTGGGGCAAATATATTCACAATTGTTAAGTTCTTATTAGCCACGTTGGTCGCCATAAGGTTACTGGTAGGTTTTTCCCTGATTGTCTTGCCCAACCGCCATACCAGTCCTCAAAAACACACAGGGACTGTATTTGATACAATGCTGTTGACCAGTTACTAGTTTCTTATCAGCTAGCTCTGTCTTAATGATTAACCCATTTTTATTAATCTAAGAATTTCCACATGGTCTCGTCTTACTGGTGAGCAGGCTGGACCTCTCTTCTCTCCAGTCTCTACATGCTGACCCTTTCTACTTCCTCTTTCCTCCTTGTCTCCTAGTCCCACCTATCTTGGTTTTCTATTGTCCAACATTGCTTTATTCATTAACCAATACAAGAAACATATTTATAGAATGACATCTATCATCATCTCCTCTTTTCTGTCTAAAATGAAAGGAAGTGTTTTAAACTTAACATAGCCAAATATATAACACAACAGTTACCAAATAAGAATCACAGTTAACAATATTCATTACATTAACATTTAGTAAGTCTTAAAGAAAATGTCCATCTATCCTGTCTTTGTGAGTCTAAAATCTTATATGTAACTTATCTTTAATCCTAACTAAAGAAAACTATCTGTCTTCAGCTCTTTTAAAGGCCACAGAAGGATAATATATAAAGTCTAGTAATGACAGAGACTACACACTGCCTGGTCAGTCACCCGACGTTCATCTCTAAAGTTCCATCTTCAGCCCATATATGCATCTGGCAGAATCCTCAGCAACGCAGGAAACTTTAAACTGTCCACCTGTATTGGCAGTTTGTCAGTCACTTTTCTCTGGGTCCTTTAGACTGTCTGGCAGGCTCTTCCATGAAGCAGAAATCCTGTAGCACTGTCCACTATGTTTCAGCAGTCACTTTACTATGGGTATTGCATGTCCAGTTTATAAAGCAAAAAATCAATCAGTTCAGAAAAGAGCAGTATCTTGCTCATATGGCTTGTGTAGCCATATTGAAAGCAAACTTCATAATGTGTTTCTTCAAAGTCCATCTTCCTTTCTGATGCAGGTGGTGTTGCCAGAAGAAGTTGTGCCTCACTGACAAGAAAACCCTAGACCATTTTAAATCCCATATTCTGTAGGTCTTGGAAAGTTTTGAATAATGTCTATTCCTCTCAAATACATTTCTGTGTATCTAGAAAATCTAATTAACTTAATTCTAAGCTTTGATTATCATAGGTAATTATTTATAATCTGCAATAAATTATACATTTTATTTCTAACTGAGCTATATAAACATAATGCCTAAACAAGTGGAGAAATATACAAATCACAAAGTTGACCTTGAAATGTATCAATAAATGAAAATACATTCCAAAACAAGGTATACATTTCTATACCATAGTCATCGTTTCACTATTAAACAGAGATTGGTTGTGATCATTAACCATTTAAATGAAAACAAACACAAACAATATTTGGAAATTTGGGCATCATATTTTCCACAGTGATTCTTGCTGGTAGGGGGCGCTGTCATGGGGATCCTAAGAAGACAAAGAAATCTTGGCTGTAGTCTGCAACGCTGCTTTGTCCCAACTGTTTTGAATGTTGTATCACCTGGGGTGCTGTTTCAGGGGTCAGGCATGATCAAACCACATTAACCTGGAAGGAATCCAAGGCCTTTCATTTTCTGTGGAAACAAAAATAGAAACCCTTTTCCCCAGTAACTTGTCTTTAGGCTTAAATTTTGGAGTCAAAGCATTTTTAAAATATATAAATTGAATTAATCCAGCAGCATTTCTTTTAATGGTTGATGTTATTTTCTCAGTAGTAAAATAATACAAAGACAATATATGCAGTATCTAGATGCTCTCCATCCTCACATGGCTTTTTTATTACTCTACATATTCTACTTCTATTTTTTCATATTTTGAGACAGGGTTTCTCTGTGTAACATTTATCTGTCCTGGAATTCAGTCTGCATACCAGATTTACTTTGAAATCACAGAGATCTGTTTGCCTTTGCCTCCTGAGTGCTGAGATTAAAGGCATGTGACACCACACCCAGCCACACTCTGTCTTTTTAAAACCATTTTATTCTTTTTCTCTCCCAAGCCTACATATATTTTAAAACACACTGTAAACATTTAGCATTTTCTCTTAATATGAATCTGTCTTTACTGTAAATCTTCATCTTTTTGTGGCCACGAGTATTTATCTGTTAAACATCGACATTGCTAAAATTAAAGCCATAGTTGTTTTAGCTGTACTCTCTGCCTTGGTCTAAACTGTCATCCAGAAGCATGCTGCAGGCTTGGAGATGTGGTCACTGTGATCTCTAGCTCCCATACAACACACCAATAAATTGTTAGCATAGCTCTTTAAAATCCATGCGTTTTTTTTTTTTTTTGCCACTTTTGCAGAGTCAGGAATCCTCCATTAAAGGAGCTGTGCAAATATTTGCTTGTCTTTTACAAAACAGAGTTTGACCCAGAAAAATGCTATTAGCAAAAAGCCTTGGCTTGTCTTTGTTTTTTTTTTTTTTTTGTTTGTTTGTTTCTAAAACGCTTATTTAAGCTTTGTTAAATTTTAACTGGAAGTTCTTATTAGCCTCATTGGGCGCCATAATGTTATGAGCATGTTTTTCAGTTCCAGTCTTGTCCCACAGCCACACCAGCCCCCAATAACACACAGAGACTCTGTGTTTGATTTAATGCCTTTGGCCATTTACTAATTTCTTATCGGCTAGTTTTTCTTGAATATTAACCCATTTCTGTTCATCTAAGTACTTCCACGTGGTCTCATCTTACCAGGGAGCAGACCTGGGCATCTGTTTCCTCCACTCTCCACGTTTTCTCCCCCTTACTACTTCCTCTTTCATTCTGGTCTCCTAGCCCCTCCTATCTTCCTTTCCTATTGGCAAACAGTACATTATTCATTAACAAATAAGAGAAAAATATTTACAGAATGACATCTCCCATCACTCAATATCACCAATAACAATTCAATAACACAAAGGAATTAATCAATGGTCCTTATTTTCACTCAACATTAATGGTCTTAACTCATTTAAAAAAGGACACAGACTAATAGAGTGTATATAAAGACAGAATCCATCTAAGCTTCAAAGACAGATATTACCTCATGGTAAACAGTTTGACAAACACCTTCTATCAAATAGACAGAAGAAACAAGCATGTGTAACTATCCTAATATCAAACAAGTTTGACTTCACAGCAAAATCAATCAAGAGATGAAGAAGGTCATTTCACATTCACCACGGGAGTAATCCATCAGTATAAATTCATAATTCTGAACATCTATTACCCAAATTCAAAGGGTAATTAAAAAAAAAAACTTCTAAAACTAATTGCTCAAAAAAACCTCACACAGTCATAGTGAGAGATTTCAACACCCCATTTTCACCACTATAGAGGAATACCAGACTTAAGCTTAGCAAAGTAACAAAATATCTAACAGAAGTTATGTCTCAAGTGGATTTAACATACATCTATAGATCACTCCATTTAAACACAAAAAATATACCTCCTTTTCAGCTCCACATTGAAACTTCTCTAAACGGTATTACATAGTAGACAAAATAACAAACCTCAACAGATTAAAAAAATAATAATAAAAAACAACTTTGAATAGCCCCTTTTTCTACTCAGGTCACCATATGTTAATGTTGGATTTCAACAAGATCACAAATTTCAGAAACCCTACAAATGCATGCAAACTGAAAAATGAACAATTGCACCATTCCTGGGTCAAGAAAAAAATTAAAGATTTGCTAGAATTCAACGAGAATAAAGACACACCACACCTGAACTTATGGGCCACTGTGAAGCAGTGCTATGAGGAAAGTTTATTGCACTAAATGCCCATATGATGAAAACAGATTATAATCAAATTAGAGAAATAGCAGCACCACTGAAAGACTGAGAATATTAGGAAAAGTACAATCACCCCGGAAGTGTACCTTCCAGGAAATAAACACTTTTAAGGGCTGGAATAAATATAAACAGGGAAACCAATGAAAAGAATGAATATAAAATAGAGTTGGTTCTTCAAAAAAAAATAAACAAGGTAGACAAACCTTAAGACACACTAAGCAAAAAGCAAAAACAAAAGAATAGATAAGAAATTCAAATAGCTGTAAAACCCCTACTGAAATAGAAGCAGTCATAAAAAGTCACCTAACCAAATAAGCCCAGTGCCATATTACTTCAGTAAAGAATTCTACCAGAAATTCAAAGACGTTCTCAAACCAATACTCCTCAAATTATTTCACACAGTAGAAGCAAAAGGATCATTACCAAAATCTTTTTTATGAGGTTACAATTACCTTGATACTCAAGCCACATAAAGACACAACTAAGAAAGAGAACTACATGCAAATAGTCCTCATTAACATTGATGCAAAAGTATTCAATATGATACTGGCTAATCAAGTTCAAGGACATATCAATGAAATATCTCCCATGACCGTGAAGGCTTCATCCCAGGGATGCAGGGATGTTTCAACATATGAAAATCTATCAATGTGATGCATTACATACCGTTACAAGCACATTTTCCTCGCCGGTCTGGTCCTCCCACTCCATTACCAAGCCAGCCCCCAATAACACTCAGAGATTCTGTATTTGATACAATCCTGTTGGCCAGTTACTATTATTGTTTACGGGCTAGCTCTGTCTTAATTATTAACCCATTTCTACTTATCTTAGTATTTCCACATGATCATCTTATCTGAGCACACTGGGCTGGCATCTTGCTTCCTCTAGGCTCTACATGCTGACCCCTTTTAACTACTTCCTTTTTCCTTCATGTCTCCTAGCCACTGCCTATCTTGCTTTCTCATTTTCCACAGTGCTTTATTCATTAACCAGTATGAGAAATATAGTTACAGAATAATATCTCCTATCAGTATACATAAACTGAAGTAGAATAATTATATTATCATCTCTCTAGGTGCTAAAAATGTCATTGTCAAAGTCAAATACCATTTCTAGGAATAAAAGTTCTTGGAATAAACAGATATAACAGGAACCTAACTAGACATATTAAAAACAATGTATAAAAAACCAACAGCCAAAATTAACCTATGTGGAGATAAGTTTAAGGCAATTCCTCTAAAATAAGGAATAAGTCAAGGCTGTCCACTCTCTCATTCTTTAATATTATGCTTGAAGTTTCAGCTAGAGAAGTAAATTGAAAAAAAAAATAAACAGAGCAAGTGGATACAAATTGGAAAGAAAGAATTCAAATTGTCACTATTAGCAGATTATATATGTGAACCATAGATTATGTATGTGAACCAAAAAAATCTCTAAAAGTGAACTCCTACAGATTATAAACACCTTCAGACACTTCCTGACAGTGTCAGGATACGCGATTAACTCAAAAAAAATTAGTAGCTCTGTCTCTTTCTCTCTCTCTCTCTCTCTCTATATATATATATATATATATATATATATATATATATATATATATAGTAAAGGGTATGATAGTTATCACCCTTTATAATATCATAAAGCAACAAAAAATACCTTGGGATAATTCCAAGCAAACAAGTGACAGACCTACATAAAAGAATTTTAAGTATTTAAAGAAAGCAATTAAAGAAGATGGACTACAATAGGAGTCACCATCCCTGATTTAAGATGTAGTATAGAGCTATATTGCTGAAAACAGCTTAGATTTGGCACAAAAGTTGGTAAGTAGACCAATGGAATCAAATAGAAGTTCCTGACATTAATCTACACACCTATGAACACCTTACGTTTGACAAAACACCCAAAAGTATGCAATGGGAGAGGAAATCATCTTCAATGAATGGTGCTGGCATAACTGCATGATGGTATGTAGAAGACTACAAATAGATCCATATCTATCACCATACACAAAACTTTAGAACAAATCAAACAAAGACCTCAACATATACCCAGCTACTCTGAACATCTTAGAGGACAAAGTGGAAGGTACACTTGAAGGAATTGGTATGGGAGACTGTTTCCTGAACTGGAAAAAAATTTTCACAAACCATATATCTGGCAGAGGTCTAATCTCCAAAATATACAAAGAACTCAAGAAACTAGTAAGCAATTCCCAAGTAATCTATTAAATTGTGAGTGCTGCATAGAGAATTCTCAACTGAGAAAATCAAAATGGTCGAAAGACACTTAACAAAGTGCAAAACATCCTTAGGCATAAGCTATATGCAATTCTAAACAACTCTGAGATACAATCTCCATCCTGTCAGAATGGCTCAAATAAGAAACACCAAGGAAAGCTTAGGCTGCAGAGGATATGGAGAAAGGGGAACACTCCTCCACTCTTGGTGGAAATGTAAACTTGTACAGCCATTTTGGAAATCAGTATGGCAGTTCCTCAGGAGAACAGCAATTAGTCTACCATAGGACCTGTCATTTCTTCACCTTAGGCATATACCCAAATGATGAATATTTATGCAACAAAGACATGTACTCCATTATGTTCAATAGCAGCATTATTTGTAATAGGAAGAACCTGGAAGCAACCTAGATGCCCCTCAACTGAAAAATGGACAAAGAAGATGTGGCACATTTACACAATGGAATACTACTGTGCAGAAAAACAAAAGCAAAAACAAAACGAAAACAAACACAATGGAATCTTGAATTTCTCAGGCAAGTTGATGGAACTTGAAGAAACCACCCTGAGTGAGGTAACCCAGTCACAAAAAGAGGAACAGGGTATGTACTCACTCATACATGGATTTTAGTCATAGAGCAAATGATTACCAGCCGTTAATTTACATCACCAGAGGAATTAGGATATAAGGAGGATTATAAGTGTTTTTATAAGGTCCCTCACAGAAGGGGGGATGAACAAGTTCTACAGAGCACATGGGAAGTGGAGGGGAGTGAGTGGAGAGAGAACTAGGAGGGAGAGAAGGAGAGGAGAGAAAAGCACATGGGACTAGGAAGGTTGAGTCTGGGGAGGAATAAAAGAGAGAAGAGAGAGAGAGAATATTATGGTTAGGTTTTTCTGTGCTGCCAGTCTGATCCTGCTGCCACACCAGCCCCCAATAACACGCAGAGACTCTGTTTTATACAATGCTGTTGGCTAGTTACTATCATTGTTTATTGACTAGCTCTGTCTTAATGATTAACACATTACTATTAATCTAATTATTTCAACGTGGCTCATTTTACAGAACAGCCAGTCTGGCATGCTGTTCTTTTTAGGCTCTCCATGCTGAATTCTCCTAACTACTTCCTCTTTTCTCCTAGTCTTCTAGCCCGACCTATCTTGCTTTCCTATTGGCCAACAGTGCTTTATTCATTAACCAGTATGAGTAACATATATACAGAATAACATCTCCCATCAAGAGAGACAAAGAGAGAGAGAGAGAGAGAACATAAAATGGGGAGCCATTATAGGTTTGAAGAGAAAACTGTACATAGAGAAATGTACAGATACCTACAAGACTAACCCCAACTAACAATTTGAGCAACAATGAAAAGGCTACCATAAGTGCCCTTCCCTGATAAATATATCAACACTTAACTATCCACCATCAAGGAGCCCTCATCTAGTAGCTGATTGAAACAGAAGCAAATACCCATAACTAAACACTGAGCCAAAACTGAGTCCAGATGCACAGAGGGATCACAACTCCAGGCTGCCAAAATGCATACAGACAGCTGACCTGAACAAGGAGGAGCTAATGGGACCTCAGACTGATAGCTGGGAATCCAGGATGGGACTGACTCAGACCCCTGAACATGGGTCTCAGCTAGAAGGCCTGAGTAGTCTAAGGGACCTCTGAGAGTGGAACATTCCTGATGTTTAATTTCATCATTTGTATCAATGATGTCCTCCTTCATGACTGGAGTCTGGCCAGTACTCCCTGGAATTCAATAATGTGATATCATCTAATTAATTATCTAATTATTTAATTGTTAAATACGTTATACTTCACAGATAACCAGTTGAGTGTAGTGCCAATTTGTGAGGGTTATCTAGTGAGGGGCATCCAAATATTAAGCTATTTAATATTTGAATGCAATTACATCATTTATTAGTGGTAGAGCCAGGGGGTTAGCTTTTGGCTATGGCAGTATTTTTCAGCAGATATCTGGGAATATGAGGCAGTGCCCAGAGTTCCAAGATCACTTGGAGATAAAGTCCAGAAAATAACATGCTGTTCACTGTGGAAAAGTGCAACAATTCGACTAAGCTGAACGTGGCAGTCACATTGGGTGCTAGCAGCTCTTCCCACATTCCTGCCTTGGCTGTCATCTCTTTATTTATTTATTTATTTATTTATTTATTTATTTATTTATTTATTTAGTCATTCAAATCTATAATTAAATAAATAATAATCACTGGAGTTTGATCCACTCATGTGGGAGTCAAGTATGAGATGCCACCAAATTATTTAATAACTTAATTATAAAATATCTCATTACATTCTCAGTAATCACAGGAGATTGGATCCAGAGCACATTGAGAGAGAGCTTATGTTGAGAACATTATTGGAGAGAACTTTTGAGGAGAAACATCAAAAAGAGCATTAGAGAAAGAACTCTATGGAAGGACATTTCTTGAAGAAAAAAAGACCACGAGGAGGACCATGTATGTTAGCTGGCTTATTTCCTTCTTTCACGAAATTGAGAATTTTTTAGAAACCCCTACAATGCCTGTTGTAGGAATAGACACATGATTATTACCTTCAAAAATATTTCTACAGATGAGTGTAGGTAAATCCAAGTTCATCACAACTGAAAACAGAAATAAATTATCACATCTCATTTGGGAATTTGTATCATATATTGTTTCTATGTTTGAAAATGTTGACTCATTTTTATATGTGTGAATCTTTGTATAGGTATGTGTACTTGAATACAGGTGAGAAGAGAACATCAGATTCCCTGGATATTGAGGTATATCCTAAATAAATGCAAACGTGCTATAGCAATCAATATATATTATTATTTCTCCCTTTGTATTTTGCTCTTTTGTACCTGCACATTTTTGTTGTTAAACCTTTGTTTTCCATCCACCTACTTAGTTATGCATATTCCTATTTTGTTAGTACTCTGCTTGTTGTAATCCTTTGGCATTTTGCTAAAGATTTTCATGTACCTAATGAAAGGAAGGATTTTTCCACATCTCCACTGTTCTCCCACTCTTGTCTGTATGTTTTCCTTCCCTATATTACTTATAATCTTTTTGAATTCCTCAAGTAAAATAAATTATTTATTAATAAATTTGGATGGATTTACTGTACTTTGTTATGGATCTTAATTGAAGTTTTCCTAGTTGAAGAATACCATAGAAGAATGTGTTTTCTCATAGTGAACATTAGCAAGAGCAGAGACTTCCAAGCAGGCAATAAATAGAATGATGATCATAAATTTAGAGAATAGGAAGAATTTCACATGACCATGTTTTAATGCCTTCTTTGCCAATCTTGCAATGATACATCTTAAGATAAATGGGTCAATTTTTAAATTTATGGCATTTACTTCCATATTCTTCAAGAAGTTTCAGGGAGAAAGCACATATAAAAACATCAACATACCCTCATTTATCCAAAGGCAACCTAACATTGGAAAATACTATGTAATCATACATAAAATATATGATATAATAGGGACTATACAGTTTTTTCCTCAATAATCTCACAAAACTGTGAGGGTGTAAGGCCTCTCTATTTGTTTCTTAAGGAGTAAGGTCAACCTCAAAAAAGCAAGGGTTATCATAGATCAATTCAGAAATTTCATGGAGATAGTTTCCAAATGAACCTTTGCCCCAATACAAGTATTAAAAAGAATAAACTAGTCTACAGTGGATACCAAAATGATTTCTTACACTCAAATTTATTCTAGTTTAATACACATTATAGTCAGGGATCACATAAAAGATACATCTCTGATTATCACAATTTTTTCTATTCTTCCTTTAGAATACATGAGATTATTGGCTGAAATCAATGTTGAATATAGTTGATCAGTAATTTAAGTAGCATAGCGCCATCCTGAAGAGAATTCAGAATAGTTCAACATGTTTAGAGAATGGTTGTCAGCAACATTGTCAATCCCTGGATTATTGTTGGCACAGAGGGCTCTACTTGAGAAAAGAAAAGCACTTCCCATGTGAATGGAAAATTCACCAGGGATCATGAGAAAAATAACTGTTCCAGTAAACTTTGTCATAGAATATATGTGAGTACTAATGTTATGAGCATTGAGCCTAGTATGTGTGTACATATCTGTCAGTGTTAGTGAATATGTGAGTGTGTATGTGTGTGTATGTGTTCATGTGTGAGTGTTTGTGTGTGTGTGTGTGTGTGTGTGCGTGTGTGTGTGTGCGTGTGTGTGTGTGCGTGTGTGTGTGTGTGAATGTGTGTGGGTGTGTGTTGTGCTAAAATCAGTATTTACAGACATACTTCCACCTCTTAGACACCTACTTCTACCACTTATCTACAAAATGCCCATTCTTCAAGATTCACTAAAGAAAGCAGGATGTAGAGAACTAGTTTTCAAATGAATGAAAAGGGGCTGAGTAATTCAGGGGCTCAACATTGGTGGTTTGACCATTTTGAAAATATGACATCTGCAGTTACGTATGAATGTATTTATGTATGTATGTACACAATTGTGTGTGTAGGCCTATTTTTTTGTGTGTGTGTGTATCATGGTTTTGCATAAATATGCTTTCTATTACAAGTGTGCTTTACAGCAGATATAGTACATAGCTGTGCAAGAAAAAATTAAAATAGTTTAATTACATCTCAGCGTTGTTTGTCATTGTATGAATGAGAATATTGAGCATGTGGGAATGTTTGATAATGGAGAATTATATCAAAATGTTGTGATGTGAGATCATAGTGGTTGTGTGACATAATTTATGGCATTCTCACTTTCCATATGATGGCAACAAAAATTATCTAGCTAGTGACATGTATTGGTATCATTGGATAGTTTATACCTTATACCCCTAGGAAAAGTATTCTGAAAACCTTTAATATGAATATAGGTATAAAGTGAAAAAAAAAAGAATGAAAGCATTATTTTTGCTTCTCAAGGTTTTACATATGGTGTTTGTGCAAGTGTGAACTTTGCCTTACTTCTTAACTCTTTATCACAAAAGAGACCAATCCTCAGAGTTCCACTCAGTGTTCCTATTTGTTTGCTTTTATATATAGTTTATTTTTTTAATTTCCTGGCATACAGTATTTTTAAGGTACTGTTGAATCTGTCTTGAAGGCACACCATTTTCCTCCCAATATCTGATTTTTTTATTCTTGATCTTACAATGTGATATTACAACGCCCAAATTCCCAAATAATTTAAAGCAATACTTGGGAATTTGGGCGTTTTTCTTTCCAAACTGCTTCATGTTGGTAGGGGGCGCTGTCACTGGGGATCAAAGAAGACACAGAAATCTTGGGTGTAGTCTGCAAGGCTGCTTTGTACTATTGACATTGCTTCAGGGGGACATGCTTGATCAAACCACATTAGTTTCTGAGGAAACAAAAATAGAAACCCTTTTCCCCAATAACTTGTTCTTAGGCTTAAATTTTGGAGTCAACGCATGTTTTTTCCCCTTGTTTTTTTATTAATAATATAATTTAAAAATTTTACATGAGGAACCCAGTTTTCTCTCCCTTCCTCTCTCTAACACTCCTTCCCTCCCTTAGTCTCTTTCTTCCATTTATCCTCTGTCCCTGTGACATGCACACTGGCCATGCTCCTCCCATTCCCCCCACCCTCATTCCACTTGTAGGGCTATGCTATCTAGGTTGGGGCATGTGAGTATGTCAAGTCATTTGAAGTAGGGACTAGGACTTCTCTCCTGTCTCTAGGTTAAGGGGGCATCTCTCCATGGGGGATGTGTCTACAAGGTCCTTTTGTGCACCAGGAATAGATCCTGTTTCTACTGTCTGAGGTCCCCCAGACTGCACAGTCCTTCTAGCTGAGACCCATATTCAGGGGGTCTGAGTAAGTCTCTTGCTGGATCCCCGTCTATCAATATGGGGGGCCCAAGCTCATCCTTGTTCAGGTAAGCTCTCTGTGAGTTTCAGCAACCTGTTCTTGTCTTCTCTCTCTGCATCTGGTTTCTAGTTTGACTCAGTGTTTGGTTATGGGTGTTTGCTTCTGTTTCCAACAGGTACTAGATAAGGACTCCATGATGGTGGATAATTTAGTTGATGATCTCACTATCAGGAAAGGGCATTTATGTAGCCTTTCCATGGTTGCTCGAATTATTAGTTGGAGTCGGTCTTGTAGTTCTCTAGACATTTCTTTAGGTTCAGTTTTCTCTTCAAACCAATAAGGGATCCCTCTTATATCTCTACTCCCTCTCATAGAATATATGTGAGTACTAATGTTATGAGCATTGAGCCTAGTTTGTGTGTACATATCTGTCAGTGTTAGTGAGTATGTGACTGTGTATGTGTGTGTATGTGTGAGTGTGTGAGTGTTTGTGTGTGTGAGTGTGTGTGTGTGTGAATGTGTGTGGGTGTGTGTTGTGCTAAAATCAGTATTTACAGACCTACTTCCACCTCTTAGACACCTACTTCTACCACTTATCTACAAAATGCCCATTCTTCAAGATTCACTAAAGAAAGCAGGATGTAGAGAACTAGTTTTCAAATGAATGAAAAGGGGCTGAGTAATTCAGGGGCTCAACATTGGTGGTTTGACCATTTTGAAAATATGACATCTGCAGTCATATTTTCTATCTAGCCTATCTAGTCACATGTGTTTTCCTCTCCTCCCCTTCTCTTTATCCTAGTTCTCTGGGGGATTTGTCCCTTGCCCCTTTTGTGAGGGACCATATATGAATCTCTTAGAATACACCTTGTATCCTAGTTCGTCTGGTGGTGTGTATAACAGGCTGATGACATTTGCTCTATGTCTAAAATCCCTATATGAGCGAGTACATACCATGGTCCTATTTTTGCGACTGGGTTACCTCATTCAGGATGGTTTCTTCAAGTTCCACCACTTGCCTGCGAATTTCAAAATTCCATTATTTTTTTCTGCAGAGATGTGTAGATGTGCCACATGTTCTTTATCCATTCTTCAATTGAGGGACATCTAGGTTGCTTCCAGATTCTTGCTATTACAAATAATGCTGCTATGAAATACTTGAGCACTGGTCTTTGTTGCATGGATGTGAGTCATTTAGGTATATACCTAAGAGTGGAATTGCTGGGTCCTCTGGTATACTGATTCCCATTTTCCTGAGGAATCGCATACTGATCTCCAAAATGGCTATATGAGTTTGCACGCCCACCAGCAGTGGAGGAGTGTTCCCCTTTCTCCACATCCTCTCCAGCATAAGTTGTCATTGGTGTTTCTAATTTTAGCCATTCTGGAAGGAGTAAGATGGTATCTAAAAGATGTTTTCATTTGCATTTCCCTGATAGCTAAGGATGTTGAACATTTTCTAAAGTGTCTTTCAGCCTTTTTGATTGCCGTTATTGAGATTTCTTTCTTCTATTCTGTACCCCATTTTTTAATAGGGTTTTTTTGGTGTTTTGTTGACTAGTTTCTTGAGTTATTTGTATATTTTGGAGATCAGCCCTTTGTCAGATGTAAGATTGGTAAATAATTTTTCCCAGTCTGTGGGCTGCCATTTGGTCTTGTCTACTGTGTCCTTTGCCTTAAAGAAGCTTCTAAGTTTGAAGAACTCCCATTTATTAATTTTTGATCTCAGTGTCTGTGCTATTGAAGTTATGCTCAGGAAGGGGTCTCCTGTACAATTTTTTCAAGGGTACTTCCCACTTTCTCTTCTAAGAGGTTCAGTGTGGCTGGATTTATGTTTAGGTCTTTGATATACTTGGTCTTGGGTTTTGTGCATGGCAATAGACATGGGTCTATCTGAAGTCTTCTACACACCATCATCCAATTGTGCCAGCACCATATGTTGAAGATGCTTTCCACCCCCATTGTATAATTTTAGCAGTTTTTTTCAAAAATAAGGTGTTCATAGTTGTGTGGATTAATATCAGAATTTTCAATTTGATTCCATAAGTCTACCTCTCTATTTTTGTGCCAATGCCAGGCTGTTTTCAGGACTATAGCTCTGTAGTAGAGCTTAAAGTCAGGATGGTGATGCCTCCTGAAGTTCTTTTATTGTACAGGGTTGTTTTGGCTATCCTGGATCTTTTGTTTTTTCATACAAATTTGATTATTATCCTTTCAAGGTCAGTGAAGAATTGTGCTGGGATTTTAATTGGGATTCATTGAATCTGTAGATTGCTTTTGGTAAGATTGCCATTGTTACTATATGTATCCTTCCAATCAAAGAGCATGGGAGATCTTTCCATTTTCTGGTACCTTCTTAATTTCTTTCTTTAAATCCACCAATTTCTTATTGTATAAATCTTTCACATATTTGGTAAGCATTACCCTGAGATATTTTATGTTGTTTGTGGCTATTGTAAAGTGTGATCTCTCTCTGAATTCTCAGCCTCTCTGTTGTCTGAATAATTAGGGCTACTGATTTTTTGAGTTTATCATGTATCCTGCTAGATTGCTAAAGGTGTTTATCAGCTGTTGGAATTCTCTGGTAGAGTTATTTGGGCCGCTTATGTAAACTATCATGTCATCTGCAAATAGAGACAGTTTGACTTCTTCCTTTTCAATTTGGATCCCCGTGATCTCCTTTTGTTGTCTTATAGCTTTAGCTAGAACTTCAGTACAATATTGAAGAGATATGGAGGGAGAGGTTAGCCTTTTCTTCTTCCTGATTTTAGAGGAATTGCCTTATGTTTCTTCTTTTATTTTGATGTTGTCCGTTGGTTTACGGTATATTGCCTTTATTATGTTTAGGTATGTTCCTGTTATCCCTGATCTTTCCAAGAACATTATCCTGAGAGGTTGTTGAATTTTGCAGAAGGCTATTTCAGCATCTAGGGAGATTATAGTATGATTTCGTTTTTTCGTTTTGTTTATATGGTGGAAGACGTTGATAGGTTAAACCATCCTTACAACCCAGGGATGAAGCCTACTTTGTCATGGTAGATGATTTCTCTGATGTTCTTGGATTCGGTTTGCCAGTATTTTATTGAGTATTTTTGCATCGATGTTCATCAGGGATATTGGTCTGTAGTTTTCTTTCTTTGTTGTATCGTTGTGAGGTTTGGGTACCAAGGTGATTGTGGCCTTTTAAAAAGAGTTTGGTAATGTGCCTTCTGTCTCTATTGTGTGGAATAATTTGAGGAGTATTGGAATTAGCTTTTCCTTGAATTTCTGGTAGAATTATGCACTGAAGCCATCTAGCCCTGCACTTTTTTTGGTTGGAAGGCTTTCAATGACTCTTTCGATTTCACTGGGGGTTATAGGCCTATTCATGTTTTTTGTCTGTTCTGGGTTTAATTTGTCCATTTCCTTTGAATTTTCAAATTTTGTAGAGTACAGGTTTTCAAAACTATGACCTGAAAGTTTTCTGGATTTCCTCTGTGTGTGTAATTATGTCCAGATTTTGTTTATTTGCATGTTCTCATTTTGCTTTATTGTTTGTTTGGATAAAGTTTTTTCCATGTTTTTGATTTTCTCAAAAAAAAAAAAAAACAACTCCTTGTTGCATTGATTTTTTATTGTTTCCCTGGATTCTATTTTATTGATTTCAGTCCTCAATTTCATGATTTCCTGGTGTTTACTCCTTTGGGGTGAGTTTTCTTCTCTTTGTTCTTAGGCTTTCAGTTGCACTGTTAATTATCTAATGTGACTATCATCCTCTGTTTCTTTATATGGGCACTCACTGCAACGAACTTTCCTCATAACACTGCTTTCAAGGTGTCCCATAAGTTTAGATATGTCATATCCTCATTCTCATTGTGTTTTAGGAAGGCCTTAATTTCTTTTGTAATTTCTTCTTTGACCTGGGTGTGGTGCAATTACACATTTTTCAGTTTTCATGCATTTTTATGGTTCCTGTGATTTTTGTTGTTGTATTCCAATTTTAAAGCATGGTTGTCTGATAAAATACAGGTGCTATAGCAATTCTTTGGTATCTGTTGTGGTTTGCTCTGGCACCTAGTATGTGGACAATTTTAGAAAAGGTTCCATGTGGAGCAGATAAGGAGGTATATTGTTTTGTGTTTGGATGGAATGTTCTACAGTTGTTTGTTAAACCCAGTTGAAACATAATTTCTGTTAATTCTTTTGTTGCATTGTTGAGTTTGTGATTGGTATTTTTGTCTAGTGTTGAGAGAGGTGTGTTGAAGTCTCCCACTATAAGTGTGTGATATTTTATGTGAGTTTTGAATTTTAGTAGTATTTGTTTTATGGATATGGGTGCCTTTGTATTTGGGGTGTAGATGTTCAGAATTGAGACTTTTTCTTGATGGATTTCTCCTGTGATGTATATGAAATGACCATCTTCATCTCTTTTGATTAATTTTGGTTTGAAGTCTGACTTGTTAGATATTAGGAGGGCCACACCTGCTTGATTCTTGGATCCATTTGATTGGGAAGATCTTTTCCCAGCCCTTTATCCTGAGATAATGTGTATCTTTGTAGCTTTGGTGTGTTTCTTTTATGCAGTAGAAGGATTAATTCTGTCTTCATATCCATTCTGTTAACCTGTGTATTTTTATAGGTGAGTTAAGACTATTAATATTGAGGGAGAGTAAAGACCATTGATTATTAATATTTGTTTGTTTTACATTTGCTTTTGGCAATGGTATTGTGAATTTCTTTTTCCTGCTTTAAACTTGGTTTCTGGTGAAGTTGGGTTATCTCTTGCCTACGTCTTTGTGAGTGTTGGAGTTTTCCTTCCAAAGCTATCTGTAGGGCGGGATTTGTAGATATGTATTGTGAAAATCTGGTTTTGCCATTAAATATCTTGTTTTCTCCATCTATAGTGATTGAGAGTTTTGCTGGGTATAGTAGACTGGGATGGCATCCTGGACTCTTAGTACTTGTTGGACATTTATCTAGGATCTTCTGGCCTTGAGGGTTTCCATAGAGAAGTCAGGCATAATTTTGATAGGTCTGCCTTTATGTTAACTGTCCTTTTTACTTCACTGTTCTTAACATTCTTTTTTATTGTGTATGTTAGCTGTTTTGTTTATTAAATGTCAAGGTGTCTTTTTTCTTTGGTCCAATCTATTTGGTGTTCGGTATGCTTTGTGTACTTTCATGGGCATGTCCTTCTTCAGATTGGGAAAGTTTTCCTCGATGATTTTGATGAATATGTTTCTGGCCCCTTAGAGCTGGGCTTCCTCACCTTCTTCTCTGCCTATTATTCTTAGCTATGGCTTTTTCACAGTGTCCCACATTTACTGGATGTTTTGGGGTAAAGATTTGTTGGATTTACTCTTTTCTTTGGTCGATTAAACTATTTACTCTAGTTTATCTTTAGCAGCTGAGATTCTTCTATCTCTTGAATCTTGTTGGTCATGCTTGTGTATGCAGTGCCTGATCATTTGCCCCGTTTTTCTATCTCTACACTCCTTTGGTTTGTGTTTTCTTTATTGTCTATTTCTGTTTTCAAATCTTTACTGCACTTGTTTAATTGTTTTTTCTTCACTTTCTATACTTTCTTTAAGTAATTTATTCATTTCTTCCCATTTTTTGTTTATCTTCCACTTCTTTAATGGATTTTCTCACATGTTCTTTGAGGGCCTCTATTGCGGTTCAATAAGGGTCAGGATAAACAAATAGGCCGAATAGATGTTTATTAAGGGAGAAACAACTCACAACACAGACAGATGAACACAGCAGTTAAAACCGGATGCTCCTCTCTCCGTGTCCCGCCAGAAAGGGCCTTTCTACGCCTCCTCCCGAGACTAAACTCCATCGGTCACTTCCGCCCCTGGCTACACCCCTCAATGGGTGTGGTCAGTGCCACAGAAGCAGACACGGTGAATATCCCACTACAATTCCCCTTTTAGTCTAAAGAAAAGATTTAAGCTTGATACAAAACTATATACAAAACAGTGAATAACAAGTGTGCTCTAAGAAAGGAAAATCGAGACCAAAACCACAAACATACCTAGTCCTATGGTGAAGGCATAAGGGAGTTTACAATAGAGTTGTCCTAAGCTGAAAAGCTTAAGTCTAGTACTTAATATCTAACTAGGAAGAGAGAATAATACTAAGATAGTTTAATCTACAACCTCACTAAGACCTGAGAAGGAAAATTACAATACTAGGGTAGACGGGAAGTGCAGATGGGCAACTTCCAAAAGATGCAGTGAGGACAGAAACAGCAAGCTACCTGGACAGTCACCCAAGGTCTCACAGCAATGTTGGTACAGCCAGATATGACTAAGGCCAGGAGTATTTGACAGACCACAACAAAAGCAGGGAGGTAGAAAGGCTGTTTTACCGTGACTTGGCAAGGTTCAGCAGTCTTCTAAGTTTGTCTCCTGCAAGCATATAGGACCGCATGTCCAAATCAGTGGTCAAGGCTGAGGCAGTTCCTTGCCCAAGAGGCCATTAGCCGAAGCGAGGATGAACTCCAGAAGGAGCAACAACAGTGTCCAACATACTTTCGGGAAAGTGCACGGTGCTGTCAGGAGCAACAGTGTCTCATGTCAACAGAGTACTAATATATAAAACATTTAAATGCCATGTTCTGCAGGTCTATGAAGTGATTGAAGATTAAGCATCTATGTCTTACTAATCTCATAGGCAAAGGAAACATGGGTGAGGATAATCTGTAATACTCAGGAACTTGGCTAACAAGCCTGAATAAAACTTCCTTGAGTAAAGCAAGGATAAATACCTAAACAATATAACTATGTACATGTGTATGTATATATATATATATATATACATATATATATATATCTCACATGTAAATTCCTAAAGTAGAGGTAGAGTAAAAATGTCTAAACAAGAGGTAGAGCTCTAAAGGGCAGCAAGATAATATCCCAAATTGTAACAAATACAAAATGTCTTGAACACAAGCAATAGTATACATACATAGAATATGGCAAGTATAATGTACATAAAACATCATAAATGGAAAGATTTCACACAATACAACAAATATAAGATACAATTCTTCCAGGAAGGGAATAAACTTAATTTTACATAGGTTACCACAAATAAGAATATATAACTATGTAAGCTGTAATACTAATGTCTCATTCTTACTGAATAATTCACAAGAAAATAGGCTAATCTACCTATATCCATTCTGAATCATACCTTTCCCAACCATACCCTATTCCTGTCTGAAAGAGATAACCAAGTCTAAGTATCACCTTCCAAACCCAACCCCAAGTAACTAAAACCAACCCTATGAAGATGAATATTATTCCTAAATTCCAAGAGTGGGGAAAGGGGGCGTTGTTATTTTAAGATTACTTCCTGCTGAAATGGGACGATGATTTCTCTATGGGATCCTGTTGGAAAAAAAAATTTTAGCAACCAAATTTCTATACAGAACTGGCTGTAACATATGTAGGTAGTCATTGTATGGCAGAAAATGCTTGACTGGATTTCTAATTGAAATTTGGCCAGGTTGTAATAAGAAGGTGCACCAATACAGCTAGCTAGTCATGAGTTGTCTCGAGAAAAGCAGTCTCAAACCGGTTTAGGATGCAGTTTGTAGTCCAGATGTATCAGGTTGAGTCAAGTGGAAATGTCCAATTGGGGCACCATCTCCTTTCCAGAGTGTTCAAAGATTGCTGTTGAGAACTGTTATAGTCCTTGTGGAAAATTTAAATATCAATATCAAGGTAAAATTTTTAATTTTACGGTATGCATTAGGGCAAGGCAACAGTATGCATTAAGTTGTAAATGAGAAAATTAGGATTTCAGACGGAAAATTGCTAATAAGTGAATGAGTCCTTCGATTTTGTTTTCTTCTGCCTTACACCAATTGGCTTCTTGATATAAGGCAGAAACTGTGAATTTAATCTTAACAACATGCTTGAATTTAGAGAAGGAAAGCCAAATCCAACTCCAAAGCCAGCACTGGTTTACATGAATCGGGACTACAGAAATATTAGATAGTAAAGAAAACTAGATTTCAGTATAGAAACAGTTTACTAGACTTAAATATTTTTACCATAAATCATATTCCTCTTCATTAAGTGATTCTTTCTGGAGAGCTGTCTTCTCTTCTGTAGGTACCTACATGTTTAGTGTCCTTTGGTTGTTTGAAGATAGGTGTTCTCTGTTTTCCTGTAAGGACAAGAACAGAACACTTCCCCTACCTTTGAGAAGTCTCCACATCTCTCATGGGACCTTATTTATTAGATTACTTGTCATTTCTCTTCATTAAGATGTTACTCTTGTTCAACCCGGATCTTGATTAACTTAGATGGTATCCATAGCTTTTCTTCTCCTGTAGATACAAATGCAAAACCCCTACCCCAACGTAACACATATCCTGGTTTCCAGTCTGAGGTCAATAAATCCTTGAAGTACACCGGCTGATGTAGTTCAGAAGTTTTTTCTATTGTCCAGTGTCTTTCTGCAGCTGTTTTTCCTTTTTCATCAGCATTAAGAAAGTTTAATGTTAATAAAGCATTATGTAATCTGTGTTTGGGTGTCTTGGTTCCTCCTGCCTGTTTATGGAGCATTTCCTTTAAAGTACGATTAGATCTCTCAACTACTGCTTGTCCTGTAGGATTGTGTGGTATACCAGTTATGTGTTTTATGTTATAATACTCAAAAAACTGTTTCAATTTGCTGGAAATATATGCCGGAGCGTTGTCAGTTTTTATTTGTGCAGGTATGCCCATAATGGCCATTACCTCTAAAAGGTGTGTGATAACAGAATCAGCCTTTTCAGAGCTCAGAGCAGTAGCCCATTGAAACCCTGAAAATGTATCTATAGTGTGATGTACGTATTTTAATTTTCCAAATTCTGCAAAATGAAACACATCCATTTGCCATATTTCATTTCTATTTATACCTTTAGGGTTACTGCCTGGTGGTAAAGGAGTTTGGTTATAGAATGAGCAAGTAGGACATTTCCTTACTATTTCCTTGGCTTGTTGCCAAGTGATAGAAAAATCCTTTTTCAATCCTTTGCTGTTCACATGGTGTTTCTTATGAAACTCTGAGGCTTCTAGCACACTTCCTATCAATAACTGATCAATTTCATCATTGCCTTGTGCTAGAGGACTTGGCAGACCCGTATGGGATCTGATGTGTGCTATATATATATATGATGAATCCTCTTTCTGATAGTATCTTGTAACTGTATAAACAATGAGGTTAATTCTGTATCATCAGGAATAAATTCTGCAGTCTCGATGTGTAAGACTACTCTCTCTGCATATTGAGAGTCAGTAACTATATTGAGAGGTTCTGTAAAATCCATAAGTACCATGAGAATGGCATACAATTCTGCCTTTTGTACAGAATTGTAAGGGCTTTGAACTACTTTGCTTATTTCTCCTGATTTATATCCTGCTTTACCAGATTTGTTTGCATCAGTGTAGAATGTAGGAACTCCAGAGATAGGTGTTTGTCTTACAATGCGTGGAAGGATCCAAATCGTCTTCTTTATGAATTTGATTCTTTCAGTTTTGGGATAATTGTTGCTAAGTATTCCCAAAAAATTACTGCATGCTCTCTGCCAATATTCATTATCTTTCCATAAGGAGGAAATTTTCTCATTAGATAAAGGTACAATAATTTCTGCTGGATCTCTTCCTGTTAATTGACGAAGTCTTAATTTACCTTTTAAAATCAAGTCAGAGATCTTTTCTATATATGTTTTTAGTTTTTTATTCTGTTTATGTGGTAAGAATATCCATTCTAATACGATGTCTTCTCTCTGCATCAAAATCCCTGAAGGATATTCTCTAGATGGTAATATAACCAGAATATTGTCTAGATTTGGATCCACACGGTCCACATGTGCTTCTAATATCCTCTTTTCTACCCATTCTAATTCCTTTTCTGCTTCAGCTGATAGTATTTGGGGACTATTCAAATCCTTGTCCCCTTTTAGGGCCATTTTCAAGTTTTTCAAATCATGCCCTTCAACTCCAATAATAATTTTCAGTTGAGAAATCTCTCCTAGTAATTTTTGAAGATCATTAAGAGTCTGGTAGCGATCTCTCCTGATCTGTACTTTTTGTGGTCTGATTTTCTGTAGACATATTTTATATCCTAAGTAGTTGATTGACTCTCCTTTTTGTATTTTTTCAGGTGCAATTTGTAATCCCCAGCGAGGTAAAACTTCCTTCAGTTTCTCAAACATTTTTTCTAATATGTCTGCTTTCGAGTCAGCTAACAATATATCATCCATGTAATGATAGATTATGGATTGTGGAAACTGTTTATGAATTATTTCCAGTGGTTTTTGTACAAAATATTGCCACAGGGTTGGGCTATTTAGCATTCCCTGTGGCAAAACCTTCCATTGATATCTCTTCACTGGTTGAGAATTATTGTAATTAGGTACCGTGAAGGCAAATTTCTCTTTGTCTTGTTCTTGTAAAGGTATAGTGAAGAAGCAATCCTATAAATCAATAACTATAATAGGCCATTCTTTAGGTATCAAAGAAGGCAACGGCTTTCCAGGCTGTAAAGAGCCCATTGGCTGGATAACTTTATTAATGACTCTCAGGTCTGTAAGCGTTCTCCATTTACCAGATTTCTTTTTGATAACAAATACAGGAGAATTGCAAGGGCTGGTTGATTCCTCGATATGCCCAGCATTTAGCTGTTCCTGAACCAGGTTTTCTAAAGCTTCTAACTTCTCAGAAGTCATAGGCCACTGCCCTACCCAGACAGGTTCCTCTGTTAACCATTTTAAGGGTAAGGCTTTTGGTTCATCTGTTTGTTAAGCACTTGCATTCTGTCTTTGTACAGCCTGGATATTTGGTGTCCATCTTGTATAGTACTTTATAGCATTTTTTCCACAATCATGAGGTCGTTTATGGTTCCTATCTAATACTGGAGGAATGTTAATCTGTGTATTCCATTGATGTAATAGATCACGACCCCATAAATTTATCAATACATCAGCCACATATGGTCTTAACCTTCCTCGCTGTCCTTCTGGTCCTACACATTCAATCCATCTCATGCTTTGTTTTATCTGAGACAGGGTTCCAATCCCTAAGAATAGAACATTAACCTCTTTCAGGGGCCAATTTCGAGGCCAGGATTTATTAGTTATGATAGTTACGTCCGCCCCTGTGTCCAGGAGGCCTTCAAACAGTCTGTTATTCATTTTAACTATCAATCTAGGCCTTTGACTGTTTATAGAGGTTTGCCAAAATATACGTTTTTTATTTTCTTCTGTCATGTCTGATTCAACTTCTTTCACCAGTTTGTCAGCCAGAGCGGTATGAGTTTTTACAATAGGCCAAGGATTTTCTAATTGTCCTGTGGGAGGTTGTCCTCCACTGTGACTGGGAATTTTCGGACCACCTTTGACATGGGGGCCTTCGAGAGGTCCCCCAAGGAGTTTCCCGGTGGTAAAGGGTTTCCTTGCTTGTCTCTAGTTGATCTACACTCATTTGTCCAGTGTCTGCCTTTGCCACACCTTCTACATAACCCAGAAGGCTTAGGCCTTCTGTTCCATTCATTCTTGGGAGTATTATTTCTAGAGATGCTTTGCCTACAATTTCTTTTTAGATGTCCTATCTTACCACAGTTATAACATCTGACATGTTGATATCTCTTTAAACTTTTGGAGACAGCTTCTCCTATCCAAGCTTTTATGTCACCATAGTTACAACTTCTGTTCTCTTGATTACTGCTCAAACCTTTAGATATAGCTTCTCCTTCCCATGCTTCAGTGTTATTGCTATTATAGTCAATGTTGGCTGTATATCGAATCCATTCATCCAAAGGTGCTGATTGAATTTTTAATGGCCAAAGCACTTGTTTGCATTGAGGATTTGCATTCTCATAGGCTAATGATTCTATGAGTATTCGCCTAGATTCTATGTCAGCTACCTGTAATTGTACTGCTCTAGATAGCCTTTCTAGAAACACACTAAAGCGTTCTCTTGGTCCTTGCCTTATTTTGGTATAAGATTCTATCCTCTCCCCTAGTTCATGAACCTTATCCCAAGCATTCAGAGCTGCCGTACTGCATAGAGAGAAGATATGTTCATCATGGGCAGCTTGGGTTTCTGGGTCAGCATAAATACCCTCACCAAGAATTTTATCTTTGGGAGCTTCATAACCTTTCTTTAAGCCCTGAAGTTCAAGAGCCTTTGCTTCTTCTCTCCATAAAGCCTTCCGTTCTAATTGAGAGGAGTTTTCAAGGACAGCTGATATTAATTGTTCCCAATCCTTAGGGGTTACCTTGTTATTCATTGCCCATGATTCTATTAATTGCTTCACATATGGTGAGTGCATGCCATAAGAGACTACTGCTTCCTTTATACTTTTTAAATCTTTCATACATATTGGTTCCCATTGATAAGCAACAACACCTTTTGGGTGTTTTTTCATTGCTGATTTTCCATTAACAGATACAGGGAAAGCTCCTCTGACCCTAAATGGTGTGGAAAATTTTAAGTTTTTTTCATGCCCTATTACCTGGAGCTCTTCTTCTGATGTATCAGATTGAAGGTCTTCTAAAGCCTGAAGTCTATTAATTATTGCTTCTTTGAGTGTCTGAACTTCTTGAAGCATATCCCTTTCTAGAGCCTTCATTGCATCTGTCAGTTTCTTACTTTCTTCAAGTACAAATGATTCCATGTTTTTGATATTCTCATCCTTAGATATTATCTGAATGGCATGTAAACTGCCTTCTAAAAACAATGTTCTATCTGCTAGCTGGCCATTATCTTCAGACATGGAAGAGATTGTATCTGCTATTCTTGCCATCTGATATTCCAGTTTTTTAACCTTATTATTAGCTTCATCCAACCAGGAATGAGCTGTTTCTGTTAGCGTGTTAATGCATTGCATTGTTTCTGTTTTGGTTGTTGAGGCAACATCAGACATGAAACAAATTTTGTTTTCTATTTGATCATTTTTATGTTCCATGTTCTGTATTCTACCTGTCAGCTCTCTGTTGCCATCTTCAATATCCTGAAACTTTTTTCCTAAACATTCCATGTTTTGCATTCTGTCATTTTCAATGTTTTGAATCTTTGTTACCAAGTCTCCTATGGTCTGTACAATTTCCTCATTGTTTGCGCTAATCTCAAACCATTTCTTTAAGAATATCATATTAATGATAAAACCCATTACTATTACGAAAAAGGTGTATATATTGATCCAGTCATAATTTTCTTCTGCTAAGATTCCTTCTATATATGAAGTAAAAAAATTCCTAAAGTACTGCATTGTAAAATTATCTGCCATAGCTATGGAACAATTGATCTCAGATATTATATCAGCTTAAGTTGCAAAAGATGTTACAATTACCTTAGATGTAATTCCGCTGTCCTGGAACTTTGATGCTTTTAGCTGTAGATCTCAACTTGCTGTAGTCACACTCAGAGGTGTAGCAGTAAAAAGCATCTGCAGCAGAGGAGCCTTCCAATTCCGGTTCTATCCAGAATTGTACCACCAAAGAGTGTCCGCCAAATAGCCTCCAGCAGGAAACGATCCTTCTGATCCCGGTCCCTGTAGAATAGCTTTTAACAAACTAAGGCAAGCAAAATTTTGTTAAACGAAGGAGTGAAACGAGCCTTGTACAATTGTTGAGACCACAGGGAAAACAGGAGCCGCAAGCAACTGCCGTGTGTATATTTTCCGCCAGTCCCCTGGCCGCAGCTGCCACAGCTGCTGGAGCCTGCAAGCACACAAACAGAGCAGGCGGAGTCCGGGCCTAGTGCGGCAACACAAAAGGCAGGGCTAATGCCGCAGGGCTCTGTGCGAATACAATCTGAGGGAATGGGCAGAAGATTAGCAGTAGTCTCAGGGCCAAGATGGAGATAAAAGGAGTTCTAGGGCAGGGTATATCCTGCCCGTTCAAGGAAGGTGGGGGAAGGGTTGCTGCGGCACCTGGGTAAAACCCAGGTGCGGTGAAAATCCTGATCCCGCTTCTGACACCAGATATTGCGGTTCAATAAGGGTCAGGATAAACAAATAGGTCGAATAGATGTTTATTAAGGGAGAAACAACTCACAACACAGACAGATGAACACAGCAGTTAAAACTGGATGCTCCTCTCTCCGTGTCCCGCCAGAAAGGGCCTTTCTCCGCCTCCTCCCGAGACTAAACTCCATTGGTCACTTCCGCCCCTGGCTCCACCCCTCAATGGGTGTGGTCAGTGTCACAGAAGCAGACACGGTGAATATCCCACTACAGGCCTCTATCATTTTTATAATGATAATTTTTAGGTCATTCTCTTCTGACTCATTTGCTTTGTTGTGTTTTGGTCTAGTTGGTGTAGAGTCCCTAGATTCTGGTGGTGTTGTGCTTGTCTTTCTGATGTTAGGTGATTGTTTTCTACTACAATCTTCCTATAGCTTCTTCCATTAGGTGTTCTCCCTCTGTCTATGTATTTAGGTGGGTCATAGGTTCGATGTCTGTAGTTCTGTGTGGTCCAAGCTCTCTAGGAGGTCTCTCCATAGGCAGTGTCCTGATGATGGGGATCAAAGATCAGGCTCAAGCAGAGGAGAGCTAAGGGCTCTTTAGCCTGAAGGATGTTTCCTCAGGGTTAGTTGGGTCTAGCTCTAACCAAGACTTCTAGTCAAGGTCTGGTGTTGGGGAACAAAGGCTGGACCGATACTCAGGATATTTTCGAGCCACCGATAGGCAGGTCATGTTGGCACTCTCCAGTTGAGTAGGGCCCGTTTAGCAGAGGTCCTGTGGTGGGGGTCAAAGATCCAGCCGGCAGGAACTCAGAGTGGACCTGCAGAAATAGGTGGATTTTTGTGAGGGGCCCAGGACTACAGTAGAAGACAGCTGGTGGGGGTCAGTGTCCAGGCAGCTAGAAATTAGCATGCTCCCACGTGGATAGGTAGGTCTATTGTGCTGCCTATAGGGCTCCAGGAATTTCCCTGAAGTTGGCTGGATTGTTGGCTTCACCCTCTGGCTCAGTGCTTAACCAGAGAGGTGGGACATTGTGCATGGTAGGGAAGAGCATAAGGGGAGGGCAAGTGCTCTGTGGGGGTGGGTGGGGCTGTATTAGAGGTCCAAACGCACTCTAGGTGGGTATAGAATTCAGGGGCCGGGAGATCCAGGACCAACCCAGGGGTTTCCTGGGGAGGATGTAGGGGAGAATCGTCTATAATGGGATTAGAACCGAACTCACCTGTTGCCAAGGCCTGGTGATGGGGACAAAGCCTATCCCTACTTTTTCAAAACCACTGTAGAACTTTCAGGGTCAAAGTTGAGATAGCCGTACAGAAATCCTTCTCCAAAGAAAGCTAGACTTCTTTGAGAACATGCTTTATTGATCACAAATGAAATAGTTGTTAGCATATATCATAATTGTTTTCTATCAGTAATTCTGGCTTCAGAATCACTATGGAAATTCAAGGTAGCACTCAATCTGTGTTTTATACATGGAGAGAAACAAAGTTGAAGGGTACATGAGACATCACAGAGTTATTTGTTTCTTGAAATGATAAGACACTGCTTATATTCCTTCTCATCTTCAATTAAACACAGGTTATAATCCAGGTATTATTGATGAGTGCAATCTAATTTTGCCAAATTAGGAATCTATAATTTAAGTGGATAGAAGGAAGGTCACCCATATAATGAGGGATAGAGACAGAGGTTGTACCTCCCAGATCAAAAATTAAGACCATGTGTGAGAGTCGCTATGGGGCTGTCAACTCACCCCAAAGTGACCTTGACCTGTCCTCTGCCGTTTTTCTGGGAAAGGGAGACTAGGGCAGGCAACCCTTATGTGGGACAACATGCCTCACAGAGAGCCAGGCAACTACCTGTGCGATGCTTTGCTCCGCATCCCTCATGGGCTGCTCAGACCAGACACTCTACCCTGGGCAATGAGCCTATGCTCTGGGTGTGCAAGAGCTGTCTGACCGGCGGCCTACTGCTTAAGCATTGTTAGCCAAATATCTGTGGAAGCCCCCTGTTCCAAAGCTACCAGCACTTGGGAGATAACCACCTTGTCTCTCTTATTTTGAGCCCTGAGCCTACAGACCAGCCAAAGAAGCAACAAGAGTCCACAACAGACGGCTGTGCCAAACAATCCCACTCCCACCTTTCTTTGAAATAAGAAACAGCTGAGGCAATTCATGACTACAATCCCTCCATCAGAGACAAGTCAAGACGATCAGAGTTGACCTGGATAATAGCGGCTCTCAGCTCCCGAAGTGTCTGCTCAAACTCAGAGGTCCAATTCTGCAACATGAACTGAGAAAGGCTTTTAGACAAATTAGCTGCTTTGGTAAAATTCTCATACTGGATGGAGGTGACATATAGGCCGGGGAGCTTTTGCTCACAGCCTAATTGGGCCATGTGCCACAACATGTCCAACCACTCCTGCACTAAATCAATGCGCTGGTTTACCAGCATCAGGCCACCCTGTATCTGAGTATTTGCAGAGGCCTACTTATCCAGGACCTCGGAGACAGTAGCAGACAAGACATTACTAGCCTGTGCAGTTTGCACCGAGGTGGATAGTGCAAGGGCAGAGGCTGTCACTGCCGCCGTGACCGCAGTAGTAGCCATGATGGCAACAATAATTGCTGAGATTCCAAAGTCCCTCTTTTCACGAAATAATGTCATGGTGCTGGGCGCCTCTATTGGAAAGGGCACAAAGCACGGCATTCGAGTTACCACAGCAAGGGGGAATTTTTGAGCATCCCAACATAAAGTATAGTAACATCCACCAGACTCACAATGTAATTCATTATCTGTAGCACTCTTATTGCTCACAATCCACATAAAAGGAGGCCAGACACACACTGGTGTGGCATCATAGTCTGTATGTTTGAATGATTGATACTTTATATCATTGGCAGTCTAACTAAATGACCCAGAGCTAATGCCCGAGTGGAGGCTGCTCCCCAAAGACCCTTTCCAGTCAAACTCCAACCGCCCTTTTTCAATTTTACCCCTTTTAAGCATTGCCATAGGTGTAAGATCAGTGCAGCGTCCATTATTGCCACAGAGCAGCCATTGGTCAAACGGGTCAAGGCTGGATTGCATGGGATCCAAGGATGTGAAATTAGTTCCCATACCCTTATTGGGGGAAAAAGAGAAAAAGCCCTCAACGGCCCAAGCAGAGCCCCTGGACTGGCATCCAGTCCAGGGTAAAGTCAATCATGGAAAAACCTGTGCATTATACATCACCCGCATCGGAAGTGGGAATGTTGACATGATTCCCCAACGTGGTTGCCCCTGGACAGCTGGGGTCTTGATCATCAGCAGTAACATTAGCTTGCTCACCCTTCTCATGTGTCTGGTCTCCTGCATCCTTCTGCTCCAGGACTGTCCTGGTAAGTCTTTCAGGGACCCAGAAAGGATTTTCTTCATTCTGCGGGAAAACACAAACAGCTCCCCTGGATCTTATTAAAATAGGATCCGGGCCTTTCCATTCATTGGTTAACACATCTTCCCATTTCACCAGTTCCTTAGGTCGATGTGGGTCTGAGCACTGTCGCTCTGCTGCAGTCTGACCATGCTCATCTGAGTTTAAAAAATTTATGATGAAAAGTGCCACTGCTATGGCAACTCGTGGCATGGGGGCAAATCCTTTACTATCCCCCCTCTTTGTTTAATTATGATTTGAGCATGCGATGTGCATGCTCAATGATGCCCTGCCCATGAGGGTTGTATGGCAAGCCCGTAACATGTGTGACTTGCATTTGTGCACAAAATTGTTTAAACTTCTGAGAAGTATAAACAGGTCCATTGTCAGTCTTCAAGCATTTAGGATTTCCCCAGGCACTCCATGCCTCAAGACAGTGTTGAATTACATGGGAGTTCTTTTCTCCAGTGAGTGGTGTGGCATGGAGGACATCAGAGCAGGTGTCTATTGATACATGCACATATTGGAGTTTTCCAAAAGAAGGAACATGACTGACATCCATCTGCCACACTTGCAATGGCAGAATCCCTCTTGGATTTACTCCGGTATGGCGGACAGGGAGAAACTAACAGCAATTGTGACATTGAGTAACAATATCACATGCCTCTTTTCTGGTAAGAGAAAGCGCCTGTGTAGGGTCTCAGAAGTAACATGAAAGTTGTCATGGAAGGCCTTAGAGGCATGCAGCGGGGGACAAAAACCACCGCAGCCAGTCTGTGGCTTTATCTGCCAAATAATTTCCTTGGCTCATCTGGCCAGGAAGTCCCGAATGAGCCCTAATATGTATAATATACATGGGAGCCTGTCTGGTTAACAAGCAATCTTGTAATTTTTGGAATCGAGATGCCACTCTGCTAGTGGATCTAATGACTCCAGCCATCTCCAGTAAGTTTACAGCATTCACCACATAGGAGGAGTCAGAAACAATGTTAAGGGGACCTGGGAATTTTTGAAGAACATCTAATACCACCAAGCATTCTACCACCTGAGGGGAAGTTTCAGCATACTGCCACAAGAACACCTGGATACCCACCACATAGGCTCCCAGGCCAGTCTTGGAGCCAACTGTATATACCACCAATCCATCTTTTAGCAGGGTATAAGAGATGACCCGGGGAAATATGATAGGATGAGATGCAGCAAATTGTAACAGAAGATGTTTAGGGTAATGATTATCAATTTTCCCCCAAAAGGTGGTGACTAATATAGCCCAATCATCAGAGGCGGCGCCCAATGTCTGTACATGAAAAGAGTTGTAGGGAACAATTAAAGCCGTGGGATGTCTTCCAAAATGGCTGACAGCGGCCTTCAGACCCCTAAGGGCAAGCTGAGCTATTGCTGCAGGGTACCAATCAATAATCTTTTGCAGGGAGGCATGTGGATGGACCCACAATAAGGGCCCATCCTGCCAAAGCACTGCAGTGGGTAGTTTCTTTGTATTGAACACACAGAGGGAAAAAGGTTGTGATGGGTCAATACGACATAATTGGGCTTCCTTGATAGCTTCCTCCACTGAGCAGAGGGCTGCCTCTGCGGCGGGTATCAAAGACCTGGGGGAGGTAATATGGGCGTCCCCTTCCAAAATATCAAACAGGGGATTTAAATCTGCAGAGGGGATCTTTAGGAATGGCCGTAGCCAATTTATATCTCCCAATAATTTTTGAAAGTCATTTAAAGTATGTAATTCGTCCCTATATATTTTTAATTTCTGCGGAAGGATTTTGTCCTGGAGCACCATGGACCCTATAAAGTGCCCGGTATTGGCAATTTGGACCTTCTCTGTAGCAATCTGGAGGCCCCAGAATTGTAGATTTTTGAGTAGCAAGGGATAGGCCTCTTGAAGGACGTTTAATTTCTTATGACACAGGAGTACATCATCCATATAATGTATAACAATTAAACTTTGATATTGTTCTCTGATGGGTCTGAGAGCCTCTTGTACATACAATTGACAGATGGTAGGGCTATTTGCCATGCCCTGAGGTAATACTTTCCATTGAAATCGCCTGTCAGGTCCCTCATGATTAATGGCAGGGACGGTAAATGCAAAGCAAGGCCTATCTGGTGGATACAAGGGAATAGAAAAAAAGCAATCCTTAATATCTAAAATAATTAGGTTCCAATTTTTGGGCAGAGCAGAGAGCACCGGAAGACCTCTCTGCACTGCACCCAAAGGATGCATTTGTTCATTAATGGCTCTTAGGTCATGAAGTAGGCGCCATTTGCCTGATTTGTTTTCAATAACAAAAATTGGAGTATTCCAAGGGGAGGTAGTTGGTTCTATGTGCCCCAATGCCAACTGTTCTGCCACAAGGCTGTTTACTGCTTCTAATTTTTCAGAGGTCAATGGCCACTGGGGAACCCATACAGGGTCCTCCGTTTTCCAAGGTATGGGCCGTGCTGCCCCATTGGTGCCTAGGAAAAACCCAGGCCCTCTCTCCCTGGATTTGGATCAGGGTATAGGTTCTACTCACCCTAGTTTCAAGTGTCCCAACCCCATTCCAGTTTCATACCCCATCTTTTTCATAATATTGACAGCTTGCGGTGAGTATTCATTAGATAAAGCGAGCCCCAAGCCCTGTAGCACGTCATGTCCCCACAAATTAACAGGGAGGGGAAGCACGTAGGGGGTGAACTGTCCTTGATGATCTTCTTCTGATTTCTATGTAAGCATAGAGGAACTAATAGTGGGATGAGAGCTATAGTCTAGCCCCTGCAGGGAATGTGATGATTCTGTGACCAGCCAGGATTTCGGCCACCAATGAGATGAGATGATGCTCCGATCTGCTCCCATGTCCAATGTGCCTTCAAATCTTTACCATTAATCTAGAGTGATAGCTTTGGCAGATCATGAAGCTGAACAACTAGATAAGCAGAGTCTGACCCTGAAGAACCCATCCGTTTATCTCCCATACCATGGTGAGGGTCGCCTGGGAGGACCAGTAATTGAGCTATCCTATCCCCTCGGCTGATGGAAAATATCCCATTTGTGCTGGAGCACAAAACCTGGATCTTGGGGGAGTGTTGATTGTCAATAACACCTGGGTGAACAACCAGTCCCCGTAATGTAAGCGACCCTCTACCGAGAAGGAGACCTATAGTCCCATGCGGTAATGGTTTGGGGGCTTGAACAGGAATGGGCTGTACCCCCATCTGAGGCATTAATAGGAAGTCCAATGTGGCACACAAGTCCACCCTTGCTCCGACTCCTGAGGGACCTCGTTCATCATCCTGGTGACTCTGTTCCCATATTTTGGCGGGCCCTGGAACCGTGGGCTTGATGCCCCATTGTTTGGAACCTCATTTGTTGTTGTTTCTATAGTGGGAAGAATCATACCCTTTATATCCTGTACAGAGCAGCACTGGGTGGCCTTATGGTATCCTTTGCCGCAATGAGTGCAGAGTGATGGTGGCTCTCTCTCCCTGTCGGCATCCTGCAATCCTTTCTTAGATGTCCTGCCTTTCCATATTTAAAACAAGTTCTTTTATCTGCCCCCTTAAGGGGGCGCTTCTGAGATTGTAGGATGGCAGCAGCTACCCCCACATTAGTAAGGGGTCCCCCGAGTTCTCTACAGACCCTAAGCCAATCCTGTAATCCTTTGTGCTTTCTCAGGGCTATAGCTGCGTGACATTCCTGGGTGGCCTCTTCAAAAATAAGTTGCTCAACAAGAGGTGAAGCCTGCTCGGGATCACCAAAGATTTGCCCTGCTGCCTCTGTCATTCTCGCTACAAAGTCAGAAAAGGGTTCCTGAGTCCCTTGGATGATTTTTGTAAGTTGATTTCCACTTCCCCTTTCTTGGAGAGTGCCTTCCAGGCTCTAATGGCTGTACTAGCAATTTGCAGGTAGGTGCCCCTGTGATAATTGGTTTGATCAGCTGCAAAATGACCCTGGCCTGTTAGCATGTCGAATGTCCACAACTGCTGTTCAGGGGTCAAGGCTGTTGCATTAGCTCTAGCTTGCTCTTGGGCAGCCTCATGCCAACATGCTTTCCATTCCATATATTGGCCCATGCTAATAAGGGCAGCCTTTACAACCATCTGCCAGTCAGATGGCGTTAGGGCATCCAGGGCAAGTCTATCTAATTGTGCAAGAGTAAAATTGGCCGTGACCCCATTTTCTGACTGACTCAGCCAACTCTTTTTTTTGATTATATTCCACAGGCACAAGTAGCCACTGTGATGCATCAATGCCCTCAAAGACGGGAAAGGCGAGATGCATTTTTCTTTTTACCTTTCCCGGAAGAAAGGAAAATGAACTTGGGCGCGTCTCATAAGGCAGAGGCACTGAGGGAACCACTTGTGAGAGGGCCATTTGAAAAGGCCGTCTCAGAGGTTTTTTGCTATTTTGCATATGGTCATCCGGATGGTATCTTTCTTCCTCATATTTAGCAGCCTCCTCATCTAGCTCAGCTTCTTCCTCAGTATCTAAGACCTCATCACCTGAGCTTTCAGAGTCATCGGAGCTATCAAGATTTAAGGCTTCAAGCTCATGTACAGGATAAAAGCCAGCTCCTCCCTCTGGTTTGACAGCAGGGGGAGGATCCCTGTGATCTGGCGGATACACCCCCTTGTCGCTAGACTCACCGGGGGGCCTTTTTCCTTCTTGTGGACAGTTTTTTTTTTCTGTGCATGCCAAACCTCTCACTATGCTTGGTTTCTGACATGCTATTCTGGACCTCCTCAAGGGTACTTCGACCCTTTGCTAACAGGATAGTGGAAAAGATCAAAATGGCCCCAAGGACAAGCACTAAAGCCTCGACACTACTGTCCCAGGGTGGCGACAGTCCCAAGCCAAAGTCCAGAAAAGACATACCTCTCCGAATGTACCTACCTGCAGTTTTGAATCCTCCTTGTAGCCATGGGGTCTCTGATGGTGCTGACGATTATGAGGTCTCGATTCCTAGGTTTCGGCACCAGATGTCCTGTGGTACCGTCTTGCCAGCAAGAATGATGTGGCACCCTCAGGATCCTTCTGCAGTAAAGCTTTAATGTATCTTGAGAGGGAGAGCATAAGCTTACAGGACAGAGTGACCCCAAACACTGAGGGAGAAAGGAATGACACTAGGTAATACAGATGTATGAATTTCTCAAAGATATCACGAAGAATCTAAATAATGAGGTTTTCTCTGTAGAGTCATTTCTTATGATGGAGAGCCTTACTTTTGGCCTATTAAGAGAAAGTATTTGCACTTGTTTTCTGTGGTTTGCAATCTCTGTGAACAGCTGTGTCATTTGTGTTTGAGGGATATGTTTTTCACTGAGTGTATGTGTGTGTTTATGTATGTCTGTATATGTATCTCTGTCCATGTCTGAGTATGAGTATATAGTGAACAATTCAGTTACCTTTTTTATTCACTTATTTCTACTCTGTCCATTTGTTCAAGTTCCCCTTAATTATTGAGATGAAGATGACCTATTTTCTTTTTAGTGGCAATATTTTGAGTAAGTCATAGGCACATCAGTGTTTCTGTCTTCATTCTCATAATATAATAGCTGTAGTATCTGCAATAGACTCAAGTGCTCGTCAATCTTCTGGAACGTTATGGTGATTCCTTAAATTGTATGTTAGCTTCATTGCAGATGTAACATTTATCTATGAAATAGGAGAAGTAAAGAGTTAATATTGACAAACAGGTTTTTGTCTTTAGAAAAAAGAAAATGAGGTTATATTGTGGAGTCATGAATGATGGGTATAATTTTACCATGGCTTGGGTTATTAGATTATTAGTTTGAGATCATAATTATTTTCTTACATATCCAGTGGAATTTTCTTTGGTTGTATCATTAAACCCACGAGAATTGAGCAACTGAAATGCAGTTTTATGTTTGGATATTTTAATATCTAACAGTATTATCATGAAGATCCTTCTCTATTAATATAGGTCAGAGTTACTCTAACAATGCCATGGAAAAAATCCATGAAAATTCTTTTAACCGGCAATACTATCCATCAAGTATTCTTAATATAACAGAATACGTGTGTACAGAAGCTGTTCAAAGTCTGTTCTTGGTGAATTTCTCTCCTTTGAAGAAAATCTCTTTACTAAGAATTGGTGTATTTCCTCTCCTAAGAAGTAAATCTTTGCTTTATCCAGATATTTACAAGTCATATCGTCTCTGAGAATGGAGACCTCCCAAATCTGCCAAGACCTTATCTGTTTCCCTGACTCTGAGAGATATGCATATCAGGTGTAATTTTCTTCTGCCAGAGAATTGGTAATTTGTCTTTGTTAGTACATATACTGAAAAACTCGTGGAATCAAAATGAACTTGTGATTAGAATATTAAGAGAGAGCTTTTATTGAATTTCTGGGGAGAAATTTCAGAGAAATTTTTGAAGAGAACTTCAGAAGAACTCTTTTTTTTTAAAGAATAAAGAGCCATACATTGAACATGTGTGTTTTGATTAATTTGCTTTCAACCTCAGATCTTTTTAGCCATCCTTACCTTCTTGCTGTTTAACATTTGTCCTCAAAAATGAGAGATCACCAAGGCTGGAACTCAGGAATCCTCAATATTTACAGCTGAGTACTACTCCATTGTATGAATATTCAGTAATTTATCTGTTCTGCAGTTGAGAGCCATCTACTATGCTTCCATCTCCTGGCTGATACAGGTAGTTCTTCTATGAATAAAAGTTGAACAAATATTCCTGCAGAATGATTGTGTAACCATTTGGGCACATGCCAAAGAGTACTAATGCTGGGTGTGGAGGTAAATTGCTTCTGACTTTACTGTCTAATTGATTTGAAAGTTCGCTGCACAAATTTGCACTCCCACTAGCAATGGAGAAACGTCCCTCTTAGTCTAATCCTATCCAGAATAAGCTTTCAACAGTGGTTTTGTTGTTATCTATTGTGATAGGTTTAGAATGAATGGAATCTCTGAGTTGTTTTCATTTTACTTATGTGCTGTCTAAGTATGCTGTGCTATTCCTTAAGTGTCTATCAGGTATTTGAATTTCTTCTGTAGAAAATTAAATGTTTTGTTATGTAACCCATTTGGATTTCCTTTTTGGGATTTGGTGCCTGTGTCTTGAGTTACTAAGTTATTTTTGAGATTGATCCTCTGTCAGTTGTAGGGTTTATGAAAGTGATTATGTGGTCACATGAAAACTTAGTATACTCACTTATTGTGATGATCCTGGCAACAAGTCATTTGTTAATCAAAACTTCATTTACTTGGCATCTATAATTTCTCCAAATCTCAAAGTAACAATCATTGGATTTGAATCAGTCAATATTGTCCTTATATCCTGTAGCTTATACACAAAGATAATATTAATCTAATAAATTAACAAATGCAATATTTTATAATATATTAAATGGATATATATTATTTTATATATTAATCCAATTTTCATATTCCTTTCTCTCTCTCATACCACCTGAACCCCCTTCCATCTCAACCCCTGACTCACTCCACAGGGATGGTGATGCCTTCCTGGATGGATCATCAAAATCTATCAAATCATTTGTAGTAGAGTCTAGGTCCTCCCACCTGCCTCTTGGCTAAGGGAGTATCCCTCCATGGGGGATGTTATTCCAAAGTCCTTTCTTGCACTAAGGATATATCCTGGTTCCACTATTATAGGTTATTTAGACTGCCAAGTCCATCTAACTGATATCAAAGTTCAGAAGGTAGGAGTCAGTCTAGTGCTGGATACCAAGCTATCAATATGGGGACCAATTAGTTTCTCCTTGTTAATGTCAGCTGTCTCTGTTATTTTCTGTAGCCTTTTCTTATCAATGCACAATCTCTGGAGCTGGATTTTGTAGTTTGGCACAGTGTTTATTTGTGGATGTCTCCTTCTGTCTCCATCACCTAGTTAGAACTTCAAGAAAAATATTGAAGAGATACAATGAGAAAGGGCAGATTTTCTTGTTCTAATTTTAGAGGAATCTCCTTAAGCTTCTCTCCATTCATTTTGATGTTGCCTATTCATTTAAAGTGTATTGCTTTTATTATGTGAAGGTCTGTACCTATTATCCCTATATATCCAAGACCTTTATCATGAAAGTGTGTTAAATTTTGTCAAATTATTTTTCAGAGGCTAGTGAGAATATCATGTGGTTTTTCTTTTTCAGTTTGCTTATATATTTGACCCCTTTGGTATGTTTTCATATGTTTAAGCATCCTGTGTGCCTGGGTTAAACTTACTTGGTCATGAGAGATGATTCATTTGGTGTTCTGTTTGATTGAACTTGCCAGTATTTTATTGAGTATTTTTGCATCACTTTTCATAAGAGAGATCTTGATCTGTAGCTTTCTTTCTTTGATATGTGATTGTGTGGCTTGGATATTTAGGTAACTGTTGCCTCATAAGAAAAGTTTGGTAATGATCCTTTTGCTTCTATTGTGGGCAACAATTTGAGGAGTATTGATGTTAATACTTCACTCAATTTCTTATAGTATTATGCAGTGAATCCATTTGATCCTGGGATTTTTGTTGTTGTTATTTTTATATATCATAAGCTCTAATGCATAAACCACTTACATAACATCATATAACATTTTAGCATTTGACTACTATTAAAAATATTTATTTGTTTGAAGTTTTATTGCTTATACCCTTATCTATATTTTTAGTTACTTACATTATAAAAATGAGATAAAATAAAATAACAAGAGAACAATCATATCAGCTTTGAAAAAAGAAGACAAGCACAAATAAGAGAGGCATAAACAAAGAGATAAAAAGAGTACCCTGACTCTGTTACTTAGTAATAACTGTGATGATCTCATCCTCAACTGAGTTAAATCTGTCCATAAAGTTCCTTGGCAGATTTCCCTATGCAGTAATCAGCAAATGGAGGAGAATTATGGGGTTTGGTATAGCATGCTAATATCCTCAGTAATGATTAACTTGTAAATTTCCTAAGCCATGTTAAGATTAATAATGTTTAAACTCATGAGATACATTATACCATCAATGGTTGTATGACTTCCATGGAATGCTTCCTTGATGTGGAATACATTAGATGGAAGGTTTTCTAAATTTTAATACTTATATTATTCAAGGCCATTAGGACCAAGTTCAAGAACACAGCTAACACAACAAAAGAAATTTAGAACTTTTAAGACCCATGTTAGCTAGAACATTCATCATCACAATCAAAAATTGACACAGGAATACCTCTTTATTTCTATGGACTTTAACAACATTCCATATCAGAATGTTATGAAGCATCTGTGTCTGTTAATATTGAACATGAGGACATAGGGTCTTCTTCTCTTTGATGCTTTAGCACTACTGGCAATACTATATGCCTATTAGTCATACCACACTACAGGGAACATCAAGCAGAAGTAATAATGTGGATATTGTTTGCTTGTAGAAAATATATTTGACATGGATTTGGTTAAGAATATCCACTTCAGTTCTTTTGATGGAGAGCACTTAGAAGTAGACTAAAATTTAAAGAAAATTAGAAATAATTGAACAAAAGAAACAGAAATAGAGATATGAAAGATATATTAGCATATAAAATCAGAATTTAAAATATGTAGGAGTTAATACAAAATAAAGTGTTGAAAATACTAATACACAAAGATAGGAAAGAAGAAGCAAGGATGCATGTACAAATGGCACTAAGGACAAATAACCAAAAAAACTAACATGAATTTACTTAGGGATGGATAGTCACATATATTCATTAGCTTTTAAAAGTAATTGCTGATAAAATAGGCCATAAAAGATATCAGAGACACATTACACATTATAATAGCTAAAAACAGCATAAAATATATTGGGGTAATGCTAACCAAACAAGTGAAAGATCTTTATACTAAGTACTTTGAATCTTTAAAGAAAGAAATTAAAGAAGATATCAAAAAATGGAAAGATATCCTATGCTCAAGGATAGGCAGAATCAATATAGTAAAATCAGCAATTATGCCAAAAGAAACCTACAGATTAAATGCAATCCCCATCAAAATTCCATTTCATTTACACAAAAAACACAGTTTCTTCTTCCTTCTCTCTGCCTCTTCCTTCCATTCAACTGCTGCTTATTATTGTTTCCAATCCTCTTCCTTTCCAGAAGTGCCACAAGTCCCAAGAGCATTAATAAAGCGAGTACTATCAATTTACTTTCTGATCAAGTTTCTCTCTCTAAATCAAGGCTAAGCAAGGCATCCTAGCAAGCAAGGGGACATGTTACAAATCCTCAGATAATTAATAAGTTATATATACTGATCCTTTTAGGGTCCACATACCAAAAACTATAAAATGTCACCTCCTTGCAGAGAGTAGTTCAATTAATTATAAATTTTATATGTGAACAGCAAAGGTTGTTGGGTTACAACAGATAAACTTTTCATACAACTGATTTACAGAACAATTTCCTTTTAAGTCCTCCAAACTTGTACACATGAATAAAAAAAAATATTTTCAAAAGGTGAAATCCTAGAATAAGTTTGTTAAAGAGTCAGTATAACAAATGTTCACCAAGAGAGAAGGAATTATCTTTCTGAGGATCTGACAAAAACCAGAACCCCACAGAGACAGCAGACCTGAACAAGGGAGTTTTGTATTTTTGTTGCTTGAGTTCCACGGTAATTGTAGAATCATAAAAAGAGTTTAGTAATGAACATTCTGTTCCCACTGTGTGGGAAAAAGTAGGAGGAGTATTGTATTAGCTCTTTTTTGAATTTCTGGTAGAATTCTGGATTTAAGCTGTTTAACCCTGTTTTTTTTTCTATTTCAGAAGATTTGATAACTGCTTCTTCTTCAAGTGTTCTACCTAAATTGCTTATCTGTTCTTGATTTAATTTTAATAATTAATAGGTGTGCAGAAATTTGTTCTTTTTTTTTGAATTTTCAAGTTTTGTTGAGTACAGGTTTTCAAAATATGGTCCGAAAGTCTCTGAATTTTCTCATTGTCCATTGTTATATTCCCCTTTTAATTTCTGCTGTTTTTAAGATTTGCATGTCCTCTCTGCACCTTTTGGTTAGTTTGGATAAACTTTTTCCATTTTATTGATGCCCTTAAAAGACCAACTCATTGTTACATTGTCTATTTGTGTAGTTTTCCTAGTTTCTACTTTAATGTAAGCCCTCAAATTGATTATTTTGGGACTTCTACTTCTCCAGGGTGAGTTTTTCTTTTTGTTCTAATGATTTCAGTTTTGTTGGTAATTTTCTGATGTGACTATTTTCTTCAAGTGGGCACTAAGTTCAAGGAAGATTCCAAATACTTAGAAATATCCCCTAAGTTTAGGTATGCTGTTCTTCATTTCCATGGAATTTGGGAAAACCTTTAATTTCTTGCTTTGTTTCTTCTTTGACCTAAGTATGGTGCAATTACACAATTTTCAGTGTACTTGAGTTTGTAGGATTTCTACAATTTGTATGTTGTTAAATTCCAACTTCAAATGATGGTGGTCTGATAAGATACAAGGAACTATTCCATTATTATTTTTTTGTATTTGTTGAGGTTTGCCATTTTACCTAGTATGCGGTTGATTTTACAGTAGGTTCCATGTGGAGCAGAGAAGAAGGTATATTGTTTTGTGTTTAGATTGAATAATCTATAGATCTTTGTTAACCTTAAGTGTGACATATCTTCTATTATTTTTTTTGTTTCATTGTTAAATTTCTGCCTGGTGGACCTGTGAGAGAGGGTTGTTGATGTCTCTCACACTGAGGGTGTGAGATTTAATGTGAGCTTTGAGTTTTAGTAATGTTTCTTTTACAATCATGTGTGCCTTTGCATTTGGGGCATAGATGCTCATAATTGAGACTTTGCACTAATGAACTTCTCCTGTGACAAATATGAAATTACCTATTTCACTTATGTTGACTAATTTTGGTTTGAAGTCTAGCTTGTTAGATATTAGTATAGCTACCCCAGCTTGCTATTTAGGTCCACGCTAGTGGCAGATCTTTTGGCATCCTTTTATTCTGAGGTAATGTCTGTCTTTGAAGCTTAGATGTGTTTTTTTGTATGTAAAAAATGATGGATTCTGTCTTATGAACCATTCTGTTATCCTGTGTCTTTTTATAGGCAAGTTAAGATCATTGGTATTAAGGGAAAGTAGGACCGTTTATTGTTAATTATTTTTAGATTTGTTTCAGCGGTGCTATTTTGAGTATATTTGCCATGTTTTTTCTCTTGGATTCTGATAAAGCTAGATTATCTATTGCCAATGTCTTTTTGAGTTTCCGTGCGTTGAACTTTTTCTTCCAGAAGTTTCCATAGTACTGGATTTGTGGACATGTTTTGTCACAATCTGGCTTTGTCATTGAATATCTTGTTTTCTTTATCTATAATGTTTGAGAGTTTTGCTGGGTACAGTAGCCTGGGCTGGCAAACATAGACTCTTAGTACTTATATAACATTTATCCAGGACCTTCTGGCCTTGATAGTTTCCATGGATCAGCCAGGTGTAATTTTCATATGTCTGCCTTTATGTTACCTTACCTTTTTCCTTCGAGGTTCTTAATATTCTTTCTTTATTCTGTATTTATGTTGTTTTAATTATTATGTGTCAAGGTGTTCTTTTTCATTTTTTCAGTCTATTTTTTCAGTGTTTGATATGCTTCTTGTACTTTCATAGGGAAACTTTTCTTCAATGATTTTGCAGAATATGTTTTCTGCAACTTTGAGCCGGACTTCTACTATGAATGTTCTGGGTGCTTCCTTTTGGAGAGTTACCATAATCCAGGTATCATTTATGGAATAATCATCTATTTAAATAACTAAATAATCAAATAGAATGATAATTTTACATCATACATGACCCGGAGGTTCCTCCAAACCTGGCTCATGATCTATTAAATCATCATCAATTTAAATAAATTGCATATTTAAATAATTACATGGTCTGCCTTACTGGACTCCTACAAGGTGCTACAAAATGTCGGTGATCATCAATTAACTAAATACCTATTTTAATCATTAAAATATATAAACAGATTATGATATGTATGGCATACTCAACTTTCATGACTTGTCCCTTATTAGACGCCCACAAGATTGTAACACATAGAGTGATCACTAATTATTTAATCATAGTTTTGAATAATAAAATGAAAAAAATAATTAAATAATATTGTGTGTCTAGGGATTTAGGCGATATCAGCAAGTTGAAGTGGGCCAGCTGCCTCATTAGAGAAAAAAAACAAATTTCAATTATCCTTCAGTCTATTCTAAAAAGGGGGACTTAGTATCTTTTTGAAGGAAGCTAACAGTGGAAAATGCACCTTTTGTTGGATAACTGTGTTGTGTTTTTTTATTTTTATTTTCTTAATCCACAATTTTACTTCTTAGGAAGGATGACATTCATCAACAAGTCATTGAACTGTTTCTCCACATACTATATTACCTGATCTTAGCTAATCTTTAATTGAATAATATTTATAGCTGCACACCAACATCCAGGGTTAATAGGGTTAATTTGAGTTTTGGTGAGGAATATCTTGAGCTCTTTAATTTTGAAGATCAGCCCTATGTCACATGAGGAGTTGGTGAAGAAGTTTTTCCATTCTGTGGCCTGCTGTTTTTTCTTGTTGACTGTGTCCTTTGCCTAGCAAGCTTCTCCGTTTCAGGAGTCCCAGATATTAATTGTGAATCTCATTGTTTATGCTACTGGTGTTGAGTTCAAGAAGTGGTATCTTGTAAGAATTCATCCAAAGATACCTCCCAATTTCTTTTCTATGCATTTCATTGTGGCTGGATTTATGTTGAGGTCTCTGATGAATTTGGACTTAAGGTTTTTTTATTTTATTTTTTTCTTTCTGTTCTTTTTTATTTATACAAATACTTTCTTTTTTAAAATGTAAACAAATATTTATAAACAATATTTGGGAATTTGGGCGTCATTCTTTCCAAGCTGCTTCCTGCTGGTAGGGGGTGCTGTCATGGGGGAATCCTAATTAGATGCAGAAATCATTGCTGTAGTGGTCTGCAAACCTGCGTTGTCCCATTGACGTTGCTTCAGGGGGTCTTGCTTGATCAAACCACATTAGTCGAAAAAGGGATCCTCAGCTTTTCATTTTCTGTGGAAACAAAATTAGAAATCCTTTTCCCCAATAACTTGTCATTAGGCTTAAAGTTTGAAGTCAAAGCAATATATATATATATATATATATATATATATATATATCTGGCACTATTTGTTTTTTTTTTCCTTCTTTATTTTTTTAAGAGGGAGGGAGGGCTAGAGGAAAGAAGGGAGAAGAAATTGGGATCCACATGTAAAAACTTTAAATTATATTACTACTAAAAAAAAGATGGACTTAAGTTTTTTCATGGAGATAGACATGGGTATCACCAGTTTTCTACACAACACACATCCAGTTATATCAATACAAATTGTTGAAGATGCTTTCTATTATTACATTGTGTAAATTTAGCTTCTTTGTCAAAAATCAGGCTTTCATAGGTATATGGGTTAATATCCAGGTTTTCAATTTTATTGCATTGGTCATCCTGTCTATTTTTGTGTCCATATCAAACTGTTTTCAAGACTATAGCTGTATAGTACTACAGCTTGAAGTCTGGGACTGTGAAGCCTCCTGAAGATCCTTTATTATACAGGGTTGGTTTGGCTGTCTAAGTTCTTGTTTTTCTATATAAATTTGAGCTTTATTTGGACAATGTCAGTGAGGAGTCATGCTGGGATTTTAATAGGGATTGCATTTAATCGGTAGATTGCTGTTAGAATGATTGACAATTTACCGTATTTTGTCCTTCTTATTCAAGAGCATGAAAGATCTTTCTTTGATAAGTTCTTTTCGTTCTTCAAAGCCATAAGGCTATTGTCATATGTGTCTTTCATTTGCTTAGTTAGATTTACCTTGAGATGTTTTATTTTGTCTCTTTTGACTAGGCAAGGGTTCATGTTTATGTTGTTTCTTTTTCTTTTCTTTCTTTTTTTTTTTTTGGATTTTCAAGACTGGGTTTCTTTGAGTGACTTTGCAGCCCCTAAACTATTTATAAAAGGTTTACCTTGTATCATCTTTATGGAGTCCATGGAGTTATGGTGGCACTAGTTTGCTTCCTAAGGCCATAATTGTACCCTCCATCAAGATATCTATCACACTGTTCTCCTTTTGCTTCCATCAAACAATTCAAAAATAATGACCATTCATGTTCCCAATACATCCCTCTAAAAGCCCATTTTAACCATGAAATCTATCAATTTACTCTTAAAGGGGTCTTCCATTTTCCTGGGGAATCGGCATACTCATCTCCAAAATGGGTGTATGAGTTTGCACTCCCACAAGCAGTGAAGGAGTGTTACACTTTCTCCACATCCTCTCCAGCATAAGTTGTCATTGGTGTTTGTAATTTTAGCCATTCTGGCAGGAGTAAGATGTTGTTACCACTTCTTGAACTCAAAGTTGTTTTCATTCGCATTCCCCTGATAGCTAAGGATGTTGAACATATTCTTAAGTGTCTTTCAGCCTCTTTGATTTCTATTATTGAGAATTCTTTCTTCAATTCTGTACCCCATTTTTTAATAGAGCTATTTGGTGTTTTGTTGACTAGTTTCTTGAGTTATTTGTACATTTTGGAGATCAGCCCTTTGTCAGATATAGGATTGATTGAAATTTTTTCTCAGTCTGTGGGCAGCCGTTTGGTCTTGTCCACTGTGTCCTTTGCATTACAGAAGCTTCTGAGTTTGAGGAAGTCACACTTATTAATTGTGGGACTCAGTGTCTGTGCTACTGGATTTATGTTCAGGAAACAGTCTCCAATACCAATTTGTTCAAGGGTACCTCCCACATTTTCTTCTTAGAGGTTCAGTTTGGCTGGATTAATGTTGAGGTCTTTGATTCATTTGGACTTGAGTTTTGTGCATGATGATTGACATGGGTCTAGCTGCAGTCTTCTGTTCCATAACCATTTGTTGAAGATGCTTTCCTCCCCGCATTGCATATTTTGAACTGTTTTGTCGAAAATCAGGTGGTCATAGGTGTGGAATTAATATTTGGATTTTTTATTTGATTCCATTGGTCTAAATGTCTATTTTTGTGCCAATACCAAGCCATTTTCAGAACTATAGCTCTGTAGTAGAGCTTAAAGTCAGGGTGGTGATGCCTCCTGAAGTTCTTTTATTGTACAGGGTTGTTTTTGCTATCCTGGGTCTTTTGATTTTCCATAAAGGGTAGATTATTATCCTTTCAAGGTCAGTGCAGTATTGTGCTGGTATTTTAATGGGGATTGCATTGAATCTGTAGATTGCTTTTGGCAAGATTGCCATTTTTATTATATTTATCCTTCCAATCAAAGAGCATGGGAGATCTCCCCATTTTCTGGTATCTTCTTTAATTTCTTTCTTTAAAGACAAAATGTTCTTATTGTACAGGATTTTCACATGTTTGGTAAGCGTTACCCCGAGATTTTTGTTTGTTTGTTTGTTTGTTTTGTGTGTTGTAAAGGTTGATCTTTCTCTGATTTCTTTCTCAGCCTCTTTTTCTTCTGAACAAATTAAGGCTACTGATTTTTTTTGAGTTTACCTTGTATCCTGATAGTTTTCTGAAGATGTTTATGAGCTTTAGGAGTTCCCTGGTAGAGTTTATTGTGTCGCTTATGTAAAGTATCATATCTTCTGCAAATAGAGACAGTTTGACTTCTTCCTTTCCAATTTGGATCCCCTTGATCTACTTTTGCTGTCCTATTGCTTTAAAGTACAATATTGAAGAGATATGGAGGGAGAGGTCAGCCTAGTATTGTTCCTGATTGTTGCCTTAAGGTTCTTCCTTTTAGTTTGATGTTGGCTATTGGTTTACTCTATATTGCTTTTATTAATATTCCTGTTATCCCTGATCTCTCCAAGACCTTTATTGTGAGAGGTTGTTGAATTTTGTCGAAGGATTTTTCAGCATCTAGGAAGATGATCATATGGTTTTTATTTTTCAGTTTGTTTCTATGGTGGATCACTTTGATAGATTTTCCCATCTTAAACCATCCTTGCAACCAAGGGATGAAGCCTACTTTGTCATGGGGGATGATTTCTCTGATGTATCCTTGGTTTCAGTTTACCAGTATTTTATTGAGTATTTTTGCATCGATGTTCATCAGGGATATTGGTCTGTAGTTTTCTTTTTAGTTGTATCTTTGTGAGGCTTGGGTACCAAGGGGACTGTGTAATGTGCCTTCTGTTTTAAATGTGTGGAACAATTTGAGGAATTTTGTCATTAGCTCTTCCTTGAATTTCTGGTAGAATTCTGCACACTGAAGATATCTGGCCCTGTGCTTTATTTTTTTTTTTTTTTTTTTTTTTTTGGTTGGAAGGCTTTTGATGCCTATTTGCCTATTTCGATTTCATTTGGGGTTATAGTAATATTTAAGTTGTTTGTTCTTGGTTTAATTCTGGTAAGTGATAATTATTCAGATATTTGTCCATTTCCTTTGAATGTTCAAATTTTGTACAGTACATATTTTGAAAGTATGACCTGAAAATTGTATGTATTTCATCTGTGTCCGTTGTTATGTCCCCTTTTCATTTCTGATTTTTTAATTTGCATGATCTCTCTCTGCTTTTTCAATAGTTTTTCAAAGGTTTCTCTATCTTGTTGATTTTCTTGTAAAAACAACTCTTTGTTGCATTAATTTTTTGTATTGTTTCACTGGTTTCTATTTTATTGATTGCAGCCCTCAAATTGATTATTTCCTGGTGTCTACTCCTTCAGGGTGAGTTTGCTTCTTTTTGTTCTAAGGCTATCAGTTGAGCTGCTAATTCTCTAATGTGAATATCCTCTGTTTTCTTTGTATGGGCACACAGTGCAATGAACTTTCCTGGTAACACTGCTTTCATAGTGTCCAATAAGTTCGGATATGTCGTGTCCTCATTCTCTTAGAATTTTAGTAATTCGTTTTTTATTTAGAATTTCGTATTTTATTTCTTCTTTGACTTTGGTGTGGTGCAGTTGCACATTTTTCCATTTCCTTGAGTTTGTAGAGTGGGAGAACAGAAAGTCTTCAAGACACAGAGAGTATTCATTTTTAAGAACATCACCAAAAGTTGCAGAATCATAAGCTTTCCTATTGTGACTCATTCATTTTAGAGGGCAGGTTGCTGCTTGTAAAATTAAAGCACAATCTAAATGGAGAGACTATTTACCAAGGTCCAGACAAAATTTTGATCTGTTTACTTGTGGCAAAGTATGCTTGTGTGATTGCCGATGCCTCTGTGTGTGTTTGTCTGTCTCTATGTTTTCAGGATGATTTATTTACTAACCTAGTAACTCCATTCATTGGCAAATTGATTATGTTCCCTTGAGGAAAACAAAACGACATATATTTGTTTTCCTAAAGCAATAGCAGCTGTGTAAGTTAGAGGAACAAAAGTATTGTCTACACATTAGAGAAATGTAAACTGGATTTATTAAACATAAATAAGTACTCTTCTATTTTGTGTGCCTTCTATTGCTTGGAACTTTACTGCACCATAATAGGTATGTATGATTACAAGACAAACATAATTACAACTCATAGACTTATATCTTTAACATACTATGTGGGGGGATTAGGGCAAGGCCTCAGTTAAACAAGGGGATATATATATATATATATATATATATATATATATATATATAAATCAGTTAATGGATATACATATATATATATATGTACATATATATATATATGTATATACATATATATATGTATATCCATTAACTGATTAACTGATGCACAGTTTACCATGGGTCCAGTTGCCAAGTATGTTAATAGCTTCCTGGATATAACAAGATTATTGAGAACCTTTTTCAGTTTCAACATGCAGGAATGAGTTAAGATGTAGTTTGGTTTTTTTTTTTTTTTTTTTTTGGATAATTTACTATTCCATCACAAGCATTTTCTATATCTATTCAATTCACAATATATTGGTTTTGATGCTATCTATGGAGCCAGGGCCCAATCCTCAAAATTTGGACTCTAGAAACTATTAGTTTCCCCAAATAACTTAGTCTGTCCTTGCCTAATCTCAGTATGTAAGCTAATCAAAAAGCTTTGCTGGTGGATTTCCTATCCCTAATATTTGAAACTGTAATTGCAGATGATAAAATATAAATACATGAGTGCATTTCATTAGCAATTAATTGGAACCATTTTCCTAACAAATTGCCCAATGAGTGACCATGGTTAACAAAAGCTTAATTGCCATTTTAATGAAAATAAAAGTGAGATACACATTTTTCTTGCTAATGCATATATAATTGGCTTTACATTTCAGTAGATGATTTAAATTGCTGTGATTCCACTTACAAGTGTTTAGAATCAGGGTTCTTTCTGTCTTAGCTATCCATGCTCACTTAATGTTTAATGTCACTAATGGCCAGTGTAGTACATTGAATATAATTGATCATATATATATATATATATATATATATATATATATATATATAGTGGGATATTCACTGTATCTGATTCTGTGGCACTGAGTACACCTATTGAGGGGTTGAGCCAGGGACAGAAGTGACCTGTGGGACTTGGTCTTGGAAAGAGGCAGAGAATGCTCTCTTTCTGGTGGGACATGGAGAGAGGAGCATCCAGTTCCAACTGCTTTGTTCATCTGTCTGTGTTGTGAGTTGTTTCTCCCTTAATAAACATCTATTTGGCCTATTTGTTTATCCTGACCCTTATTAAACCACAATATCTGGTGTCAGAAGCGGGATCAGGATTTTCACAGTACCTGGGTTTTCCCCAGGTGCCACAGCAACCCTTCCCCCACCTTCCCCGAATGGGCAGGTCTCTTGACTAACCAGGCAGATACACCTGGCCCTAGAATTCCTTTTATCTCCATCTTGGCTCTGAGACCACTGCTCATCTTCTGCCCATACCCTCAGAATGAATTCACACAGAGCCCTGTAGCATTAGCCCTGCCTTTTGTGTTGCTGCACAAGGCCCGGACTCAGCCTGCTCTGTTTGTGTGCTTGCAGGCTCCAGCTCTAGCAGCAGTGGTGGCAGCAGAAGCTGGTGGGCTGGCAGAAAATATACACGCTGCAGTTGCAGACAGCTCCAGTTATCCCTGTCATCTCAACAATTTGTACAAGGCTCATTTCACTCCTGCGTTTAACAAAATTTTGCTTGCCTTAGTTTGTTAAGAGCTATTCTACAGGGACCAGATCAGAAGGATCCTCTGCTGCCAGAAGCTATTTGGCGGTACACTTCCGTACAATATTTGGTGGTGCAATTCTGGGTCAAACCAGAATTGGAAGGATCCTCTGCTACTGAACACTGGTACACCTCCAAGTGTAACTACAGCAAGTTGAGATCTACAACTAAAAGCAACAAAGCTCCAGGACAACAGAATTACACCTAAGGTAATTGTAACATCTTTTGCAATTTAAGCTGATAAAGTATCTGAGAACGATTGTTCCATAGCTATGGCAGATAATTTTACAAGGCAGGACTTTAGGAAATTTTTTACTTCATATATATAAGGAATCTTAGCAGAAGAAAATTATGACTAAATCAATATATACACGTTTTTCATAATAGTAATGGGTTTTATCATTAATATGATATTCATAAAGAAATGATTTGAGATTAGCGCAAACAATAAGGAACTTGTACAAACCATAGGAGACTTAGTAACAAGGATTCAAAACATTGAAAACGACAACGCAAAACATAGAATGTTTCGGAAAAACGATTCAGAATATTGAAGATGGCAACAGAGAGCTGACAGGTAGAATACAGAACATGGAACATAAAAATGACCAAATAGAAAACAAAATTTGTTCCATGTCTGATGTTGCCTCAACAACCAAAATGGAATCAATGCAATGCATTAACACTCTAGCAGAAACAGCTCGCTCCTGGTTGGATAAAACTATTAAGGTTAAAAAACTGGAACATCAGATGGAAAGAATAGTAGATAGAATCTCTTCCATGTCTGATGATAATGGCAAGCTATCAGATAGAACATTGCTTCTTGAAGGCAGTTTCCATGCCATTCAGATAATATCTAAGGATGAGAATATCAAAAACATGGAATCATTTGTAGTTGGAGAAAGTAAGAAACTGACAGATGCAATGAAGACTCTAGAAAGGGTTATGCTTCAAGAAGTTCAGACACTCAAAGAAGCAATGGTTAATAGACTTCAGGCTTTAGAAGACCTTCAATCTGATACATCAGAAGAAGAACTCCAGGTAACAGGGCATGAAAAAAATCTTAAAATTTCTCCACCATTTAGGGTCAGGGGAGCTTTCCCTGTATCTATTAATGAAAAATCAGCAACGAAAAGAGAGCCAAAAAGTGGTGTGGGTTATCAGTGGGAACCAATATGTATGAAAGATTTAAAAAGTATAAAGGCAGCAGTAGTCTCTTATGGCATGCACTCACCATATGTGAAGCAATTAATAGAATTATGGGCAAGGAATAACAAGGTAACCCCTAAGGATTGGGATCAATTAATATCAGCTGTCCTTGAAAACTCCTCTCAATTAGACTGGAGGGCTTTTTGGAGAGAGGAAAAAAAAGGCTCTTGAACTTCAGGGCTTGAAAAAGGAAATGAAGCTCCCAAAATAAAATTCTTAGTGAGGGTATTTATGCTGACCCAGAAACCCAAGCTGCCCATGATGAACATATCTTGTCTCTATGCAGTACATATCTTGCTCTGAATGCTTGGGATAAGGTTCATGAACTAGGGGAGAGGATAGAATCTTATACCAAAATAAGGCAAGGACCAAGAGGATGCTTCAGTATATTTCTAGAAAGGTTGTCTAGAGCAGTACAATTACAGGTAGCTGACATAGATTCTAGGTGAATATTCATAGAATAGTTAGCCTATGAGAATGCAAATCCTCAATGCAAACAAGTGCTTTGGCCTTTAAAAATTTGATCAGCACCTTTGGATGAATGGGTCCTATATACAACCAACATTGAGGATAATGGCAATAACAATAAAGCACGGGTAGGAGAAGCTATATCTAAAGTTTTGAGAAGACATCAAGATAATAGAGGTCTTAACTAGGGTGACATATAAGCTTGGATAGGAGAAGCCATCTCCAAAGATTTATAGAGTTATCAACATGTTAGATGTTATAACTGTGGGAAGATAGCACATCTAAAAAGATATTGTAGGCAAAGCATCTCTAGAAATAATACTCCCAAGAATGAATTGAACAGAAGGCTTCAGCCTCCTGGGTTATGTAGAAGGTGTGGCAAAGGCAGACACTGGACAAATGAGTGTAGATCGACTAGAGACAAGCAAGGGAACCCTTTACCACTGGCAACTCCTTGGGGGGCCTCTCGAAGGCCCCCAAGTCAAAGGTGGTCTGAACATTCCCAGTCACAGTGGAGGACAATTTCACACAGGACAATTAGAAAATCCTTTGCCTAGTAAAAACTCATACCCCTCGGGATGAAAAACTAATGACAGAAGTTGAATCAGACATGACAGAAAGAAATAAAAAACGTATATTTTGGCAAACCTCTATAAAGAGTCAAAGGCCTAGATTGATAGTTAAAATGAATAACAGACTGAAGGTTTACTGGACACAGGGGTGGACGTAACCATCATAACTAATAAATCCTGGCCTCGAAATTGGCCCCTGCAAGAAGTTAATATTCAATTCTTAGGGATTGGAACCCTGTCTCATGGAAAACAAAACTCGAGATGGATTGAATGTGTAACACCACAAGGACAGTGAGGAAGGTTAAGACCATATGTGGCTGATGTAGTGATTAATTTATGGGGTCTTGATCTATTACAGCAATGGAATACACAGATTAACATTCCTCAAGTATTAGATAGGAACCATAAACAACCTCATGATTTCAGAAAAAAAATGCTATAAAGTACTATAAAAGACAGACTCCAAATATCCTGGCTGTACAAAGACAAAATGCAAGGGCTGAACAGAGAAACCAAAAGCCCTACCCTTAAAATGGTTAACAGAGAAACCTGTCTGTGTAGGGCAATGGCCTATGAATTCTGACAAGTTAGAAGCTATAGAAAACCTGGTTCAGGAACAGCTAAATGCTGTGCATATCGAGGAATCAACCAGCCCTTGCAATTCTCCTATATTTGTTACCAAAAAGAAATCTGGTAAATGGAGAATGCTTACAGACCTGAGAGCCATTAATAAAGTTATCCAGCCAATGGGCTCTTTACAGCCTGAAATGCCTTCTTTGATACCTAAAGAATGACCTATTATAGTTATCGATTTAAAGGATTGCTTCTTCACTATACCTTTACAGGAACAAGATAAAGAGAATTTTGCCTTCATGGTATCTAGTTACAATAATTCTCAACCAATGAAGAGATATCAATGGAAGGTTTTGCCACAGGGAATGCTAAATAGCCCCACCCTGTGCCAATATTTTGTACAAAAACCACTGGAAATAATTCATAAACAGTTTCCACAATCCATAATCTATTGTTACATGGATTATATATTGTTAGCTGACTCTACAGCAGAATTATTAGAAAATATGTTTGAGAAAGTAAAGGAAGTTTTACCTCGCTGGGGATTACAAATTGCTCCTGAAAAAAATACAAAAAGGAGAGTCAATCAACTACTTAGGATATAAAATATGTCTTCAGAAAATTAGACCAGAAAAAGTGCAGGTCAGGAGAGATTGGTCTCAGACTATTAATGATCTTCAAAAATTACTAGGAGAGATTTCTCAACTGCAAACCAATATTGGAGTTGAAGGGCATGATTTGAAAAACTTGAAAATGGCCCTAAAAGGGGACAACGATCTGTATAGTCCACAAATACTATCAGCTGAAGCAAAAAAGGAATTAGAATGGATAGAAAAGAGGCTAATAGAAGCACAAGTGGATCGTGTGGATCCAAATCTAGACAATATTCTGGTTATATTACCATCTAGAGAATATCCTTCAGCGATTTTGTTGCAGAGAGAAGATATCATATTAGAATGGATATTCTTACCACATAAACAAAATAAAAAATTAAAAACAATATAGAAAAGATATCTGATCCATCAAATTCATAAAGAAGACGATTTGGATCCTTCCACACCTTGTAAGACAAACACTTATATCTGGAGTGCCTACATTCTACACTGATGCAAGCAAATCTGGTAAGGCAGGATATAAATCAGGAGAAATAAGGAAAGTAGTTCAAAGCCCTTAAAATTCTGTACAAAAGGCAGAATTATATGCCATTCTCATGGTAATTATGGATTTTACAGAACCCCTCAATATAGTTACTGACTCTCAATATGCAGAGAGAATAGTCTTACACATCAAGACTGCAGAATTCATTCCTGATGATACAGAATTAACTTCATTGTTTATACAGTTACAAGATACTATCAGAAATAGGATTCATCATATATATATATATATATATATATATATATATATATATATATATCTCACACATCAGAAACCATACAGGTCTGGTCTGCCAGGTCCTCTAGCACAAGGCAATGATGAAATTGATCGGTTATTGATCGGAAGTGTGCTAGAAGCCTCCGAGTTTCATAAGAAACACCATGTGAACAGCAAAGGATTGAAAAAGGATTTTTCTATCACTTGGCAACAAGCCAAGGAAATAGTAAGGAAATGTCCTACTTGCTCATTCTATAACCAAACTCTTTACCACCAGGCAGTAACACTAAAGGTGTAAAGAGAAATGAAATATGGCAAATATGTGTTTCAGTTTGCAGAATTTGGAAAATTAAAATACATACATCACACTATAGATACATTTTCCGGGATTCAATGGGCTACTCCTCTGAGCTCTGAAAAGGCTGATTCTGTTATCACACACCTATTAGAGGTAATGGCCATTATGGGCATACCTGCACAAGTAAAAAGTCACAATGCTCCAGGATATATTTCCAGCAAATTTAAACAGTTTTTTGAGTATTGTAACATAAGACACATAACTGGTATACCACAGAATCCTACAGGACAAGCAGTAATTGAGAGATCTAATTGTACTTTAAAGGAAATGCTCCATAAACAGGCAGGGGACCAAGAAACCCAAACACAGATTACATAATGCTTTATTAACATTAAACTTTCTTAATGCTGATGAAAAAGGAAACAGCTGCAGAAAGACACTGGACAATAGAAAACACTTCTGCACTAAATCAGCCAGTGTAATTCAAGGAAATATTGACCTCAGAATGGAAACCAGGATATGTGTTACGTTGGGGTAGGGGTTTTGCATTTGTATCTACAGGAGAAGAAAAGCTATGGATACCATCTATGTTAATCAAGATCCTCGTTGAACAAGAGAAACATCTTAGTGAAGAGAAATGACAAGTAATCCAATAAATAAGGTCCCATGAGATGTGTGGAGACTTCTCAAATTGTTCTGTTCTTGTCCTTACAGGAAAACAGAGAACACCTACCTTCAAATAGCCAATAGACAATGAAAATGTAGGTACCCACAGAAGAGAAGACAGCTCTACAGAAAAAATCACTTAATGAAGAGGAATATGATTTATGGTAAAAATATTTAAGTCTAGTAAACTGTTTCTATACTGAAAGCTATTTCTCTTTACTATCTAATATTTCTGTAGTCCCAATTCATGTAAACCAATGATGGCTTTAGAGTTGGATTTAGCTTTCCTTCTTTAAATTCAAGCATGTTGTTAGGATTAATTTCACAGTTTCTGCCTTATATCAAGAAGCCAATTGGTGTAAGGCAGAAAAAACAAAATCTAAGGACTCATTCACTTATTCGCAATTTTTTGTCTGAAATCCTAATTTTTTCATTTACAACTTAATGCTTATTGTTGCCTTTCCCTAATGCATACCATAAAAATTAAAAATTTTACTTTGATATTGATATTTAAGTTTTCCACAAGGAATATAACAGTTCTTAACAGCAATCTTTGAACACTCTGGAAAGAAGTTGAGGCCCCAATTGGACATTTCCACTTGACTCAGCCTGATGCATCTGGACTACAAACTGCACCCTAAACTGGTTTGAGACTGCTTTTCTCGAGACAACTCATGACTAGCTAGCTGGATTGGTGCACCTTCTTATTACAAACTGGCCAGAGTTTCAAGTAGAATTCCAGTCAAGCATTTTCTGCCACACAATGACTACCTACATATGCTACAGCCAGTTCTGTTAAGAATTTTGGTTGCTTAAAATTTTTTTCCAACAGGATCCCATGGAGAAATCATCATCCAATTTCAGCAGGAAGTAATCTTAAGATAACGATGCCCCTTTTCCCCACTCTTGGAATTTAGGAATAATATTTCTTCATAGGGTTGGTCTTAGTTACTTGGGGTTGGGATTGGAAGGTGATACTTAGACTTGGTTAGCTCTTTTAGACAGGAATAGGGTATGGTTGGGAAAGGTATGGTTCAGAATGGATATAGGTAGATTAGCCTATTTTCTTGTGATTTATTTAGTAAGAGTGAGACATTAGTATTACAGCTTACATTGTTATATATTCTTATTTGTGGTAACCTATGTAAAATTAAGTTTATTCCCTTCCTCGAAGAATTGTATATTATACTCTATCATATTGTGTGAAATATTTCCACTTATGATGTTTATGCACATTATACTTGCCATGTCCTATGTATGTATACTTTTGCTTGTGTTCAAGACATTTTGTATATTGATACAATTTGGGATAATTGTCTTGCTGCCCTTTAGAACTCTACCTCTTGTTTAGAAATTTTTACTCTACCTCTACTTTAAGAATTTACATGTGTAGATTATATATATGTATGTTTATATACATTTATATATATATACATATATACGTATGTATATATACATTTATATATATATACATATATGTGTGTGTGTGTGTGTGTGTGTGTGTGTGTGTGTGTGAGTGTGTGTACATAGTTATATTGTTTAGGTATTTATTCTTGTTTACTCAAGGAAGTTTTATTCAGGTTTGTTAGCCAAGTTCCTGAGTATTACAGATTATCTTCACCCATGTTTCCTTTGCCTATGAGATTAATCAGAACTGCAGAACATGGCATTTAAATGTTTTATATATTAGTATTCTGTTGACATGAGACACTGTTGCTCCTGACAGCACCGTGCACTTTCCTGAAAATATGTTGGACACTGTTGTTGCTCCTTCTGGAGTTCATCCTCTCTTCGGCTAATGACCTCTTGGGCAAGTAACTGCCCCTACCTTGACCACTGATTTAGACATGCAGTCCTATATGCTTGCAGGAGACAAACATAGAAGACTGCTGAACCTTGCCAAGTCAGGGTAAGACAGCCTTTCTACCTCCCTGCTTTTGTTGTGGTCTGTCAAGTACTCCTGGCCTTAGCTAAAACTGGCTGTACAAACATTGCTGTGAGGACTTGGGTGACTGTCCAGGTAGCTTGCTTTTTCTGTCCTCACTGCACCTTTTGGAAGTTACCCATCCGCACTTCCTGTCTACCCTAGTATCATTATTTTCCTTCTGAAGTGTTGATGAAGTTGTAGATTGAACTATCATTAGTCTTATTCTCTCTTCCTAGTTAGATATATTAGGTACTAGACTTAAGCTTTGCAACTTAGGACAACTCTATTGTAAACTCCCTTATGCCTTCACCCTAGGACTAGATATGTAGGTGGTTTTCTTCTTGATTTTTCTTTTCTTAGAGCACAATTTTATTCACTGTTTAGATATAGTTTTGTATCAAGCTTAAATCTTTTCTTTAGACTAAAGGGGGAATTGTAGTGGAATATTCACTGTGTCTGCTTCTGTGGAACTGACCACACCCATTAAGGGGTGGAGCCAGGGGCAGAAGTGACCTGTGGGGCTTGGTCTCAGAAGGAGGCAGAGAATGCTCTCTTTCTGGTGGACATGGAGAGAGGAGCATCCAGTTCCAACTGCTGTGTTCATATGTCTGTGTTGTGAGTTATTTCTCCCTTAATAAACATCTATTTGGCCTATTTGTTTATCTTGACCCTTATTAAACATATTAGGTGTCTCACTATGCGTCTTATTCAAAGGGCAAAAATGGGTGCCATTTCTTTTGAATCTATGTTAAGACCTGTACCATCACTATTTTAGTATTCCTTCAGTAAATATTTTCATTTGGTGGGCTAATATTTTTAATTATGCTTATCATTTTCTAGAACTGAGTGTTTCATTGAGGTTTGTATGATTTGTTCATATTTGATTTTTTGAGTATTGCATCAGTGTTCTCTTGTATTGCAGGGGTTACGATTTAGGACCAATTAACTAGAGTTCTGATCATATTGGTTTTTTTTTGAATAATAATACTTCAATATCCTTTAATTTTTCATTATTTATTTACTTGTGTTTGCACTCACAAACATACCATTCTCTCTGGTTTCTATATGGAGTTGACACAGTATCAGTATGATGATTTCTTACTGTGTTCAATGAATTTTTTTTCATATTCTTTCATAGTGGACATTCTTATTATGGAAAGTCCTTTGTCTGAAGAACAATTTACCAAGACCTAATTTTTTTAATGTAGACATTTATACCAAGAGATCTTGACTTCATTCTTGCATTGTCTTTTGTTATATTTTTAAATGGTCTGATATTTATTATTGATTCCTTATTTCAATAGAGACTAATAATTGTTTAATCTCCATGTATTTGTATGCATTCTACTGTTCATTTTTGTTTCAGCCTTTACTATTTTATATTGTGTTATGAAAAAAATAAGTTTTCTGTATACCTTGTATTTAAAACATAAAATTTTATTAATTGTGACCAGTTTGAAAAGTAATACCCAGGATACTGCAAATAATGTTTTCTACTTCTGATCCTTCAAAAGTTGTGTATATGTTATTTCAGTCCAATTATTTATATAGATTCTTTCATTGTTTACCATTTGTGTTGTTGACCTATTTAGTCAATCATGTGTTAAAATACTCAAAATAATTATACTACATTATATTTAGTTGAGCATTTTTTAAATTAATTTTGGTACACAAATATGCTAAGAAAGTGTGTTTTGCCATCTTTTTGATTTGTCACTTTGTTAGTATGTAGTAAACTTAAATGTAAGTTTTCTTATTTATGATTAAATTTTACATTGTGCAATATCAGTAGGATAATTCTTTGTTCACACATGTAATTTTTTGACTGTTTCTTAGCTATTGATGTTTATTTATTAAGCAGGTAATACCAATCTTGGTCCCCATTAAATAATTCTGTCAGCCTATGTCTTACAGTTAGAATGTGAAACAGAATTATGTCAATATTTGTAATAAATGCTGTCATATTTTACTTTTTGAAATGTATTTCTGGAGTCCAAATTTGATTATATTCTTTTGTATTGAAATTAATTCCTTCAATATATGTTGTTGTTGTGTTTGGGAGGAACATATTTTGACTATTCAAAACTTTTCTTTTACCTTTCTTATTATCATGCTATACTTTCTCAATTTTTTAAAATTGAAATTGGAAACAATTTTAAATATCAGTCCCTGTTCCCTCTTCTTCCCATGCTTGCAAGCCACCCACTGACCCTACATTTCATCCCTTTCTTCTCCTCAGGAAGGGAGAAGGATTACATGGGGTTTTTTAATCTAAATCTATGGCATCATTTAGGTCAAGGCCTAGGCCCACCAATTTGTCTAGGTTAAGAGAGTATCCATCATTGAGGAGTGTTTCCTAAAGTTCATTCCCACAGTATTAATTAATACTGATCCACAACCAGAGGCTCCATCAGCAGGACAGGCATGCTGACTGACACTCACATTTTGGGGGACTGATTTAGTCCTAGGTCCCTTTCCCCTCTGTCATTTTGGGGTCCATGAGCTTTCCCTTTTTCAGGTCAGCTGGTTCTATGATTTCCCCAGCCTCCTGTTGACCACTTTGTGCATAATTCTTCCTTTTCTGAAACTAGTGCTTAGCTGTGAATATCTCTTTCATTAGCTACTAGATGGAGGATGAAGGATGGAATAAGGTATCCATCAATCTCATTATTAGGGAAGGGCATTTAAGGTAGCATCTTCACTATTGTTTAGATTTTTAGTTGGGTCATATTTCTGGAAATATGATCATTTTCTTAGTGACAGATTTCTCTTAAAACATACAATGGCTCTCTAGTAAGGCAGTTCTCTTTTTTCCTTTCCACTATCCTTACCCTGATTCAATGTCTCTGCTCCATCATGTCCTCCTCTGCCCTCCTCTCATCTCCTCTTTCTCCAAATGATCTCTTCCATCCCAATATGCTCCCTATTTTCTCAGGAGATCTACATTTTTCACTTCTTCACTGACAATGTAAGTCTCTGTCATGACCCTTCTTTTTTCCTAGGTTCTATGGTGGTATAGATGCAAGACTGGTAATAAAATTATCCCTGTTTAATAGCCATACATGAATGACTTCCTGAGAAACTGCCATACGGATTTCCAAAGTGGCTGTAGGAGTTTGCACCCCACCAGCATGGTAGAAGTATCCTTCTACTACACATCTTTTTCAGCATAATCTGTCATTGGTGTTTATTATTTTGTCCATTCTCATAGGAACAAGATTGTATATCAGTATTGTTTTAATTTGCATTTCCCAGTTATCCAGGGATGTTTAGCACTATCTTATTTGTCTTTCAGCCATTTTAGATTTCTCTAGTGAGAATTGTCTTTTTACTAAAGTATCCCACTTTTAATTGGAATATTTGATATTTTGGTGACTAGTATCTTGAGTTCTTTGTAAGGCCTCTGTGAGTTGTGAGAATATTTATTCTCATTCTGTGGGATGCCATTTTGTCTTATTAAATGTGCCCTTTGCCTTATAGAAATCTCTCTGTTTCGTTTTGTGCAGGGTGATATATTTATAGATATACATATATATATATAGATATATAGATAGAGATATAGATATATAGATTATCTGCAATATACTCCATGTCAGGTTTGTCAGCACCATTTATTGAAACACTTTATTTTTCCATTGTATAATTTTATTGTTTTGTAAAAACTGTGGTATTTGAAGAAATAGGAGTTAATATCTGGGTTTACAATTTGATTTCTTTGGTTTAACCATCTAATTTTGTGCCAATACCAAGCAGTTTTCAATTCTATATTGTTATAATGCATCTTGATTTCAGGGTTTGTGATGCATCTGGAAGTTCCTTTATTGTAAAGGGTTGATTTTCCTACCTTGGCTTTTGTTGTTTTCCATAAAATGATGAGTATTATTCTTTTAAGATCTGTGAAGAATTGTGCTAGTATTTTAATTGGGATTGCATTGAATATGTAAGTTGATTTCAGCAAAACTCTCATTGTTACTATGTTGATGTTACATTTAAAAGAGCATGGGAGATAATTCTATGTTCTGGTATCTTCTTTAGTTTCTTCTTTGAAGCCTCCTTCTTGTTCTAGGAGTTTTTTCACTTGTTTGGTTGGTGTTACCCCAATATATTTCATGTCGTTTGTTGCTATTATAAATAAAGATGTTTCTCTGATTTTGTTCTTAGCCCATTTATCCTCAATATATGTTAGTGTTACTGAGATTTAGAAGTTAATCTTGTATACTGAAACATAGATGAAGGTTTTTTTCATCAGATATAGATGTTTCCTGGTAGAATTTCTCAGGTAACCCACATAAATAATCATTTCATCTTCATATAGTGAATTTTTGACTTTTTCTTTTACAAGTTGTATCCCATTTTTCCTTTTCCTTGTCTTATTGCTGTAGCTTAGGAATATATATATATATTAACTTAAATTACTGAAATATATATATGTATATACATATATGTATATGTATATATATATATATATATATATATATAGTTATTTGTTCTTCCAGCCTCTTGCCTTCACTTCCTTGATTCTTCTTTACATCTCTCTGTATTCTGCAACATCTTCCAAATTTCTGAACAAGGTTTCTGTAATTTATTCTTATACATGTATTTAATATTTGTAACTTTATTTTCATTTCTTTGTTGTTATTTCCTTTTTCATTTTGGAAATTATTCCATTAAGAGAGCTGAAGATGTATGTAACAGATAAATTGCATGTCAAACAATGTTTCTGAAAGCATATATTACTGCCATTATTAATAATTTGTGGTGGGATACCTGAGGATGTTGTGCATATTAGGCATCTGATTTTACCATTTAGTTTGTACCAACAACCAGCAGAAGACAATGTTTTTTCCTTAGAGTGAAAATTAGCTGAACTAGAGACTTCCAATCAGTGACCATTATCCATTTAATCCAGTGAAATAGGAAGATGTTCTTGTGTTCAGTTTTCATTTCTTTTGTGGATCACCTAAAAACATATCTTGAAATAACTGACTCAATCATAATTTTGAGGCATCTCTGCCAAGCTAGTAAAAACATACTTAAAGAAACCTCATGGTCAAAATGTATGAAATCATCCATCCATCATATGCCATATCAAGAGAATATACCTCATCAAAGAGTGTAATATCACAGGGGCAGCAATCATTAGCATGATTATTACATACTATGAATGACAATGCTTTCTTAACAATTCTCATAAAATGACTAAATATATTTCATTATTTGTTTCATATGAAGGAAGAAAAAACAATTGAAATTTTCAGTATACATGCTGGAATGATTCATGTTATTAGTGAATGTAGGACTCCACATCACCTAGTAGCCCTAAGCAAGTATTAACACAAATTGATAAAGGTCTATAATAGAGTCCATGAATAGACACAATCCTCTTCAGAAACTCATTTTAACTACGGTTATAATCTATGAATCACATATGAGAGGCATCTCCAATTGTCAGCAGATTTGTCTATTTTTTTCTGAGATAGCAGATAACACCATTGTTTATAATTTAATGTGAGAAAGTTGATGTCTATAGGCTGGTTTGGGAGGGCAATCAGGGCAGGATGAGAAGGATAAAGTAGTGCTTTGATATGTGGAAAATAATACTGGATAAGGCAAAGGAACATGTCTGGTCTTGACTGCACTCCATATGAATGATATCTAGAGTACATAAATTATGTCAAAGGGCTCATCATTCAATTATCATGGCATAGTGAAACTTTCTCTTTCATGTTTGCTGTACTCGGTCATTAATAGCAGCTTTCTGATAGGAGACATAAAAATAATTTAACTCAAATACATTAGATTCCTTAGTGTGGAGGAAATTAATATATACAATGGTTTCTATAGTTGGGCATTGTAACTTAAAATATAGGAATGATTTAAATTGTGACAGGCTGTGTGATCATAACAGATTCTGTGCAAACACAGGTGGGATTCACTTTGCTCAAACAAGAGCCCAAGAAAAATGGAGCAGCTTAGATGTCATGTTTACTTTGAGTTTTTTTTTCATATATAACTGTTTTGTACAGATTTCAAAGGCAGCATAGGTAGTACGTTATTGTCCAAATTAGGCTATGTACAAACCTATTGTCATTAGCATTTGCCCTGATACCATTGCGCAAATTGACGGTACCTTATGTCAATGAATGAAGTCTGTTGAAAAACATTTCACAGAGTTTTGACAGTGGATTTCTTCTTCACAGAGTATTAAAATTCTGGACTAAAGTTAAGTCCTCATGGATTTCCAGCAAATGGTGACTTGGTTATTGTTAACTTCCTAGGGTGGTGTCTTATTAAGTGTTAAAATCAGATGGAAATCTCTCCTGGAATTTGGGAGTCAAGGAAGACCCCAAAGTAAACCTCACAATACAAAGGACTTTTATGGTAGGGATAAAACCAGGAATGTAACTTTGAAAAGATACATCAGGGAATTGAAAGAACTTAAGGATTTATACGTAGTTCCTGTGGAAATGGTAAGACTTTTCTGGATGAAGCTTCACATTTTAAAGATAATGAGAAATTTTTTCCATAGCTTTGGCCTCGTTCAAAGTAAAATGTAGGCTAGGATAGTGGCTATATGCTGCCTTCAGACAGTAATAGTGTTTTAAGAATGGAAACTGGTTCATGAAAATCGTTAGGGAAGAGACATGACAACTGCTGAGCCTGAGGGTACCTAAAGCTTTTCCACCATTTCTAGCCTAGATAGGTATTGACCTTTGAGTTTCTTTCCTCTATATTTGCAGTATTGCAACCATTCTGTTGTACTCTAAACACAAAAAAGTCCCTGTTATTCATGCCCTTGTAAATGGACTAGAAGTCTTCCACAAAATGTGTATAATTAAAGACAAAAATATGATTTTTATTTCACCTTTATTTGGTCATCTCTAACACTTTTTAGTCACCTCTGCTTTTTCTCCTCACTTCGATAGACATTTACCAACAGGACATTGTAAACCTATGATAACGTAACAATAGCTTATAAACCTGACAAAGAGCATCCCAAATTTTATATAGGAAACCATAAACGTGTTCCACACAGCTAAACATTACAGAAATAACTCGTGGATGATGACATTGAGGAAATATATTCCCCAATTAACAGAACTTTTGATTTTTTTAATTATATTTGTTTACATTAATTAATAGTACAATAAAAGCTCCACTCCTAAATATGATAACATAACAATACATATCTATTTACTTTTACTTTTATGCCCTCCTATATCAGTAATTATTTTTATGAATTTATTGTATATATGGAAATATAGAACCCTAATTATATTAATATTAGATTCTTGTTTATTTGTCCTGGCGGTCCTTTGTCATTCTGTTCTTATTCCTTTCTATATTTTTCTATTTCTAAACATTTTATCCTTTACTTTTTTACCTTTTACATATTTTTCACTTCTAATTATATTTTATATATCTTTTTTGTGACTTTATTCATTTTATTTTTAATCATATTTTTATCTTTCATTTTCATTTTTTATTCTTAAAAAGGCTCTGTCAATGTGCAGAAATGGAAGTTCTTGTCGAATTTCATGTGAAACATAATTTCTTCCAGCAAACAGTATCCTTATTAATATGCTGTTTTGAGTCTCTGTAGCATGGTATGACAATTAAGAATCTACTTTTTTCAGTAATTGTGAAGCATCAAAGGGCAGAAGGCTTGTTTTGTAGTGTTGCACATTAGCAGACATAGAGATTTTAATGATGGCAAGAATGATGCTAAAACCAATGAAAATGAAAGAGAATCCTGTGTCCAATTTTTATTATGATTTCAGATTTTTTAGAAAACACGGACCTTGAAATATCTAACTCAATGTTTAGTTTCTTAAAGTGCTTTTTATCTTGGTTATAAGACTTTGGTGTAACATCATGATCAGAGTTCAAAAAGCTGTATTCCATATGAAGTCAACCTTCTACAAGATGAGTTGGAAAGTAAAGGAAGAATAATGATATTCTAGAATACCAAATACTGTAATTCTCAACATCGCTTTGGAAATTGCCATGTTTCTTATAGTGAGGATGCGACTTTGATATATACTAAGTCCTCTCTCTCCTCTGACACTTAGTCATTACTATATAGCTTAAGATTCCCAGGGAGCAAGAGCTTACCATTGATTGAAAATAAGAGAAACGTGGAAGGATAATCAACCCAGCAGCAAAAAGGACCATGATCATGGTACTCTTTTTTTAGATATATTTTAGGCTGTGTTCCTTTTGTTTATTTTGTGTAATTCTTATAAGTTAATTATTATGTTATTATTATCTATTTTATGTAATTAATTAAAGAGAGATACATAAGTGTATGAGCTTTAAATTTTCCAAGAAATACATACATGTGCATATTTATGTATTTTTAATTCCTATTAAATTCCTATTAAATTCCTATTCTGGATAATCGTTTTAGGTAGTTCATACTTTACCCAAATAGAAATATTTAGAATTGTCTGTGTTTGTTGAGCATTTGAGACTAAGGAGAGGATTGCAAGGTTCATCCCTGAGCTATTAGAAATACCTTGACTAAGGGAAATCAGGAAAAAATGAAAACATTATCCTAACAGCCTCTTCTCAAAACAAACTTATATCACACAATCAAACAAAGAGAACACACTGGTCTCAGGTCTTCTTTTTATGTTGCAAATCTCATATAGAAGTATGGAGTTATATTATCAAGTCAAACTACACTGGTGTGAAATGTAGACGTGCTGTAAAACTAAAAACTAAACCTGGCACAGTTTCAGGATATTTATTGTCAGGTGTGGGCTTTGAGGGGCTGCAGTGAGACCTAGCCAAGCAGCCCCAAGTCCACACCTGAGTAGGGAAGTGTGCATGAGGGAATGGCTAGCTATATGCAAAGAGAAAAGGCAAAGAGACAGCACAAAATGTTAGGAGAGCAAATCAGTAAATATTAAAATGTCACAATTTTATTTTTCACCACTCTTAGATAACTTATCCAAAAAGTGGAACATAGTATCATGTATATGGAACAAACAGACTTTTCTACCTCAATTATTCTAAGGGTTCTGTAACCATACCTTAGTTCCATCTTCTTATCTTCTAACCTTTAGTTCTAGAGTAGCCACACCTTATATCCAACTTCTTCTCCCCTACCCTTGAGGGTCAGGAGCAGCTACACCTCAGATTCATGTCTGTTGTTATTTAGACCAAGACAGGCAAATATCCTACTTTAGCCACACTTTGACCTTAGGTCTTATTACTTTCTGAGGAGGGCTTTGAATTCTCTGTCCTGGTAGCAAGATGGAGTGCAATCATCTTTATGGGCACTCAGAAATCCCGCTTCTTAATATAATTTAAAAAAATATCTGTGCTTCTACTGCAGGAGAGTTGGTGGTGCCTGTATTAAGTAGATTTCTTCCACCTTCCTGTTTTACCTGTTGTGAACACACATTATGTCATGTGTGTCATGTCTTAGGTTGGTTGTAGTTAAAAAGTCTTTACCCATTCCTGACTACCATCACAGGTAATAAGGTAAATTTAGAGATATTTCACAGCTCCATGCCAAAACACCTGAGCAAAATTTTCATCGAGAATACACAAGCAATCTCGATAATGCATATTTTTTTCTTAGATACAGAATCTCCTGCAAAAGGAGAGGGTGAATCAATATATAATGGCCTTTTAAAATTGGTTTTGGATGTCTTGAGTGGCGTTTTTATATTAAAATCTAAATCTGCCTATTCATTTTATTGTATCTAATGATTCACAGGCATCCTGACTCATTCTTAACAGAATAGGCTAACATTTTCAACCATAACGTATCTCCTGTATAGGAAAGGTTGTAAAATAATAGTTCTGGTATACTTATTAACAATTGACACACAATTGACTAAATTACAATTCTCATGATTTCAATTCAAAGGACAATATAACTTTCTCATGGTGAATGAAGTATTAATAACTCTACAGTTCTCAACCTTTTCTTTATCACTCTCTGAAGCCCAATGCCTTGCTGCTTGTAATTTCCAAAGATAATTTTGAGATACCACAGACCTTGAGTATTATATATTAACTGTAAAATATTTGTCAATTTTCAGCTCCAGTTACTGAAGTTGGGCTTTTGCCACACCATATCCATAATAGTGTTCAATTATCCTAAGATGTAGTGTAGCTAATTGTTTAATACAGCAGGTTTGTTGGCAAACTGAAAATCTAGAAGAAAACTGAAAGTGTCTAATCTCCTTTCCTTCTAAAAATCTTGAGCCAATTGTTTTCTTTCATTCTGTAGAATCAGGAACACAGTACAAGAAGTTTCACTTAAACTAGCTTGGACAGGTTCCCATGATAACAGGTCCATATTTCCTCTATCCCATATAAATTACCAAGTGGTCTGGCAGCCACTGTGCCTTATTTTCTTCTTTCAAAAAACCACAAACATGCCCTCCACCCAATATTAGGGCAGGGTTGGGACCTTTCCATAGTCTAGTCCATGGGTCTCTCCATTTGACTTGAGCAAATGTTGCTGGAATTCCATCATGCCAGAATCTATCTGCTGCAGTATGCTCACAGGCATCCACACTTAAGAAATGTAATATGAAGAGTGCATGATTTAACAAGTCATGTGGAAACTGGAGTCACAACCCCAATAACCCAATTTTCAGATGCTGCATTTTCAAAGAGGTCTAAGCACCCTCACAATTTCTTGACTTTCAGGGTTATAAGGAATGTCGGTTCTGTGTTCAAATTTCTATTGACCGTAGAATTGCTGAAATGCTTTACTAGTATATCCAGATGTATTGTCTGACTAATAATTCTTGGAATTCTTATGTCAACAAAATATTTTAAACAGTGATTTAACACATGCTTAATGACTTCTCCAGTTTTTGCCTTTGTCATTAAGAAGCCTGCATAAGTTTCAAAATACACATATTTTATTTGCCAAATTCTGCAATATGATTAACATTCTTTTGACATAAATGTTTAGAAAGCAGACCTCCAGGATTTACTCCTATGTTAGTTACAGGTAAATATTTGAGTAAATATCACATTGTTTGATAATTTGCCCTGAAGTCTCTCAAGTTAATCCAAACTGTTTTCTTAAATTGTCTCTATTTTGATAATAAAAGCCATGTGATTGCTAAGCTTATTCTATGTGATGTAAAATGACCAGCTTTATCAGTCTATCATTTGACTCTTTAGTTACCTTCTGCAACTGTGGCAGGAAGTTTTGAATTAACTCTTTTATGACCCAAAAAGCACGGTACTTTTAATAAATGACACTCCGATTTTGCTCAAATACTATTTTAACCTGATTTTTACAAGTTCCAAAGCACAGAATTGTTTCTATAACAAGAAGTGCTCTGAAAACATAACGACTATCAGTATACAAGTTAAATAAATCATTCATTAGAAGCTGAAAAGTGTTGCAACAATTTGAGCTGAATATTCATCTGTCTGTACTACATATTCTTTTCTATAAACAATATAAACTACCTTTCCATTAGAAGAACCATCAGTAAAAACTGACATAGCTTTTTTCTTTCAGGATTTCTCCTTCAATTTTAGGGAATAAAATAGGATGCGTTAGTAAAAATTATATCAGTTTATTAGCTGGAAATTTATTATAATTTTTCCCAAAAATTGAGCAAAAGGATTTGCTCATCAATCAGTTTTGAAATAACCAATCAACTTGCTGTTTGGTATATGGTATATGTATTGTGCTTGGTTTACTGCAAAAAATATTTCCTAGAGTAGATAAGGCATTTTTGTACCATTCTGGCTACTACTTCAAAATAAGGATTAACACTTTGGCTTGGGAAACAGGTAAGTAAAACCATAACAATGGTGTCTTTGCTATAGGACAGAAGTCAGACTATTCTGAGAAGCACATAAGCCTGACTTGGTGTTACATAGTCAATATAGCACATCTGCTGGTTTTGGATTGCATTCTTGACTTGCATGAGAACTTGTCGACCCTGTTTAGTTAGCTGACTAGGTGAATTGGGACAAGTTTCTCCTTTCAGAATATCCCTTAAAAGTTTCAAGTCACTAGTCCGTGCCTTTACAAAAAGGAGATGACTATTGAGTATTTTCCAATCACTGCTGAAGTCATTCAATGCTCATAAACTATCTTTCCAGATTTCTAATTTTTGAGTCTTAATTTCTTTTGGATATAACACATGTCACAAATACTAAAAATATGGCTATGTCTGCACTTTTGGGGGGTAAATTAGTTGACAATTACTAGCTGCTGCTGTCCATATGTTAGAAGCAAAACCTGCTCACTCTTGTGAGCAAGTACAATACCATTCATATAATGAACAACATAGACCTAAAACTTCATAACTACAGCTATGGACTTCTGACACATTGACACTTTATTAGCCTTACCGTTTGGACAGACTTACCAATCATATTTCCTCATGTGTTCTTTAAAATTAACTTCTGGTACATTAAATGTAAAACTATGGCAATCTTGAGGAGCCAGTGTAATGGTGAAAAAACAAGCCTTTTTATCCACAATTATATTGTGAATATCTTTGTGTATAGCTGTGAGCATAGGAAACCATGGTTGAAAAGCACCCATTTACAGCATGGTCTGATTTACTTTTCTCAAATCTTGTATCAGTCTTCATTTCCTGAACTTATTTTTAATTAGAAAATAGGAGGATTCCATGGGGAATTAGAAGCTACAATATGGCCACTGTCCAGGTGGTCCTGCTCTAACTGAATTCCAGATTTTCTATTTCTTCTGATAGAGGCCACTGAACTATTTGTATAGTCTCATCACTTTTCTATATAAGAGGGTCTGCATGGAATGCAGGCTTCTCAGTGGCCACTGCTGAAAATGCTCTCGTACTCTTTTGGTATCTTTCTCACTAAGCAAAATATGATTAGCCCTCCTTTCATTCCCCCTGCCTAATCCTTGATTAGGCAACAATCCCTACCCCATGATTTGATTAGTAACAACTGCATTAGTGTTATACATATACTCTCTTATTCTAGTGCTATCATATTGGCCCCACAAATTTAAAGACAAATGAGTAACAGTGAATGGATGAAAAGTTCTTCATGACCTTCCACATGTCTCCAAGCAAGTTCATTGCTATTCCGTACCAGCTTCTGAGTCTGACTAATTTCTTGCAGTTGTGTAATGTGCACCATCTTTGCCTATCTTAAAGGCCATTGACTGACTGTAAAATCTGATCTGTCTATGCAATGTCTAGGTGTATAGAAAAGATTTCCATTTTATATCTCTGGACAGGTGTTTTGTAGCCAATAGGCATCAGATGAGCCAAACCCAGATTTATTTTTTTCTTTTTTCTCTCTTAGTCTGTGGGGTTTTTTTTGTCTTTACCTGTGGGAGTAAAATGAATTGAGCAAGTCTCTGGCCTGATTTAATTACTGAAAATTAATTTGGAGAATGAGTCAGAACTTTAATTTATCTCAAAACAAGTATAAATTACTCCAGGAATAAAAAACAAAAACAAAAACAAACAAAAAAACAAAACAAAAACTAGAGTTCCAATATCTGAACAAATTCAAATAAATTCACATATGTCACCTTTTTTTCCATAAAGTCTTAGAGAAGACTGGCATGCTGTGTTAGCATTTCATAGGCTAGCTGCTTTACAATCAAGAGTCTATCCTGCATTAGCTTAGTGACAAAAGCCTTACACAATCTGTCAGGTCCCTTCCAGAACTTCTTAAAGTATTCAGCTTGCACCACAGCAGGTGGAAGATGTTTCTACACTCTCCTGGCAGCTATACCAATCTTTGTATACACTGCTTCTTCAAAACCTAACTGTTCATCTATATCTTTGTATTGCCCTTTAGCAGTGAGGATATTAGAAACAGGAAGGTTTTGGGTTCTATTTCTTTCAGCTTTGAACTAACACTGTTCTGCAAATTCTATCTTCCACAGTAGATAGTCTCTTCCTGATAGGCAGGACTTGGGTGTTTCCAGTTTACAGGGTGTGTGTGTGTGGGGGGGTAAAGCTTCTATAGCCATGTTCTCTATTAGCATCTGGTTGAAAACTGCTGTTGGACCATACTGAACACAATCTGCCTTCTGCTCCTTCAGTTTCTAAAATGATATCAGTGTATGTATTGTAACTACAATTTCTATAGTGTTACGGCAGGTTCCTCCCCGCCAGCCTCTAGGTCCTGCCGCCATGGTTCTGCCACCACATGAGCCCCAAATAACACTCAGAGACTCTGTATTTGATAAAATCTTGTTGGCCAATTACCATTATTGTTTATCGTGTAGCTCTGTCTTAATGATTAACCCATTTCTACTTATCTAATTATTTCCATGTGGCTCATTTTATCCGGGAGCTGCGGCGGGCGTCTTCCTTCTCTCAGGGCTACATCTCGACTCCTCCCTACTACTTCCTCTTTCCTCCTCCTGGTCTCCTAGCCCCACCTATCTTGTTTCCTATTGGCCACAGAGCTTGATTAACCAGTATGAGAAACATATATACAGAATAACATCTCCCATCACTATAGTATCCCTTGACTCAATTACAGAAAACCTCTGAAATGTTTGCACATCTTCCCCTCTGTCTGAAACTTCTCTAACACTAGCCTGTACTGGAGACACCTGACCCAATGCAAAAGTTTGCCATGATTTTTTGGGTACCTGCCTCTTGGTTGGGCCTATTCCATTCACTACAGTAGACAAGGAAATGCTTTGATAGTTTGACAGAACCGAAAGACTTCTTATCTCCTGTGTGAGTGATTCCACTAAATCTTTCAAAAATTTTAGCTCCTCCTGAACCTTAACACTAGGTTTCTGCCTTTGGTGATCTCTACTGGAAAATATTGGTGGGGAAGACTCTCAATTCTTGTACTAAGTAGCTTTTCCTACATACTCATCACCATCACACTACTCTGTGCACAAGTCCTTGTTTAGCAGCTTCTTCTTAGTTGGGGTAGGTGCTACCATGATAGTAACTGGTTAAAAAGTAGATACTTTCTCCAGTATAGCACCTGACTTTAAATTCTCTTTTAAAGTGTCCATAACTAAAGTGTATCTGAAAATAAACTTTTAGGTTTATGCTCAGCATAATAATTTTGAATTTTTAACCTGACTTCCTTCCATGTACTGGAGCATACTGTCCCATGGTTATGAAACTCAGGATATATCTGCTTTAAAATTCAAAAATTATCAGTAATCATTGATGCTCAAATTCTACTCTCAGTTTTTTTTAATATATGTCTAATTGACTGTCCTGTCAACTGCTTGCTACTTCCTTGTTTCATTAATATCATATAGAGTATTATTCTCCTGAGTGAAAATGTTCACTCACTACACTTTCCTTCTCTTTTTCTGAGCACTCACTTCACCTTTATTTATTCTTCTGCGGAGTCCACTACTTATGCTCACTGTATTCAATCCCAGGTTTATGTGCCATATGTCAGGAGAAGTCTTTGTGGGGTTGCAACCAGAGCCAGTCAAGCAACCCCAAGTCTATACCTGAGGAGGGGGAGTATGGATGAGGGAAGCACTAGCTATATATATAATAAGAAAAAGTAAGAGAGACAAGATTAAGGTTAGGAGGGTAGATCAGTCAATATTGAAATGCCCCATGTTTATTTTTACCACTATTATATAACTAATCCAAAACGGGGAACATAGTATCATGTACAAAGAACAAAAAGAGTTTTCTTTCTCATTTATTGTAAGGTTTTAGTAGCAATACCTTAATTCCAACTTCTTTTTCCCTAGCCTTGAGAGTCAGGAGTAGCCACACCTCAGATTCAGTTCTGTTGTTATTTAGAGTAAGACAGCCAAACATACTATTGTAGCCTCATCTTTGATCTTTTAGCCTTATGACTTGCTGAGGACAGCTTTGACCTCTGTCATTTTGCCCAGATAGAGTGCAGCCATCTTTATGGACACCAACAGTATATCTATGCACACAGCAATAATTGTGAAGGGAAATGTAGGTAACTCTCAGTACAGACAGGTTAATCATGGCCTAGCATCTATTGAGTGATATTGCTCTAAAAATGGAATAGTGGTTTGCGGGTATATTTTTGGCACAGATGTGTAATCCCATTGAAGTGAAATATAATTTAGAATAAGGAACAATGGTCTTGAAAACATAGGAAATGTTGCCTCAAAGTGGCAAAAACGCAACGAAACTAGTACTGAAATAGACAACAATATTTTGACATTACAGTATGAGTAAACACAGCTTAGTGCAAACACATATGACAAGACTGATTATTGATCCTGGACAAATTTACAGAGGCTGTCTCATTTGGCAGAAGAGAAGTAACATGAGACAGTGAGATGAGGCTGAGGCCTATGACATATTTTTGTAATTCCTGTCCTTGTATTGTGATGGTCTCACAAATGAAGAATAGTGAGTTTCTGAATTCCTTGAGCTATACAGAGAGTATTTTATCAAAATGAAAAATTCATACAAAATCTTGCACAATGACATGATGGTAGTCTGTGTTTAAGAAGAAGGGATACAATGCACTCCCAGAGGGTTAGCCATCTGAATAGATGTCAAGTTCATGTAATTTAATTTGTTATATGTGGAAAATATAGACAAGCCAATTTTCATCCCCAAACAATTTATGGAAAACCCTGGCACATTTGCCTGAATGGCACTTGTTTATTCCTTCTCACCTTCTTGAAATCATAATATTGTGAATTGAAGATAGAAAGTATGGAGGTCCTAACCTCTGTAGTATATCCTCAAAATGACAGGAACAAGGGGACCTAAAGAGTGGGAGAGTGTTTTAGCAAATGGAAGAATTGATGTGAGACAGAGCAGAAGACGGGGGGGGGGGGGGGGGAGGAAGAAATGTGGAGAGATAAGAGCAATAAAACCTTGCATGCTGTCTGGAATTGTGGATGTAGTTGTTTTGCATAAAAGATTGCAATATCAGTAAGGAGAGAGGGAGAGGAAAGAAGAAAAAGGAAGTGGAATGAAGAAGGTTTAGGTGAAAGGACAGATTGATTTTAGTTGTGTATATTAAATTTGATCCACCTTGAGATATATGGAGAATTGAAATCTTGTCTTCCTCAAAATAAGATAATCTTAGTGTCATGGTGATGAACAAAGCAGTGCAGTGGCGATAGATGTAAATATCTGCAAGGAAAGGAAGACATAGTGAGTGAGAATAACTAAAGTTTGAGGATCTCCTGGGTATGTAAATAGACATCTCCTTAAATTTAATTTTCCGTTAACCATTGTTACAGTTGGATCCTGGGAAGCATGATGAACGTGTGGTACATAAGAGACTGTATAAACATGAAATTGAGCATTGGACATGGGATATATATTGCATCTTGGTCTATTATTGTTGTTATTGGTTTTGTTGTTTGTTTTGGTGTTTCTTTTTTTTTGTTTTGTTTTGTTTTTTATGGTAAGGATTTGTATGTGTAGTTCCAGAATTTTCAGATTCAATTTGATTACTTCTAACCTTCAATTTGAATGTCACTCACATGAAGAGTTGCCACAATTATCAAGGCAGAGTTTTGGGTAAAGTTCAATAACACCATCTTGGAAGCAGACGTGGCATTTATTTTATATTTATTTATTTTTCTCAATTTACGTATCAATTCCAGTTTGGTTTACATCCCTCCATCCCTACCTCACATCTTCCTTCATTCTGTTCCAACCTCCCATGCTCTCCAACCACCCTCCCTTCCCAACCCTTCACACACCACATGTAGGGTGATACCCTCTGAATGGGTCACCTAAATCTGTCAAGTCATTTGGAATAGTCAATGGGCCCTCCCTCTTGCCTCTAGGTTAATTTGGTATCTCTCTATAGGCATCGTACTCCCAAACTCCTTTTATTCACCAGGCATACATCCTCATTCCACTGTTAGAGCTCATTTAGGCTACCCTAGTCTTTGAACTGAGACAAGTGTTCAGGGGGACCGAGTCAGTCCACTGCTGTTATTCTGGGGCCCCACGAGCTCCTCCTTGTTCATGTCAGATGTCTCTGTGGGTTTCTGTAGCCTGGACTTGTCCTCCCTCTCTGCATTTGGATTCCTGTTTGGCTCAGTGTTTAGCTGTGGGTGTTTGGTAGTCTTTCATCAGCCACTAGATGAGGGCTCAATGATGGTGGATAAGTTAGTCATCAATCTCATTATCAGGGAAGGGCAGTTAGGGTAGCCAATCAACTGTTGCTCAAATTGTTAGTTGGGGTTAGTCTTGTAGGTCATTGAACATTTCTATAAAGTCAGTTTTCTACTGAAACCTATAATGGCTCCCTCCTTTTTGCTTTCTCTCTCTCTCTTATCTATTCCTCCCCTGACTCAATTTTCCTAGTCCCGCATGCTTTCCTCTCCTCTGCTTCTTTTTCTACTAACCCCCTTATCACTCACTGTCCTCCCCACTTCCAATATTCTCAGTAGATCTTGTTCCTTTCACCTTTTATGAGGGGCATTGTATGAATCTCTGGCGGTGTGTATTATAGGCTGTATATAACCTTTACTCTATTTATAAAATCCATATATGAATGAGTACATACAATGATCCTCTTTTTGTGACTCAGTAACATCTTTCAGGATGGTTTCTACAAGTTGATCCATTTGTCTGCATATTTCAGGAGTCCGTTGATTTTATCCACACAGTAGTGTTTCATTGTGTAAATGTGCCACATCTTCTGTATCCATTATTCAGTTGAGGGGCATCTAGGTTGCTTCCAGATTCTTGTTATTACAAATAATGCTGACATAAACATAGTTGAACACATGTCTTAGTTTCATAGATTAGATCCTTTGGATATATACCTAAGAGTTGATTATTCAGTCAAGTGGTAGAATGAGTCCCATTTTCTTGAGGAACCCCCAAACTGCTATCCAAAATGACTGTACAAGTTTTCACTCCCTCTAGCAATGGAGGAATGTTTCCCTTTCTTCATATCCTCTCCATCATAAACTGTCATTGGTGTTCCTAATTTAAACCATTCTGAGAGGAATAAGATGGAATCTCAGAGTTGTTTTCATTTGCATTTCCCTGATAGCTAAGAAAATTGACCACTTTTTAAAGTGTCTTTTAGCCTTTTTGATTTCCTCTATTGAAAATTCTCTCTTCGGTTCTGTACCACATTTTAATAGGGTAATTTGGTATTTTGGTGACTAATTTCTTGAGTTCTTTGTATGTTTTGGAGATCAGCCCTCTGTCACATGTGGGAATGGTTAAGATATGTTTCCAGTCTGTGGGCTGCTGTTTGGTCTCGGCAACTGCCTTACAGATTCTTCTCAGTTTGAGGAGGTCCCATTCATTAATTGTAGATTCCTATGTCTGTGCTACTGAAGTTTTTGTCAGGAAGAAGTCTCCTATACAAATTTGTCCAATTGAACATCCTACTTTCTGTTACAGCAGGTTCCACCCCACCAGCCTCCCAGTCCTGCCACCAGTCTGGGCCCTCAGCTGCATCTGCCACAAATAACACTCAGAGACTCTGTATTTTATACAATACTGTTGGCCAGTTACCATTATTGTTAATGAGCTAGCTCTGTCTTAATGATTAACCCATTTTTACTTATCTAAGTATTTCCATGTGGTCGTCTTATCAGGGAGCTGCAGCAGGCCTGCTGCTTCTTCCCTGGACTACATCTCGACTCCTCCCTACTACTTCTTCTTTCCTCCTCCTGGTCTGCTAGCCCTGCCTATCTTGTTTCCTATTGGCCACAGGGCTTTATTAACCAGTATGAGAAACATATATACAGAATAACATCTCCCATCAACTTTCTCTTTTAAGAGATTCAGTATGCATGGATTTATTTTGAAGTACTTGATCCATTTTGTCTTGAGTTCTGTGTATGGTGATAGACACAATAGAAGATAACAATAGAGAGCTGATAGGTAGAACATAATCATGGAACATAAAAACAACTAACTAGAAAACATAATTTATTCCATGTCTGAAGTCTCAATAACCAAACAGAATCAATGCAATGCATTAACACACTAGCAGAAACAACTCATTCCTGTTTGGATGAAGATATAATAAGGTTAAAAATTATAACATCCAATGGAAAGACTAGCAGATACAATCTTTTCAATGTATGAGGGTAATGGCAACTAGCAGATTGAATATTATTTATTCAAGGTCATTTACATATCACTCAGATAATATATATGGGTGAGAATTTTAAAAACATGGAATTATCTGTCGTTAGAAAAAGCAAGAAACTGACTGATTTAATTAAATCTCTAGAAACTTATATGATTCAAGAAGTTCAGACACTGAGAGAAGCAATGGTGAATAGATTTAAGAACTTAGAGGACCATCTGTACCATGCCTGACTCTGCCAGCAGGGAAGATGTGACTCAGGGAAGATCTTCTTCATGCAGTTTTAATCAGGATCCTTGAAACATGTGTCCTCTGACCCATGAGAGACCCAGGAGACTCCTCTTGCACAGTCTTAAATACCCTTGAGCTAACCAACCCCAGTGAGTTACGTGGACCCTGCAGATAGGCTAATCTAATGCGGAACCAGACTGGCTGAACAGACATAACAAAATAAGGGCTTGTTTACGCCAGAGAACCCTCACCAATAGGAAGATGTAAGGCAGAAGCCAGCACCACTTTAAGGCATGACACTTTGCTGCTCTCTACAGTTCCCCCTTTTTGTTTTAGTAACACAACAGGCAAGGGTACTGGTCTGGTCTCCAGCAAAGCAGTGTACACTACAATGACCCTGAATCCTGGAAGCCAGCCAAGCAAGTGCCACATCCATCCAGCATCTTCTTTCTGGAGGTGGGGCCTCAGACACCAACCCACATGCAAACAAACTTGCCCTTCTCGGAGCTGCCCACCTCCAGAGCCAACTCGGAGTGCAGTGCTATGCCATACAACCTGAGTGTGAAGGAGCAATTCTAGTTCATGACTGTGAGCCATGCTTGGGGAGACTGTCAGGCCCCAATGGCTGTAAATGCCTGGACAACCATAGCTGCATACCGCTTCTGAGCAAACCAAATCTTGCAAAGGCATGAAAGAGATAAGCAACAAGAGTACAGCCATGGCTCCCATTCCCGCCTACTCTTTCAGATGATCCATGGCAACGGGAACAACGAAGACAATCCGGCAGCCAGTCCCGCATCCACACTTGTCGAACTCACTGCAATGATGGCCACTCGCGGCCGCGCTCACAGGACATCAAAGTCAGCAGACCAACTTCCTAAAAGATAGCTAGACAACTGTCATGACAAATCAGCAGCACATGTAAAGTTCTCATTTTGAATGCTGGTAACACACAAACCTGGATACTTCACCTCACATCCCGATTGGGCCACATGCCACAAGGTATCCATTTGCTCCTGCATCTGATAAATTCTTTTGTTTACAATCATTAAACCTCCTTCCAGTTGAGCACCAATTGTGGACTGAGTATCCAAGGCGGCAGCCACATTCTTGGACAACCTATTCAGCCCAGAGTCTGTCCACATCGATGTGCTCACAGCCATGGCAGCTGCGACTGAATCCACAACTGCAAAAGAGATAGCTGCAACTATGGCTGCTGTAATGCCAAAATCTCTCTCCGCAGCCTTCAACAAACAGGCCACAAAATCCGAAAATGGTTTTATGGGGCCTTGTAGTATCTTAGTGAGGTTACCATCACCTCTTCCTTATTGGGTAATGATTTCCATGCTTTTATGGCAATATGATTTATATGTTCAAGACTTAAGTCATTTCATACAGCTTTCCAGACCCCAGGGCAAAAGGAATGCCCTGCACATTGGCCCCACCCTTCCTCACTCCAATAAGGAGAAGGCTTCAAAAACACCATTCCAGGAGGGTCCCTACCCTCCCTACATTGCCATTCCTCCTTTCCCTTCGCCCTCTGCCCCTTGTTTCTTAACGCCTTCCACGAGGGCCTGCAACTCTTCCTCAGCCCAACATGTCACCCTGATGTCCCCCAAAACTGTGAACCAAGGTGCAATGGCATCACATTCACTCAGGAAACTTTCTAGTGTGTTTTCCTTTAAGTTTCTTGGACAAAAGTAAGCTCCTGAAGATCCAGAAAAAATGGATGAGATTGAGAAGTCCGCATTTTGCAAATTTTACTTTCAGTTTGTTACAACCTCTTGCTCAATGCCCGAGATTTTATTGCCACTTATTTCTGTGGTCTTTAACTTGGTCCCAACTTATCTGGGACTTTATACTCCTTACTGGAGACCTTATCACCTTTTTACTGAGGTCCTTAAATTTGGTCCCAACTTACATTGGGAACTTGCCAGCGCTGCCCTGATTGCAAGAAGTTCTGATCTGAATAATTCCCTGTATGGGCCACCATCTGTATGATGCCTGCCCTTGACCAGCAAGGATGACTGATCTGAAAAATTCCCCATACGGGCCACCATCTGTACTGAGCCTAACCCTGCCAGCAGGGATGACGCGACTCCGGGAAGATCTTTTTCATGCAGTTTTAATCAGGATCCTTGAAACAGGTTTCCTCTGACCTATGAGAGACCTGGGGGACCCCTGCACAGGCTTAAATACCCTTGAGCTAACCAACCCCAGTGAGCTACATGGACCCTGCAGATAGGCTACTCTAATGCGGAAGCAGACAGGCTGAACAGACTTAACCAAATAAGGGCTTGTTTATGCCAGAGAGCCCTCACCAATGGGAAGGTGGAAGGTGGAAGCCAGCACCACTTTAAGGCATGGCACTTCATGGCTCTCTACAACCATCAATATGATACATCAGAAGTAGACCAACAAGTAGCAGGGCATAAAAGAGTGTTAAAATTTTCTACACCTTTTAGGGTCAGTGGGGCTTTCCCTGTACCTATTAATGAAAAACCACTAATGAAAAAACACCCCAATATTTTATTGCCTATCAGTGGGAACCAATATGTAAGAAAGATTTAAAAGTTATGTGCACATTACCGTGACACAATTTATAGCATGGGCAAGAAATAACAAGGTTACTCCTAAGAATTATAATCAATTAATATCAGCTGTCCTTGAAAACTCCTCTCAATTAGAATGGAGGCCTTTATGGAAAGAAGAAGCAAAAGTTCTTGAACATCATAGTTTAAAGAAATGTTATGAGGTTAAGTATGCTGACACAGAAACTCAAACTGCCTATTATGAATCCATCTTTTCTCTATGCAGTACAGATTTGAATTCTTTGGATAAGGTACATGAACAAGGGGAGAGGAATAAATTCTATATGCAGATAAGGCAAGGAGCAAAAGAAAGAATTATTGTTTTCCTAGAAAGTTTGTCTAGAGCAGTACAATTTGAGGTAGCAGACACAGATTCTAAGTGAATACTAATAGAATAATTAGCTTATGAGAATGTGGATCGAAAATGCAAAAAATATGCTTTGGCCTTTACAAATCAGATAAGAGCACTTGCATAAGTGGGTTCTATTTACAGCCAACATTGAGCATAATGACAATAACACTGAAGTTTGAGTAGGAGAAGCCAAATCCAAATGTTTGAAAAGATACCACAATGTCAGATGTTTTAACTGTGGTAAGATAGGGCATCTAAAAAGAAATTTTAGGCAAAACATTTCTAGAAATAACACTTCCAGGAATGAAACCAAGAGAAGTTCTTTGCTTTCTGGGTTATTTACACGGTGTGGCAAAGTCTGACATTGGAACAATGAATTTAGATGGACCAGACAACACAAGGAAACTCTTTAAAATTGATAAAATCTTTGGGGAGACTCTTGAAGGCACCCATGTCAAGGGGGTCTAAACATGCCCAGGCACTCTAGAGGACAATCTCCGCTAGGACTTTTAGAAAATCCAGTACCTATCATCATGCCTCTCTGGATGATAAACTATTGATGGTGGGTCAATCAATCATAAAAGAAGAAAACAAAAAAATATAAATTTTTGTAAACCTTTATAAACTGACAAAGGCCTTGATAGTTAAGGTGACTAATAGACTGTTTGGAGGCATCATTGTTGATCTAACTATTATAACTAATAAAACTAATAAACGTGCAATTCTTAGGGATTATAACATTGACTCAGGTGAAACAGAACACAAGATATATTGAATGTATAAAACTGTAAGGATAAAGTGGAAGTTTGAGACCATATGTGGCTGATAGAGCAATAAATTTAAGGGAGCGTGATCTATTACAGCAATGAAATGCACAAATTAACATTCCTCCAGTATTAGATATGAACCATGACCTCGTGATTGTGGAAATATATGACGAAAAAAAACTATACAAGACAGACACCAAATATCCAGGCTGTATCAAAACAGAATACAAGTGGAAAACAAGCAGAAGAAACAAAAGCCCTACTCTTAAAATGGCTGTGACCTCTGATAAGTTAGAGGTTTTTCAAAACCTGGTACAGAAACAGCTAAGTCCTGGACATATCAAGGAATATACCAGTCCTTTGATTTATCCTATATTTGTTATCAATAAGTAATCTGGTAAATGTAGAATGCTTACATACCCGAGAGTCATCAAATCGTTATTCAGCGAATGGGCACTCTACAGCCACGAATTACCTTGCCTTCTTTGGTACCTAAAGAAGGCCCTATTATATTTATTGATTTAAAGGATTATTTCTTCTTTATGGCTCTACAAGAACAAGGTAAAGAGAAATTTGCTTTAACAGTACCTAATTACAATAATTTTCAACCAGTGAAGAGATATCACCAGAAGGTTTTGCCACAGAGTTCCACTCAGTATCCCTAGCTGTTTGTTTTCTTACATAATCTGTTGTTCCTCATTTCCTGGGGTACAGTATGTCCAAGGTACTGTTGACTCTGACTTGAGGGTACACCATTTTTCTTCCCAATGTCTATTTATGTTTTATTCTTGATATTATTTTATGATAACTTTACTATATCCTGAGCTTTTTGTGGACTCCCAATCCGCCTATTTATCCCTGCTTAGTCTCTCCCTATTAACAAAACATCACTACTATTACAGGCTAAATGAGAGTTGGATTATATGTCAATAGATATTCGCAAATGTACTGGAGGGAAGCCATGCAGGCCATAATCACACAAAATTTCTACAAGAAACCCATAGATGATAACGATGGGAGAAATAGAATTTCCCATGGAAGTGAATATGTCCTTTCCAATTACTATTCCATCTTTTTTATATTAAATAATAATACATTAAGTCATCCCCATTTGACTATAAAAATATCTGTGAAAAGAATGAAAATTCTTTTCAGTGCACATTCATATATTATTTCTCATTTATTGCTATTGCCTCTAAAATGTAAATATATAATAATACACAACCATAATTAAATACTAGCTAATAGGTTATCTGTCAAACCTTTTTACTTTCCTTACTTTCTTGTTTCTCTGTGTTACCTGTGTACCCACTGCCCATCCTGTATCCTATAATAATATTTCCTACTCATTTTCAGTTCTATTCCTCTGTTTTCAACAGATTTTCTTTTATTCTTAATTCTTTCCTTATTTCCTTTTACTTGGTTCAGGTCTCTTTTTCATCTTTCTTTAATGTTAAGTGCCCTTCGTTAACACAGCTAAACATTTTGATTTTGTGCCAACTACATGTTTCTGCAAGCAATTTACTTTCACCTAATTAATACAGGATAGTGGGAGATTTTTATATTGACAAGGAAAATCGGTATGTGTTTTTACCAGTGGATTTGCAGCAAAAAAAAAAATAAATAAATAAACACAACAAAACAAAACAGAATACTGTATTTGAGAGGTTAAATTAGCAAAAGAAGGAGGGAATGGGAAGAAGGAGGGAGAACAAATAGGAATGGGTATGTAATATAAGATTGTTTTACAAATAAAACACATACATAAACATACAAAAATGTTAACAGAAGAAGAGACTAAAGTTCCAAGATAAAATAGCATTTTAAAACCAGTAAAATAGGAAGAGATTGGTGAGTTCAGGGTTCAGATCTGTTGTGGTTTGTATCACACATACATAGTTTAATTCCTGATTCAGTTTTAATTATTAAGTTTTATCCCTACTTAAGTTGAAAACCCCTGTAGAACTTTCAGAGTCAAAGTTGCGGTAGTCTTAAAGACATCCTTTTCCAAAGCAAGGCAGCCTTATATGAGTACATGCTGTGTTGATCACAAAATAAATAATTGTTAGGCTATGTCATAATTGATTTCTATCAAAGGTGTTGACTTCAGAAACACCCTGGAATTTCAAGACACCACAATTCTGTGTTTGATACAAGAGGAGAAACAAAGTTTAAATTGTACATGAAACATCTCAGAGTGATATGGTTTTTGAAATGATAAGACAGTGAGTTTATTACCACACCTTTCCAAGTAAATACAGGTTATAATCAAGGTATTACTGATGATTACAATCTATTTTTGCCATAATGGGTATCTATATTTGTTTTAAACTGATAAGACCCTTGTATGAAAACTTTGTGGAAAATATTTGATCTGACAGTGAAAATACATAGATACCTTATTGTGTGGACTCACACAATGAGTTATATCAAGGAGCAGTTGACACTAGGTAATAAAGATGTGTGAATTTCTCAAAGATATCAACAGAAATCTAAATAATAATGAGGTTTCCACTGAAGTGCCATTTCCTATGATGAAGAGGCTTACTTTGTTGCTCTATTAACCTAGAAACAGGAGAGAAGTCCTAGTCCAACTCCAAATGACTGGACAGATTTAGGTGACCCCACCTGAAAGGCATCATTCTACATGTGGAGAGGAGTTAAGATGGGAAGGTGGTCAGGGGACATGGGAGAGTAGGAGAGAGGAAAACTGTGAGGGAGGGAGGGAGGAAGGGATAGAAGGAGGGAAAGAAGCCTGTGGTCAATATGTAAAATAAAAATAAAAAATAAATTTATAATGAAAGGAAACCATTTCTAAAACAAGTATTTCAGAAATGTTAAGAAACACCAATGCTCACAGAGATTCCATGCAACAAGAAACAGGAACAAATTATGTACTCTGATCTCATGGAATATTACCTTTTTTCTCTAAGGAATTGGCTTTGATTCTCCAACTGGAAGCATCCCCCTCAATATGTAAAGGAATTGGGTAGAAAACCTCAATGCTTCAAAGACAGTGGCCATGGATTTGGCCATAACATCATTTGAAGAGTCACTTTATAGATATGTAGTCACTAATGGTTGTACAGGACATGTATAAGTAATAGGAAAACATCCCATGAAAACCTTACATTTAAGCATCTTCCTTCTTTTTGTCTTTTCATATAAGCAGCAAAAATCCTAAGTGACAGTGCCTGGGATCTGTTCTCAAAACCAGACACAATTATATCTCCCAGAATTTTAAACAATTTGCATGCACCTTGACACTCATCATATAGTTTAATTACTCTATACCAAAACCAAATGAGTTATAATTATTTGTATTTCTCAAATCCTCAAAACAACATATGATGGCTGAGCAAAACAAACATGCAAGTGCAGGTGTTACTCTGCTATTGTAATTGATTGATGAGCACGTGCACATTGTTCATATTTTCAAGACGTCATATTTCTAGACTGCAGAAAATACCATCCATTTTCCTTTTCCAAATGAAACACAATTCTACTCAAATAATAATAAAATTCTAACCCTTCTTTGTTATCCTCACAATATTTCTCACTTAGAGCAGGCTATAGATTTAATTGTCTCATTTTTCATTGTGCACATGGTTCTCAGGCAATGTTTTTACTTGATGTTACTGGAAAAGAGACAAATCTGGTGAGAAGTGAATATGCCTCTCCTATGTGATGCATAGATTATAATCTTGGTTAGGGTGGGATTCTGGTGGGAATATTGTCTAGACTCTACTGAAGACATGCCGTTGTCTATGTTAACACTTGGAAACAGCTAGTAGTAAGTTTGGTCATCAATATTAACTAATCAAAACAATTACACTGACATGTATTGTGCAACTTTCAATGATTCCTAATTACTTTGTGGGATTTATTAAGTAATGCTTGTCATTCATCTTATTTAGACAGTGTGCTACACTTTGTTCCTCCTTTGATTACACTGCCATTTCAAGGAAGAATGACATGCTATCTAATGCAATCAATTACAAATTTTAACATTAATATTTCTTCAGGACCTGTTGGTCATCTGGAAAGAAATTACCCGAAATTGTGATTGAGTTGGGCACTTCAAAATGTTTGTTTTCTTCAGAGTAATCCCAATAAAAGTGAAGTGAAGACACAGTAATCTTCTCCTGTTTAATTTATTTAAATGGAAGATGGTCACTTCATGGAAGTCTCTTCCTCTGTCTCGGTTTGTCCTGGTTCACATTAAGAAAAAACAATCTTCTGCTCTTTGATGCTATGCACCAAATATCAATACCTCTAGCCTAGTATACACAGAAAACTTCAAATATTCCTCAAAAATGTATTAAAAATGAGCATGCTGTATGCCTTAAGAAACATTGATTCACATGTAATTTGTCTATGACATATATTTTCAGCTCTCTGAATGGATAACATTTAGGTTAAAAAAGAAAGAATGGACCAAATGAAAAGGAAAAAAAGAAAAGAACAAATTGTCATGAACTTCACAGGCATGTTGAACAAGTGTGGTGTGATCAGCCCTATATTTGATGTGCAGCTCAAAGGCCTAAAAATGGCAAGCCAGTCTACACCCATCCCATCAGTTTGGCTTCATTGTCCTTACCATCTAAGCTGGCACCATGAACCATGAAGAAGCAAGATGAAAGCACACAGGAGAAATATTCTGGAAATCTTATTTTAGAGATGTAAAAAAGAAATAAGAAGCCTCCATGGACAATGAAAAAAATAAGAACAGATATGAATGATTTATAAAATTGAAATTTGAAAAGTATTTGTAGAATGGAGGAATAAATGATAAAGTTTGAATTAATTCAACAGTAAGAAGCAAAGAAAAAAATGTAAACATGAATGAAGGACAAAATTAATCTATAACATAGTAAAGTACATAACATGTACTTTATGTATTCACTTAGGATTGTATATTCACACAAACACATAAATTTTAGGTTTGTAACAAGAACTGCTAATAAAAGAGGCAATGAATGGACAAGTAAAGACATATACAAAGCTATGTTGCCATACATGATGACTTTTAATTGCAGTACTATTTTATCTAATCAAAAAGATTTATATCAATAATAAATAGTTCTATTCATTGAGAAAATTATTTCTCCCAGTCTCAACATCGCTCTTGTATCCCATCTTTGTTTTGGAACATAACTTGTCAGATAATGAAGTTTCTGTTAAAGCTATCATACTCATTTTTTACACTGGCATAACAGAAATATTTTATTAGACTGCAGAAAACAACGTGTGTTAATTGAGAGATACTGGTATTTAGAAAGCAGTAGGAAAATAACTATCACATTCTTTCTCTAGATTTAAAATAGCCTAGACATTGGTGGATGATAATTTACTCCATGGTCACAGGCCAGAATTTCAATAACATGTTATGTATTTAGAATAACATCATATAGAATAAGTTTGGCAGCTGCCACAGAATAGGAAAACCTACCAAACATAAATGTATTTTTAGTCAAGATAGTGCTTAAAATGGAGGCCCATTGAGGAAGACTATGGTCCTCGTCCATCCCAAGAGGATATTTAACTAACACTTCCCACAAATAGAACAATGTAGCAGATATAAAGAGGTATCTCAGCACATATGATAACCCTTGCCTTACTGTGTAAAAGGTGTTTTTCAGGAATAAAAATTCTATGAATCTATTCCCTGGAAATCTGCATCCTGAAGAGTTCCAACAGTCTCACAGATTGTCTAGAAAAACCTTTCATGGTGTTTACTTCCCTGTTGAATTTTATCCAAGAAGACAGTCATCCTTTTTACATCATCACTCCAAATATCTCATGTGAGGTTTTACATTTGGCATACATTGTGTTATTCATTGATTCCGTCAAGCAATGATACTCTTCAATTTGAGGCAAAACACTTAATAAAACATAGCTCAAGCCAGGTAGCAATAGATAACACACAATTTACTGGAAATTCTGAGGACTTAAAATTTCTTACTTCAGTTGTTTCACTTCTCAGTGGAGAGGACAATCACCCACAAAAGACTCAGAAAATCTGTGCCAGAGAGCTGCCAAAATGTTGTACAGAACATTTATATGTGATACTAAATCCTCAATAATAAATGTAATAATAAGTTACTCCCATAACTAACATTCATATGATATAAATCTATTGAGATATAACTATCTTTCCTGATTACCCAAATCTCTACACTATGGCTATGGTTAGGCACACATGCAAAAAGAGAGTCTCACCTTACCATTATAGTGATTGATAGGTATATAATATCCTCCAGATCTCACAATCCAGAATGGAGACAAAACTATACTTGCAATTTTGATTTACTGACACACATTCCCCTAAACAAATACTAGTTGATGAATCCCTGTGTGTCAGCCTCCTTTGAGATCTCACCATGACTAACTTATGAAATTCAATTGTCATAAAAGATGCTGTTTACAAGCTTTCCAGCCAAAGAGAGAGATTTATCAAACATAATAATTAGATATGATGCCTACTCTATCATCTGTGATTACAGCATGTCTTCCTAAGAATGATTGATTTGTTATGGAATGAACAGAAGGTTTTAATCATTTCAGTCTTGACATTTTTGATATTTCTAGGGTGTTTTTTTTTTTTGACCAACCAGGAAGTTCTGCTACCAAGTTCAGAATTTCTCATGTATTTCAAGATGCATTTTTTTGTTACATAGTGAACACTGGCTGTGAAAGCAATATATTCATATTGCAGTATTTGAATACCAATACATCAGAGGATTGAAATCTCTTCTTCTGCTAATGTTCACCCTGAGAAAGAAAACATTCTTTTACTCTTAATGCTGAAAAAAATAAACATACCTAATTTACATACCATACTTCAAGGATTCCACAACTTAGTTTTAATAATGGTTAGTTTCATTTTTATTTTTTTCTTGAAGAAACTGGTTTGATATTTAATTGGTGCATTAATTAAATATTCTACTGCTCCCCTAATGGAGAACATTTACTAATAAAAAATGAAACATTTAAGAATTAAATAAAGAAAAAAGAATAGAAATAAACAACCAAGAATGAAAGATATATGATTAAATAAAATCTGGAAGAAAAATGTGTAAAAGTTAATAAAAATAATAAATGATTGAAAGTGGTTAGAAAACCCATAGGACACAAAAAAATAAAAGGAAGCAAGAATAGATAATCAAAACATTGTGTCACTATCTTTTACTTCTACCACTGCTGAGACCAAAGGACAATCATCAAAGTATCCCCAACTTCACAGATTCTCAGATTCAGTCACACTGTTTTGTTCTCCTCAATTTGGCTAAAGACTATGTCTTCCTATCATCAGTGTGGCTGGAGTATGAGTGCCTCTAACTTTTATATTTCTAAAGTCCCGGCTTAAAAGCATGAGAGCTGATTCAATCTTTGGTAGCATAGGGTGGTCTTGATGTCAGGGAATGTTTGACCTCTTAATCATGACTACTGAGTTTAAAGTAGTGTTTCTGGCTTCTATGACTTGTGGTTGACATTTCTTTCTACATCTTCAGGCAATATCTAATAACATATACATATATTAGTTTTTGTAATAGAATTATTGGTATAAAATTCACAAATAAAGGATCATTCATTGTTATATTTGCATAAGTGGTGCTATTTCATAAGTTATAATTTGTCTAAACATAGAAAGAATAATGTTAAATAAGAAACAGTTCTATGTTTTAGAATGAATATTTCTCCGTTTACCATTGCTTACTTCCTTCTTTATCTTTCTATATGAAGTAGGACTCATGCATTTTCTGAAATAAATTTTAGAACATCTACTTTCCAATTTTAAGATTTTATATAGACAACTATAGGCATGATAGTACTATAATAGTGGTAAGATTTTATGAAAGTGCAGTAAACATATAGAGGGAAAAATGATGTTTGGGTATTGGAAAAGAAAATACAAAAATTATAATGTCAAGAATAGAACTGGAATGTTTTTGAAAAAAAGCTGCCCTATGACTGGAGGCTAGAACTTGTTATATTTTAGAGAACAATAGAGAGAATATGTTTGGTCCCTGTATCATTAATGGAAAATAGCACAAATATGAATCTCTGTATAGCCTAAGACATAACTTAAAATCTATTTCAAGGGCATTGTCCTGAGAAGTTTCAACTGTCCATTTCCACTAGTAGAACTCTAACTGTCCTCATAGCAGTAGCCAGTACCTGTTCCAGAACCTACAGTTCTGAAAACGAATCCCAAGAATTTGACTATAAATCCCAATAATCCTTTCCTTGGAAATCTGCATCTTGAAAAGTTTCACCCCTCCTTAAAAATTCTATATGCATACTTCCTTCTCTTCACATCTATGCTATTTCTGTTTCTAGCAGATGCAATTGCCTTCCTATTTATATCCCTCACAATAAATGTCTTGTGTGGAATTTGTATGGAGGTGTGATTTTGTGGTAATTATAAACTCCCAAATTCCAGCACACATTTTTATTTGAGCTGCAAAAACTTAATAAAACCAAGCTTTAAAAAGTTAACAGTGGTAAACTTCACATTCCCTGATACTTCTGAAGCCATCAATTTATTACAGCATAATTTTACTTTTCAGTGATGGGGCACTCACCAACAAAGACATCATAAAAACTGTCCACAGACTTTCTTTACTGTTAGTATCTACCCAAGAGTTGGAAATAGTATCAGCTTAAATAACACTTGTGTGTATTTGACCATATACTCATATGGAGAATCACTTCCCAGCCATCTTGAAAAACATAAGATAGTATATATGTATGTGATACCTAATTCTTCACAGATACCATTACAAGCCAGCTGCTCCCTGCTTCTAGGACCTGAGAAATAAGCTGAGAGAATCTTGATAGCAAGCAAGTGTTATGGTCTCACAATATATTAGAGTCTAATGCAAATCCATACTCTAAACAAACTCCACACATATATAACCACCACATCATAGCTTAATTTATCTTTTTTAAGAACAAAAATGTATGAAATCATCTTATTTCTCCTACCCCATATCTTTTTATTACGGCTGCAATAAACACATAAAAATGTCAGCCTCACCGTGTCATTATAATATACTGATAAGCACTGACTTGTAGGTAATATATTCCAGAAGTCATATCTCCATGATGGAGACAAAACCACCCATGATATTTTGACCTGGATGGCACAACTTCAATTATATTAAATCCACTTGCTTCATATCTGAGTACCTCCAATGAGTTCTAATGCACATGATTTTCAGCCAGTAGTCTAGTCTATTTTCACACACACACACACACACACACACACACACACACACACACACACACACAGAGAGAGAGAGAGAGAGAGAGAGAGAGAGAGAGAGAGAGAGAGAGAGAGAGAGAGAGATCTATGAAACACAAGAGATCTATGAAACACAAGAATTCCTTGTGTAATCATGCAATTCTGGTGAGGGTTGTATCTACACATGATTTCATGTGCAGACCTGTTTTTGATCTGTTTTTACTCTTAGTGAGGGCTATAAATAATTGTAATGTTCTATATATAGTAGTTAGAAGAATGTATGTGGTATGTCTCTTGCAACCCTTCATGCTTAGTTTCCTCTCTAAGAAATAAACACAGATACAATTCAACTAATTGTGTTTATAGATTTATTTTCTGACAGACATGTTATATATAATATTTAGACATTATGATACCCATTATTTCACCTGTGATAACATCAAGTAATCCCAAGCAAAAATAAATTGCCTTTGAATGTGTTTGAGTGAAGATTTTATCCCTAATATTACTCCAGGGGCTATTAACCAACTTAAAAAGAACTTGTAAAAATTAAGAGTATTTCAAGATGTATGTTTACTGTATAAAAATCACAGGCTGTCAAACTCGATTCAGGAATATCTTCCCATTCTAATTGTTGAAAAAACCATCAATGAAAAGATGGAAGTCTCAGGTTTTACTTATGTAGGCCATGATAAAAACACAGTCTTCTTTTTTTTAAGGACACAAACCTTGATAAAATCAGATGGTTAATAATTTTATCTTGCTGCAATTATACAAGAGAGTATTAAAAATGAGCATGCAGTTTGCTTGCAGAAACATTTTTTGACCTGTAGTTGCACCAGGACATCCATATTCAACTTCCTTAATGTTAGAAATTTAAAAATGTAAAGAAGAAAAAGTAAAGAAGAAGGAATTGAATAAAGGAGAAAAGAAAATGATTGGGATAAAGTAGGAGGAGAGGAATATTAGAACAACTAAAAAAGACAAATTGGAAAATAAAATTAGAAATGAAAATGTGTTTGAGGCACTAAAAAAGGTAAAAGATGAAAGTGTTTAGGAATGCTTGGAAAATACATAAAGAGAAGCAAGTAAAGAAGACAAAAGGCAGCAAAAAGTAGATCCCATGAAGGTACTTCTTATTTTTAGTGGGATGGATATCCACTCATATAGATGTTTGTTTTGTAGCAAGAATTACTGATAAATGGGCAATGGAAGTACAACTAAAGAAATATACATGGTTATCTTGGGATATGTGGGGAATTTTCAGTGCAGTATTATTGCATGTATACATAGAAGAAATTACATTGTCTAACAAATATTTCTTTGATTTGGAAAAAAACATATTTCTCCCACTTGAATGATCCATGATTTCTTCTAGATCTTTATTACAGTGAAGGACTCCTGCTTTTTCTGTAACAAAGTTTGGGCCATCTATTTTTATAATTTCAGATCTTGTGATTACACTGACATAGTGGTAAAACATTATCAAACTCCAGTAATGGATATGTTTGTATTTGTCAAAAATAAAGGAAAATAAAATCATGTTATGATCTTAAAAATGCCGGTGTAACAGATTTAACAAACATCTGCCTGGTGAGCACATATAAAAAAGATATAGTACTTTTAGAAAAGATCAGATAGTATATGATGTGTAGATACATCACTAGAAGAAACCAATTGAATCACCAATCTCTGTCTAGTCTTACAAGTGGCTTACAAAGGTCTAAAAGGCCTTTGAGGACATGATTGGCTAAGGCTCTAACCTAATAATCTTCAACTCTCATGTTCCTTCAATACAACACACTGTGCGTGTGGTGTGTGTGTGTGTGTGTGTGTGTGTGTGTGTGTGTCAGAGAAACAGAGAGAAAGAAAGAGAGAGAGAGAGAGAGAGAGAGAGAGAGAGAGAGAGAGAGAGAGAGAGAGAGAGAGAAGGAGGGAGAGTAAATCTCAATCATTATTTTGGAAAGCTGCACCCTAAAAAGTACCCCCTCAAAAACAAAATAAAACCAAGCAATAACAAAAACCCAAAATTAGTTAATATAAATCCTCCCCTCTGTTCATGCCTTTGCCATTTTGCCTCTTAGTGGATGAAGTCATCTTCCTATTTATACCCTTACCAATAAATGTCTTCAGTGAGATTTGATGTGAGGTGTGATTTTTGTGGTATTCCTTGACTCCCAACTGCCAGTATAGCTTCCCTTTTAAGCTGTAATTATTTGACAATGCTAGCTAAAGGGATGTAACAATGGCATACTGACTATCTGCTGGATGTTTCTGAGGCCTTTACTTTCTTACTCTAGGGTATTGCTTCCCAGTGAATTGATATTTCCCCATCTAGGCCTCTAAAAACCTTTATCATAAAACCTTTGCTCAGTGATATTAGGTACTCATGACTTGGTATATAGTGCCAGAATAAAGGCAATTTGCAAAAGATTTGGAAATAGCCTCATTTGGAGAATTTCTTCCCAATTATTGTGCCAGGAATTGTTGTATAAGATAATTTTATATGATACTAAATACTCCAAATCAATTTTATATATCAGCTGCTCCCTAACTTTTGGGTACTAGAAATGAGAGGAGAGAATCTCACTGAGGATGTCAATAAAATTTTAACATCTCATAGGCTGCCACAGTCTAATTTGTCTCATTTTTCTTAATAAACTTCAATAATATATTACCCATACACTATCTTAATTTGCTTTTTATTAAGGACACAAATCTGTGTAATAATTAGTTTATTTTTTCTTCTCCAAAGTTGGTCATTATGAGTCTTAAACTGAGGCCTGGTAAACTCACTGTAACTTCCTGAGCCTGACTAGAGTTGGCAACCTTTCTTTGACCTAATACTTCTTCATAGGAGTGTGTCAACAAGATCTAATCTAAAACTGTCTCTGTCTATCTGATGGTAATGAAGTGCCAGTCAAGGCAGGCCCAGAACCCAGGAGTCTGAATTTCCTGTGCCCCAGCAAAGCAAGTTGAAAACACCTGGGCCACCAGAACCTGATCCTAGCAGCACTCCCCTGGGTCAAAGATACTGTAAGAGATTCAGTTGTGTCTTGTGTGGCTGGCCCTGCGAAGCCAGTAGCCTTGTCAAGAGAGATATACTAGAAGAAAACACAAACCCATTTTACTAAACAACAGTAGTACAATGAGAATGACTCGCCCAGCACTTTCCAAAGCAACAAAACCCCCAACAAGCTTGCATTATGCTCCAAAATAGGCACCAATCACTTTGTCAAAACAGGACAAAAATGAGTCCTAGATCTGGTGCAAGGAATGAATCACAAAGGATGTGGATGATGCAAGGTGATGTGGAAAATGATGCTCAAAGATGTCATGGGGTTCTCCACTAACTGCCTCAAGACATTCTTTTTTGGAACCTGCCAGTCTAGTGAAAGCCACTTGTGAGAACACAGGGAAGCTCACTATAAATCCTGCAAGAAACCTTCAGGAAAGCTGCAGGAACCTTATGCCAATCTGGACCATAAGGAAGGAGTCTAGACCAAACTTATGGACCTGGGGGCTAGGGGCTGAGTATTGTCCTCTTACTGCCAAACCAGGTTATTTTGAAAGTGGCATCCCACTGCATTCAGAGGTGTAGCATCTATCACCTTGACTCTAGAGACCCAGGTGAATACCCCACCTACCATACCAGCCTTGTTCAAAGCATCCATCCAAGAAGGGGCCTTCCTGACTGGCCCAGGTCTTATAGGGAAGCAGAATGTTTGTGTCACAGAGCACAGGGAACATGGAAAGTGAGGCAGATGACAGAGTGGTTAGATGCACTCTTCTATGTCCAGTAATTTTTACCTGGCAAAAGTCTGGTTTGGCTGGGTACAGTGAAAGGGGCAGGGAGATTTGTGCACTTGTAAGGGATCCAGATTTTCAGGACAGTGATCTCATGGATTTAATGTTCTGATAAGAATGGAGTAAGTCTTGAGGAAACCTTGTCTTCATGCACATAGTGGATGGCCATCTGAGTTCATTTGGATGCTGCTCCATGTTATCTGCAGCAGTGGCCACTGTGGGGCCTGAGATATTAGATATCCATGATTTGTGGTTAACAGCTCCTAGAAACAATAATAATTCCAAGTCAATTGCCCTCTTGCATACAAGGCCCTAACCATCGACTAGGTGTTACAATGTAACCATTATCATATGTTGAACAAAAAAGTTCCCAAGAACAGATATTAGGGCTCGACTTTCAAGTTGCATATCAGAGAAACAAAACTTTTAAAGACACTATATCTTACTTCTACTCATGAAATGGCAGTCCTGTCTCCTGAGATCCTTAGTGGATAGAGGCTCTCAGCTAACATGTTTTAATCTTTATATTTCATTCTCCACCTATCCATATCACAACTATTTCCACCACACTACTTCCTGATTATAGGCAGAAGATCAATGGTAGAGAGATCTCATTTTTGAGAACTATACCTGTGTCAATTAGAGTCAGTGTAACCTTGACCTAACTAAGATCCATCTTAATCATGAGTCCTGGTATTAAAGGTATATGTATATATCATCACCACTTTGAATCTAAAGAAAATATATTTGACCCCCATCTCTGAGGCTTTGCTGTAGGAGAGTCTGGGAACAGTTCAGGTACAATTGCCCCAACAGTCTTATCTGAGATTTCTCTGCATTAGTCCCAAATTTCACATACACATACACACACACACACACACACACACACACACACACACACACACACACACTGTCCCTAGGCAGAACACTCCAAGTACTCTGATCCATAAACCCCCACCCAAAACCTGACCTCTCCCTACCCTATGCCCTAGTGAGCCCACTGTTCCACTTTTTTTGGTTGAACACTGGGGCAGACAGACAGTCCAACCAACAACCTTTTCACCCCCAGGGTTCTTCCTGGATCTGCTCTAAACTAACTAGACTGCCTATCCAGTCAGGACAATCCTGAGTCCCCACCTGCTTGAACGTTGACCCCATCACCACAGCTCTGCTAGAGGAACACTCTGAATCCCTGACTGCCTGACTTTGACCTCAATCAAGGGGCCTCTGCCAGAGACCCACATATCTATGTGGGGCCACACTAAGTTCCCGCCTGCCTGATCTTTGACTCCATTGTAAGGCATTTGATGGAGGACTACCCTGTGTCTTCACCTGCCTGATATTTGACACCCATTGCTAGGCCTCTACCAGAAGAGAGACCTCTCAGAGAGCTGGACTACACAGAGATATAGAGATCAAACTCCTATTCCATCTACACGCACCGAGATTGTTGTATATAAAAAGAGAAACTCCACCAACACCCACTCGAAAAAGCGATGGGAAGACAGCAATACAAGAAAACACCTAACAATAGAAAATCAAGCAGCATGACACCACCAAAATCTAGGGACTGTATACCAACTAGAACTGAATAGGCCAAACAGATGACACTGGACTTTTAATGACTTAAAAGTAACTTCATAAAAAAAATGATAGTAGCCCTCAAACCCTCAAAGACGATATGAGGTATTCTCTTAAAGAAATGCAAGAAAAAAACCAAAAAAATTTACAAAAAATGAACAAATCTCTTAAAGAAGTAAGACACACCAAGAAAAAAACAATCAAACAGAAATATTCAAACAGATCAATAATTGAAAACACAAATAGAGACAATAAAGAAAACACTAACTGAGGGAATGCTGGAAATAAGAAAACTGGGCAAACTATCAAGAACTACAAATACAAGCATAACCAACACAAGTGATCGAAGAGAGAATCTCAGGCACTGAATATAAACTAGAAGAAATAGATTAGTTGACTAAAGAAAATCTTAAATCCAACAAATTCTTAATACAAAATATCCAGGAAATGTGGGACAGTGTGAAAAGTCTAAACCTAAGAATGCTAGGAATAAAAGAAGGTGAGGAAGACCAGGTTAAACGTACAGAAAACATATTCAACAAATTATTGAAGGAAACATTCCTAATATGAAGAAAGAACATGACTATGAAAGTATAAGAATTATACTGAATACCAAGCATACTGTACTAAAAAAAAAGATTCCTCTCTAAATTTGTCAAATAAATGATAGAATAATGTATATATAATTCATACTTGATAACTATTCTTATTGTATATAGATTAAGTTAAATCTTTTTTCATTTATAAAAAAAGGGGAAAATTTTGTGGAAAATTTATTTAAATAGGCAGTTGTAACTAAATCTCTGTCATTCTAATAAAACTCAAGATTCTACATCTAGCATGAACCAATGTGAGACCAGAGAGTTAGAACAGGAACATGATGGGAGATATTATTCTGTAAATATGTTTCTCATACTGGTTTATTAATAAAGCACTGTTGAGCCAATGAGAAAGCAAGATAGGTGGGGCTAGGAGAAGGAGGAAAGAGGAAGTAGTAAGGAGGAGTCTAGGTGTAGACCAGGGAGGAAGGAAGACATTGGCCACAGCTCCCCGATAAGATGACCATGTGGAAATACTTAGATAAGTAGAAATGGGTTAATAATATGGATAGAGCTAGCCCATAAACAATAATGGTAACTGGCCAACAGGATTGTATAAAATACAGAGTCTCTGAGTGTTATTTGGGGCCCACGCACCAGACTAGTGTTGGGCGGGCTGGCGGAAAACCACAAGGTACAGTTGGTGCCCAACGTGGCTATAAGACCTTTCACTTAACACTTGATAAAAGCTTAAAAAGAGATTTTTTTAGAAACAAAGGAACAGAGACTAGCAAGACTTCTTGGTAGCAGCATTTTCTCGGTTGGATTTGTTTTGCTGTAGACAGAGATTTGCTCAGCTCCTTTAAGGGAGGATTCCAAAATTAACATAAGCGGCAAAAAACTGCCTTGTTTTTAAAGAGCTCTGCTAACAATTCATTGGTGTGTATGAGAGCTGCATACACACCAGCTTTACATTGTGTTTTAAAAATCTGCTGACTAGGGAGAGAAAAAGAAACAGGATACAATGGTTTAAAAAAGAAAAAGGAGGTAGAATGGATGGGTGTGGTGGTGTACACCATTAATCCCAGCACTTGGGAGACAGAGCAAACTGATCTCTGTGATTTCAAAATAAACCTGGTATACAGAGAGAATTCCAGGACAGATAAAAGTTACACAGAGAAACCTTGACTCAAAATATGTAAAAATAGAAGTAAAAGAAATAGAGTAATAAAAAATCCATGTAAACTTGGAAAGTACAGAGAAATTTTGGATACTATATGCGATTCTGTTGTCTTTAAATTTTTTGACTGCTAAGAAAATAACAAAACCTGATGAAAGAAATGCTGCTGGACTAATCCAATTTATATATTTTAAAAATGCTTTGACTCAAAAATTTAAGCCTAAGGACAAGTTACTGGGGAAAAGGATTTCTAAATTTGTTTCCACAGAAAATGAAAAGCTTTGGATTCTTTCCAGACTAATGTGGTTTGATCAAGCAAGACCCCCTGAAGCAATGTCTACAGCCAAGATTTGTGCATCTTCTTAGGATCCCCCATGACAGCACCCCCTACCAGCAGGAAGTAGTTTGGAAAGAATGACGCCCAAATTCTCAGATATTGTTTACAAATGTTTGTTTTCATTTAAATGGGCTTGGTTATAAATGGCTATAACCACAAGCAATCTTTTTAAAGGTAAAAAAGGAATTATGGTATAGATATGAATACTTTGCTTTGAAATGGATTTTATTTTATTGATACAATTTAAGGTCAATTTTGTGATATGTATATTTCTCCTCATGTTTAGGCATTGTGTTTATATAGCTCATTGAAAATGTAATGTATAATTTAGTACAGATTATAGAGAGTTATCTATGATAGTCAAAACTTGGAGTTAAGTTAGTTAGGATTTCTAGATATGCAGAGATGTATTTGAGATGAATAGGCATTCTTCAAACCTTTCAAAGACCTGCAGAATATGTCATTTAAAATGGTTTAGGGTTTTCTTGACAGTGAAGCACAACTGCTCCTAGTAACACCACCTGCATCAGAAATGAAGATGAACATTGAAGAAACGTGTAATGAAGTTTGCTTCTAATATGGCGAGACTAACTATTTGGACAAGATACTGCTCTTGTCTAGACTGACTATATTCTAAATAAACTGGACGTGCAGGACCAGAAAAGTGACTGCTGATGCAAGATGGACATTGCTTCAGGATTCCTGCTTCATGGAAGAGGCTGCCTGCCAGACAGTCTACAGGACACAAAGAAAAATGTCTGACAGACTGCTAATACAGGTGGACAGTTTAAAGTTTCCTGCTTTGTTGAGGAGTCTGGAGACACACTATGGCCTATGGGCTGAAGATGGAACATTACAGAAGAACTTCGGGTGACTGACCAGGCAATGAGTTGTCTCTGTCATTTCTAGAGTTTATATATTATCCTTTTGTTATCTTTGAAGGAGTTGAAGACAGATAGTTTTGGTTATAGTTTTCCTTAGTTAGGATTAAAGATAAGTTACATATAAAACTTTATACTCACAAAGATAGGATAGATGATATTTACTTTAAGTCTTACAAAATGTTAATGGACTAAATATTGTTAACTGTGATTCTTATCTTGCTATGTTGAGGTTAAACCCCTTCTTTTTATTTTAGACAGAAAAGAGATGATGTGAAATGTTATTCTGTAAATATGTTTCTCATACTGGTTAATTAATAAAGCACTTTGGCCAATGAGAAATCAAGATAGGTGGGGCTACAAGACAAGGAGGCAGAGAACGCTCTCTTTCTGGCAGAACACAGAGAGTGGAGCATCCAGTTTTAACTGCTGTGTTCATCTGTCTGTGTTGTGAGTTGTTTCTCCCTGAATAAACATCTATTAGGTCTATTTGTTTATCCTGACTCTTATTAAACCACAATAGCAACTGGCTAACATTCTATCTTTGGTGGAATCTAGGAAGCCTGTCTCCTTCTACCATGTGCCAACTAAAAAGCAAAATTATACTAAGCTCCTCTTTTTTATTTCTGTAAAACAGTTGCTAACCTTGCTTCTCGGAGCCTATAGTAATTCTATTTAATTAATACAAAATGAACACATGTACATAGTTAACAAATGCATCATGAAGAAATGCAGCATATCTTTGCCTAGTTAAACTAATATTCCACAAGATTTCCCCATTTTGTCTAAGTAAAAAGAAAGAACTCTAGTATGTATCTACATATCTATATATTATGTATTATGCACCCAAAGCTCTGCACCTAATTTACCCTCTATCATAAATAAAATAAACTGTAACTATAAATATGTACTCTTCAAATTCATCAAAGATTCAATAAGACTATTTTTCCTGAGTAAACAGGAAGGATAAGCCATATCCAAACTTTAGAAACAGCAGAGACAGCTAGCTGTCTGAAAAGTCAACCAAATTCCTGTGCAATTTTGGGACATCCATATTTGGCCTGGAGGTCTAGAAGGTCTGGCAGAGTTTTCTGTAAAGCAGGAATTTGAGGACACTCCATCTTCTTTGGCAAACTTCAGCAATTTTTTTTCATTAAATCCTGCTTGTCTGGTTTTACAGCATAGTGTCAACAGTAAAGGCAAGAGTTTCTTGCATAAATGACTAGTTTTGACACAGTGAAACAAAATCCATATGGAGGTTCTTTTGTGCCATAATCCTTTTATGAAGTAAATTGGTGCTGCCTGAAGCCGTCATGTTTCACAATCATAAAATGATTTAGGTTACTAAACATCTTAAAAGCCATAGTCAGTAGGTCTTTGAAGTGTTTGAAGATCATTTATCTATCTAAATATGTCTGTTTAACCTTGAAAATATACATAATATGACAACCTGTTTCATTATTATAGAAGACTCTCTAGTAACCTATATTTCTTAATTGTACATTTATTTTAAATAAGCTGCATAATTGTAATACTTTAAACAAATGTAGAGACACATATCCAGTACAGCAAAAACAACTTTACATTTGTATCAATACACTAAAGCCCGTGTCAATGTATACCATTTGAGATTAATGTTTCTTTTTATCTTATATTCCCCCTCAATGACGACAAACATCCATAGCGCATCAAATAAAAAATAAATACCCATCCCAAATCTTGTGAATATAAATGTCTTATTTTCTAGACTTCTTCCTGTTGTCTGTTGGCAAAGGCATCTTTAGGAGACCTTCCTGATATTTTACAGTAATTGTCAAGATGTTCAGTGTAAGCTATTTGTTCTTGCTATGTGGAAGCTGTGAGCATAGCTGTCTCTTAACATGAGAGTCATTTTTTTGTATCTAATGTGTTTGCATGTATGCATTTATTTGTCTTTCCACCTTTGTACTTTACAATTATTCACTCACCCACATTCTCCCCATATTTGCAACTGGACAATGTAGTCTAACTGTTCTAAAGTTAGGTGAATGAAGAGAGGCTTATTTTCATTACGGTAAATAGAAAAGGATTAAGGTAGTGGCCATTAATGATATTGTCTTCATTCTGAAAAAAAATAAAATTAGAGCATAGGAAATATGTTTAAATACTCATCAATGTAGTTGAATGTCACAGTGATTCTTTAATTTTCATGTGTACATCCTATAGGCATGTAATTGCTTAATAGATTTGAAAATAAGTATATCTTAAAAAGAGCCTAGCAATTTGGGGGAGAAAAATCAGTGAGGCTATAAGGTTAGTCCATTAGTGGGTGTGCTTATTTTAGCATGTGGAACATGTACTAAAATGTGACAGAATGTTGGGTCATGAATGTTTCCTGGCAACCCTGCTGGAATTCCATATTTCGGTAGCATTGGCCAAAAAACAAAGAGCAGCTTAGATGTAGTGTTATCTATCATTGGATAATTTAATTTCCTAAAATAAGGATCTCATAAAACTGTTAATGACAGAATTAGTAGAAATTGATTCTGCTATCCAAGTCATAGCCAAACCCTGGAAGTAGCCTATTGATATTAATATTACCCAATTCAAGATTACCTATTATCAGGGAATAAAGTCTATGGAGAAATAGTTCAAAGCCTTTTGTTGATGAATATCTTCTTCCCTAAGAAGTAAAACTATGAATTGAGAAGATAAAAAACTCACAATTATTCAACAAAGGATCAGTTTTCCATTTTTAGCTTCCTTCAGAAAGATGTTAATTGATTTGTTAGAGTAGCCCGAGGGATAACTGAATAGCAGTTAATTTCTAATGATGGGGCTTCACAACATCAACTATTGGATATCCTCTTAAACCCTCGAAACACAATGACATTTAATCATTTACACATTTTACTACTCAAATCTGTGATATATAATCAATTATCCGTGAAGTTTAGCACAATTTTGTGAGAGTCAAGTAAGACAATTTGTGGGTGCTGAGTATGGCAGACCATCTCATCCTCTTTTATGTAATTATTTAATTATTAAAATATGACATTAGGAAATCAATAACCAGTCAATTTAGGATCACATTGTGGGAGTCAACTATGCAGGATAATAATTATTCAATTATGTAATTAAGATATTTAAATCAACGATTTAAATTTAATCATAGTTTATAAGTCTTGTATGGAGCCACCTTTGGGAAGTGGATGATGTGATATCAACTTTTTAATTGATTATTTAGTTATATAAAACAATGATTATGTCATTCATGATACCTTGAGTTTGGTGCTACTTTGTTGAATCAATTATGACAGATCATCTAATTACATAATTAAGTTATTTAAATTGATGATAGGAGTTAATATGCAAGATCATCTAGATATTTGTATGATTATTTAAAGACAGCATCCTCTATTCCATGAAAAGTCCAGCCAAGCTCCACTTTGGGGAATTAAGTATGCAATATCATCATATTTTTGATGGTTGAAATTGATGATAATGTCATCCTTCATGACTGAAGTCTGACCATTCTCCACTGCCAGTTAAATGCCAAATCTTTTATTTATTAATTGGGAGACTTAGCGATTACTGACTTATTTAATTATTTAAATGATGATAGCATTATTAATTACACTTAGGGTGCAGTTATCTCTCAGGGATGAGATTAGTAATTTGAATTTGCAGCCAAGGGCACAGCAGACTCTCAATACCATATGCATCACCCAGAGTGCTAGGGATGCTGGAAGATTGAGTCCAGAAGATTCCATGCTGTTCACCCAGAAGAAGTACAAGATCTCCACCAATGTAAACATTGTGGTTGGGGTGTTTCCCTCCCTGCTCTTAATCTACATTAACACATAATTTGTGTTCTAATATGAGAAGGAGAAACAGTGGCACAAGAGTGCCTTCAAAAAGACGTCACCAGGGATGGTGTCCCAGAACATGGATGAGCTGCTGTCAGTTCTGCTGGTGATGCCTCTGCTGCTGATACCAACATTGTAACCATTACTGCTACTCCTGGTGTGGGCTACTCATCACAGCTCCTGCAGCACCACAGCAGAGTCAGTGGCTGATGATTATGTCAGCCTGACACAGTTCATCAGGAAAGAGAGTCTGACTATCTGATTATTAAAGTATTAAATATTAAAATCCATGAAAACAGCATACTTCATGGCATATCATCCCAGGAATTGATGATGCAAAGCAATCCAACTATTTAAATATTTAATCATTTAATTATTAAAATGGTTCATTACATAATCTGTGTTTACTGAAGTTTGGTGCCACCTTGTGGGAGTCGGGGTTTCAGACCATCTAACCATTTGATCATTTCATTATTCAAATCTGTCTTTATCTAATTGAGGAAGAGTGGAGTCTGGATAAACCTTGTTGGATTTAATTGTGGCATGCCATTTCAGTATTTAATTATTTAAATCAATGATGTTATCATTTTGTTATTTTCCTAGTGGTGAATTATGAGACATTGTCTAATTATTTAATCATTTTATTGTTCAGATCTATGATTAAATAATCAATGATCTATTGAGCTTTGCCCAATATGGTAGGAATCAATTATAAAACATCATCCAATTATTCATTTTTTAATATTTAATTATTAAAATCTATCATTGTTTATTCAGTGTTCGCTGGAGTTTGGAGCCTCCTTATGGGATTCAAATGTGCCAAACCATCACAACATCTGATGATATAGTTATTTAACTATAAAATTTGGTCTTTAAATATTTAAGAACAGTGGAGTTTAGTTCCACATTATGGAATCAAGTATACAAGATCATCTAATTATATAATTAAATTATTTAAACTGCCAATGACCTCATGGACCACAAGTCAGGTTTGGCGTCAGATTGTAGGAGTTGATGATGTGCCATCATTTCATTACTCAGTTATTTAGTCATTTAAATAGATCATTAAATCAGTCATGATACCTCGAGTTTTGTGACACCTTGTGGAAATTAATGCAAGGCCATCTAATTATTTATTTATTTAATTGTTGATATAACTCATTATTACAGAAAGATTTCAGTCTGACTTTACCATGTGAGATTTAAATATGCAACACCATAAACACCATATAATTATTCAATTATCTTATAATTATATATTAATTATTTAAATCAATGAAGATGTTGTTTATCCCCTTGTTCTTCTTACTTAACTTTTCTTTTTTATCTATGTTAAGACCTGTACTATAATTATTTTAGTATGCCTTTGGTAAATATTTTTATTTGATAGGCTATTATTTTTTATTTTTGTTTATTGTTCCATAGAACTAAGTGTTTATTTTATTGATTCCTTTGTGTAATTAATTCATATAAGATTTTGTGAGTATTGCCTCAATATTTTTTGTTTTTGTAGGGGTAAAGATTAAAGAACAATTAAATTGTGTTCTTAACATACTCTAAAAAGAGAGAGAGAGAGAGAGAGAGAGAGAGAGAGAGAGAGAGAGAGAGAAGAAGATGAAGAAGAAGAAGAAGAAGAAGAAGAAGAAGAAGAAGAAGAAGAAGAAGAAGAAGAAGAAGAAGAGAGTTTGAGCCTAACCAAACATTGTTTTTACATGACCTGGAGCTGCAGCATGGAGCCCTATAAGAACTCCCCTACATACCAACTTATCTCTCCATGAAAAGCTTGGGATAACCATCATAACTGTTACTGTTATCTCTCTGTCACTGTTTATGTGTTCTTGCAGAACTAAATTCATATTTAGTAAGTGCAAAGAGCATTATCCCAGACATGCAGACATCCACTCCCCCCACACACAGGAATAGAGAGAACAAGAGAGAGAGAGAGAGAGAGAGAGAGAGAGAGAGAGAGAGAGAGAGAGAGAGAGAGAGAGATGTTCTCAGGTCCCATATAAATCCCTGGGTTGACTGTAGAAACTTCTCTAAGTATTGCAACAATTCTAACAGCTGAGATGATACCTGTACAGGGCAAAGTAGGATAATGTGCATTTCAACATTTGACCCTCAGATTTCTCCCTGTGTTTAAGGCAATATGAGCTAGTTAGGATAACAAAGGACTTTGCAAACTGCATGTGTGTCCTGTTTTACAGTGAGAAAATCTGTCAGGGAAGGTGTCAGCAGTGACACCTGGCCTGGCAGAGATGGTAACTACAGGCCTGCTAGGCCTCATTTGGTAACCATTCAGTTTACACAGAACTCTTACAACATCTATTTGGATTCACCCTTAGTAACCACACTGGCTCTTATGATTATTACATATAAGGTATACAAAAACATGTTGCATATGATCATGAGGGTTGTGCCACCCAGACACCTTGTAGGGTACTGGGGATGTAGCTCAAGACCAGAACTATTTGAACAGGTCTCAGTTGCTGAATTACACCTGCAAAAAAGTATGCCTTGCCTAAAAGAAACCAAAGGAAAGTCAGAAAGAAGACCTGGCAGATGAGAAGTATAAATTATCACAAAAAGAAGTTAATGTTATGGCAGATATTTAGCCACAATAGCTTCATGGTGTTGAGACCCTGAGAATAGATGAGAGATGCTGGGCAGTGTCAATGTTTTCTAGAAGTGAGCCTTGGCTGTGGCTGAGGATAATTAGGCTAAATTAAATTGGTTTTTTTTTTTTTTTGAGTAGCCTTGTGTGCAGTATGTGGAATGGCAGCCTGGAAAAGTCTCCATATGGAGCCAGATACATCCCAGGATTCAGAATCCATGCAAAGATTTCCCTTGGTTGTGTCAAACACAGCAATTCCAGGACCCAGGAGCCCAAATTTCTTGTGTCGCTGCAAGGCAAGTTAAAGACACCCAATCTCAGTCACAAGGACCCTGATCCTCTAAGGCTACACTATGGGTCAAAGATACTGCAGGAGGTCCACTTATGTCCTGTGGGGCCTGCACTGGTAGCCTGTCCCTGGGCAGCCTGTAACCTTGTCCAGACGGGATATGCTAGAAGGAAACAAAACCATTCTAAGCAATGGCAGTAGTTCACTGAGTATGCCAAATATTAAAGCCATGAGTGCACTCTCTTGGCACATTCCAAAACAACAAAATCCCCAACCAGCATCTATTATGCTCCAACATAGGCACCAAACAACCACTTGGCAAAAAAGTGCCAAGAATTGTTATGAAGACCTGATGCAAGGGATGGATCCCAAAAGACGTGGAGGATCCAGGATGGGGTAGAAAATGGGGCTCACATACATCATTGGGTCCTGCACTGTTCTGCACTGTTCTATTCTTTTGCCTCTTGCAAGTCCAGTGAAGAACACTTGTGAGGTCCCAAGGGGCTCACAGGCAAGCCTGCAGAAGACCCTAAGGAAGCCTAATGGAAATCCATGCCAATGTGGACCATATGGACAGAGTTTAGAAGACTCAGCACATGTTCTCCCCTCAGGACCTGACAACTGAGTGGATTTGATAACTAATTAACAGCTAGAGTGAGTTTGTAGACATCAGTGGACTTGGAGTATCAGTTTTCAGCTAGGAAGGAAGATAGGAAATGAGCAAATATAAGTTTGTCTCTTTCTGTATATAATGCTTAGTCTCCTGAGCTATCATGACTTGGTTTCCATAGAAAGCACAGGCTCTAAAAGAAATGGGACACTGTGCTTTATGTTTCACCTTGGTCAGAAATTCTAGAGATACACTTGTCTTAGTAAATTGTAATATCTTTGGGGTCCATAGATCTTAAATCTCTATGCAATGGTTCTTAGTCTTTCCAGATAAAGGAACATGACTTCAAATTTATAACCTTACAAGAAAATCAAAGAAATATAATGGCTGTATCAGTAAGAAAATTCCACTTAAGGTGGCATTTTGCCTAAATATCTAAGATGTCTTCACTATGCATTCAGTCAAAGGATCCCTTGCTTTTCAAATCCCCCATTCATCTTCCTACCACAGATCTTCAAGATGGCAAGGCACGAGTTTGGTCAATGGTGTCCAGAAAATTTTTCTCCAGCTTGATTCCCTAGACTGGTATTGGCATTGAAGTTATACAAGATTCTCATTTACATCAAACTTTGGCACGCACCCACTGCAAATTGCATTACTACATTCCTGAGGGTATATACATGCATCCTGTAGGGAACCTCATTCTTTGTTGTCAGAGAGTCTGGAAAGCTCATGACAAAGCTCACTGACACTGGGACAAGATTCTGATACAAAGACCTCACAGTAAGCAACAGAAATATATTGACATGGACAGTGTTGCCAGACATGAAACTGGTATCTGTACATCAAATTTACTGGTAGGTGCATTGATTACAATCGTCAAAGTTTTTATTGACATTGTGTATCTATGACTTTGAGGGCAGCAGATAGATGAAGTTGGATAGCTGTCTCATTGGAGATAAACACCCTCTGCATTTTCCCCATTCTAGTATGAGATGGATTAAAACTTGGGGAAAGAGAGTAAGAGGGAGAGGGGGAGTATTGGAGGGAGGAAGAGAGAGGAAAATGGGACCCACATGTAAAATTTTCGAATTATATTACTAATAAAAAAGAAAAAAGAGAAAGTTAACAATGGTACACTCAATTTTGAGAGATATCTTTGAGTCTTTTCATTTTGTTAATACATGGTTTTACTTCTTAGAAAGGAGGATATTCATTAAAGTCTTTGACTTTTTTTCACAATTTATTCCATTAACTTACATACTCTTGACTTGGGTAATGCTGATAATTGAAGGACAAGTTACAGGTCTTTGGTGCTGCTTTCTTTTGAGAATCACATTCCATATATGCTGCCCTTAGAGCTTGTACAGGACAATTATCTTGAGATAGTAAATTATGCAGTCATAACACAGCATCTCAGATATGCTTTCTTCTTAATACCACACTATGGGAAGACAGAATTCCACCAGAGTTGCCAGGAAACAAGGTAGCATTCTGTAACACCCTACTACCCAACACAACCCACATGATATATTAATTTATTTTCTTCCCAAACTGCAAGTTTCTATGTGAATTATACTTTATTTCCATTCTCCTAACAAACAAGTACATGAGTCTAATAAATTACACATGAAAGTCAAAGCATCACATTTCAAGTCAATTCGGTTGATGAATATGAATAGTCATGTTTCCACAATAAACATATTACCATTCTTGTGACTCTACCTTGTTCAATTTCTTTTTGACAATGGTGAGTGTCAGGCAATATGAGTTCTAACTCTAATGCAGAAAGTGAATTAGTGGAGTTCATTCTATATGGAAAGATACCTAGTTTAGCATAGACATAGAATTTTGTGAGGTACAGAGATGTCTAGGACTTGCCTCACATGGATGATGGAACCAAATTAGTAAACATCCTAGAAGGTGTTACCCTGCCAAGAAATAGAGGAGAGGTAGCAGAAGCAGAGGAGATGAGTTATGGGAAACCGTAATTCTAATGTTAAAAAAAATTACTAAAAAAACAAAAACAAAAAAACAAAAAATAGAACTAACTACCACAGATAACTAATAACCTTTAATATCAATGGGCATAATATACCTATAAAAAAGTCACCAGATAATTAAATGGGCATAAAGCATATCTACTTCTGCTACATTCACACAACCCACTTCAAATTCAAAGACAATTACTACCACATTATATAAGGTTGGGAAATGATTTTCTAATCACATGATCATAAGAAATAAGCTGGCAAAGCTATTATAATATCTAATTAATTGGGCTTCAGTATAAAATTTTCAAAAGAAATGGAGAAGGATATTTCATGTTCAGCACAGGATAAATACTCATGCCCCAAATAAGGCATCAACCACAATAGTAAAAGAAACAATACTAAAGCTTAAATCTCAAAACATAGCCCACACTATAACAGTGGGAGAATTCTAAACCCCATCTCACAAGCTGATAGGCATTACAGAAGAAAAGTTAATAAACAAATAAGGAAAGTAATCAAAATTATGATTCACATTGACTGACAAGGTCTATAGAACATTCCCCCAAAACAAAAAAAGAGTCTACTTTCTTCACAGCATGCCATTTCATGAAACCATCTCTAGGACTGTATAATTACTCAGAAACAAAGTAAAAGCTAACAGGTACAAAAAATAAAAATAACCCTCACAACTTAAGGGATCACAATAACTAAACAAAAGTTCAAATTACAGAAAGCCCACAAACTTATGGAAATTACACAAATACAACTGAATTGAAATGGGCACAGGAAAAGATAATGAAAATGAAAAAAACCTAAATATTTTCTAGAATTCAATATAAAATTATACACATCAAACACAAGCTTATGGAGCACTATAAAATACTGCTAAGAAACTGCTAAGAAGGCAGTTCATAGAACTAACAGCCTCGATAAGAACCTGCAGATACAAGTGAAAGGAAGGCAATTTCAGACAAGTCTTGTTCATGAATATTGATGAAAAATACTCAATAATCTCAGACAAACTGAATACCAATTTGTTCAATGGTACCGCCTACATTCTCTTCTATGAGGTTCAGTGTGGCTGGATTTATGTTGAGGTCTTTGATCCATTTGGACTTGAGTTTTGTGCATGAAGATAGACATGGGTCTATCGGCAGTCTTCACACACAATCATCCAATTGTACAGAATCATTTGTTGAAGATGCTTTCCTTCCCCCATTTTATTCTTTTAGCTGTTTTGTCAAAAAAACAGATCTGTGAGTTAATATTGGGATTTTTGATACAATTCCTTTAGTCTACCTGTCTATTTTTGTGCCAATACCAACCTGTTTTCAGGACAATAGCTCTGCAGTAGAGATTAAAGTCAGGGATGATGATGCCTCCTGAAGTTCTTTTATTGTACAGGGTTGTTTTGGCTATCGTGGGTCTTTTGTTTTTCCATAAAAAGTTGATTAGTAACCTTTCAAGGTCAGTGAAGAATTGTTCTGGGATTTTAATTGGGATCCATTGAATCTGTAGATTGCTTTTGGCAAGATTTCCATTGTTACTATATTTACTTCCTATCCACAAGCATGAGAGATCTTTCCATTTTCTGGTATCATCTTTAATTTCCTTAAAGCCACATTTCTTATTGTATATGTTGTTCACATGTTTGGTAAGCATTACCCCAAGATACTTTATGTTGTTTGTGGCTATTGTAAGGGCTTTCTCAGCTTCTTTGTCATCTGAATAAAGTAGGGCTACTGATTTTTTTATTTTATTTTGTATCCTGCTAGTTTGCTGAAGGTGTTTATCTGCTGTAGGAGTTCCCTGGTATAGTTTATTGGGTTGCTTATGTAAATTATCATATCATCTACAAATAGAGACAGATTGACTTCTTTCCAATTTGGATTCCTTTAATCTCCTTTTGTGTCTCATAGCTTTAGTTAGAACTTCAAGTTCAATATTGAAGAGAAATGGAGAAAGAAGACAGCCTTGTCTTGTTCCTGATTTTAGAGGAATTGCCTTAAGCTTCTCTCCATTCAGTTTGATGTTGGCTATTGGTTTACTGTATATTGGTTTATAATGTTTAGGTATGTTCCTGTTATCCCTGATCTCTCCAAGACCTTTATCATGAAAGGGTGTTGAATTTTGTTGAAGGCTTTTTCAGCATCTAGGGAGATGATCATGGTTTGTCTTTTTCAGGTTGTTTACATGGTGGATCACGATGATAGATTTTTGTAGGTTAAATCATCCTTGCAACCCAGGGATGAAGCCTACTTGGTCAGGGTGGATGATTTCTCTGATGTATTCTTGGATTCGGTTTGCCAGTATTTTATTGTGCATTTTTTGCCTCGATGTTCAACAGGGATATTGGTCTGTAGTTTTCTTTCTTAGTTGTGTCTTTGTGAGGCTTGGGAACCAAGGTGATTATAGCATCATAGAAAGAGTTTGGTAATGTGCTTCTGTTACTATTGTGTGGAACAATTTGTGGTGTACTGGTATTAGCTCTTCTTTGAATTTCTGGTAGAATTCTGCACTGAAGCTATCTGGCTGTGGACTTTTTTTTTGGTTGGAAGGCTGTCAATGTCTGCAAGTATTTCCTTGGGGGTTATATGTCTATTTAAGTTGTTTGTCTGTTCTTGATTTAATTTTGGCAAGTGATAGTTATCTAGAAATTTGTTCATTTCCTTTAAATTTTCAAATTTTGTAGACTACAGGTTTTCAAAGCATGACCTAAAAACTATCTCGATTTCCTCTGTGTCCCTTGCTATGTCCCCATTTTTGTTTCTGATTTTGTTAATTTGCATGTTTTCTCTCTGCTTTTTTTGTTAGTTTGGATAAGCATTTGTCTATCTTGTTCATTTTCTTGAAAAACCAACTCTTTGTTGCATTGATTTTTGTATTGTTTTGCTAGTTTCTATTTTATTTATTTCAGCCCTCAAATTGATTATTTCCTGGTATCTACTCCTCAGAGGTGAGTTTGCTTCTTTTTATTATATGGCTTTCAGTTGTACTGTTAATTCTCTTATGTGACTATCCTCTGATTTCTTCATATGGGTACTCACTGCAATGAACTTCCCTCGTAACACTGCTTTCAAGGTGTCCCATAAGGTCAGATATGTCATGTCCTCATTCTCATTGAATTTTAGAAAGTCTTTAATTTCTTTATTTCCTCTTTTACCCAGGTGTTATGCAATTGCACATAGTTCATTTTTCATGAGTTTGCAGGGTTTCTGCAATTTGTGTTGCTGTTGAATTCCCATTTTAAAGCATGGTGTTCTGATAAGATACAGAGAACTATTTCAATTCTTTTGTATCTGTTGAGGTATGTTGTGTTACCTACTATGTGGTCGATTTTTGAGAAGGTTCCATGTGAAGCAGAGAAGAAGGTATATTATTTTGTATTTGAATCGAATGTTCTATAGATGTCTGTTAAACACTGTTGATACATAACTTCTGTTAGACAGGAACACCAATCAGAAACTCAACAAAGATACAAAAGAGATAGATATCTTGGTGGAGATGGTTATTAGGGAGTTAGGGAGCAAAGTTATGCCAACATAATTTTATGGAATACACAAATATGATTCCACATTAATCTTCTTATATAGTGTAGTGGATGTATAAACTCTCCAACTCTAGTAATAAGGTGATAACTACCTATTTGTCAATAGAGTACATTTATGAAATAACTGATGTAACAGATGCAGAGATCAACATTTGATTTGGTTTTTGTTGCTTGGTTTGTTTGTTTGTTTGTTTGTATTTTGGAGCACAGATGTCCATATTGACTGGAAAACCTCCATAAATATTTGCCTATACTTATGTGAACTCACAGACCATGGACTCACTGCTATGGTGCCAAGATTGAAACAATATAAGCCCTCTGTGTGTGAATGATGTATTGTATCTTCATGTGATTTTCAGATCCTAGAAGTAGAACCAGACACCAATATGACACATGATCCAGCTCTTTTAAACCAATTTCCCATGTTGTTATGACTCACAGAGCACTGAGGCAGAGGCAGGGACTAGAATCAATGAACAAGACCACTCAAAATACAGCAGCTAAATAATAATATGTATGAGTGCATGAACATTAGCAGTTATGTGGTGTAGAGACCATCCAAGTGCTGTACCTTAAAGATGGTGCTGGCTTCTACCTTCCACCTCCACAAAGGTGAGTGCTCTCTGGCTCTTATTTGGTTAAGTCTGTGCAGCCTGTCTGCTTCAGCGTTAGAATAGCCTATCTGCAGGGTCCACGTAGCTCACTGGGGTTGGTTATCACAAGTGTATTTAAGCCTGTGCAGGGGTACCCTGGGTTCCCATGGGTCAGAAGAACATGTTTCAAGGATCATGATTACAACTGCATGAAGGAGGTCTTCCCGGAGTAGCAACGTCCTTGCTGGCAGGGGTAGGCATGCACAAATGGAGGCCTGTAAGGGGAATTTTTCAGATCAGAATTTCTTGCAGTCAGGACAGTGCTGGCAAGTTCTCAAGGTAAGTTGGGACCAAATTTATGGCCCTCAGTAAAGAGGCGATAAAGTCTTCCTTACGGAGCAATAAAGTCCCAGGTAAGTTGGGACCAAGTTAAAGACCGCAGAAATGAGCAGCAATAAAATCTCAGGTATTGAGCAAGAGATTGTAAGGAACTAAAAGTAAAATTTTCAAAATGGGAACTTCTCAGTCTCATCCAATTTTTCTGGCTCTTCAGGAGCTACTTTTGTCAAAGAAACTTAAGATAAAGAAAAGCACACTAGAAAGATTCCTCAGAGAGTGCGATGCCATTGCACCTTGGTTTGCAGTTTCAGGAGACCTCACGCTAGCTTGCTAGGACAAATTAGGCAGGGATCTTGATTTTACTAGAAAACATGGGACACTAAAATCTGGAGTCTGACCTGTTTGGAAGTTATTGCGAAGCTGTATTGAACACCAGAGGTACTGTAAAGAGGCAATGGAAAAAGGGAAAGCTGACTAGAAATGATGCAAGAAGAAAGATCAGAAGAGGTTGAGAGCACAGGAGAGTCAGGTATGGATGAAACAGATTCTGAGGAAGAATTGCAAGCCCTCATAGAAAAGGTTCAGAAACAATCCTAAGGGGCATAGGGGGAAGGGAGAGGAGAAATGGTGATGTGGGTAGGGGAAGGGCCCTCCTGGAACAATGCCTTCAGTGCCTTCTCCTGATCAGAGTGAGGAAGGGTGGGGCCGAGTTATGGGTCGTTCCTTTTGCCCTGAGGTCTGGAAAGCCATACAAAATGACTTAAGTCTTGAACAATTAAATCAGATTGCCATAAACGCATTGAAGTCATTACCCAATAAGGGAGAGGTGAGTGGTAACCTCACTAAGATACTGCAAGGCCCAATGGAACAATTTTCAGATTTTTATGGCCTGTTTGCTAGAGGCTGCAGGGACAGATTTTGGCATTACAGCAGCCATAGTTGCAACTATCTCTTTTGCAGTTGTGAATTCAGTCAGGGTGGCTGTGGCAGTGAGCACATTGGTGCAGCCAGCCTGTAAACTAAATGAGTTGTCCAAGAATATGGCTACTACCTTAGATGCCCAATACACAATTGGTGCTCAACTAAAAGGAGGTTTAATGATTGTAAACCAAAGAATTGATCTGGTGCAGGAGCAAATAGATACCTTGTGGCAGCTGTCCCATTTGGGATGTAAATTGAAGTATCCAGGTTTGTGTGTTACCAGCATTCAGTATGAGAAATTTACACATGCTGTTAATTTGTCACAACAGTTGTCTAGCTATCTTTTAGATAATTTTTCTGCTGACTTTGATGACTTGATGGTACAGCTGCAAATGGCCATCATTGCAGTAAATTCAACACATGTGGATGCGGGATTGGCTGCCGCATTTTCATCATGATTTGCCATCACCATGGATCATCTGAAAGAGTGGGCAGGAATGAATCCATGGCTGTCCTCTTGTTGCTTATCTCCTTTGTGGGCCTGTAGTGCATTTGCAAGATGAGGTTTGCTCAGAAGCAGTATACAGCTATGGTTTTCCAGGCATTTATAATCATTGAGGCAGGACAGTCTCCCCAAGCATGGCTTGCAGTCATGAACAAGTATTGATCCTTCATGCTCAGGTTGTATGGCTTAGCATTGCACTCCGAGTAGCTCTGAAAGTGAGAAACTCCAAGAAGGGCAAGTTTGGTTGCCTGTGGGTTGGTGTTCGAGGCCCCTTCTCCAGGAAAAACATACCAGATGGGTGTGGCATTGATGTGGCTGACTACCAGGATTCAGGGTCATTACAATGTCCACTGCTTTACTAGAGACCAGACCACTACCCTTGCCTGTTGCGTTATTAAAACAAAAAGGGGGAACTGTAGAGAGCCGTGTAGTGCCACACCTTAAAAATGATGCTGGCTTCTGCCTTCCACCTCTGTAAGGGTGAGCGCTCTCTGGCATAAACAAGTAAACAAGTCTTTATTTGGTCAAGTCTGTTCAGCCTGTCTGCTTCCACATTAGAATAGTGTTACGGCAGGTCTCCCCGCTGGCCTCCCGGTCCTGCTGCCACGTGGGCCCACAGCCGCACCAGCCCCAAATAACACTCTTAGACTCTGTATTTGATACAATCCTGTTGGCCAATTACCATTACTGTTTATGGGCTAGCTCTGTCTTAATCATTAACCCATTTCTACTTATCTAAGTATTTCCACGTGGTCGTCTTATCGGGGAGCCGCGCAGCAGGCGTCCTGCTCCTTCCCTTGGCTACATCTTGACTCCACCTACTACTTCCTCTTCCTCCTCCTAGTCTCCTAGCCCCACCTATCTAGTTTTCTATTGGCCACAGGGCTTTATTAACAGTATGAGAAACATATATACAGAATCACATCTCCCATCATCTCCTCTTTTCTGTCTAAAGTAAAAGAAGGGGTTTAACCTTAACATAGCAAAATATAACATACGATAGTTATCAAATAAGAGTCACAGTAAACAATATTTAGCCCATTAACATTTTGTAAGACTTAAAGAAAATATCATCTATCCTATCTTTGCGAGTCTAAAGTCCTATATGTAACTTATCTTTAATCCTAACTAAGGAAAACTATAACCATAACTACCTGTCTTCAACTCCTTCAAAGACCACAGAAGGATAATATATAAACTCTAGAAATGACAGAGACAACTCATAGCCTGGTCAGTCACTCGAAGTTCTTCTGTAATGTTCCATCTTCAGCCCATAGGCCATAGTGTGTGTCCAGACTCCTCAACAAAGTAGAAAACTTTTCTCTGTGTCCTGTAGACTGTCTGGCTGTCTGGCAGCCTCTTCTATGAAGCAGGAACCCGGTAGCAATGTCCGTCTTGCATCAGCAGTCATCTTTTTGTGGGTCCTGCATGTCCAGTTTCTACAACATAAAGTCAAACAGTCCAGAAGAGCAGTACCTTGCCCAAATGGCTAGTCTTGCCATATTAGAAGCAAACTCCATAATGTGTTTCTTTAATGTCCATCTTCCTTTCTTCTGTAGGTGGTGTTACCAGGAGCAGTTGTGCCTCCCTGTCAAGAAAAACCCTAAACCATTTTAAATGCCATATTCTGTAGGTCTTTGAAAGGTTTGAAGAATGCCTATCCATCTCAAATACATCTCTGCATATCTTGAAATCCAAACTAACTTAACTCTAAGTTTTAAGTATCATAGGTAACTCTCTATAATCTGTACTAAATTGTACATTACATTTCTAAATGAGCTATATAAACACAATACCTAAACAAGAGGAGAAACATACATATCACAAAATTGACCTTAAATTATATCAATAAAAGAAAATCCATTCCAAAGCAAAGTATTTATATCTATACCATAATTCCCTTTTTACCTTTAAAAGATTGCTTGTGTCATTAACCAGTTATAATCAAGCCCATTTAAATGAAAACAAACATTTATAAACAATATTTGGGAAGTTGGGCGTCGTTCTTTCCAAACTACTTTCTGCTGGTAGAGGGTGCTGTCATAGGGGTCCAAAGAAGACGCAGAAATCTTGGCTGTAGTCTGCAAGGCTTTGTCTCAACTGCTTTGAATGTTGGATCACCTGGGGAGTTGTTTCAGGGGGTCTGGCTTGATCAAAACACATAAGTCTGGAAAGAATCCATAGCCTTCCATTTTCTGTGGAAACAAAAATAGAAATCCTTTTCCCCAGTAACTTGTCCTTAGGCTCAAATTTTGGAGTCAAAGCATTTTTAAAATATATAAATTGAATTAATCCAGCAGCATTCCTTTTATCAGTAGTTGTTATTTTCTCAGCAATTAAATAATTTGAAGACAACAGAAGCGCGTATAGTATCCAAAATTTCTCTGTGTTTTCCATCTTTACGTGGCTTTTTTATTACTCTATTTCTTCTACTTCTATTTTTACATATTTTGAGACAGGGTTTCTCTGTGTAACTTTTATCTGTCCTGGAATTCACTGCATACCAGCTTTACTTTGAAATCACAGAGATCTGCTTGCCTCTGTCTGCCGAGTACTAGGATTAATTCTACTTCCTTTTTTCTTTTTTAAACCATTGTATCCTGTTTCTTTTTCTCTCCCAAGCCAGCATATTTTTAAAAACACAGTGTAAACCTTTATTGCAGCTCTCCCACATACCAACGAATTGTTAGCAGAGCTCTTTAAAAGCCAGGCGGCTTTTTGCCGCTTATGCTAATTTTGGAAACTTCCCTTAAAGGAGCCGCGCAAATCTCTGTCTACAGCAAAACAAATCCAATCAAGAAAATGCTGCTACCAAGAAGTCTCTGTTCCCTTGTTTCTAAAAACTATTTTTTAAGCTTTTGTTAAGTTTTAAGCGAAAGTTCTCAATCCCACTTCTGACACCATTATGTTACGGCAGGTCTCCCTGCTGGCCTCCCGGTCCTGCTGCCACGTGGGCCCACAGCTGCACCAGCCCCAAATAACACTCTTAGACTCTGTATTTGATACAATCCTGTTGGCCAATTACCATTACTGTTTATGGGCTAGCTCTGTCTTAATCATTAACCCATTTCTACTTATCTAAGTATTTCCACGTGGTTGTCTTATCGGGGAGCCGCACAGCAGGCTTCCTGCTTCTTCCCGGGCTACATCTCGACCCCGCCTTCTACTTCCTCTTTCCTCCTCCTAGTCTCCTAGCCCCACCTATCTAGTTTTCTATTGGCCACAGGGCTTTATTAACAGTATGAGAAACATATATACAGAATCACATCTCCCATCAGAGTAGCCTATCTGCAGGGTCCATTAGCTCACTGGGGTTGGTTAGCTCAAGGGTATTTTAGCCTGTGCAGTGGTCCCCCATGTTCCCGTGGGTCAGAAGAACATGTTTCAAGGATCCTGATTAAAACTGCATGAAGGAGATCTTCCTGGAGTCGTGTCTTCTTTGCTGGCGAGGGCAGGTGTGCAGGACAATGTGGACTCTAAGTTAAAATCTAGACCACAGTACAAACTGTATGTCCAGTTGGCAATTGATAGAATGCGTCAAAGCTTTCAGAAACCATTATAGAAAATATATTTTGCTTAGGCTACATTAATAAATAAAAGAATTATACTGGGTAATGGTGAACAGCTTTAATCCTAGCATTTTGTAGGCAGGTGCTGTCAGATCTCCATGGGTTTGAGGATGGAATGGTCTACAAAGTGAAATTCAGGGGAGGTGCCAAAGCCACACGAAGAAACTCCATGTTCAAAAACAAAATGAAAAAGAAAAAATAGAAACAAATCACACATGAACCTCTGCCTAAACTAAAATTTAAGCATGTATCCGAAGTAAGGTAACAATAGCAAACTTACTCTTTCATGGACACTGAGAGTTTGTATTTGATATAATGCTGTTGGCCAGGTAGTTTCATTTCTTATTGGCTAGACCTGTCTTAATGATGAACCCATTTCTACTAAGTATTAGTAGGTGCTGTTGTTGAATACTTACTTTAATCAGTGTGACCACTTAAGATATGAGGGATTACAAATAATGCTGCTATGAACATAGTTGAGCACATGTCTTTGTTGCATGGATGTGGGTCATTTAGGTATATACCTAAGAGTGGAATTGCTGGGTAACCCATTTTCCCGAGGAATAGCCATATTGATCTCCAAAATGGCTGTACGAGTTTGCACATCCTTTCCAGCATAAGTTGTCATTGGTGTTTCTAATTTTAGCCATTTTAGCAGGAGTAAAATGGTATCTCAAAGTTGTTTTTATTTGCATTTCCCTGATGTCTAAGGATGTTAAACATTTTCTTAAGTGTTTTTCAGAATCTTTATTTCCTCTATTTAGAATTCTTTCTTCAATTCTGTACCGCACTTTTTAATAGGGCTATTTGGTGTTTTGTTGACTAGTTTCTTGTGTTCTTAGTATATCTTGGATATCAGCCCTTTGTCAGATATAGGATTGGTAAAAATTTTTCCCAGTCTGTGGGCTGCTGTTTGGTCTTGCCTGGAAGCAACATAGATGCCCCTCAACTGAAGAATGGATAAAGAAGATATGGCACATCTACACAATTGAATACTACTTTGCAGAAAAAATAACGGAATCTTGAAATCCGCAGGCAAGTGGATGGAATTTGAAGAAACCATCCTGAATGAGGTAACCCAGTCACAAAAAGAGGAACAGGGTATGTACTCACTCATATATGGAATTGAGACATAGAGCAAAGGATCACCAGCCTATAATACACACCACCAGATGAACTGTGATACAAGATGTATTCTAAGAGATTCATATATGGTCCCTCACAAAAGGGGGAAGGCACAATTCCCCCAGAGCACATGGGAAATGGAGGGGCAGTGAATGGAGAGAGAACTAGGAGAGGGAGAAGGGGAGGAGAGGAAAATACGTATGACTAGATAGAGTCAGGATGAGATGGGGGGCATAAAAGAGGGAGCGATTACTGGTTTGAAGAGAACACTGAACCTAAAGAAAGGTCTAGAGAACTAAAGACTGACTCCAACTAATAAGTCGAGCAACAGTGGAAAGGCTACCATAAATGCCCTTCCCTGATAGCGAGGTCATCAACTAAATTATCCACCATCATGGAGTCCTCATCTAGTACCTGTTGGAAACAGAAGCAAACACCCATAACCAAACACTGAGTTGAACTAGAATCCAGATTCAGAGAGAGAGAGAGAGGACAAGAACCAGGTTGCAAAAACTCACAAAGACAGCTGACCTGAACAAGGAGGAGCTTGGGCCCCTCATACTCATGGCTAGGAACCCAGCATGGGAATGACTCAGACCCCCTGAACATGGGTCTCAGCTAGAAGAACTGAGCAGTCTGGGGGACCTCAGACTGTAGAAACAGGATCTATTCCTGGTGCACAAAAGGACCTTGTGGACACATCCCCCTTGGAGGGATACCCCCTTAACCTAGAGACAGGAGAGAAGTCCTAGTCCCTACTTCAAAAGATTTGACAGACTCACGACCCAACCTGGATAGCATAGCCCTACAAGTGGAATGGGGGTGGGGGGATGGGAAGGGAGGGTGGCCAGGGTGCATATCACAGGGGAAAGAGGGTAAGATGGAGCGAGCGAGGTTCAGAGGGAGGAAGGTAGGGGAAACTGGGATCCACTTGTAAAATTTTTAAATTATATTATTATTAAAAGAAGAAGGAAAAATGCTGCTTGATGTTTTATATATATATATATATATATATATATATATATATATATATATATATACCACTACAGCCATGATTTCTACATCTTAGGATTCTTCCATGACAGCGGCCACTTTCAGCAGGAAGTAGCTTCAAAAGAACAATGCCCAAATTCCCAAATATTATTCATAAATGTTTGTTTTCATTTAAAGAAAGGCATGTATAATTATGTCCAGCATAAAATAAATAAATGTTTAAAAAAATATTGACTTTACAAAGAACGGTAAGAAAAGGTATGAGGGATTATTTATTTTTAATCTTTTCTCCTTTACTCTTTACTATACAATTAGACAAACTTAGAGATAGTTCCAAAAAATGAGGTACTGTGAAGAAGGCATACACTTTTCTATTTGGGTGGAATGTTATGTATACCTTTTGAGCCATAATATTGATTAGTATCCTTTCTTCAGGTAGATATGCCAGTTTATGAGACAGGGTGTTGAAGTCTCCCAATATTAGTGTGTGAGTGCTATGACTTGTGATTTAGTACTTTAGTAAAGTTTCTTTTACAGTTGTGGTTGGTGCTGTGTTTGAGACTTGAAGGTTCAAAATTGAGACTTCATATTGGTGAAATTATCCTGTGATAAATAAAAAATATATTTCTTCAATTTTTTGAAAATGTTATTCTGAATGTATTTCATTAGATATTATAGTAGCTTTGCCAGCTTATTTGTTATGCCCATTTTATTGGAAAATAACATAAAATTTTACAATGAGGTAGGAACTGTCTTTGAATTTGAGGGGTGCTCCATGTGTGTAACAGAAAGACATACACTTTTCATACCCATGCTATTAGCAAGTGTCTTTTTTATAGGTATATTATGCTTTTTGATATAGAGGGTATTAATTATCTGTGAATATTCATTATTCTTTGCTTTTATTTTGTAATTTATTTTTTACATTCCTGTTTTAGTTTCCATCCCTCATCTCATATGCTTCCCCTATTTCTTCTCTATACCTTGGGGAGGGTAAGTTCTGTCCTAGGATGTTTACTAAGTTAGTTCTATAATCTGCTTAAGGTAGAACCTCTCTCAACCACAATCCAATCCTGTGTCTAGACAAAACTTAGTATGCTAAATCAGATTGTGCATTAAAGTTAGAACTCATATTATGTAAGACTCACCATCATCACCTATATTAAGATAATGCAGTTCATTTTTATACAGGGTTACAGCTTTACAATATAAGGTCAGTTGATTCTGTCTGTTTCCCCACCATTTGTTTTTACTATTTGTTCTCCCTCACTTGGATTGTATTCCAGAAACTTTGACAAATGATTAGTGGGGGATTTCTGTATCTGTTTCCATCTGTTTCTGCAAGAGGGTTCTTGCTCCTGTGGAGTGTGAATTATTACCCGGGTACTTTCTGCATTATATTTATTACTCATGTAAGAGAGAATACATACTATTGTTGTCTTTCTGAATCCTGGACACTTCATTCTAAATGTGTTTCTCAGTTCAGTCCATTTGTTTGCAAATATTAGCAGGATACAAGATAAACTAAAAAATCAGTAGCCCTACTTTATTCAGGTGACAAAGGGGCTGAGTAAGAAATCAAAGACATCACCCTTTAAAATAGCCACAAACAACATAAACTATCTTGCAGTAATGCTTGCCAAACAAATGAAAGACCTACATAATATGAACTTTGTGGCTTTAAAGAAAGAAATTAATGAAGATACAAGAAAATGGAAAGATCTCCCATGCTCTTGGCTAGGTAGGATAAACATAGCAAAAAATGGCAATCTTGCCAAAAGCAATCTACAGATTCAAAGCAAACCCCATTAAATTATCAGAACAATTCTTCACTGACCTTGAAATGATAATAATTAACTTCATATGGAAAAACAAAAATCCCAGGATTTTATATGTAAAAACAAACATTTACAGTACAATAATAGAATAGAAGCCAGAGTATGGTGTAGACTGAAGGCTTCCCAAAATTGTCAGGCTGTCCTGTAGGTATCATCCTGTCTGAGCCAGGTGTCACTGCTCCTATCTCCCCCAGCAGGCTTCCTCTCTGCTATACAGGGCACCCAAGCAGGTGGCATACTTCTATGTTTTCCTAATTAGCTCACCTTGCCTTAAACCCAGGAAGAATCCCCAGGGTCAAAATTGAAAATTCCATTGTTCTGCTCTGACCTGTATAGGTATCGTCTTAGCTATCACAATACTTAGAGAAGGTTCTGAAATTAAATCAGAAAACTATCTGGTGTCTCAAAATCTATCTCATCTTTTTCCTTTTGTCCCTCTGTCTTTCTCTCACATCCCCCCTCTGTGTGTTTGTGTGTGTGTGTTTGTATTGTTCTTGTTGTTGTTGTTGTCTTTTTGTCTAGATTATTCTTTTTGTCTTCCCTGGACAGGGAGCTAGTTATAGGAGAGCCCATATGTGTCAAAATTCTCCTAGTTCTCACCAAAATAGTATGTGTAATTCAAAATCAAAAATGTTGCTCTGCAAATGGTTACCAGCCTATGATCTTTTATCACAAAATATAGACAACTCTGCTAACATATATGACACCCCTGTTTGATCCATGTATTATAACTTGTGTTCTTATCTGATGATGTTTATGTGTTGACATGGCCTCCACAGAACAACTCTATTTGTTTTGGCTGAATACTTGAAAAATTCCAGTAGTAGATGTAATATTCTATATTTACTAACTACAAGAACCACTCTGAGATATTTCATGTAACATTTGCTGCTTTACTGCATGTCTTCCTCTCCTGTGAAATAACCAAGTGGACTTATCCCTTTTTATTTTACATAAGTTCTTAAGGTTATAATGCAAATTATTTAGGATCATTGCACTTATTTTTCCACACATGACTACACCACATATTCCCAAGGTAGCCTTGCTCAATATGGAATAGGATGGCTGGAATGATTTTTGGATATTAACTGTCATATTTTGCCATGATTTTTTCACCAGTTTGGAAGAAGACTGGGCAACAAAAAACTATTCAGGCACTTCAGGACTTATCTATCTATCTATCTATCTATTCAGAAGTTCAATGAAAATTTAATAGAGGTATGTCTTCTTAATTCTGTGTCTTAAAGGGAGATTGATGAAAACTTGTATGTCTTTGGTTTTGATACAAATTTCAGTGAAAGAAAACACAGTTTGCTCCTCCTTCATGCTATAAGCATACTGGCAAAACCAGATGCCTAAGATTCACACCAGCCTACCAAGTATTAATAATGTACATACAACATACTTATATGTAGAAACATTTTTTGACATGTAACTGTCCCATTAAAGCACATTTTACCTCCTTTAATGGAGGACAATTATAACAAAACAATGTAAAAATAAAAGAAAGGGAAACTTTGCCTGGCTGGGCCAACTGCTCTGTGTAAGTGGCTCCAACAGCCACTTAATCTCCTTGCAACTTCCAGGGATGACTCTGAGCATGCTTGACCTGCCTATCAATGCTGGACCAACTTGAGCCTACACTCAAACTGATCATTGGGTACCATTTTCTGCCCTATGTTTGGAGTGAGTCTGGGAGTAGTTCAGGCTAAATACCCCTACATCCTTCCCTTGTATCTCCCTTGGTTAGGCCTGCCTCTCACTCCCTACAAGAACCATGCCTGAGTGATTCATTCCTTATACTTTGGTCCATACATCACCCAAAGAATGCTGGGCTCCCAGGTCAGTGTGAGGGTTGAGCTAGAGTGCAGGTTCAACACCCCCTCTAACTACATGGAAGATCCTGGTCGTACTGAACTCACCTATCCATTTGTGACCACCTGGTGCTGGAATTCACCCATCTGCTGCAATCTACTGGAGACCTCAAAGACAGATTGGATCATCCAGCGTTATAGACATTGATCTCATGACCCAAATACACCCACCTTGAAAGAACAATATATATAGATATAGAGAATACATCTGCCCCCAGTGAAAGAAGTGATGGGAAGACTACAATACAAGAAAATAAAAATACCAACAATATAAATGCCTACACTCAAACTGACCATTGAGTACCGTTCCCTGCCCTCTGTTTGGAGTGATTCTGGGAAGAGTTCAGGCTGAATCTCCCCACATCCTTCCATGGTATCTCCCTGGATTAGGCATGCCTCTCACTCCCTATAAGAACCATGCCTGAATGATTCATTTCTTATATTTTGGTCATTATACCATCTAAAGACTGCCTTTTCCTGACCCTTAATTCTGTTGGGTCCCCCAGGTCAGTGTGAGGGTTGAGCTACAGTGCTAACAGAATGGATAGGAAAACAGAATCAATTCTTTTGCTGCATACAAGACACATACCTAAGCTACAAAGACAGGGATTACCTCAGAGTAAAAGGTATGGATAAGACCTTCCAATAAATTGAATTGAAGGAGCAAGCAGGTGTAGCTATCCAACTATCTGACCAGTTAGACATAATACCAACATAAATCAAAAGAGATGAATAAGGTCATTTCATATCCATGCCAGGAGAAAACCATCAATACAAATTCTCAAATCTGAACATCTATTCCCAAATACACACATTTGTAAAAGAAAAATAAATAAGATAGAAAAAAGTTATTCAAATTAACCAAAAATCAGATGAGAGAACATGCAAATCAACAAAATCACAAATGAAAAGGGAGACATAAAAATGCAGAGAATTTTCAGGTCATATTTTGTAATCATATGCTCCACAAAATTCATAAATCCAAAGGAAATGAAATAATTAATGGATAGCTTTCACTTGCCAAAATTAAATAAATAACAGATAAACAATTCAAATAGACCTATAAAACCTAATGAAATACATGTAGTCATCAAAAGCCTCACAAACAAAAAAAAAATTAGGGACAGATAGCAGAATTCTAGCAAAAATTCAAAGAAATGCTAATACTAATTCTCCTTGAATTGTTTCATAAAAAAGGAGGTTTATTACCAAATTCTTTTTATGAAGATACACCAACTTTGCTACGCTATCCAAAATATGACTCAAATAAGAAAGAGACCTACAGACCAATATATCTCATAAATTATGATGCAAAAATAGTCAGTAAAATGTCAAATCAAATCCAAGAACACACCAGAGTCATCATCCACAAACTAGGCTTCATCCCAGTGATTCAGGGATGATTCAATACATGAAAATCTATCAATGTGATCCACCATATAAACAAACTGAAATGAAAAAAATCATATGATAATCTGACTAGATGCTTAAAAAGCCTTTGAAAAAATCCTTTTATGATAAAAGACTTGGAGAATTCAGTTATAACAACAACATACCTGAACATAATACAAGAAATACAAACTATGCCTAAAGAAAACACCAAACTGAATGTAGAAAACATAAGGCAATTTCTCTAAAGTCAAGAACAAGACAAGGCTGCCACTCTCTTTATATCTTTTCGATATTGTACTTGAATTCCTAGTTGGGGGATTAAGACAAAACAAATGCGATCAAGGGAATACAAATTGGAAAGGAAGAAGTCAAATGGTCACTATATGCAGATGATATCATAGTTTACATTATTAACACCTAAAACTCTACCAGCCAAATCCTACTACTGGTAATCACCTTTGACAAATTAGCAGAATACAAGATCAACTCAAAATAAATTCACAAAAAATAAACAGGTAATAGAATGTAACTGAATTTAAAATCCTGATATTAACCCACAATCCTACAAACACATGATTTTTGACAAAGAGCAGAAATTATACAATGAAAGGGGAAAGAATCTTCAACAAATGGTTCTAGCTCAAATGGATGATGGTGTATAAAAGATTTGTGCTAATAAACCCTTTCACAAAACGTAAGTCCAAATTGATTTAAGACCTCAACTTAAATCCAGCCACACTTAACCTTATAGAAGAAAAAATGGAAAGTGCCTTTGAACAAATTGGTACAAGAAACTGCTTCTTGAACATATCACCAGTAGCACAGACACAGAGATTGAAAATAAATGGGACCTCTTCAAACATAGAAGGTTTTGTAAGGCAAAGGACATGGTCAAAAAGACCAAATGGCAGCTCACAGACTGGTAAATGTCTTCACCAACCCTGATATTACAGAGGACTGATCTCCAAAATATACAAAAAACTCATGAAACAAGTCACCAAAACACCAAATAACCCTATTAAAAAGTGGGGTACAGAACTAAATAGAGAATTCTCATTAGAGAAATTCCAAATGACTGAAAGACACTTAAGAAAGTGCACAACATCCTTAGCCATCAGGGAAGTGAAAACCTAAACAACCCTGAGATACCATCTTACTCCTTTTAGTATAGGCTAAAATTAGAAACACTAGTGACAATTGATGGTCTGTGTTTTGGTACAACCAGTACAGATGGAAGTAACCTGTGTCTTTTCAGAGATTAAAGGGAAGTATATAGATCCAGGAGTACCTAGAAAAATGTCAGAGTCACATTCTTCATCTTTGTTTGTGGTTAGGCCTTCCTAAGCTGTTAAGGCAGTGGTGGGGGAATGAGTTCCACAGGCTTTCTGGCTTAAGAAATTGCATTCAGTATGTGATCTATTGCATCTTTCTTGTATTGTGGTTTCCTAATGAGATCTGCTTTGTATAGAAGTGGATGGAATATGGTCATCATTGAATGATGTAGATGTAGTCGACATAGAAGTAGTTGGCTCCTCCACCTGACAGGTATGGACAGTGTCACAGGCCCTTGAGTGTGCTTCAAATGCCAAAAAAGTGTAGGTATAATGCAAGATCATTCTGCAGCATCGCCTGCAGGCATGGCATCAGCTAGAAATCTTTCCTCATGATGGATAGTGTGAAGGCCCCTCCAGAAGACCTGGATATAATCCATGACTCTCCTGAGTATGAAGTGGCATCTATAGACTCAAATGTCCCCATATTAATATCATAGTTCTGTTCATCAGCTTTGTTAATATGAGATCTCCTTCAAATCTTAAAAGAGGGCATAAAGTTTGTGGGTCATACATTAGAGGTGCTTGGCCATTGCACTTTGGTTGTGGTTGGCTATGGCTGCTGTGTGCTGTAGTTTTCTGTTTCAATCTGTTCCTCATAGAGGAAAAAAATCCTGGAGCCCATATTATAAAAGAGAGTATGAGTGTTCTTTTCCTCCGTGTATGACCAGTCTGTAGGTATGGAGTGTATTATAGGCCCTTGAGTAAACTGCAAAGGCCCAAAAGAAACAGTACCAGAGGAAAATGAATCCTGAGACCTTTCTGAAGTAGAGCAATCCTCCAGAACACCTCTCTCACTTGTGGTCTGTGTTGCCAAAGCCAGTACAGATGGATGTAACTTGTGTCTTTTTCAAGAGTGATGGAAAGTCTAGAGATTGAGAAGTATAAAAAACTATGTCAAAATCACATACATCACTTTTGTTTAATGTTAGGGTCCATTAACTATTAAGGCAGAAGCAGGGGAATGTGCCTTATATGATTTCTGGCTTGAGCAATTGTCATCAGGATGTGATATTGAGGTTTTCTTGAGTTATGCCTTCCTGCTAGAGAGACCTGCTTTGCATAGAGGTTGATGGCATGAGATTATCATTCAAAGAAGTAGAAGGTTTCATTCTTCCACCTGAAAGGCCATGCATGTGAAACTCCTGTCTGCAGGTATGGACAGTCTGCCCTTGAGTGTGCTGCAAAGGTGCAAAAGATCCTGGGATAAACCAAAAATTTTTCTGCAGCAGAATCTGGAGGCATGACATCAGCCAGACATTTTCCCTCACTTGCGGATGGTGCTAAGAGCTCTCCCACTAAACTTCAACTAACCTGGGTTGCTTCTGAGGATTATGGAACCTGGAGAGTCTCAAATGACCCCATATTAATTTCAAAGCCCCATTCAGCATCTGTGTTAAGTGTTAGGCCTCCCTCAGGTCTTAAAGCAGGGAAAATTTTTATGAATCATAGATTAGGTGTACTGGGACATTGTGTTCCAGTTGTGGTCTCCAATGGCTTCCTTGAGATGAAGTTTCCTGTTTTAGTCTCTTTTTCTTAGAGCAAGAATGCCTGGTCAAATTTTGTAAAAGCCAGAATGAGTTTCCTCTTCCCTCTGGAAGAGTGTGTCCAGTCTGTAGGTATGGCCAGTATTATAGGCCCTGGAGTGAATTGCAATGGTTCGGGAGATACAGAGCCAGAGAAAAGTGGATTCACAGACCCCTTTGAAATAGAGGAATAATCCAGAACATCTTTCTCACTTGTGGTCTGTATTTTGGCACAACCAGTACAGATGGAAAGAATGTGTGTCTCTTCTGGGATTAATGGAAGTTGTTGAGACCCGGATGTACCAAGAACAATGTCAAAGTTGCATTCATCGTTTTGTTAAATGTTAGGCCACCCTCATCTGTTAAGGTAGACATGGGAGAGTGGGGGGCATAGGATTTTGGACCTGAGAAATTGTCAAAAGGTTGTGTTCTATTGAAACTCCTTGTGCTTTGGTTGTCTGTTCAATTTTGTGTTTTTGTAGAAGATGATGTCATAAGGAATTCTTTGGATGAGGGATAAAAAGTCAGTTCTTCAACCTGAGAGAGCACATGTGAGAATGTCCAGTTGACAGGCATGGACAGTGTCATAGAACCTTGTGTGACCTGCAAAGTCCAACAGTCTCTCCTGTAAGGGAGAGAACAAACTTTGTCAGGAGTCACTTGTGCAGTGCAGGTATCCATCAGAACTCCTCCCTTAATTGTGAATGGTACCAAGTACACTCCATTAGACTTAAAACTAACCTGGGCCTCTTAAGAGATAAGGGGATCTAGAGACTCATATGTCTCCATTGTGACATTCATCATAAGGGTTAGTTATTGGAAAATTTTCAGCACTTAAGGCAGGTTTGGAAGCTTGTGATACATGGGTTTGTTGTCTTAGACCATTGTGATATGCTTGTGATTCACTGAGGATTCCTTATATTGTAGTTTTTTATTTAACCTGCTTCTTACAGAGAAGGAATGCCTGGCCCCCGCTTTGTGAGAGGGATAATGAGTTCTTCCAGGGAGAGTATGGACAGTGTTATAGGCCCTTGACTGAATAGCAAGGATTTAAAAAATCAGGTCCAAAGCAAAAATGGAGCCCTAAAACCCTCTGAAGTTGAGAAATCATCCAAAATATATTTGTCATGTTTTCACAGTGTTTTGGCAGTCAGTACAGATGGAAGTAACTTTTGACTGTGCTGACAGTTGTGGAAGGACTAGAAATCCAAAAGTATGAGAACAATATCAAAATCACATTTGTCACTTGGTTTTGATGTTACTCCTCCATCAGCTGTTAAGGCTGAGGTGATGTATTTTGTGTCATAGGATTTCTGACCTGAGCCATTGTCTTCAGGATGCAATCTATTGAGGATTTCTTGTGTTGTGTCTTCTTTCTGAGATCTGCTTTGTATATAAGTAGAAGGGATAAGGTTGTCTTTGAATGAAGTAGAAGTTATCACATCTACCCCCAGACAGGGGGTGAATATGGGTGAATGTCCCATCTACAGGTATGGACAATGTCATAATCCCTGTAGTGAGCTTCAAAGGCCAAAAGGAACCAGGGGAAGAACAAGATTTATCAGCCTCTACTTCTGAATGGGAGGCATCAGCCAGAACTCCTCCCTCACTTATGGATGGTGCTATGGCCCCTCTAGTAGAGCTGCAAGTAACATGGACCTCCTATTGAGGATGAGGGAGCATTTTATGTTCCCATTGTAATATCAAAGTCCCATTCATCATATGTGTTAGCTGTTAATCCTCCCTCAGATTTTAAGTCAGGACAGGTTTGTGGGTCATAGGTGTGTTGCACTAGGCCATTGTGCTCTGTGATGCAATAAGGATTCCCTTTGCTGTCCTTTCCTATTTTAATCTGCTTTTCATAGAAAAAGAACACCAGGGTATTTTTAAGAGGGAAAATGAGAGTGTTCTTCCTTCATTGAGGGTGTATGTATGTATCTATATGTGTCCAGTCTGCAGGTATGAACAGTGTTATAGGCTCTTAGGTGAATTGCAAGGAGCCAAAAGAACCAGGACGAGATAAAAATTGATCCACATACCCCCTTGGAGTTGGTGAGATACCCAGAATATGGCCTTCGTTTTTTTATTATGTTTAGGCTGTTTCACTATGAATGGAAGTTCCCTGTGTCTCCTCTGAGAGTAATGGAAGGAATAGAGACTTTGACATACCATGAAAAATATCAAAGACCCATGCATCATATGTCTTAGATGTTTGACCTCCCTCAGATCTTAAGGTGGGAGAATGTGGGAAATAGAATTTCTGGCATGAGCAATTGTTAAAGTTTGTGATCTATTGTGAATTCCTTGTGCTGTGGTTAACTGTTGAATTTTATTTTTCATAAACAGTTCTTCAAACTGAGAGGAGGACATGTGTGGATGCTCAGAGTACATGTATTGACAGTGTCATAAGACTGTTTGTGATCTGAAAAAGCCTACAAGTATAAGGGAAAGAACAAACTTGGTCAGTGTCCACTTCTTCAGTAGGAGGCATCCATTAGAACGCCTCCCTTAATATGGATGTTGCTAAAACCCCTCTAGAAGAAATGGAATTAATCTTGGCCTCTTCTGAGAATGAAGTGGAGTGTAGAGACTCAGGTGTCTCCATACTGATATCAATGTCCCATTCATCATGTGTGTTAGTTGGTAAGACTTGTTCAATACTTAAGGAAGGGTTGGGAGATTGTGGTTCATGTTTGTGGTTTGTGGATTGTGGTTTGTTCTGTTGGGTACTGTGATCTTGTTTTGATCTACTAAGGCTTTCATGTGCTGTAGTTTCCTGTTTCAATCTGTTTCTATAAGAGGAACACTTGGGACCCTTTTTGTAAGAGGGATAATGAATAGTCTTTTCCTCCACAGGGAAGAAGGGATATGTGTGCATTTCCATTCTGAAGGTATGGACAGTGTTATAGGCCCTTGAGTAAACTTCAAAGGCTCAAAAGAACTATTACTAGAGTAAAAAGGTCCAGAAACCCTTTTGTAGTGGATGTATTAGGCAGAACACATCCCTCTATTTTAGAGCACCTACCTTATAGCTGTAGAAATCCTTTGTCTCTTCTGAGAATGATAGAATATCTACAGACATCCCAGAGTAATGTCGACATCCCATTCATCAGATTTTTTTTTGTGTGTGTTAAGGGCCTCCATCAGCTGTTGAGGGAGAGCTGGGAATGTTTGGAACATGGCTTTTCTGACCTAAACCATGGTGATCTACTAATTATTTCCTGAGGCCTACTTGTGTTCTTGGACACTGTTTCATAAAGTCTGTTTGTATTGTGCTCCCCTTTACTTTGGGAGTAGATTTGATCTCACCTCTTTGTGAGGGCAAATGTGTAAATTCCCTATGTGCTATTCTGGATTTTGTCAGAGACCCTTTGGAAGACTACAAATGTTCATGGGATTCTTGTGCATCTAATAAATGAACTTTACAACCCTTGTGTCTGTTTCTGAGCACCTGTTGTTACTTGTGGATTCCTACAGGATTAATGATTAGCTTTATGAATTGACAAAATTTTTATACTCTCAGCTGCAGTAATGTGTCACACCTCTTTCATTTTATTTCAAATTTTGAAGATTCTCAATTACAGTAGGAAATTGCTAAGAACATTTTGTTCTAGGCCTGTAGATTTTGAAATTGCCTGAACTTTGCGAGGTTGCCTAAGTTTCCTTTCAGGATTAATGAAATATTTATGGTACTCTTGACTATAGGAAAATGAAATGAAACCCTGTGCTGGAGTCGGACCTGTTCTGGGTATATCTTCTAGATATTTGGAAGACCTCTGCCACTGATTGACAAATATAGAGGAGACCCTAGCCACAGAATCAGAATTTGAAGTTTTCAAAACCTATTAAATAGATCAGACAGTTTTGAGCAGCTTTTGACTAGATGCAGAATTTACTAGTCGAGGGTGATCAGTGAAAATGCGTCCAGTTGGTACTTTATCATTTTCTTGGGCATTTTTCTTTGGCATCTCTAAGATCACATCCTGAAAATCTTCCAGCAGCTCCAATGCAGAGTGGGAAGCAGTCCACATTCAATTTCAAAAGGAGAGACATATCCAAGAGAGTTTTTTCCTTCTCTGTTCTTGGCAGAAAAGATGAACTGGGTCTTTTTCTGATGACCGGATGTCCAGCGGATAGATTGGGATCACTGCTCAGTGTGATTCTCAAGATACCTGGGGCCTCACAAGAGACTGGACCCTTTCCTTTCTTGTCCTATGTCAGCTATATTTTGGTGCTTGAAATGTCCATACTGTCTGTACATACCTTGATAGGACTGTCTATATGCACATCAGGAATCCTGATGTCCCTGAATTTCTTAACAACATCTGGTCCACATTGTTTCTCAGAACCTAAACCTAAACAGAGGCAGAGGCAGAGGCAGTGGCAACTGCTGTTGATGTGACAAATCATCTTGGGCTTCAATGATTGTCAAGTAATCCAGGCTTTTGGCTATGTGTAAACCTCCTCTTGTGCACCTTGGTTGCTGACATCAGTCCTTGGTTTGAGAGTTCACCACTGTGGTCAAAAAGCCACATCCATGTTAAGGTCTGTAGTCCTCTCTCTCCACAGGTTTAAGAAGGTAGGTTCTAAGGCAGCTGAGGATAGAAAACTGCATTCAGTATCTTGCCTCAAGCAAAGATCTTTAAAGAATATTTCCCATGGCTACTGATGGCAGGATGAGGTTATATGCTAGAGTTTGTGGAAAGTTATTCTTACCAAGGCTGTGCTCATGTCCTGCAGGCCAAGTGTAGAAATTGAGTGACAGGTGGCTTCAGAAACTAATCAAAATTCCAGAGATGCACTCCAGTTAGTATTCTCTGAAAGTGATGGGGTTCACCAGTGAACCCAGAAATATGTTCCTTGACAACTAGCAGCATAAGAGGTTAAATGATAATGTTTCTGAAAAGACTTTCTCCCAAAGAACTGTGCACAAGTATGGCAGGCAAAGTATAGAACTGTTATGGCAGATTGATTCAGTAAGTTATGTAAGTTCCAAAGGTGTGTTTGCTCAGGATCACTCTTCTTTCCACTGGGATTCCAGAGGTGTACTCATGATCAGTGTTTTAAGCTTAAGCAGAGAATTTGCCAGTTTTGTCTGATTTGCAGTTTAATGTAAGAGGAGCACAGACAAATAAGTTCTGTGATTAAAGACAATTGCTTTAGACTCTCTGCAGTAGGTTGAATCATACGAGCTGGTCTGGTGCTCATGGATAGGGACAATGATAAATCCTTTTGACAAACAATAAAAAGTGAGCAGTCAAAGGAGAGGCATGTCTTATTCCCAATATTTAATTGGAAGAGGCACTTGAATTTCTGAGTTTGAGTCCAGACTGATTTGGAAATAGAGTTCTAATTAACTCAGGGCTGCAAAGAAAAATCTTTGTGGAAAAGCTAATTTAAAAATGATGATTATGATGATAATGATGATAGTGGCACTGATGGATGGGATACAGAGCTCTCTGTCCCCAATTTAAAGAGCTATCAACAGGCCTATACATGTACGAACATTCTGAGTCCCAGCCTGCAGGATCTTTGACCCCCATCACTTGGCCTCTGCTAGAAATGAGTTTAGGACAAATTCAAGTTAAATACCCCCACATCCTTCCCTAGGGCCTCCCTGTATTGGCCCTGGATCTTTCTCCCCCTGTGTCATGTTCCAGCAAGAGCACTCCTGGTGCTCTGATACACACCCACCCATCACCACCAAGAATCTGCCTTCTCCCTACACTGTGCCCTACCCTGTCCACTGTCGTGGGTCAGCTCTAGATGAGTAGTAGAACAGAGGGTTGAGCAAACAAACCTGCCACCATTGAGGGACTGTTCTGAGCACTCTAGCCCAGCCTATTTTAGGAGGACCATCTGGAATTCCCAACTGCCTGATCTCTGACCCTCACCACCTTCCCTCTGTTGGAGTTCAGGCTCCCTTCCAGAGAACCGCCTATTCCTTCAGGGCCATCCTGTCTCTCTAAAGGCTGGATCCTTGATAACCATATCCAGGCTACTGTTAAAGAGGCCTCAGCTGCAGAGTCCCAGGCCCTGGCTAGATCTGCCTATGTATGCAGAAACATCCTAAGTCCTAGCCTGGTGGATCTTTGATGCCCATCACCTGGCCTCTGCTGGAACCTGAACTTTGACCCTGTCTCTGGGCCCCTGCATGAAGAGAGACCTCCTAGATAGATGTTGGACAACTCACAGCTACAAATATTGAATTTCTGAATCACCTAAGCCCACCGTTGGAGTACTATTGAGAGAGAGAGAGAGAGAGAGAGAGAGAGAGAGAGAGAGAGAGAGAGAGAGAGAGAGAGAAAGGAGAGAGGGGGGGACTCCACCTGCACCAATTGTAAGTAGTGGTGGGAAAACAGCAATACGAGAAAACATCTAACAACAGAAAGGCAAGCATAACACCACCAGAATCTAGGGACTCTACACCAACTAGACCTGAACACCACAAAGCAGATGAACACAAGGGAACGACATAAATAATACCATCAGCAAAATGAGAGAGGCCCTCAACGATGATGTGAGAAAATTCCTTAACGAAATAGAAGAAAAAACAAACAAAAAGTTGGCATAAATAAACAAGTCTCCTAAGGAATTGTGGATGGGAAACTTCCAAAAGATGCCTCGAAGACAGAAACAGCAAGCTACCTGGACAGTCACCCAAGGTCTCAGAGCAATGTTGGTACAGCCAGTTTTGGCTAAGGCCAAGAGTACCTGACAGATCACAACAAAAGCAGGGAGGAAGAAAAGCTGTCTTACCCTGACTTGGCAAGGTTCAGCAGTCTTCTGTTTGTCTCCTGCAAGCACATAGGACTGCATGTCCAGATCAGTGTCAAGGTAGGGGCAGTTCCTTGCCCAAGAGGCCATGGCTGAAGTGAGGGTGAACTCCAGAAGGAGCAACGACAGTTCCAACATACTTTCGGGAAAGTGCATGGTGCTGTAAAAAGCAACAGTGTCTCATGTCAACGGAGTACTAATATTAAAACATTTAAAGGCCGTGTTCTGCAGGTCTATGAAGTGATTGGAGATTAAGCATCTATTTCTGACTAATCTCATAGGCAAAGGAAACACGGGAGAGGATGATCTGTAATACTCAGGAACTTAGCTAAAAACCTGATTAAAACTTCCTTGAGTAAAGCAAGGATACACACCTAAACAATATAATTATGTACATGTAAATTCCTAAAGTAGAGGTAGAGTAGAAATGTCTAGACAAGAGGGCAGCAAGATAAATATCCTAAACTGTATCAATATACAAAATGTCTTGAATGCAAACAAAGTATACATACATAGAATATAGTGAGAATAATGTGCATAAAACATAAATAGAAAGATTTCACACAATATGACAAAATATAATATACAGTTCTTCCAGTACATAGATTACCACAGATAAGAATATATAACAGTGTAAGCTGAAATACTAATATCTCATTCTTACTTAACAATTCACAAGAAGGTATGCCAATCTACCTATATCATTCTGGACCATATCTTTCCCAACCATACCCTATTCCTGTCTAAAAGAGATAACCGAGTCTAAATATCACCTTCCATACCCAATCCCAAGTAACTAAAACCAACCCTATGAAGATGAATATTATTCCTAAATTCCAAGAGTGGGGAGAGGGGGGGTCGTTATCTTAAGAATACTTCCTGCTGAAATGGGACGATGATTGCTCCATGGGATCCTGCAGGAAGAAAATGTTTAGCAACCAAATTTTTCAACAGAATTGGCTGTGACATATGTAGGTATTCATAGTGTGCCCGAAAATGCTTGACTGGAGATCTATTTGGAACTCTGGCCAGGTTGTAATAAGAAGGTGCACCATTACAGCTAGCTAGTCAGGAGTTGTCTTGAGCAAAGCAGTCCCAAACCGGTTAAAGGGTGAAGTTTGTAGTTCAGATGCATCAGGGTGAGTAGAATGGAAATGTCCATTTGGGGCCCCTTCTTCCTTTTGGAGTGTTCAAGGATTGCTGTTGGGAACTGTTATTATTCCTTGGGGAAAACTTACATATCAATATCAAAGTAAAATTTTCAAGTTTTACGGTATGCATTAGGGGAAATGCAACAATAAGCATTAACATGTATAATAGAAAATGAGGATATCCGAGAGAAAAGTGCATATAAACATATGAGTCCTTAGATTTTGTTTTCTTCTGCCTTACATCAATTGGTTTCTTGATATAAAGCAGAAACTGTGAAATCAATCTTAACAACATGCTTGAATTTAGAGAAGGAAAGCCAAATCCAACTACAAAGCCAGCATTTATGTATATGAATCAGGACTACAGGAATACCAAATAGTAAAGAGAAATAGATTTCCATATAGAAACAGTTTATTAGACTTAAATATTTTTACCATAAATCAGATTACTCTTCATTAAATGATTCTTTCTGGAGAGCTGTTTCTGTAGGTACCTACATGTTCCTTGTCTCTTGGTTGTTTGAAGATAGGTGTTCTCTGTTTTACTGTAAAGACAAGAAAAGAACACTTCCCCTACCTTTGAGAGTTCTCCACACATTTTGTGGGACCCAATTTGTTGAATGACTTGTCATTCCTCTTCATTAAGATGTTTCTCTTGTTCAACTCGGATCTTGATCAACTTAGATGGTATCCATAGCTTTTCTTCTCCTGTAGATACAAAGGAGAAACCCCTACCCCAACGTAACACATATCCTGTTTCCAATCTGAGGTCAATACATCCTTGATGTACACCAGCTGATTTAGTTCAGAAGTTTTTCTATTGTCCAGTGCCTTTCAGCAGCTGTTTGTCCTTTTTCATTAGCATTAAGAAAGTTTAATGTTAATAAAGAATTATGTAATCTGTGTTTGGGTGTGTTGGTTATTCCTGCCTGTCTATGGAGCATTTCCTTTAGGGTACGATTGGATCTCTCAATTACTGCTTGTCCTGTAGGATTGTGTTACCAGTTATGTGCTTTATGTTATAATATTCAAAAAACTGTTTCAATTTGTTGGAAACATTTGCCGGAGCATTGTCAGGTTTTATTTGTGCAGGTATGCCAATAATGGCCAATACCTCTAAAAAGTGTGTGATAACAGAATCAGCCTTTTCAGAGCTCAGAGCAGTAGCCCATTGAAACCCTGAAAATGTATCTATAGTATGGTGCACATATTTTAATTTTCCAAATTCTACAAAGTGAAACACATCCATTTGCCATATTTCATTTCTTTTTATACCTTTAGGGATACTGCCTGGTGGTAAAGGAGTTTGGTTATAGAATGAGCAAGTAGGACATTTCCTTATTACTTCCTTGGCTTGTTGCCAAGTGATAGAAAAGTCCTTTTTCAAACTTTTGCTGTTCACATGGTGTTTCTTATGAAACTGATGCTTCTAGCACACTTCCTATCAATAACCGATCAATTTCATCATTGCCTTGTGCTAGAGGACCTGGCAGACCCATATGGGATCTAATGTATCTTGTAATTGTATAAACAATGAAGTTAAGTCTGTACCATCAGGAATAAATTCTGCAGTCTCAATGTGTAAGACGACTTTCCGCATATTGAGAGTCAGTAACTATATTGAGAGGTTCTGTAAAATCCATAAGTACCATGAGAATGGCATACAATTCTGATTTATATCCTGCCTTACCTGATTTGTTTGCATCAGTGTAGAACGTATGAACTCCAGAGATAGGTGTTTTTCTTACAATGCGTGGAAGGATCCAAATCGTTTTCTTTATGAATTTTATCCTTTCACTTTTGGGATAATTGTTGCTAATCATTCCCAAAAAGTTACTGCATGCTCTCTGCCAATATTCATTATCTTTCCATAAGGAGGAAATTTCCTCATTAGTCAAAGGTACTATGATTTCTGCTGGGTCCCTTCCTGTCAGTTGACGAAGTCTTAATTTACCTTTTATAATCAGGTCAGAGATCTTTTCTATATATGTTTTTAGTTTTTTATTCTGTTTATGTGGTAGAAATATCCATTCTAATATTATATCTTCCCTCTGCATCAAAATCCCTGAAGGATATTCTCTAGATGGTAATATAACCAGAATACAGTCTAATTTTGGATCCACACGGTCCACATGTGCTTCTAATATCCTCTTTTCTACCCATTCTAATTCCTTTTCAGCCTCAGCTGATAGTATTCGTGGACTATTCAAGTCTTTGTCCCCTTTTAGGGTCAATTTAAATTTTTCAAATCGTGCCCTTCTACTCCAATAATGGTTTGTAGTTGAGAGATCTCTACTAGTAAGTTTTGAAGATCATTAAGAGTCTGGTAACGATCTCTCCTAATCTGTACTTTTTGTGGTCTAATTTTCTGTAGACCTATTTTGTATCCTAAGTAGTTGATAGAATCTCCTTTTTGTATTTTTTCAGGAGCAATTTGTAATCCCCAACGAGGTAAAACTTCCTTTACTTTCTCAAACATTTTTTTCTAATGTTTCTATTTTAGAATCAGCTAACAATATATCATCCATGTAATGATAAATTATGGATTGTGGAAACTGTTCAAGAATTATTTCCAGTGATTTTTGTACAAAATATTGGCATAGAGTGGGGCTATTTAGCATTCCCTGCGGCAAAACCTTCCATTGATATCTCTTCACTGGTTGACAATTATTATAATTAGGTATCATGAAGGCAAATTTCTCTTTATCTTGTTCCTGTAAAGGTATAGTGAAAAGCAATCCTTTAAATCAATAACTATAATAGGCCATTCCTTAGGTATCAAAGAAGGCAAGGGCATTCCAGGCTGTAGAGAACCCATTGGGTGAATAACTTTATTGATGGCTCTCAGGTCTGTAAGCATTCTCCATTTACCAGATTTCTTTTTGATAACAAATACAGGAGAATTCCAAGGGCTGGTTGATTCCTCGATATGTCCAGCATTTAGCTGTTCCTGTACCAGGTTTTCTAAAGCTTCTAACTTCTCAGAGGTCATAGGCCATTGCCCTACCCAGACAGGTTCCTCCGTTAACCATTTTAAGGGTAGGGCTTTTGGTTCCTCTGTTCAGCGCTTGCATTCTGTTTTTGTACAGCCTGGATATTTGGTGTCTGTCTTGAATAGTACTTTATAACACCCTTTCCACAATCATGAGGTCGTTTATGGTTCCTATCCATTATTGGAGGAATGTTAATCTGTGTATTCCATTGCTGTAATAGATCACGACCCCATAAATGTATTGCTATATCGGCCACATATGGTCTCAACCTTCCTCTCTATCCTTCTGGTCCTACACATTCAATCCATCTCGTGCTCTGTTCTACTTGAGACAGGGTTCCAATCCCTAAGAATTGAACATTTACCTCTTGCAGGGGACATATAGGAGGCCAGGATTTATCAGTTATGATAGTTACATCAGCTCCAATATCCAGTAAACCTTCAAACAGTCTGTTATTCATTTTATGCCTATCAATCTAGGCCTATGACTATTTATAGAGGTTTGCCAAAATATACGCTTTTTGTTTCCTTTACTCAAGTTTGATTCAAATTCCATCTTTAATATGCCATCCAGAGCGGTATGAGTTTTTACAGTAGGCACTGTATTTTCTAATCATTCTGTGGGAGATTGCCCTCCACTGTGACTGGGAATGCCCGGACCACCTTTGGCATGGGGGCCTTTGAGAGGCCCCCCAAGGAGTTTCCCGATGGTAAAGGGTTTCCTTGCTTGTCTCTGGTCGATCTACATTCATTGGTCCAGTGTCTGCCTTTGCCACACCTTCTACATAACCCAGAAGGCTGAAGCCTTCTGTTAGATTCATTCCTGGGAGTATTATTTCTAGAAATAATTTGCCTACAATTTCTTTTTAGATGTCTTTTCCTACCACAGTTAAAACATCTGACATTGTGATATCTTTTCAACACTTTGGAGATGGCTTCTCCTAGCCAAGCTGCTATGTCCTCATAGTTAGGATCTCTATAATCTTGATGTCTTCTCAGATTTTTAGACATGGCCTCTCCTACCCTATCTTCAGTGTCAACATAGTTAAAACCTCTGTTATCTTGATGTCTTCTCATACCATTAGATATGGCCTCTCCTACCCAAGTTTCAGTGCTATTATCATTATATTGGCTGTATATAGAACCCAGTCATCTAAAGGTACTGATTGAGTTTTTAAAGGCCAAAGCACTTGTTTGCATCGAGGGTTTGCATTCTCATAAGCTAATGTTTTTATAAGTACTTCCCTAGTTTCTATGTCTGCTACCTCTAATTGCACTGCTCTAGACAATCTTTCTAGAAATGAAGTAAAATGTTCTCTTGGTCCTTGCCTTATCTTGACATAGGATTCTATCTTTTCCCCTACTTCATGAACCTTATCCCAAGCATTCAGAGCTGCTGTACTGCATAGAGACAAGATATGTTCATCATAGGCAGCTTGGGTTTCTGGGTCAGCATAAATACCCTCACCAAGGATTTTATCTTGGGGAGCTTTATAACCTTTCTTCAAGCCCTGAAGTTCAAGAGCCTTTGCTTCCTCTCTCCATAAAGCCCTCCATTCTAATTGAGAGGAGTTTTCAAGGACAGCAGATATCAATTGATCCCAATCCTTAGGGGTTACCTTGTTATTCCTTGCCCATGATTCTATTAACTGCTTCACATATGGTGAGTGCATACCATAAGAGACTACTGCTTCCTTTATACCTTTTAAATCTTTCATACTTATTGGTTCCCACTGATAGACAACACCACCTTTTGGGTGTTTTTTCATTTCTGGTTTTTCATTAACAGATACTGGGAAAACTCCCCTGACCCTAAATGGTATAGAAAATTTTAACACTCTTTCATGCCCTGTTCCCTGTAGTTCTTCTGATATGCCAGATCGATGGTCTTCTAAGGCCTGAAATCTATTCACCATTGTTTCTTTGAGTGTCTGAACTTCTTGAACCACATAAGTTTCTAGAGACTTCATTGCATTAGTCAGTTTCTTACTTTCTCCAACTACAAATGATTACATGTTTTTAATATTCTCACCCTTAGATATAATCTGAATGGCATGTAAACTGCCTTCCAGAAACAATGTTCTATCTGCCAGCTTGTCATTATCCTCAGACATGGAACAGATTCTATCTGCTAATCTTTCTATCTGATATTCCAGTTTTTTAACCATATTAGTAGATTCGTCCAACCAGGAACGAGCTGTTTCTGCTAGCATGGTAATGCATTGCATTGTTTCTGTTTTGGTTGTTGAGTTATCAGCTATGAAACAAATTCTGTTTTCTAGTTGGTCATTTTTATGTTCCACGTTTTGCATTCTATCTGTCAGCTCTCTATTGACATCTTCAATGTTCTGAACCTTTTCCTCTAAACATTTTATATTTTGTATTCTAATTTTAAGCTCTCCATTGTCATGTTCAATATTCTGAACCATTTTTTCTAAGGATTCTATCTTTGCGTTCTAATATTCAGCTTTCTGTTGTCATTTTCAATATTCTAAACCTTTTTTCTAATAATTCTATGTTTTGCATTCTAATTTTCAGCTTCCCATTGTCATTTTCAATATTCTGAATCTTTTTTTCCAAGGATTCTATGTTTTGCGTTCTAATTTTCAGCTTCCAATTGTCATTTTCAATATTCTGTGTTCTGTTTCTTAGCTCTCTATTGCCATCTTCAATATTCTTAATCTTTTCTTCTAAACATTGTATGTTTTGCATTCCAATTTTAAGCTCTCTTTTGTCATTTTCAATATTCTGCGTTCTGTTTTTTAGATCTCTGTTGTCATTTTCTATAATTTGAATCCTTGTTACTAACTCTCTTATGGTTTTTACAAGTTCCTTATTATTTGCGCTACTCTCAAACCATTTCTTTTAAAATATCATAATAATGATGAAACCCACTGCTATTACAAGAAAAATGTATATATTGGTTAAGTCATGATTTTCTTCTGTTAAAATTCCTTCTATACAAGAAGTAAAGGAGTTTCTAAAGTCCTTCATTGTAAGATTATCCGCCATAGCTATGGGACAATTGATATCAGATATTATATCAACTTAAATTGCAAAGAATGTTGCAATTATCTTAGGTGTAATTCTGCTCTCCTGGAACTTTGGTTCTTTTCTTTGCAGATCTCAACACCTCCAGCCATAACCGCCAAATAGTGTCTGGCAGCAGATGATTCTTCTGATTCAGTCCCTGCAGAATAGCTCTTAACAAACTATAGCAAGTGAGAATTTGTTAAACGAATAAGTAAAAGGACCTTGTGTAATTGCTGGGACCACGGGGCTATGGCCGCAGAAACACACAAGCAAGGCGGGCGCCAGGCGGCAGCATGAATGCAAAGTGGGGAAATGGGCAAAATATGAGAAGCAGGGAGTGCCTTCTCAGGGCCGCTGTGGAGGTAAAGGGGTTGGATGGCAGAGGCAACTGTCTCACAATTTGTGGTGTGTCCACCTAGTTAGGCAAGGATCTCTGCCCGTTCAGAGATGGTGGGGGAAGGGAGCGGCTTGGTTTCCTCTGCCTCTCCCACCTCTATCACAGGGCTGAAGCCAGGTCTGGTGAAAATCCAAATCCCGCTTCTGACAACAGATATTGTGATTTAATAAGGAGCAGGATAAACAATTAGGCTGAACAGAAGTTTATTAAGGGAGAAATAACTCACAACATAGGCAGATGTACGTGGCGGGTTCCAGCAGATCCTGAGCCATCCAGTGTCCACCACCAAAAGGGGTGGTACGACCCTCTCCCAACCTTTTCTCCCCGCTCCCATCTGGCCCTGTCTCCGCCCCAATGGGCATGGCCTAAGCCACAGGTGCAGACAAGGTGAATATCTCGCTACAGGAAATAGATAATCCCACTTCAAAAGAACCCAAGGGTAAAGCAGGGCAAATATTCACATTACCACACACAAAAACAATTCTGAAACAAACATGAACTAACAATCAATGGGCCAAATTACCCTCAATATTAATGGCCTTAACTGGCCTATAACAAGACATGGGCTAAGAAATGCATCTTAGCTTCAAACATGTTCATTACATCAAGGTTAAGAGCTCAGAAAAAAATCTTCCAATAAAATGGAAACAAGAAGCAAGCAGGTATGGCTACCCTATTATCTAACAATTTAAATTCAAACCAAAATAAATCAAAAGAGATAAAGGTCATTTCATATTCATGATAAGAGAAATCCATCAGCACAAAGTCTCAATTCTGAATATCTATGCCCCAAATACAAAGGCACCAACATTCATAAAAGAAATGCTACTAAAAATCAAAGCTCACATAAACCCTCACTCACTTATAGTCAGAGACTTGAACACCTCATTATCAATGCTAAACCGGGCCACCATTCAGAAACTTAGCAAATATAAAAGAAAACAACAGATGTTTTCAATTGGGTTTAACAGACATCTATAGAATATTCTATCTAAACACAAAACAATATATCATCTCTGCTCCATATGGAACCTTCTGTAAAATGAAGCACCTATTAGGTAACATAACAGATATGAAACCTCAACAGACATGAAAAATTTGGAATAGTTCTCTGTATCTTATCACACCACCAGGCTTTCAAGTTAGAATTCAACAACACAAATCACAGAAACCCTACAAACTCATGGAAACTGAACAATGTGCAATTGCACCATACCTGAGTCAATAAAGAAATAAAAAAATAAATTAAGGACTTTCTAAAATCTGACAAGAATGATGACACGACATATTTATTCCAGTACAAAAAGGCACACACAATAAAGAAACACACACACACACACACACACACACACACACACACACATTCACACATGAACAAACAAACACATTTGACAGAAAATTGACAGCAATGCTATCAAACATCCAGGCTCACAGAATTTGCATACAAGTTCAAGGAACATAGCTCACGCTCAAATCCTGGAAATTTAACTCTTCATCTAAGAATTTGGTTTGATTCCCCCAACTGACAGCATCGAATGCAACAAGAAATGGACCTGAATAGAAACCCTCAAGGCTTCAAGAATTATGGCATGCTTTTGGCCATAAACTGATTAGAAGAGTCACCCTCTATGTATGCAGCCAGTAAAGGTGTATTGGACATGTATAAGTAACACCAAAACCTCCAAAGAAAAAATTATGTTTCAGCTTCTCCCTTCATTTTGGGGATTTGATAGAAGCAGTGAAAATTCCAAATGGTATTACCTGTGATCAGTTATGTTCTCACAAACAGACACAAACAAATATATCTCCCAATACTTGAAACAAACTGCACCCACTTCTGACACCCATTTTGTATCTTAGTTGTTTCATATTAAGAAAAATTCTTGGGTGAGTTATAATTATTTGTATCTCTCCAACTTCCCAACAAACTATAATGCCTTAGCAAAGCAATCATGCAAGAGCAAGTATTGCTATGCCATTGTTATTGATTGATGGGCAGTTTCTCAGAGTTCATATTCCACAGATGATATATGTCTAAAATGAAGAAAAGACCATTCATGCTCTTTTGCCCTATGCAGCATAAATAAGCTCAAATAGTAAAAAAATAACATTAATCCTTCTGTGTGATCCTCCTCTTATTTCTAACCAAGAGCAGTCTAAAGACTTCAAGTGACTCACTTTTCACTGGCACATGGCTCTTTGCCAATGTTCTTATCTGATATTACAAAAAATATACAAAATAACCTACAAGTGAAGATGCCTCTCCTATGCAAGCTATGGATTGTAATCTGTGTAAAACTGTAATTCTGGTGAGAGTATTGTCTGGACTCCACTGAAGATATGTCTTGTTCTATGTTACTACCTGGAAAGTAATAGGCATGGTATCCTCTACTAACTAAACACAACAATTAAACTGAGATGTGTGTTGCAAATTTCAACAATTTTCTCTATATATTTCAAATGTAAATAGTGATCCTAGTTATTTCATTGGATTTATTAAGCCATACTTGTCATACATCTTATTTAAATAGTGAGCTACAAAATGTTTCACCTGTGATTAAACTGTCAATTCAAGGAAGAATGACATGCTATAGAAAACAATATATGTAAGGTTTTTACAAATATCAAAATTCATAATATTTCTTCAGGTATTTTGGCCATTTGAGAAAAAACCCCCAAAATGATTGAGTAAGGTATTTCAAAATGTATATTTTCTTTATGTTAACACCAATGATAGTAAAATATAGATACAGTAACCATTGCCTAATTGGCACTTGTTTATATGCAAAAGTGTAATGGTAAGGAAGTCCCTTGATCTGTCTCTTTTCACTCTTGTTAGCACTGACAAAAACACAGCCCTCTGTTCTTTAATGGTATGAAACAAATGACAATATCATATGTCTAATATGCACACCAATATTCAAGTATCCCACTACAAAGTATTACACATGGTCATGTTGAATGCTTGTGGAAATATTGTTTCACATGAAATTTGTCTATGACATATATCTTCAGCTCTATGAATGGAGGACTTTTAGAATAGAAAAAAAAGAATTCAAAAAAGGAAAAATAAAGGAACAAATATGAAAAATATATAAAAGTAAATTTAGAAAATTATAGTACATAGGGTATGGATAAATAATAAATTTCTACAAATTTCTAATTCACAATTCAGAAACAGAAAAGAAGCAGTAATGAATGACAAAAGGAAACTAGTACACATAACAAAGTAGATAATATGTATTTATTTAGGATTTTTTATTCACACACACATAAATATTAGGTTTTGTATCAAGAATTATTGATAAAAGACACCATGAAAGTGCATGTAAAAGAATGTACTATGGCTATAGTGTTATATTTGAAGCCTTTTATGTTGCAGTACTATTTTATTTAAACAAAAGTAATTATATCAATTAACAAATAGTTCTTTGCTTTGGGAAAATTATTTCTCCCAGTCTCAAAAAACCTTAATGTGCTTCCAGATCTTTTGTATTTAGGGGCCCACTGGCTGGCTGTCATCTCTATTTTGGAGCATCCATTTTCAGATATGGAAGCTCCTGCATAAGCTATCATACTAAATTAGCACTGCCATATTAAAATATTTTATCAGAGTGTAGAAAACGAGAAGTGATAATAGGAAGGTAATGTTGATGAGATAACAATGGGGGAATAGCTATCATATTCTATACATACATACATACATATATATATGTGCATATATATATATATATATATATATATATATATATATATATATATATAATATATATATATATTTAAGAAATTCTAGAAATTTGAAGATTTGGAAAGTCATTGTCACAGGCCAGAAAATAAAGGACAAATTGTAATTTTGCAGATAACCCCATATGATAATTTGGGTAGCTGGGTGTCAAAGATTTTTGAACCCCAGTGCTGGGCCTCTGTCGCAGCTGTGTCTGGAACCAGTTCAGGTCAAATTCCCCCAACACCCTTCCGTGGGAACTCCCTGGTTTATCCCTGAATCTTGCTCCCCTTTATAACATTTCCCCAGCAACACCTCTCTTGGTACTCTGATCCACAATATCTCCCACCCGAACCTCCCGTACCCCCAACCTGTGCCCTACTGAACCCACTGCTCTACTGCTCTGGTCGAGCACTGGGCCACAGGGCAGGCCCAACAATCCTGCCATCTCTGAGGTACTTCTTGGTTCTGCTCTGAATACATGAGACTTACCTATTCACGAGAGACCAGTCTGGTTCCCAGCATGCCTGATCTTTGACTCCCAATGTCATGCTACTGCAAGACATCTCCATCACTGAGCCACTGTTGCAGACATGCCTATCCACCTGTGACCACACTGAGTCTCCGACTGCCTGACCTTGACTCCCATTGCCAAGCCTCTGCCAGAGGAGACCTGCCTATCCATGTGGGAACATCCTGATTCCATGCCTATCTGAACTTTGACCACCGTCCCCAGGGCCCTGCCAGAATAGAGAACTACAAGAGAGTTTGGACCACACAGAGCTACAGGCATCAAACTCCTGAAACTATTATACCCATGGTGAGAGAAGTGTATATAGAGAGATACTCTACCTGCAACCCCTGGAAGAAGCAATGGAAAGATTGCAATACAAGAAAACACCTAAAAAATGAAAGACAAGCATGACACCATAAAATCTAGGGACTCTACACCAACTGAACACACCAAACTAGATGAAGCAAAAGAGAACAACTTAAAAAATAACTACATAAAGATGATAGAGGCCCTTAAAGATTATATGAGAAAATATCTTAATGAAATGGAAGGCTGAGCACAGTAGACCTGCCTATCCATGTGGGACAAATTGGACTCCCAAACTGCCTGATTTCTGATCCCCACTGCCAGCCCTCTGTTGGAGTTCCTGGCCCCTCCAAGAGATCAGCCTATCTGCAAGAGGCCATTCTTAGTCTCTGCCTGAGGGACCCTTGACCTACATAGAGAGCTTGGACCACCCACAGCTACAGATGTCAAACTCCTGATCCACTTAAGACCACCAGGAGAGTACTATAGAGAGAGAGAAAGACTCCACTGCTCCAATTGGCAGGAGTGATGTGAAGACAACAATATAAAAAAAAAACACCTAACAATAGAAAGACAAGCATGAAACAATAATCTAAGGACTATACACCAAATAGACCTGAACAGATGAAGAAGCAGAAGAGAATGACTTAAAATTATCATCATAAAAATGATGGATGCCCCCAAAGACTATGTGAGAAAACCCCTTAAAGAAATGGGAGAAAAAACAAAAAAATATTGGAAAAAATGAACAAATCTCTTAAAGTATGGAGAGCCAAGAAAAATCAAACAGATGAAAAAAAAATGGTTCAAGACTTGAAAACTGAAATAGAGACAATAAAGAAAACACATACTTAAAGAATGCTGAAAATAGAAAAACTGGGCAAATTATCGGGAATTGCAGATCATTAAAAAACTTAACAATCAAAATAAAAGGGATCGGAGAGAGAATCTCAAGTGAGAAGATAAATGACATGAAATAGATTCATCTACCAAAAAAAGTGTAATCCAACAAATCCTGAACACACAGCATCTAGGAAAAGAGGAACACAGTAAAAAGGCCAAACCTAAAAATAAAAGGCACAGACGAAGGCAAAGAAGCACAGCTGAAAAGTGCAGAAAACATATTCAATAAAATAATTGAAGAAAACTATCCCAATCTGAAGAAAGACATGCCCATGAAAATACAAGAAGTATTGCAAACACCAAATCGACTGGACCAAAGGAAAATTACCCCTCAACACATAATAATCAAAACACCTAACATACAGAATAAAGAAAGAATATTATGAACAGTGAAGGAAAAGGGAGAAGTAATAAATAAAGGCAGACAGACCTATCAAAATTACACCTGAATAATCCATGGAAACCCTCAAGGCCAGAAGGTCCTAAGAGATGTCCTGCAAGTACTAAGAGTCCACGGATGACTGCACATGTTACTATACCCAGCAATACTCTTAACCACTATAGATATATTGAACAAGATAGTTAATGAAAAACCCAGCTTTTCACAAAAAGTACTTATAATTCTAGCCCTACAGAAAGTTGTCAAAGGTAAACTCCAACCCAAGGAAGTCAACTATGCAAACAAAGACATAAGCAATATATAATCCCACTTCACCAGATTCCAAAGAATAAAGCAGAGCATATATATTCTCAATACCACACCACCAACAAAACTTAACTATCTATAAAAAGACACAGGCTAAAAGAATGGATACAAAGGATTTATCTTTCTTCTGCATACAAGAAACACACCTACGTTTCAAAGACAGACATTATCTCAGGGTAAAGGGTGAGAGAATGATCTTCCTATCAAATGGACCCAAGAACCAAGCAGTTATTCTAACATCTAACATGTTTGATTTTAATCCAAAATCAATCAAAAGAGATGAAGAAGGACTCATCCCAGGAGAATTTCATCAAATGAAGTTTTAATTCTGAACATCTATGCACCTACATTTATGCTGGGGGTATCATGGTTGATATAATGATTGATTTGAATGACTAAATCATCATGTAATGAGAACATATCACATCATCAACTCCCAATAGTTGACTCCAAACTTGACTAGTGAGCCATAAGGTCATCATAGATTTGAATAAACTAATTACATAATTAGATGATCTGGTACAAGGTGGAACCAAACTGCAGTGATTTTCAATCATATAATGATCTAATATAATAGTTTAAACATATAACTGAGGTGTTCTGGTACATTTTACCCCCACAAGGTGGCCCCAAACTCCAGTGATCACTGATTAAATGATGACAGATTTTAAGAATTAAATGATCAAAAAATTAAATAATTAGATGGAATCGTATAATTGACTCCCACAAGGTTGAGCCAAACTCAAGAGATCATTTGTTATTTTACCTTAGATTTGAGCAATAAAATGAATGAATGAATGATGAAATAATATCACATAATTCACCCCTAGGGAGATACAAAAGTGTTGTCATCAATTACTTAAATGATTAAATAATAAAATGATATTCCACAATTAATATCAACAACATAAATCCAGACTCAAATCTCCCTTAAGTAGATAATGACAGATTTGAATAATAAAATTATCAGATGATTAAATGGTCTCACACTGGCTCTAAACTACAGTGATCAAAGATTACATAATGATCTATTTTAACAATTAAATAATTAAGTATTTAAATTTTGGATCGTTTTACAACCTCCATTCCCTGGAGGATGTGCCATTCCTGAAGGAGGACGTTGTCACCACAGATTTACAAAAAATTAATAATTTAAAAATCAGATGATCAGACTGTTTTGCCTGATGAACTCTGTTGGGCTGACGGCATCACTTGCCACTAAGACTCTGCTGTGGGATGCTCTCATGATGGGCCCACACCTGCGGATGCAGTACTGGCTACAATACCGGGGACAGCTGCAAAGATGGTAGCAGCTGGGCCTTCACAGTGAGCTGAAAGAGAGTAGCCCATTGTGCGTGTTCTCTGAAACATCATCCCTGGCGAGGCCTCTGTGATGGCCTGGTGCCTCTTGGGCCACTGCTTCTCCTTCTCATAGTAGATAGCAACAAAGTAGACGTTGTGGAGAAAGATGAGGGAGGCAAATGCCTCAACCAATATCTTTTTGAAGTCCTTGTGCTTATTCTTGGTGGGCACCATGAACTCCTATGGACCCAATCTTCCAGCATTCTTAGCACTCTGGGTGCTGCATATGTCATTCAGCATTTGCTATGTTCATGGCTGCCACTTCCAAATCCCTAACCTTGCCCCTGACCATAACTGCATCCTAACAGTAATCAATGATGCCATCATTATTTAAGTAATTAATTAAGTCAGTAATTGCTAACTCGAACAATGAGGCAAATAACTCAAAAATGAGGCAATGAGGCAAATGGGTGATAATCCATGAAGTAATGTTCTATTAAATATCTACTTAGCTGATGATATAATTAAATGATGTGGTATAATTATCTGCCAGGGAAGAAGGACCAGAGTCCATTCATGAAGGATGACATCATCATCAATTTAACAAGTACATAAAATAAATAATCAAAAATGTGATGATGTTGCATACTTCCCTCCCCAAGATGGAGTTTTAATATACTATTCATGGAATAGAGAATGATTTATTTAAATAATTACATAAATATTTACTTTCACACATTAACTCTCACAAGGTGGCATCAAACTCCAGGTAGTATGGGTGACATAATCATCATTTTATATAAATAATAAAATAATGAGATAGGGTAACATCATACACTCCCCAATGTGGCTATAAACCTCACTCATGATCAATGTTGTCATCATTAATTTAAATAATTTAATTACATAATTAGATAATTATATGTTTTGCACAATTGACTCCTACAAGTTGGTGCACTATCCACTCATTATCGATTATGCAATGACCTATTTTAGTAATTAAATCATTATATATAGAGAGGATAAGATGATTTGGCATATCAATTCTCACAAGTTGTCTATTACTTGATTCCAACAAGATTCCACTGATCATTGATTATTTAAATACAGATTTGAGTAATAAAATATAAAAATGATTAAATGTTATTTTGTATCCAGGGTTTTAAAGAATATCAGATAGTTGATGTTGGGCAACTGCCTCATATGAGACAAAGCCCTGTCCAAGTATCCCTCAGTCTAGTTTAACAAATGGATTAAGACTTTCCTGAAGGAAGCTAACAAAGGAAAACTCACCTTTTATTGAATATTTTTTTTATCTTCTTAATCCATTGTTTTAGTTCTTAGGGAAGATGACATTCATCAGCATAAGCCTTTGATCTGTTTCTCCACAGACTATATTCCCTTATATTAGGTAATCTTTAATTGCATAATATTTATAGCTACAGGTCAACTTGCAGGGATTTGGCTATGACTTGGTTAGGAGAATCAATTTCCACAATTCTATCATTAAAAGTTTTATGGCATACTTATCTTGGGAGAGTAAAATATCCAATGATACCACTACACCTGTGTTGCTCTCTGGTTCATGGTCCATGACACCAGAATGTAAAATTCCACTAAGTTTGCCAGGCATCAGTTATGGTCCAACATTCTGTCACATTCTAGTATATTTCACACATGCTAAAATAAGCACACACAATCATGGACTAACCTTATAGCCTCACTGATTTTCTCTCAAAAACACAAGGCTCTTTTTTGAGTTATACTTATTTTCAATTTTTTTCAAACAACTGCATGCCTAGAGTAATATACACAGGGAAATAAAAGCATCATTGATGCCACTCAACCAGATTGATGTGTATTTAAACATATTTCCTATGATCCAATTTTCTTATTTCCAGAATGGGGACAATACCATTAATGGGCTCTACCTCAATCCATTTCTATTTACTGAAATGAAAATAAACTTCTCTTTGTTCTCTTACATTTAGCACGGCTTGACCAAATGGTGCAGGGTAAAATATGGCGAAAAAGTTGGTGAGTAAATAATTGAAATAATTATAGCAATACAAAAAGGCACAGAGAGAAATAAACACACACACACACACACACACACACACACACACACACTGGATACAAAAATGACAGCCATGCTAAGAAATAGCCATGCCAATAGAGCTTCCATGCAACAAGAACAAATAGCTTACTCTGAAATCCTGGAAAAGCACCTTAAAAAATTAGCAGCATCTCCAAAAAATGCCATTGCCCACAGTCAAAAGGAATAAGTCTACAGTTAAAAGCATCCACATTCCGAAGTGGTAGGATGGGTGTTTTTGTTTATTTGATGGGTTATGGATGTTTGATATTATTTGGGGAATATAAGATAAAAAGGGATATTAACATATAATATGTTACATTGATATAGGCTTTCGTACATTGATACCAATGTAAAGTTTTTGTTGTACTGGATGTATGTTTCTACATTCTACTTGTTTATGCATCTTATTTAATAATGAATGTATAATTAGGAAAGGCAGGTTAGTAGATAGTCATCTATAATAATCAAACATGTAGTCTTATTAGGTATGTTTCCAAAGCTAAACTTTGTATTTAGATAGATGATCATCAAACACTTCAAAGACCCAAGACTTAATAACCTAAGACTTGCATGTCTCAGGCAGTACCAATTTACTCCATAAGAGGATGATGGCCATTGAAGAACCTCCACATGGAGTTTGCTTTTATTGTATCATTTGGGCAAGAAACTCTTGCCTTGACTACAAACCTGACAAGCATGATGCAAATGAAAAGATTGCTGAAATATTGCCAAGACAAGATGTGATATTTCTTCAAAATTCCTGCTTCACAATAAATGTGCCAGAAATTCTAGGCCAGCAGGTGAAAAATGTGTACCCCAACATTGCAGAGGAACATTGGTTGACTGTTCAGGCAGCCAGCTGTCTCTGTTTCTAAAGTTTTGAAGGTGGGTTACACTATTGCTACACCAGCCCCAGTGGACACAGTGTAGCAATGCTGAGAGAAATCTCAATGGCTATCTGTCCAGAGATTCCCACCACACGTGGTTATACCTCCTGGGGAAAAGTGGTTCAGGTCCCTGCAGGTGCTTGCATGGCTGGCTGTTTGGAAAGGGTGCTAGATGTGTTTTGAGCTATGATAACAATATTGCCTTTTATTCATGGATATTTTAGCCTGTAGCTCCACTAGTAATTCAGAAATGCCTAGAGAACACTTAGACCTAGTTTCAGGAACTGAAAGAGATACAGATCAGCAGTCAATAGATGGGTATTGCCCTCTGTGCCTTCAGATACAGATCCTAAGGCACCAGTTGTGACTTCAGATGTCAGCCAGGGCTTGATAAATCAATTAGGGCTAAGGCTGTAAGAATTTGCCTGCAATGTGACCCTGCCTGTAATTAGCCCACCAGCAGCAAAGCTGTTGTGGGATTCACTACAATACTCTAATTTGGGATCTTAGGGCCCTTAAATCAATACTATTAGAAATTTACTATCCAGAGACAAAGATTATTTTCTAAACTCAACAAATCAAATCTCTGAGACGCTGACCACAAACAGGCCAAAATAAACAGAGGTTCCTGGCTACACACTTGCTTAGATGTATCTACCACCTCATGTTTCAAAGTAATTGTTGACGCCTTTATTGTATGTCTGTAAATCTTTAAACTGTGGCTAAAGATCTGTTCTTTGAACTTTCTATATAAAACCCCGATATTTTGAAGTAAACTTTGCAGCAGTTCGCAAACCTCCTCAGGTGTGTTTGTGTCTGTCTGTCAATCTGTAGCCACTCCTGACCTGCTCATCTGAGTCTTGGTCTCTATGCAGACCTGCTACTCACTGAGTATTCTGTGGCACACTACACTCCTTGTTTCCTCAGGTGTTATTATAGTCTTATGGGATTTTTGATGGAGGTGAAGTCAAGATAATTATAGTTGCAGTTTTCCTTTGTTATCACAGAAGGCAAATTAATAACAGAGCTTTGGGCCCATCAATGTAGTATCGGTAATAGAATGATTTCTCTCTCAATTTGCCAGATGTAAATTATTGGATACTGTAGATATAATTCATATTGATAACTCTTCCTATAGTGTGTAGGTTAAATTAAATCTTTCTTTTTATGTAGAAAACATGGGTGAAATCATGTGGAACATTTTTAACTTGGCAATGGTGTGTTACATTTGTTAGTGCATCATTTGTTAACTATGTAAATACATATTGATTTGCATTAATTAAACAAAATTACTCTGGTGTCAGAGAAGCAAGATTAGCAACTGGTTAACAGTAAGTAGCAGGGAGGAGCTTAGTTTTTTTTTTTTTTTTTTTTTTGCAGTGTAGAAGAAGAGAGGCTTCTAAGATGCCAAAGAGAGGCTTCCAAGATGACACCAAAGTTAGAGTAGCCAGTTGCTACTCTAACTCTCTCAGCCCACAGGTTTTACCCTAAACTTAAAATCTTGAGTTTTATTAGAATGACAGAGATTTAGTTAAAACTGCCTTTAGCCTTGGCTGGAGCAACATAACTGTTGTGGTGGAATAATACAACCCTCCAGGTTATGGCCTTATTTCTCAGGTAGAGAAGATTAATAATTGCAATCAATATGGGATTATACATACATATTATATTGAAAGACTGAAAGACTCCTGTTTAAATGATCACCCTCCACTTTATGAAATTACACATTTTTATCGAATGCAATATTCCACAATGCTGCACATAATTTCTGTTTTATCGATATGTATGTCCCTCTACTGCAAGGACTGCTAGGACAATCATATCCTCTCACTGACATCTACAGTAGAAAGAGTATAGAGTATACAGTTATTTAGCATAAAGCTTATATCACCTCACTGACACACATTACTCTCTCCCTCCCTCTCTTCCTCTTTCTTCGTTTCTTTCTTCTTTTGGCTTCTTCTTCACTTTCTCCTTTATCTTTTCCTTCTCTTTTCTTCTCCACCATTTTTATTGTTCAATAACAAAGTCAATATACAATAAAGGCTTACACGCCTGTTATCAACAATGACCTTGATGTTAAGCAGACAAGCAAGTCTCATTTTTTATTAATCTCCTAAATCCATATTTTCTGACAAGTTTCTTTGATAAGTATCAATGAAGACATATAATATACCATCTCACTGGCACAGAGCTCAGTTTACTCCCCAAGCTACTACTCCTGTCAACACTTGTCACAAACTTCTACCATGATGTTCAGGGTACTGTTTCACCCTTACTGGCATAATGTTTTCTCCACCAAAGTATCCTAGGTTGACATTCCTATTCCTGTGGCTTCCTGCTGGAAGCTTAGATATCACACAGTTTATTGCCACTTTTTTGAAGTGTGATCTCATATATACTCCAGGGATGGTATCAGATAATCCCTCCTCAGGCTCTTTGGCTTTACACATTCCCCAGAGCTGGGATTATAATCCACTAACAACATAGTATTCATCAATCTTCTAATATTTATATGTATTTTCATAATTATATCATAGCTTTATATTCAAAAAAATTTCATTATATTATTATAGTTCTATGAGTAGCCCTGGGATTTCTGAAATATATCATATAGACCAGAATGTCCTCAAAATCCCACTTGTTCCCCTTCCTTCACCATTAACACACTTAGATTGCCAAGTGGCTCCTTATGCACATATATTTTTAATAACTTATATTTATTTTCTATATATGTATTTTGATAAAAAGTACATATGTGCACCACATGAGTAACCAGTGCCTAGAAAGGTAGAATAGAGCATCAGATTCTTTGACCGTGAAGGTATAGACAATTGAGAGTTGTAATGTGTAGGTGGAGAACAAATCTTGCATCCTGCAGCAAAACAGCATTTACCCATAAGCATTGAGCAATATGTCCAGAAGCTTTTTGTTGTTTTAACAGGAGTCATATTATGCTCAAACTCAAAATTTTCATCACAAATCTCATTCTCCTAGTTTAGAGTTTGTTAGACTGAGCCATCACATTACTTTTTTTATTTTGAAATTTTAACAATTTTGTTTTACTTTTGAATTTTCTTTAAGAGAGTTTTTTTCCAATGGCAGTGAGACACATGCTTTTAATTCCAGTCCTCTGGAGTCAGTGTGAGGCAGATCTCTGTGAGTTTGAGTTCAGCCTTGACTACAGAGTGATATCATGTATAGTCACCAATATTTCAAAAAGAAAGTCTGTCTAAAAAAATACTCTTTCCTGATCCAGGTTGGTGTTGCTGGTTCTTAATCACAACATTTGCCATGAAAAGGCTTGCAGATCCCATGATAGAGGTATCCACCACTGTTTCATCATGTTATCCATGATCTCACCATTCCTAGTTTACTGAAAATTTAGATTTAGGTGACATATATTTATGTACCCACAAAATCCTCACGTTTGAGTTTTTCCTACTTAACATTTCTACCTATCCTAGCAGAGATTAGCAGAGATATGCAACCACCTCCACTGTACTGCTTGGCTTGTACTATGACATTGGTTTTTTTTTTTTTTTGAAAATTACCAGTAGTCAATTTTCTCCATATATCTCTTGATGTGATCAATTTCACTATACTTCTAAATACCTCTACAATCTCTCCCTATCACCTCCTGATTACACATCATTGCACTTCCTTATCTCTCTCTTACCACCTCTCACATTCTCTGATACAAGCTTGTATCCAAAAACATTGCCCCTTAAATCCTGAAAATATGCCAGGTTTTCTTACTCTTGTCTCTCCACACCTCCTTTCCTTCCCCTTTGGCTCTTACTCTTCCTCAAATATCCATTCTTTCCTCCCCTAAATCTCACTCCTTTTTCCATTGTCTCCCTGTCCCACATTTTATAACTCCCTGTTCCTGCACTGTGGCCAATAGAAAACTAGATAGGCGGGGCTAGGAGACTAGGAGGAGGAAAGAGGAAGTAGAAGGCGGGGTCAAGATGTAGCCTGGGGGAAGGAGCAGGATGCCTGCCGCGTGGCTCCCCGATAAGACGACCATGTGGAAATACTTAGATAAGTAGAAATGGGTTAATAATTAAGACAGGGCTAGTCCATAAACAGTAATGGTAACTGGCCAACAGGATTGTATCAAATACAGAGACTCTGAGTGTTATTTGGGGCTGGTGCGGCTGTGGGCCCAGACTGGCGGGCTGGCGGGCTGGAGGAAACATACACGCTACACCTTGACACATAACAAACAAAACACCTAACATACAGAACAATAAAAGAATATTAAGACCAGTGTAGGAAAAATGCCAGGTAACAAATAAAGGCAGACCTATCAAAATTACAAAAGATTCTCCATGGAAACTAATATGTCCAGAAGGTTCTGAAAAGATGTGTACAAGTAATAAGACTCCACTGATTCCAGGCCATGCTACCATATCCACTATAACTTTCAATCACTATAAATGGAAAAACACAAGATATGTAATGACAAGTCAAATATATATATATATATATATATATATATATATATATATATATATATATCCCATACTACAGAAAGTTCTGGAATGAAAACTCCAACCCAAGAAAGTTAACTACATTCACAAAGACATGGACAACAGATAATCCTACTTCAACAGAACCCAAGTGTAAATTAAATTCACAGTACCACTGCCAACAACAAATCTAAAACAAACAAACATTAACATCCAATGGTCTTTGCTTTCCCTAACTGTAATGGTTTTAACTCACCTATAAAAAGACACAGGCTAACAGAATGGACACAAAGACAGAATCCATTTTTCTACTGCATAAAAAAGTCTAAGCTTCAAATATAGACATTACCTCAGGGTAAAAGACTGGGAAAAGATCTTCCAATCAAATGGATACAAAAGGCAAACAGGGACGGCTATCCTAATATCTAACAAGTTAGACTTCAAACCAAAATCAATCAAAAGAGATGAAAATGGTCATTTCATATTCATCGCAGGAAAAATCCATCAACACAAAGTCTAAATTCTGAACATCTATGCCCCAAATACGAAGGCACCCACTTTCTTAAAGAAACACTACTAAAACTCAAACCACACATAATACCTCTCACAGTTATAGTGTGAAACATCAACAGAACACTCTCGCCACTAGAAAGGATCACCCATCAGAAACTCAACAACAACAACAACAACAAAAAAAACAAAAACAAAAGAACTAACAGAAGTTTTGTCTCAACTGGGTTTAACAGACATCTATAGAACATTCTATCCAAATACAAAAGAATATAGCTTCTTCTCTGCTCCACATGGAACCTTCTCTAAAATCAACCACATACTAGGTGACATAACAAACCTCAACTGATAGAAAAGAATTGGAATAGTCCCCTGTATCTTATCAGACCACCACGCTTTAAAATTTTAATTCAACAACAGCACAAATTACAGAAACCTTACAAACTCATGGAAACTGAACAATGTGCAATTGCACAATACCTGGGTCAAAGAAGAAATAAAGAAAGAAATTAAGGCCTTCCTAAAATTCAATGAGAATGAGGACAAGACATATCTGAACTTATTGGACACCTTGAAAGCAGTGTTACAAGGGGAAGTTCTTTGCACTAAGTGCTCATATAAAGACAACAGAGGATAGCCACATTAGAGAATTAACAGCACAATTGAAATCCTTAGAACAAAAAGCAGCAAACTCACTCTGAGGAGTAGACAAAAGGAATAATTGATTTAGAGCTGAAATCAATAATGTAGAAACCTGGATAACAATACAAAATCAATGCAACAATTAGTTGGTTTTTCAAGAAAATCTACAAGATAGAAAACCTATACCCAAACACACCTAGGGGAAGAGAGAACATGCAAATTAACAAAATCTTTAACAAACATGGGACATAACAATGGACACAGAGGATATCCAGATAATTTTCAGGTCATACTTTAAAACCTGTACTCCACAAAATTTGAAAATTCAAAGGAAAGGGAAACATTTTGGGATAAGTATCACTTACTAAAATTAAATCAAGAACAAACAAACAACTTAAATAGACCTGTACTCTTTAATAAAACAGTACTCAAAAGATTTCCATCCTAAAAAAGGCCATGGCAGAGGACTTCAGTGCAGAATTCTACCAGAAATTCAAAGAAGTGCTAATACCTATACTCCTCAAATTGTTCCACACAATAGAAACAGAATATTCATTTCCAAAAGCCACAATCACCTTGCTATCCCAGACACACAAAGAACCATCTCTGAAATAAAACTATAGACCAATGTCTCTCATGAACATTGATGTAACAGTACTCAGTAAATTACTGGCAAACAAAATCAAAGAATACACCAGAGAAACCATCCACGAGGTCCATCATATAAACAAACTGAAAAAGAGAAACTATATGATGATCTTCCTAGATGCTGAAAAAGCCTTTGACAAAATTCAACACACTTTCATCATAAAGGTTTTGGAGAGATCAGGGATAACAGGAACATACCTAAACATAATAACAGCAATATACAGTAAACCAACAACCAACATCAAACTGAATGTAGAGAAGCTTAAGGTGATTTCTCTACAATCAGGAAAAAGACAAGGCTGCCATCTCCCTCCATATCTCTTCAATATTGAGAGAGACAGACAGACAGAGAGACAGAGAGAGATCAGAGAGAGATCATAAGAGAGGGAGCCATTATAAGCTTATAGATATACTTGGACCTAGGAAAATATCCAGAGATGTACAAAACTGACCCCAACTAACAATTTGAGAAACAGTGGAAAGTCTACTTTAAATGCTCCTTCCCTGATAATGAGATCGATGAATAACTTATTGACCATCATAGAACCCTCATCTGGTGTCTGTGGAAACAGAAGCAAACACCCATAACTACACACTGAGCCAAACTGAAATCCAGATGCAGAGAAGGAAGACAAGAGCAGGCTGCAGAAACTCATAGAGACAACTGACCTGAAAAAGGAGGAGTTAATTCCCCCACTCAGACTGAGAATCCAGCATCAGACTGATTCAGACCCCCTGAGCATGGGTCTCAGCTAGAAGGCCGGAGCCATCAAAGGGACCTCACCATTGGAACTAGAATATATCTCTGGTGCACAAAAGGACTTTAGGGGCCACATTCCCCCATGGAGGGATACTCTCTTAACCTAGAGAGAGGAGAAGAGTCCTAGTGCATACTCCAAATGACTTGACAGATTTAGGGCATCACCCTACATGTTGAGTGGGGGGGGTGAGAAGGCAGGGAGATTGGGGGCATGAGAGGTTGGGAGAAAAGGAAAGCTGGAGGGAGGGAGTCGAAACTGGGATCAATATGTAAATAAAAATTAAAAATAAATTAATTTATAAAAATCATATAACACATTCTCTCTAAATTTTCTACCATTTTATGAAGTCTATCATGACCAAATTTTTATGTTCCTAATGAGGTAGGAAAATTTCAGACTGGTGTAAGACTATGTCTTATTAAAACTACATGAATATCTTACCTAAATCCCAAATATACCTTAAAGAGCATATTTTCTACTGTTATTCAAAGAATGTGTTTTGGATGGCAAATTTTATAGGACCAATGAGTTATTTGTTTGACTTAATGAATCATATAGAATTCTAGAAACATCTACAAATTTTGCATTAGAAGAACAGTATGTGGAGCCAATGGCATATTTTAGTGGCTAAAAATGCATGTCACTCAAATCTGATGATCCCAGCCAGCTCCCTGGAATCCATGTAAAGGTGGAGCAGGAAATGCTCTTCACAAGCCATTTTCTGCCTTCCACAAGGCTGCCATGGTGCATGCAGCCCCCCCACACACAGATAGAGACAGAGATACAGAGAGCAGAGAGACAAACACACAATACATACATATTTTAAATATTTGAATTTATCTTTTGAATTTATAATATAGTTAATTCATTTCCCTCCTTCACTTTATCATTTTTATCTTCTCTAAACAACTAACATTTAAATTTGTTAATTCTTTTTTGTTGTTTTCATTGCTTCTATTTCATTAATGGATTAGGTTTGTTCTTTTCTATCTACATTTTTTTTTTGTTGTATCACTAATTCATTTATGTATGCTTCTTCTGATTTTTTAATGTAGACACTTTGTTTTTGTTTTTTTAAGGATAAATAAATTTTAAAAAAGTTAAAAAACATCATTCTGTATGTAACATGGAAAACAATTTGGAGGAGGGATTTTCGGTAACTTCTAGGTGTAGAGAGCATTGAGAGGTGCTCTCCATTGGGTTTAGTGGTCCTGGAAGCAGTCTGACAACAAAGTAAAAAGAATGCTTTCTTTAGGACATGTTAAATTGAATTTACTAATGAGTCTGTCAAAAGAAGGTGTTAGAGTCTTGCAATGAGGTTCTAGGACTCAGAAAAGAAATTTGGATTAAATAAGATAGAATGTAAGACACTGAATTCAACATTTAAACCTAGGCGCTAAGCCCATATTATATTTCCCCATACATAAAGTCCATATTGTGGACAAATTAAATTTTTAAGGCTGACCATCTTAGCACGTTTCAAAGTACTAATGTGACAATACATTGAAAGAATAATTGCAATACATTAGGAGAATTTAATAAAGATTAGGTGGAAATAAGGAGATCCTGTTTCTGAAAATACTATATCTGTGTATGTGTATCAGCATAATAAATTTGACTTTGGGAACTTCACCTATTGTTTACAAAAGCTTGCTTTATTATTTTCTGTTTGTTTGTTTGTTTTGTTTTCAGGTAGAAGTTAATATTTCCAGAAATGGCCTGCTATACTGTTAGCAATAAGAGCAAACCAAGGTATCTTTCTCCTTTTCCCTAATTGGTCCAACAAGAGTTCTGCAAGAGATTCCCTCCATGTGTGTGAGAATGAAGATCGAGAAGTGAGTACAACCTTCCTATGCTTTAGAGGGCACCTCACATTGAAGTTTCCTGTTGAGGTCTACAAGGTAAGTTCATGTTGGTTTCTCTGAAATGGTTACATTCTTGTTGCTATGGCTAGATACCTGAAAGAAGCAACTTCAAAAAGCTCAGAAAGAAGCAACTTCAAAAAGCTCATGGTCTCAGAGGGATGTCAGTCAGTCATAATGAAGGAAGCAGAGTGGGAGGAGCATGTACTAATGGCTCACCATACAGTTACTGAACAGAAAGGCCAGGATGGACAAGATTTTTAAAAGACCATGACCTTCTTGTTTTTATTTTTTGAGACAAGGTCTCATACAGTCCAGGCTTGTCTCAAACTTCTTATGTAGCTGAACTTCACCTTGAATCTCTGTTCCTGCTGACTCTCCTCCATAATACAGGGATTGCCAGTATACCCCACTGGGCTGTGGTTATTGCAGGGATTGTCAGTAACCCCACTGGGTTATGGTTACTGCTGGCCAGGACTCACCCCAAAGGGCGTGAGCCTTCAAAATAACACCAGACACTGGAAGCTAAGCACTGAAAATGTGAACCTGTTGGAAACACCCCAGATTTAAATCTTAACATTTTGTTTTTGAAATTACCTCAGATGCATGTGGGGAAATAGTCCTTTCTACATGTTGGACCCTGTGCTTTTCTCCCCTATCTGTGATCTTACTGTTTCTGTGTCAGTCTGTGAGGTAAGTCAGGGGAGCAATAAAATTTACACAAATAAGAAAGCTAAGGGCATGGAACCCATTAGTAGAACTGAAATGTAAGCTCCCTAGTTCACCAACACACCTTTCCTTCCCATGAAATTCTTTGACCTGAACACACATCTCACTCTGCCTTGCCCAGGCTTCTTTAGGATGCTTGCTTCCTCTTGCAATGGGAAGACCTCACTTAAGTGAGGTCTGCTGTCAGCAGTTCTTGTCAGCTGCCTTTATTGGTCTCAAGACTTGGTCTCAAGACTTTGGGGTCCCAGGGGTTTTGAACCCCAAAGTGGTACCTCAGTTCCCACTAATTGCCCATAGACTGATGGATCTCCAGTCACCAGGATCTTCAACAAGCTGTTTCTACAATTCCCTTTTGCTCCCATCAGTCTTCAGGACAGGAAGTGGGGAAACCACTGGCCTTTGACTTAAAAGAAAACACTGGAAAAATAACCACAGGCAAACAGTGTGACTGTCCATCAGATGATGAAGTAGCTCTGAGACTTCCCATGCTCTGGGATGGAGGATAAAATGAGCAGGTCTGGATCTTTGGTGACTTCTCTGAGCCCTTCTGTTCGAATGACAAGAGCACAACTTCTGGGAGATTTTTGTACTAAGATATAAAAATTTAACACTGAAGGCAGTTATTTTAAACAATTCATCCAGGGGATCCAAGGGTAGTTTTCAAAGGGGTCTGGGTGCTGAGACAGAAGAAGCAATGGAACCAGTGTTCTTGTGTCTTTAATGATTGTAGGCACTTTGAACTACAATCTCTTATATATGTGTCCCAGATGTTGTATTGGCTTCGTTTTCACTTTGTTATAGGAAATATTTTATTTATGTCCTATTTTTATCCATTCAGCAATCATTAATAAATGTGTTAATATCTGTGAGTTTTGTGTTTGCAATAGACTTATGTATTGTCAATTTAAACTTTTATTGCATTATGGTTAGGTAGGATATACAGAGTTATTGTAGGTTTTTTTTTGATTTTGTAATTATTTATTTTGCATCCTAGGACATGGTCTATTTTATAGAAACTTCCATGTAATTCTGAACAGAGTATCTTCTCTTTGGTGTTTGAATGAAATATTCTGTGTTTCTCTTTTAAATTCATTTGGAGTATAATGTCACTTAAAAAATAACATATCAGAATTAAACAAAATAAACAGAAGGTGGAGAGCATAACTTATGTCTAAAAAATCATAGCCTTGTACTGGTTATTGTTGGTGGTGAATTGGACCTTTTGCCAGGTTTCCCTTGCCCTCAATTGAGTGTTAGTCATCCTAAAGCACCCTGAGAAGCTTGCACTATGTAGTATTCAGCAAGTGAAAGAGGAAAGATGAGGCCTAGTTTATACAGCATAGTCACATCTTCATTATTGGATTGCCTGGGAAATTCCTAAGCCAGGTTGAGATTTATAATGTTTAGAATTTTTGAAAAACATTATTCCACCTCTACTTTTCATTTCATTGCTTTGAAGGTTGGCTTCGTATAAAATAGCATAACTAGAAAGATCTTTGAATTCTGATTATGACATTATTGAAGGGATTATGCTCAAGGTAAAAAGAACCGCCAAAAAAATTGAGTCAGATATTTTAAGATACATATTTGCTAGTTAATCTGCAATCTGGACACAGGAATTTCTTCCTATTTTACTGGTTTTAAACATCATTGTTGCCAAAATTAACATCTTAGTGTATGCTAATGTTCAATATGAGGAAAAACTGCCTTCTGACTTTTGATGGTTCACAACTACTGGAAAAACCGTAAGCCTAATAGCCACAACATGGTACAGTGTTGCTAAAACCACATGTTAAAAATGGGATACCTTTAGCTTGAAGTAACTATGTTTGGCATACTTCAGAACATCCATAGTCTGCTCGTTGATGGAAAGTTTCAAAATAATATTAAAAACTGAAAATGAAACAAAAAATATTTGAACAAATGTAAAGAAAAAAGGCACAAAGAAGAAAGATATATAAGAATAAATTTAGAAATGAAAATGCATAGTAGGTAAAAAAGTAAAGGATAGAATGTTTCAGAATGCAGAAAGATAGAAAAGAAGAAACATGAATGGAAGGACAAAAGGGAGCAAGTACAAATAACCAAGAACCTCATATTAATTTAATTAGGGCTGTATATTTACATATGCACATTAATGTTGCAAAAATATTTACTGATAAAAGAAGTCATAAAGTTACAAGTAAATCAATATACATTGTTATGTTGTCATATTTAGGAGTGAGGCTTCTTATTGCAGCACTAATTTATGGAAACCAAAAATAATTTTAGTTACAAACAAGTAATTCTATGCATTGGGAAATTCATTTTCCCTATTGTAGCATCATTGAGTTTCTCCTGTTACATTTTCCTGTGTTTCCTGTTATGGCTTTCTTTACAAATATTGCAATGGTTTTGTCAGATTTGTTAAGTTCTTGTTACACTATCACAGTCAGGTTTACATTGCATATTGGAAAATTTTTATCTGAGTGAAGAGAATAATGATAGGTGATTGGGGAATGTTGAAGATGGGGAAATAATAATATTCTTATCTACAAATACAGGCATTTTGAGGAAGTTTTTGAATCGATATTAACAGGCCAGATTAACAGGGAGATTTTGTCTTGTTAGAGTACATCAGAGGGAATAGGTCTCATAAGTGCCAGTGTAGAGGAAGACAAATTAAAGATCCATAACTATCTAGTATAGAAAAGCTGTAAAAGCTTTAGGTACCCTGAGGAACACTAGTGTCATTCTTCTCTCATCAGAAATTTCTGTTTCAGACTCCATCCCTAAACACAATAACTGTTGAAAAGGCAGTATATCACGGCTATTCTAGCCAAGGTCATACTTGGTATAAGGCTAAAGCTCTGGGCTAAAATTCCCATTATCCCTACATTGAAAATTCTCAGCAACCACAAAGTAACATTTACAAATCATTTTATAATGATTTATAAATCATTTAGTCATTTCAGTTACATCCCTGGTTTTATTAATGCAAGAAAAATCTCTCATATTGTGAGGTGTGACTTTGCAGTATTCTTTGATTCTCAACTTCCAAGAGAGGTTTCAATTTTATTGTTAGCATTTAATAAAACATAACCCAAAGAAGGTAACAATGGCAAATGCAACATGTGCTGGAAAGCTATGAAGACGTTAATACCTGAGTTCAGAATTTCAATTTTGCTGGAAAAAACATCCACCATCAAATATCTGTGAAATCTTATTTCACAGATTGCATTCAGTGAGGTGAGGTACCCATGATTTTGGAAAAGGTATCATCAAACGGCTAATGACAACAGGTATGGCCATACAATTACCTTCTAACTACTCAGCCTTTAAAGTTTGTGCAAGAAACAAAACCTCCAAAGAATACACTACATCTAAACTTCTTAATTTTTCTTGGACTCCTGGTATGAGCAGAGTGAATTCCATATTGATTTTCCAAGCATCAGTTATGATTACATAGCCTGTCACAATTTATTTCCATATTCTAAACTAACTTGCCAGCTATTACTCCCACTATATATCATAATTTTCTCCAGACTGAGGAAACTAATATATGTGAGTTATAATCATTTTTATTTCTCCTACCCTATATCCACCATTGATGGCTGAGTAAATCAAACATGCAAACAAAGTTTAGCTATGTCATTATAATTGAATGTTTAGCACTTTCATATAGTTTATGTACTCCAGTTGTCATACATGCAGAAGGCAGAGAAGCGCACACATGTTCCTTTCATTTTTTAAGTATCATTTTACTAAAAAGAAAACAATGTACTAATACCTCAGTGTTTTCCTTCTCTGATTTCTCTTCAAAACAAGCCTATAGGCTTCAATTATCTCACACTTCAATACACACAGTCTTCCCAGCCAATGGTCTTGTCTGCTAGTAAGATAAAAGGTTTCTCCTATGTGATACAGTGATTACAACCTGGGTTATCATGGGATTCTGATGAAGATTCTGTCTATAGATGGCCTTCAATGTAGTGCTGTGTTTATCTGTATTAATGCTTTGATAGAGCTAGTGGTAGATATGGTATAGTACATTAACCAAGCACATGAATTACTCCAAGATGTAAACTGAAACATTAGATTGTTTTTCTTCCCTTTTATGGAACAATGAATTACCCCTAGTTATTTTATGATATGTCTTAAGTCAAACTTGTCATACATGTTATTAGCCATTATCTTGCCCATTGATACACTCCATTATCAGTTTATATTGGACTGATATGAAATACGTTGGCTGGAAGATTTTTAAAAATTTTGTCCCTGATAATTCTTCATGTAATTTTGACCAGCTTGGAAGAGCTGCTCCAAAGTTGTGATTGAGCCTATTGTTTCAGCTTGCAGTTTTTTAAGTTGGATCACAAAAGGAAGAAAAACTGGATATGAGAATTTCTACCCATTTCACCAGTTTAAATGGAAAATGATCACAGAATGGAAGCCTTTTTCTGTTATTTTTCACCCTGAGAAAAAGCCCTGAATGTAGCCTTTGTTGGTACATACTGAATGGTAAAACCAGATGCCTCTTATACACACGAAGCGTGAAAAAATGCCACCACCAAGTGTTAACAATGAGCATGATATATGCTTTCAGAAATATTGTTTAACATGCAATTTATTTATGACATACATCTTCAACTCTCTCAATGGCAGAGATTTAAAGAAAAGAAAGAAAAAGGAAAGAAAGTTTCAAAAAGGGAAGGCATAATAAAGAATAAAATAGAAATCTAACTGTGCTGATGGAACCAGTAATTGGTAAAGTTTGGCCAATATTTCAGAATGCAGAAAAACTTCCTCCTTTATTAAATGGTCCTGAGACCTTCATCTTTTTATCATAAGGGAACAAGTGTTTTAATATATGCCCAATATGGGTCTTAATACACTTTATCTACAAAGTATCTCTAAGACAACCATACTGTATAAATTTGGGGGCTTAAATCTAACTCATTCAAGTAAGTGCTGTCCCTTCTTATCCTGTCTTCCTAGTGGCCTGTCAAAAGTTCATTAAGTTAAGGAAGATTGCATAATAACAAGGAAATCCCATAATTTCATGTTTTCCCTGAGGGTACTTAAGACTTATTGATTCTAATCAAGTGGCCTTCATATATTCTTCAAATACTCATGAACTGAGACTTCTCACCAAATGCATTTCATAAGAGAATCTAATATTGGTGCCAATACTGGCATGGAAATATGGGAATATATATATGTGCATTTGGAAAGTCTTGGTCTTCCCATAATACAGAAGGAATTATGACAATTGTCTGTCAAAAGATTCCTGAACCATTACTACATTACCAAATTCTAAATTCTGTACTTTCCCTCAAATTAACTTGACTTTAGTGGGTCCCCTACAAGAGTATTCTGAAATTCTAGTAACCATGCAGTCATCTGATCTATACTAATATCCATGGAAGTATAGGAAAGTCTCCTTCTGCACATTAGAAATACATACATCGCATCAATATGGCTAAATATTACAAACCAGATCATGGAGTATTCACAACATTTCCTCATACATTTGGGGACCTTGGATATATCAACTGTTCAAATGCTCACGAATATCTTTGGCCCCACATAAACTTTGAAGGAAATTTCTGAAAATATCCACTATCTCCCTACAGATATGCCAGTTTTATAAGAATTAAAAAGTTCTATCTACTGAAAAAATATTCTCCTATATGTTACATATGTTTCTTTGGGTAAAATACTTATAAATATTATGGAATATATTCACATATTATGGAATATAGTCACATACTTTTCTAGTTTAACCCAAGGGACTCTATTCTGCTTCATGTTAATACAAAATAATCTCCAGAAGAGCCTATGCTAAAAACTAAACTTCAGTGCACGTTATCACCCGATTTCGGGTCTTCAGGTTATGCCTACCTAAAATATAATTATCTGCCATTCCCTTCACCATAAGTGACCTCCAGGTAACTGAAGTTTAACATTCCATGTTCCAGTTACATTAAGTAGAGCCTGGACTGAATTTTACTACCTTATTGTGAACAAAGTGATGTGGATTTTATAATTCTTACCTACATCTTGTAAGCTGACTATGAACTTCAGGAAGTGATCAATCTAAGTATTTGCTGTTTGACATTTTCACATGTTCTATAAGGGCATGAAATATACCTGAGACCTCTAGGAATTCATAACTTCTTTCTTCTCTGACTTCTGGTTTCTGAAACCTCCATCTCTGAGGTTTGGGGATAATAAACCTGCTCATATAGGGATTACAATGTGTCTCTTTCTTCAATGGTATTTGACACAAACATCTTCTGTCTAATGAGTTCTCATATAGTACCATTGCCCAAGAGGTTTAGTCTTATGTCTCTAGTTTCTGTACCCAATCTCTATCCAAGATTCCAAATGTTTTCTTCTCATCAAAGAGATGTCAAACTTTCTTCTCTGGCTGCTGTGATAAAGGAAACTGAGATATTCCATTTTTTTTCCACAAAGTCCTATATTCTGCAGTAATTTTTTTGCTTCTATCCCCTAATAATATCACAAAGTAGCAGAAAATGAATCCCCTGATCACAATAATGTTTTTAAATATGTAGAATTCACTTTTTGGGGACCTACAGAAATAATTCCTGAGCCAACCTCCTGGAATCCCATTGTAGAGGAGGAGGAGTGATGAACATAGAGAGGCCAAGACCTTCCCATGGAAATACACAGAATCTGATGACCTTAACAAGGGGAAACACATGGACCCCAGAATGATAGTTTGGAAAACAGCAAAAATGAAACCAGTACACTTGCCTGTGTTTTTCAGTTAGGAGGCATCAGAAATCTATAGGTTCCCTGGCAAATAAACAGCATTGATACCTAATATAAGAATGGGCATTGGAAGCCCATTCCCCATAGAGGGATTTTCTCTCTGCCTAGACCCAAGAAGGAGGGCTTATGCCCTGCCTGACATGATGTGACAGACTTTGATGATTTCCCCCACAGAAGGCTTCACTTATTCTATGGAGCAGAAGAGGGATGGGATGGGGGTCAGTGGGCAGCCTGGGGCAATGGATGAGAGAGTGAACAGGAATTGATATATGAAATGAGGTTGTTTCTTATTTAATTTAAAAAAAGGAAAAAAAAGAAAACCCTGTAGACAACAGCTATCAGTAAATTGAATGTCATTGACAATTACAAATGGTAACACAAAGTAGTTAGACATGTATTGAGATCATTTGTAAACAAACAAAAAGGTTACATAGATTATGTTTGTTACAGAGGGATATAAGGATATCTTCAAATCATAAAATGTGGTCATTTTCCTGGGATAACGTGAAAGCTCTCAACCAAAATAAGGTTTCTTCTGGAAATCCATTAATTAGGAAGGCAAAGGATTCATTTTTGTTATGAAAATAATTTTCAACAGAAAATTAGAAAGTTACTAGTGATCTAGAGTAAACTATTTGCTCTTGTTACTTGTGACATGAAATATCCTTGAGCGTGATATTTTTTCTAGTTTTTTTCCTAATTTTTCTTATTTTACATATTGATACCAGTTCCCTCCCTTCCTCATTCCCTCCTTCCCATGTCTCATGAAACCCTCTCCTATCCTATTCCTCACACATTATACAGGGAATATGATGCCTTCCAGGGGGGGGATCATCAAAATCTGCCAAGTCATTTGGAGTTTGCCCTCTCTCCTGCCTCTAGGCTGAGGCAGTATCCCTCCATGGTGGATGCACTCCCAAACTCCTATTGTATACCAGGAACACATACTGGTTTCACTGTTTTACATATGCCTTTGCTTGCTAGAGTATTTTACTAGCCAAAATATGTAGCAGTGCAGTAAGTAAAGTAGAAAAACAAGTAACAGAAGGACTCCTGTGCTTATGTGGATGGAAGGAGGATACCAGCAGGAGCCATGAATGGATGGAATTTGTTTAACATGGAGAGATTTATTTTATTGTGACAATCTGTCACATTATTATTGCTGCCAAGAAAACCTAGAGTGATCATCTATGTCCATTTTTGGGTCAACAAACAGCAATCAACTGAAATGCAAAGATTTCTTTAGATAGTAAATTCCCCACAGAAATGCTCTGTACATTCTTGAATTTCAGTATGAGTACAAAATGTTACTCCCAATTAGGATAAAATCAAAGCCCTGGAAATTGGCAAAATTGCTGGCATCATTCCAAAAATCAAGTGTGCTTCATTAACTGAATATATTCTTTGGAAATCATGCCCAAAGAATTTAATTCTCTCAAAATAATATTATGAAATAAGAATTCAAGACTTCAGAGATATCCTGCAAAGAGTGAGTATGCTACTGTTGCTTTTCTACAGTTACTTGGTAAACTATATTTTGAATCTGAGGAGGTACATGTGAGGAGGTACATATATCTATCATCTATCTATCTATGCATCTATGTATCATCTACCTAACTATCTATCTATGTATCTTTCTTTCTGTTTCTTATTTCTGCTTTTACTAGGCAGGTTTTCTCTGTGTGATTTTGGAACCTGTCCTAACACTCACTTGGCAGGCCTAGCTATGCTAAAACCCATGGAACTCTGCGTGCTCCTGCATCTAAAGTGCTAGTACTAATGCTGTGCACAACCACTGCAAACAGAGTAATTTTCTTTTGTCTTAATGTGGCATCTATGAAAGATAGTATATCTGAGGATTTCAAAAAGCCTTCATCCATAGTAACAAGTGCCAACAGGGAATATTGACTGCATTGTGATACAATTTTTAGCTTAGAGTCTGTATAATTGCTAAGTATACTGTACTCATGTGTATCATTATTTTCTTGCTGAATATTGAATGGTCTTTTTCAATTCAGGTGGTCCTTGCCTCTGCATCAGTGCTGGGTAAGGTATAAGGACATGGGGAATAAGTTCAAAACAGCCATCTTATGTGCCATGTACAGGTCCTGACTCCACTGCAAGGGATCTCAAAAACAGGTCAAGCTACAAATCATGATTGACATGCAGATGGCTTGTATTGGTCCCATGCTGGCTTCTTAGCATTGAGTTCAAGGTCTAAGAGTTCCCATAAGATCAGGGCAGCTCTACATGGGGGTTTTCCTGTCAAGATTCTCCCCCCCCCTTATGCTCCAAAAAAAAGAACCCTCTACTCTTACACTAATGTTACTTCTTTTGTGCAGCCCATTCCTTTATTGTGGAAATCTGCATTAGCTTCATCAGTCATAAAATTGTTCTTTAAATAGTTAGGGTAGTCATCATCTGCTAATGGAGATGCTCAGTTTCATCATCCTCTAAATTATTTGCAAGAGTTTTACTTGGAATCAACCTTGTGTATTCCATGCCATTATCTTTACATACACAATTTCTCCCTACTTCACAAGTGCCCCCCCACTATCAAGATATCTATGCTCTACCTGTGCATTCATCCCACAACTCAATAATCTTGATCCTTCATATACCAATCACTTCCCGCTAAACTCCTGGTTTACCCAAGCAACATTGGAAAAGCTACCTTAAATGAGCTTCCCTGATAGTGAGATTGTATCACTGACTTTTCCCAGGCCTTCATCATGAAGGGGTGCAGGATTTTGTCAAAGGTTTTTTCAGCATCCCTTGAGAAAATCATTTGAGTTTATTCTTTCAAGTTTTTTATATGGCAGCTTCCATTGTCTGATAGTTTGTATATTGAATCACCCTGTGTCTTTGTCATGAAGCCTACTTGATCATGATGAATGATCTTTGATGTGTTCTCCAACTCCGTTTTCCTGAGATTTATGGAGTACTCTTGCATGAGCAAGAATTGTCTGAAATTGTCTTTTGCTAGAATCTGCTGCTTCTTTATGGATGCAGTTATTGATAGGAACTGTCCTCTTAGCACTAATTTTATAGTGCCCCTTAAGTTTTTGTATGATATATATTCTTTAATATTGGATTCTATAAAGTCTGTCATTTTTTCTGTATTTCTTCATTTATCCCATGTATTTCAGTTGTGTTTGTGTAATTCCCATGACTTTGTGGGATTTCTGTAATTGGTGGTGTTGTTGAATTCTTTAATCATTGTGACCACTTAAGATATGAGGGATTTTATTTTATTTTTTTTATCTTTTTTCCTTTACTTTTTACTATACAGTTAAACAATCTTAGAGATGGGTCCACAAAACAAGGTACTGTGAAGAAGGCATGCACTTTTGTGTTTGGGTGGAATGTTCTCTATACTTTTTTGAGTCCATCTTAACCATATGCTATTAGCCATAAAATTGATTAGTTTTCTTACTTCTGTGTTAGGTTTTCTTCAGACAGACACATCAGTTTGTGAGACAGGATTTTGAAGTCTCCCAATATTAGTGTGTGTGCTATGACTTGTGATTTAAACTTTAGTAAATTTGATTTTACAGTTGTGGTTGATGCTGTGTTTGAGACATGAAGATTCAAAATTGAGACTTCATAATGTGATGAATAGGAAATATATTTCTACAATTCTTTTGAAAATGTTATTCTGAATGTATATCATTAGATATTATGGTAGCTTTGCCAGCTTATTTCTCATGCTCATGTTATTGGAAAATAACATAAAATTATACAATGAGGTAGGAACTATCTTTGAAGTTGAGGGGTGTTTCATGTGTGTAACAGAAAGACATACACTTTTCACTTTTTCCTAACCCTAACCCCTACATCTCATCTCTACCTTGGGGAGGGTAAGTTCTGCCCTAGGATGTTTACTAAGTTGGTTCTATCATCTCCTTGAGGTAGAGCCTCTCTCAATGCCAAACAACGCACTGTCTAGACTGAACTTGATATATAGAACGGGTTATATTAAGTCAGATTGTTCATTAAAGTTAGAACTCATATCTGAGTCTCACCATCATCACCTATATTAAGATAGTATAGTTAATTTTTTATACAGGGTCACACATTTTCAATGAAAGGCCAGTTGATTCTGTCTGATTCCCCACAATTTGTTTTTATTATTTGTCCTCCCTCACTTGGATTGTACTCCAGAAGCTTGGACAAATGATTAGTGGTGGGTTTCTGCTTCTGTCTCCATCTGTTTCATCAAGAGGATTCTTGCTTCTGTGGAGTGTGTATTGTTACCTGGGTACCTTCTCTCATACTCTCTCTGTGTCTCTCTGTCTCTCTCTGTCTCTCTTTCTCTCTGTGTCTCTGTCTCTCTCTCTCTCTTTCTCTCTCTCTCTCTTCTGCCTTCTATCCCTTCCCTAACTCAACCTTCCTAGTCCCATGGGGCTTTCCTCTACTCCTTCTAGTTCCATCTCCCCTCATTGTCCGCACACTTCCAATGTGCTCTGGAGAAATAGTCCTTCCCCTCTTCTGTGAGGGACTTTGTATGAATCTCTTAGAACCCACCTTGTATCCTAGTTCCTCTGGTGGTGTGTATTATAGGCTGGTGCTCTTTGGCTCTATGTCTAAAATCCACAGTTTGCTCCTTCTTCATTCTATATGCACTCAGGCAAAACCAGATGCGTAAGATTCACACCAGCCTACCAAGTGTTAATAATGTACATGCAACATACTTATAAGCAAAAACATTGTTCGACATGTAATTGGCCCATGAAAGCACATTTTATCTCCTTTCATGGAGGACCATTATAACAAAAAACGTAAAAATGAAAGAAAGGGAAACTGTCTGGCTGAGCCAACTGCTTAGCGTAAGTTGGTCCAACAGCCCCTTAACCTCCTGGCAACTTCCAGGGATGGCTCTGAGCATGCTTGACCTGCCTATCAATGCTGGACCAACTTGAGCCTACACTCAAACTGATCATTGGGTACCATTTTCTGCCCTATGTTTGGAGTGAGTCTGGGAGTAGTTCAGGCTAAATCCCCTAATCCTTCCCTGATATCTCCCTGGGTTAGGCCTGCCTCTCGCTCCCTACAAGAACCATGCCTGTGTAATTCATTCCTTATACTTTGGTCCATACATCACCCAAAGACTGCCTTCTCCTGACCTTTAGTCCTGCTGGGCTCCCAGGTCAGTGTGAGGGTTGAGCTAGAGTTCAGGTTCAACACCCCCTCTAATTAACTACATGGAAGTTCCTGGTCGTACTGAACTCACCTATTCATTTGTGACCACCTTATGCTGGAATTCACCCATCTGCTGCAATCTACTGGAGACCTCAAAGACAGATTGGATAATCCAGTGTTATAGACATTGATCTGATGACCCAAATACACCCACCTTGAAAGAACAATATATATATATATATATATATATATATATATATATATATATATATTCCATCTGCACCCAGTGAAAGAAGTGATGGGAAGACTGCAATACAAGAAAAAAAAACACCAACAATAGAAAGGCTAGTATGGCATCACCAAAATCTTTAGATTCTATGACAATTAGAGCTGAACACACCAAAGCAAATGAGGCAGAAGAGAATGACATAAAATATAACTTCACAAAAATGGTAGAAACTCTAAAGGATGTTATGAGGAAATCCCTTAAAGAAATGGAAGAAAAACAAACAAAAAGTAGATGAAACAGAGAAAAAGACAAAGCAAAAAATGCAATAAATGAACAAATCTCTTAAAGAAAGTAAGAAAAGCCAATTAAGCAAATAAAGGAAATAAGTAAAAACAGATCAAGACTTGAAAACTGAAATAGCACAATAAAGAAAACACAAAATGAGGGAATGCTGGAAATAGAAAAACTGGGTATATAATCAGGAACTATAGATGCAACCATAACCAACAGAATACAAGAGATAAATGAGAGAATCTCAGGTGCTGAATATAAATTGGAGAAAATTGAATCATACACCAAAGAAATATGTAAATACAATAAGTCCTTAAGAACTCAAGGAAAACCTCAAGTAAATGTGGGGCACCATGAAAAGAACAAACCAAAGAATGAAAACAAAGAAGCCCACTCAAAGTTGCAGACACATATTCAATAAAATCACCAAAGAAAACTTTCCCAATTTAAAGAAGCACATTCCTGTGGAAGCACAAAAAGTATACTGGACACTACATAGACTTGACCAAAAAAATTCCTTTCACCACATAATAATGAAAACAAATAATATGCAGAATAAAAAGAATATTAAGGGTAGGCAAGCAAAAAGGCCAGGTAACATATCCTATCAAAATTACTCCTGATTTCTTCATGTAAACTCTGGAGATCATAAGGTCCTAAATAGATGTTCAACAAATGCTATGAGTCCACAGGTGCCAGACCAGGCTACTATACCCAGAAAAACTACAGTCACTATAGATGGGGAAACAAGATATCCAATGCAAAGCCAAATGTTCACAATGCATATCTACAAATCCAGCCCTACACAAAGATCTGGAAGGAAAGCTCCCACTGAAGTAAGTTAACTACACTCACAAAGACATAGACAATAGATAATCCCACTATACCAAAAGCACAAATGAAAACTTGGAACAAATATACTCACATTACCACCTACAACAAATCTAAAATGAATTTAACAATCAATAGTCCTTACTGTCCTTTAATATTAATAGTGTTAACTCATCTATGAAAAGACACAGGCTAATAGAATGGGAATGAAGACAGAGCCCATTCTTCTGCTGCATACAAGACACATATCTAAGCTACAAAGACAGGAATTACCTCAGATTAAAAGGTTGGGAAAAGACCTTGGATCAAAGAAGTAAGCAGGTGTAGCTATCCAAATATCTGACAAGTTAGTCATAACACCAAAATCAATCAAAGAGATTAAGAAGGTCATTTCATATTGATGACAGGAGAAAAACAACAACATTCTCAAATCTGAACATCTATTCCCAAACTCACACATTTGTAAAAGAAATGCTACTAAACTCACATAAAACTTCACACACTAATAGTAGGAGACTTCAATAACCTACTCTCACGACTAGACAGGACCACTAAACAGAAAAATAACAAAGAAACAAAAGACCTAACAGAAGTTATGTCCCAATTGGGTTTAACAGACATCTATAGAACATTCTATTCAAGGGAAAAATAATATACATTCTTCTCAGATCCACATGAAACCCTCTCTAAAATAGACCCACATACTAGGCAATGTAACAAACCTGAATGGTTAAAAACAATTAGAACAACCTCCTGTATAATATGAGACCACCATGCATTAAAGTTGGAATCAGGCATAACTAAAATTGTACTCATGAAAACTAAACAATGTGCAATTGTACCATTCCTGGATTAAGAAATAAAAAAGTAAAGATTTCCTTGAGTACAAGAGAATGAATACATATCATACCTGAACTTATGCTATACTTTGAAATCAGTGCATGAAGTTCATAACACTAAATGCTCATATGAAGAAAACAGAGAATAGTCATGTTAGACAATTAACAGTACAACTGAAAGCCACAGAAGAAAAGGAAGCAAACTCACACCAGAGGATTAGATGCCAGGAAATAATCAATTTAAGGGCTAAATCAATAATGTAAAAACTAGGAAAACAATAAGAGAATTAATATAACACAGAGAGTTGTTTTGTATTTTTTGAGAAAATGAACAAGAGAGAATAACCTTATCCAAATTAACCAAAAAACAGAGAGAGAACATGCAAATCAACAAAATCAGAAATGAAAAGGGAGACATAAAAATGCAGAGAATTTTCAGGTCATATTTTGTAAACCTATGATCCACAAACTTCATAAATCCAAAGGAAATGGATAAAGTTATGGATAGCTATCACTTACCAAAATTAAATAAATAACATATAAACAAGTTAAATAGACGTATAAACCGTAATGAAATAAATGTATGCATCAAAAGTCTCCCAACCAATAAAATTTCCAGGGACATATGGTTTCAGTGCAGAATTCTAGCAAACAATTCAAAAAAAAAATTCTAATACTAATACTCCTCAAATTGTTCCATAAAAAAACAGAAGGTTTATTACCAAATTCCTTTTATGGAGATATACCAAAGTATGACCGAACTAAGAAAGAGAACTACAGCCCAATATATCTCATAAACTATGATGCAAAAATAGTCAATGAAGTACTGTCAAATCAAATCCAAGAACACACCAGAGACATCATCCAACATGACCAAGTAGGCTTCATCCCAGTGATTCAGGGATGGCTCAACATGTGAAAAATCTATCAATGTGATCCACCATATAAACAAACTGAAATGGAAAAATCATATGATAATGTCACTAAATGCTGAAAAAGCCTTTAAAATATCCTTTTATGAAAAAAGAATTGTAGAAATCAGTGATAACAAGAACATACCTAAACATAATAAAAGCAATACACTCTAAACCTACAGCAAACATCAAACTGAATGTAGAATAGCTTAAGACAATTTCTCTAAAGTCAGGAACAAGACAAGGCTGCCCACTCTCTTCATATATACTCAATATTGTACTTAAATTTCTAGTTATGGGATTAAGACAAAAATAATGTGATCAAGGGAATACAAATTGTAAAGGAAGAAGTCAAATTGTCGCTATTTGCAGATGATATCATAGTTTACATGATTAACTCCTAAAACTCTACCAGCCAAATCCTACTACTGGAAATCACCTTTTGGCAAATTAGCAGGTTATGAGATAAACTCAAAATTAATCAGTAACCCTACTGCATATATATATGGTTGAGAAAGAAATCAGAGAAATGTCACCCTCAACTATAGCCAAAATATAAAATACCATTGGTAATACTTACCAAAGAAGTGAAAGGCATATATTGCCAAAACATTGTGTCTTTAAAGAAAGAAATTAAAGACACCAGAAAATGGTAAGATATTCCATGCTCTTAGGTGGGTAGGATAAACAGTAAATTTACAATCTTACCAAAAGTAATTTACAGATCCAATTCAATTCCCATAAAAATCCCATGAAAATTCTGCACTGACCTGGAAAGTATAATTTTCTGCATTTTATGGAACAACAAATTCCCAGCAAATCCAAAACAACCCTGTAAAATTAAAGAACTTTAGGATACATCACCATCCCTGACTTCACGCACTACTATATAGCTATAGTCCTAAAAATAGCTTGATTTTCACACTCAAAAACAGACAGATAGAAAAATGTAATTGAATTTAAAATCCTGTTATTAACCCATACACCTACAAACACATTATTTTTGACAATCAGCTAAAATTATACAATGGAAGGGGAAAGAACCTTCAACAAATGGTGATGGCCCAAATGGATGATGTTGTATAGAAAACTGCTAATAGACACATGCACAAAACTTAAGTAAAATTGATCTAAGACCTCAACATAAATCCAGCCACACTTAACCTCAATGAAGAAAAAGTGGAAAGTACCTTTGAACAAATTGGTACAGAAACTGCTTCTTGAACATATCACCACCAGCATAGACACTGAGATTGAAAATAAATGGGACCTATTCAAACATAAAATGTTTTTAAGGCAAAGGACATGGACAACAAGACCAAATGGCAGCTCACAAACTGGTAAATGTCTCCACCAAACCTCATGTTACAGAGGTCTGATCTGCAAAAATACAAAAAATTCATGAAACAAGTCAACAAAACACCAAATAACTCTATTAAAAAGTGGGGTACAGAACTAAATGGAGAATTCTCATTAGAGAAATTCAAAATGGCTGAAAGACACTTAAGAAAGTGCACAACATCCTTAGGCATCAGGGAAGTGAAAACCAAAACAACTCAGAGATACAATCTTACTCCTTTTAGTGTGGCTAAAATTAGAAAAACCAATTACAATTGGTGGTCTGTGTTTTGGCACAACCAGTACAGATAGAAGTAACCTGTGTATTTTCAGAGATTAAAGGGAAGTATACAGATCCAGGAGTACCTAGAAAAATGTCAGAGTCACATTCTCCATCTTTGTTTGTGCTTAGGCCTACTTAAGATGTTAAGGCAGGGGTGGAGAAATGAACTCTGTAGGATTTGTGGCCTAAGCAATTGTCATCAGGATGTGATCTATTGTGGCTTTCTTGTATTGTGATTTCCTAATGAGATCTGCTTTGTATAGAAGTGGATGGAATATGGTCATCATTGAATGATGTAGAAGTAGTCGACATAGAAGTAGTTGGCTCCTCCACCTGACAGGTATGGACAGTGTCACAGGCCCTTGAGTGTGCTTCAAATGCCAAAAAAAAATGTAGGTATAATGCAAGATCTTTCTGCAGCATCGCCTGCAGGCATGGCATCAGCTAGAAATCTTTCCTCATGATGGATAGTGTGAAGGCCCCTCCAGAAGAACTGGATATAATCCATGGCTCTCCTGAGTATGAAGTGGCATCTATAGACTCAAATGTCCCCATATTAATATCATAGTTCTGTTCATCAGCTGTGTTAATGTGAGATCTCCTTCAAATCTTAAAAGAGGGCATAAAGTTTGTGGGTCATAGATTAGAGGTGCTTGGCCATTGCACTCTGGATGTGATCTGCAATGTTTGCCATGTGCTGTAATTTTCTGTTTCAATATGTTCCTCATAAAGAAAAAAAACCTGGAGCCCATTTTTTAAGAGGGAGGATAAGTGTTCTTTTCCTCCATGGAGGGCATATTTGTGTATGTCCAGTCTGTTGATATGGAGAGTGTTATGAGCCCTTGAGTAAACTGCAAAGGCCCAAAAGAAACAGTGCCAGAGCAAAATGAATCCTGAGATCTTTCTGAAGTAGAGGAATAATCCATAACACCTCTCTTACTTGTGCTCTAAATTTTGGCAAAGCCAGTACAGATGGATGTAACTTGTATCTGTTCTAAGAGTAATGGAAGTTCTAGAGAACCAAAGTACCAAGAACTATGTCAAAATCACATGTGGGGGAATGTGCCTCATAATATTTCTGGCTTGAACAATTGTAATCAAGATGTGATATTGATGATTTATTGAGTAATCTCTTCTGCTGTTAGAGAGGCCTGCTTTGCAGAGAGGTGGACAGCATGGGATTATCATTCAAAGAATTAGAAGGTTTCATTCTTCCACCTGAAAGGCCATGCATGTGAAACTCCTGTATGCAGGTATGGACAGTGTCACTGGCTCTTGAGTGTGCTGCAAAGGCTCAAAAGGTCCAGGGATAAAGCATAAATTGTTCTGCAGCAGCATCTGGAGGTGTGACATCAGCCAGACTTCTTTCCTAACTTGTGAATGGTACTCAGACCCCTCCCATAATACTGCAAGTAACCTGGGTTTCTTTTGAGGATGAAGGAGCATTGAGCGACTCAGATGTCCCCATATTAATGTCAAAGCCCCATTCATCATCTGTGATAAGTGTTAGGCCTTCCTCGGCTCTTAAAGCAGGGAAAAAGTTTGTGGGTTATAGATTAGGTGTACTGGGACATTGTGTTCTGGTGGTGGCCTCCTATGGCTTCCTTGAAATGGAGTTTCCTGTTTTATTCTGTTACTCTTAGAGGAAGAATGCCTGGACCCTATTTTGTAAAATGGAGAATGAGTTTTCTCTTCCTCCTGGGAAATATGTGTGTGTATGTCCAGTCTGCAGGTATGGCCAGTATTATAGGCCCTGGAGTCAACTGCAGTGGTCCAAGTGATACAGAGCCAGAGAAAAATGGATTCACAGAACCCTCTGAAATGGAGGAATCATCCAGAATACTTTTCTCACTTTTGGCATGTGTTTTGGCACAACCAGTACAGATGAAAATAATGTGTGTCTCTTCTGAGATTAATGAAAGTTGTAGAGACCCAGATGTACCAAGAACAATGTCAAAGTTGCATTCATCATTTATTCTGGATGTTAGGCCACCTTCTTCTGTAAAGGCAGTCATGGGAGATTGGGGGATATAGGATTATTTGCCTGAGCAATTGTCAAAAAAATTGTGTTCTATTGAGACTTCCTTGTGCTTTGGTTGCCTGTTCAATTTTGTGTTTTTGTAGAAGGTGATATCATGGGGTTCTCTTTTGATGAGGGAGAAGGAGTCAGTTCTTCAACCTGAGGGAGCACATGTGTGAATGTCCAGTCGACAGGTATGCAGTATCATAGGACTTGTGTGACCTGCAAAGACCCACAAGAGTCAGGGACAGGACAGAATTTGACAGCAGCCACTTCTGCAGGGGAGGTATCCACAAGAACTCCTCCCTCACTTGTGGATGGTGATAAGTCCACTCCATTAGACATAAAACTAACCTGTGCATCTTCTGAGAAAAGAGAATATAGAGACTCATATGTATCCATTGTAATATCAAAGTCTCATTCAACATAAGGGTTAATTATTGGGACTTATTCAACACTTAATGCAGGGTTGGGAGCTTGTTATTCATGGGTTTGTTATCCTAAGCCATAGTGACATGCTTGTGATTCACTGAAGATTCCTTGTGCAGTAGTTTCTTTTTTAATCTGCTTCTCACAGAGGAGAAAAGCCTGGTCCCAACTTCGTGAGAGGGATAATGAATTATCTCTTTTTCCAGGGAGGGTATATCTATGTATGCCCTGCCTGCATGTATGGACAGTGTTATAGGCCCTTGAATGAAGATCAAGGCTTCAAAAAAATCAGGGTAACAGCAAAAATGAGCTAAACCCACCTATCAGTGCAGAAATACCCTGGGTATTAGCTCAGACTTTGTCCCTGTCACCAGCCCTTGGCTACAGGTGAGTTTGGGTTCAATCCCACTGGGGTGAGGATTCTTCCCTACACCCTCCCAAGGAAATCCCTGTCCCTGCATCCTGTCCCCAACGAGAATGCTCTTGGAGCTTCCATACACCACCACCCACTCCCACTGAGAACCTGTCCTCCTCCGGTGCTCTTCCCTACCCTGTGCATTGTCCCACTGCTCTGGTAGAGCACTGAGCCAGAGAGTGGAGCCAACCATGCAGCCACCTTCAGGGAAATTCCTGGAGCCTATCTGAGCACAATAGGCCAGCCTATCCACATGGGACTACCCATAATTTCCACCTGCCTAGAATCTAATCCCCACCACCAGTCTTCTACTGGAGTTCTGGGCACCTCCCAGAGATCTGTCTATCTCTGCAGGTCCACCTTGAGTTCCTGCAAGGGGCTGGATCATTGACCCCATCAGAGGACCTGTGCTAAACCAGCACTACTCAGCTGAAGAGTGCCAGCTAGGCCCGCCTATCAGTGCAGAAACACCCTGAGTATCAGCCCAGCCTTTGTCCCCCAACACCAGACCTTGGCTAGAGGTCTTGGCTAGAACAATAAGTGACTATCCCTGAGGAAACATCCTGCAGGCTAGCTTTTGCCAAAGAGGCCACAGCTCGTCCCTGCTGGAGCCTGAACTTTGACCCCCATCATGAGAGACTTCCTAGAGAGCTTGGACCACCCAGAACTCCAGACATTGAAACTCTGATCCATATAAATCTATAGAGACAGGGAGAAACCCCACCAATAGCTACTGGAAGAAGCTATAGGAAGATGGCAATGCAAGAAAACACCTAACATCAGTAAGACACGCATAATACCACCAGATTCAAGGGAAGCTACACCAACTAGACCAGAGAACAACAAATCAAAGGCATCAGAATGACCTAAAAATTATTATTTTTTTCTATCATTTTTATAATCATAATTTTTAGGTCATTCTGATCCTAAAAATTATGATTAAAAAAATGATAGACACTGAAAGAAGATCTGAGAAAATCCCTTCGAGAAATGGAAGATAAAACAAATAAAAAATCGGAAGAAATGAATAAAATTCTTAAAGAATGTACAGAAATCCAAGAAAAAAACAATTAACCAGGTTCAAGACTTGAAAATGGAAATAGAGACAATAAAGAAAAAAATAAACTGAAGGAATATTGGATATAGAAAAACTGATCAAATGATTAGGAACTTCAGATGCAAGTATAACCAACAGAATTCAAGAGATGGAAGAGAGAATCTCAGGTGTTGAAGATAACCTAGAGAAAATAGGTTCATCGACCAAAGGAAATTTTAAATCCAACAAATCCATAACACAAAACATCCAGGAAATATAGGACACTGTAAAAAGGCCAAACCTAATAATAATAGGCATGGAGGAAGATGAGGAAGCCCAGCTCAAAGTGGCCAAAAACATATTCAACAAAATCATTGAGGAAAACATTCCCGATCTGAAGAAGGACATGCCAATGAAAGTAAAAGAAGCATACCATCACTAAATAGACTGCAACAAAGAAAAAAAGACCCCTGAACCTATAATAATCAAAACACCTAACATACAGAATAAAGAAAGAATATTAAGAGCAGTGAAGGAAAAGGACAGGTAGCATATAAATGCAGAATTATGCCTATCAAAATTATGCCTGACTTCTCCATGGGAACTCTCAAGGCCAGAAGGTCTTGGATACATGTTCTACAAGTATAAAGAGTCCACAGATGCCAGCCCAGGCTACTATACCCAGCAAAATTTTCAATCATTATATATGGAGAAAAGAAGATATTTAATGAAAAAGCCAGATTTTCACAATATGCATCTACAAAACCAGCCCTACAGAAAGGTTTGGAAGAAAACTCCAACAAAAAGAAGTTATCTACAATCACAAAGACATAGTCAACAGATAATGCCACTTCACCAGAAACCAAGAGTATAGCAGGACAAATATATTCACAATACCCCTGCCGAAAACAAACAAGCATTAACAACCAATGGTCCTTACTGTGCCTCAACATTAATGGTCTAAACTTGCCTATAAAAAGTCACATGCTAACAGAATGGACACGAAGCCAAAATTCATCCTTCTGCTGCATACAAGAAACACATCTAAGCTTCAAAGATAGACATTACCTCAGGGTAAAGGGCGTGGAGAAGATCTTCCAATCAAATAAACACAGGAAGCAAGCAGATGTGGCTATCCTAATAGCTAACAAGTTAGACTTCAAACCAAAATTAATCAAAACAGATGAAGTTGATCATTTCATATTCATCGGAGGAGAATTCCACCAACAAAAAGTCTCAGTTCTGAACATACATGCTCCAAATACAAAGGCACACACATTCATAAAGAAATGCTAATAAAACTTAAAGCTCACATAAAACCTCACATACTTATAGTGGGAGACTTCAACACACGACTCTCACCACCAGACAGAACAAAGAATCAGAAACTCAACAAAGAAACAAAAGAACTAACACAAGTTATGTCTCAACTAGGTTTAACAGACATCTATAGAACATTCCATCCAAACACAAAATAATATCCCTTCTTCTCTGCTCCAAATGGAACCTTCTCTAAAAGTGACTACATAATAAGTGGCATAACAAAAGTCAATAGATACAAAACAATTGTAATAGTCCCCTGTATCTTATCAGACCACCATGCTTTAAAGTTAGAATTCAACAACACCACAAATCTCAGAAACCCTAAAAATTCATGGAAACTGAACAATGTGCAATTGCACCACACCTGGGTCAAAGAAGAAATAGAGAAAGAAATTAAGGACTTTCTAATATTCAATGAGATTTAGGACACAACATATCTGAACTTATGGGACACTTTGAAAGCAATGTTATGAGGGAAGTTCATTGCACTGAGTGCCATATGAAAAAAACAGGGGATAGTCACATTAGAATTAACAGCACAACTGAAAGTCTTAGAACAAAAAGAAGCAAACTCACCCTGGAGGAGAAGATACTAGGAAATAATCAATTTGGAAGCTGAAATCTATAAAATAGAAACCAGAAAAAGAATACAAAAAAGCAAGGCAACAAAGTGTTGGTTTTTTGGGAAAGTCAACAAGATAGACAAAACTTTATCCAAACTAACAAAAAAAGCAGAGAGAGATCATGAAAATAAACAAAATCAGACATGAAAACAGGGACATAACAACAGACAGATGAAATCCAGACAAGTTTCAGGTCATACTGAAAATGTTCAACATCCTTAGTTATCAGGGAAATGAAAATGAAAACAACTTTCAGATACCATCTTACATCTGCCAGAATGGCTAAAATTAGAAACACCAATGACCACTTATGCTGGAGAGGATATGGAGAAAGGGGAACAATTCTCCACTGCTGGTGGGAGTACAAGCTCATATAGCCATTTTTGAGATCAGTATGGCGGTTCCTCAGGAAAATGGGAATTAGTTTACCACAGGATCCAGCAATTCCACTCTTAGGTATATACCCAAATGACGAACATCCATGCAACAAAGACATGTGCACAAATATGTTCATAGCAGCATTATTTGTAATAATGTAATAACCTGGAAGCAACCTAGATGCCCCTTAACTGAAGAATGGATAAAGAGGATGTGGCACATCTACACAATGGAATACTAATCTGCTGAAAAAAATAACGGAATCTTGAAATTGGCAGACAAGTGGATGAAACTTGAAGAAACTATCCTGAATGAGGTAACTCAGTCACAAGAAGAGGAACAGGGTATGTACTCGTTAATATATAGATTTTAGACATGGAGCAAAGGATCACCAGCCTATAATATACATCACCAGATGAACTGGGATACAAGGTGTATTCTAAGAGATTCATATATGGTCCCACATAAAAGAGGGAAGGGCCAAGTCCGCCAGAGCACATGGCAATGAATGGAGGCAGTGAATGTAGAGAGAACTAGGAGAAAGAGAAGGGGAAGAGAGGAAAACACATGTGACTAGGTAGATTGAGTCAGGGTGAGAGAGGAGAGGGGATATAAAACTTGGATCCAGATGTGAAATTTTTAAATTTTATTGGTTTGAAGAGAAAACTGAACCTAAAGAAAGGTCTAGAGGACCTCAAGACTGACTCCAACTAACAATTTGAGCACCATGGAAAGGCAACCATAAATGACCTCCCCTGATAGTGAGATCATCAACTAAATTATCCACCATCATGGAGTCCTCATCTAGTCCCTGTTGGAAACAGAATCAAACACCAATAATCAAACACTGAGTCAAACTAGAATCCAGATGCAGAGAGAAGGGACAAGACCAGGTTGCAGAAACTCAGCTGCAACCATAGACAGTTGACCTGAACAAGTAGAAGCTTGGGCCTCCCAGACTTATAGCTGTGAATCCAGCATGGGACTGACTCAGACCCCCTGAATATGGGTCACAGCTAGAAGGACTTGCAGTCTGGGGGACCTCAAACATTAGAAACAGGATCTATTCCTGGTGCACAAAAGGTCCTGGTGGACATATCCCCCATGGAGGCAGGAGAGAAGTCCTAATCCCTACTGCAAATGACTTGACAGACTCACATGACCCAATCTGGATAGCATAGCCCTAAATGTGGAATGGGGGTGGGAGCATGGGTGAGGAGGATGACCAGGGTGCATGTCACAGGGGAAAAAGGGTAAGAGGCGGGAGAGTAGGAGGGAGGGATGGAAGGAGGGAGTGTGATGGGAGGAAGGGAGAGGAAACTAGGATCCACATGTTAAAAGAATAAGGATTTCTGCATCTAATTAGAATTTTCCCATGACAGCGCCCCCAACAAGCAGGAAGCAGCTTGGAAAGAAGGACACCCAAATTCCCAAATCTTGTTTATAAATGTTTTTTTCATTAAAAAAAGGCATGTATAATTATGTCCAGCAGAACATAAATAAATGTTTTTTTAAAAAATGAAGCCCTAAAACTCTCTGAAGTCGAGGAATCATCCAAAACATATTTGTCACGTTTTCACAGTGTTTTGGCACAGTCAGTACAGATGGAAGTAACTTTTGTCTATGCTGACAGTAGTGGAAGGACTAGAAATCCAGAAGTACTGAAAACAATGTCAAAATCACATTTGTCACTTGGTTTTGATGTTACTCCTCCCTCAGCTGTTAAGGCTGAGGTGATGTATTGTGTGTCATAGGATTTCTGACCTGAGCCATTGTCTTCAGGATGCAATCTATTGAGAATTTCTTGTGTTGTGTCTTCTTTCTGAGATCTGCTTTGTATATAAGTAGAAGGGATAAGGTTGTCTTTGAATGAAGTAGAAGTTATCACATCTACCCCCAGACAGGGTATATGGGTGAAAGTCCCATCTACAGGTATGGACAGTGTCAGTTCCTGTAGTGACCTTCAAAGGCCCAAAGGAACCAGGGGAAGAACAAATTTGTCAGCCTCTACTTCTGAATGGGAGGCATCAGCCAGACCTCCTCCCTCACTTATGGATGGTGCTATGGCCCCTCTAGTAGAGCTGCAAGTAACATGGACCTCCTATTGAGGATGAGGGAGCATTTTATATTCCCATTGTAATATCAAAGTCCCATTCATCATATGTGTTAGCTGTTAATCCTGCCTCAGATTTTAAGTCAGGACAGGTTTGTGGGTCATATGTGTGTTGCACTAGATCGTTGTGCTCTGTGATGCAATAAGGATTCCCTTTGCTGTCCTTTCCTGTTTTAATTTGCTTTTCATAGAAAAAGAACACCAGGGTATTTTTTAAGAGGGAAAATCAGAGTGTTCTTCCTTCATTGAGGGTGTGTGTATGTATGTCCAGTCTGCAGGTATGACCAGTGTTGTAGGCTCTTGAGTGAAGTGCAAAGGGCCAAAAGAACCAGGACCAGATAAAAATGGGTCAGCAGCCCCCCTTTAAGTTGGTGAGAACCCAGAATATGTGCCTCACTTTTTGATTGTGCCTGTTGCAAGAGTAATGGAAGGACTAGAGATTTTGACATACCATGAAAAATATCAAAGTCCCATCCATCATTTGCCTTGGATGTTTGCCCTCTCTTAGGTCTTAAAGCCAATGTGGGAGAATGTGGAAAATGGAATTTCTGGCATGAGCAATTGTTAAAGGTTGTGGTCTATTGTGACTACCTTATGCTGTGGTGGTTTGTTGAGTTTTATTTTTCATAGTCAGCTCTTCAATCTGAGAGGGCATGTGTGGATGTCAGGTATACATGTGTCGACAGTGTCATAGAACTTTGTGTGATCTGAAAAGTCCTAAAAGTATAAGGGACAGAACAAAATTGGTCAGCATCCACTTCTTCAGTGGGAGGCATCCATTAGAACTCCTCCCTTAATATGGATGTTCCTAACACCCCTCTAGAAGAAATGGAATTAATCTTGGCCTCTTCTGAGAATGAAGTGGAGTGTAGAGACTCAGGTGTCTCCATACTGATATCAACGTCCCATTCATCATGTGTGTTAGTTGGTAAGACTTGTTCAATACTTAAGGAAGGGTTGGGAGATTGTGGTTATTGGGTTTGTTGTGTTGGGCCATTATTGTGATCTTGTTTTGATCTACTAAGGCTTTCATGTGCTGTAGTTTCCAGTTTCAATCTGTTTCTATAAGAGGAATACTTGGGACTCTTTTTTAAAGAGGGAGAATGAATAGTCTCTACCTCCACAGGGAGGAGGGGATATGTGTGCATTTCCATTCTGAATATATGGACAGTGTTATAGGCCCTTGTGTGAACTGCAAAGTCTCAAACAAACCATGAATAGAGTTCCAGAAACCCTTCTGCAGTGGAGGTATTAGGCAGAACTCCTCCCTCCATTTTGGATATTTTTAGAGCACCTACGTTATAGCTGGAAAAATCCTTTGCTATTCTGAGACTGATAGACCTACAGACATCCCAGAGTAATGTTGACATCCCATTCACCAGATTTTTGTGTTAAGGGCCTCCATCAGCTGTAGAGGGAGAGCTGGGAGTGTTTGGAACATGGCTTTTCTGACCTAAACCATGGTGATCTACTAATGATTTCCTGAGTCCTACTTGCATTCTTGGACACTGTTCATAAACTCTGTTTGTATTGTATTCACCTTTACTTTGGGAGTAGATTTGATCTCACCTCTTTGTGAGGGAAAATGTGTAAATTTCTTATGTGCAATTCTGGATTTTGTCAGAGACCCTTTGGAAGATTACAAATGTTCATGAGATTCTTCTGCATCTATTGAATGAGCTTACAAACTTCTGTCTGTTTCTCAGCACCTGTAACTGCTTGTGGATTCATACAGGGTTGGTAATTAACTTTATGAATTGCCAAAATTTTTACCCTATCAACTGCTGTAAAGTAATGTGTCACACCTCTTTCATTTAATTTCAAATTTTGGAGATCCTCAATTACAGAGGGAAATTGCTGAGGAACATTTTGTTCTAGGCTTGTAGATTTTGAAATTACCTGAAATATGTGAAGTTGCCTAGGAAAATGAAATGAAACCCTATGCTGGAGTGAGACCTGTTCTGGGTATGTCTTCTAGATATTTGGATGACCTCTGCCACTGATGGACAAATGTAGAGGAGACACTAGCCACAAAACCAGAATTTGAAGTTTTCAAAAACATATTTAATAGATCAGACACTTTTGACTAGATGTAGAATTTACCAGTCAGTGTTATCAGAGAAAATGGGTCCAGTTTGTACTTTATAATTTTCTTGGGCCTTTTTCTTTGATATCTCTAAGATCACAACCTGAAAATCTTCCAGAGTGGGAAGCAGTCCACATTCAATTTCCAAAAAAAAGAGACATATCTAAGAGAGTTTTTTCCTTCTCTGGTCTGGGCAGAAAAGATTTACTGGGTCTTTTTCTGATGACTGGAGGTCTAGCAGATAGATTGGGATCACTGCTCAGTGTTTTTCTTAAGATACCTGGGGCCTCCAAAGAGATTGGAACCTTTCCCTTCTAGTCCTGTGTCAGCTTCTTAGTGATGCTTGAAATGTCCATACTCTCTGTAGATACTTCATGGCCTGCATGATAGGACTGGCTGTATGCACATCAGGAATTCTGATGTCCCTGAATTTCTTACCTACATTTTGGTCCACATGTGATTCTCTGAACATCAACCTGAGCATAGGCATTGGCAGCTGTTGTTGACGTGACAATTTATCTTCAGCTTTAATGGTTGTCAAGTAATTCAGGCTTTTGGTTATGGTGTAAACCTCCTCTTGTGAACCTTGGTTGCTGACATCAGTCCTTGGTTTGATAGTCCACCATTTGTGGTCAAAGTGCCAGAACCAAGTTAAGGTCTGTAGTCCTCTCTCCACAGGTTCAGGAAGGTAGTTTCTAAGGCAGTTGAGGATAGAGGATTGCATTCAGTATCTTACCTCAGGCAAAGGTCGTTAAAAGATATTTCCCATGGCTACTTTTGGCAGGATGAGGTTAAGTACTAGTGTTTGTGAACAGCTATTCTTACTAAGAATGTGCTCATGTTCTGCAGGCCAAGTGCAGAAACTGTGTGACAGTTGTCTTTAGGAAGTAATCAAAGTTCAAGAGATGCACTCCAGTTAGTATTCTCTGAAAGCGATAGGGTTCACCAGATAATTCTGAAATATCTTCCTTGACTAATAGCAAATTGAAGAGGTTAAATAATAATGTTTCTGAGAAGACTTTCTACCCAAGAACTGTGCACAAGTGTGGCAGGCTAAATGTAGTTTGTTTCAGTAAGTGACGTAAGTTCCAAAGTTGTGTTTGCTCAGGATCACTCTTCTCTCCACTGGGATTCCAGAGGTGTACTCACGACCAGTGTTTTCTGCTGAAGCAGAGAGTTTGCCAGTTTTGTCGGATTTGCTGTTTAATGTAAGAGGAAGCAGAGACAAATAAGTTCTGTGATAGAAGACAAACGCTTTGGACACTCTGCAATAGGTTGAATCATACGAGCTGGTCTGGTACTCATGGTTAGGGGCCATGATGAATTACTTTGCTAAACAATAAAAAGTGAGCAGTCAAAGACGTGGCATATCTTAGTCCCAACATTTAATTGGAAGAGGCACTTGAATTTCTAAGTTTGAGTCCAGACTGATTTGGAAATAGAGTTCTAATTAAGTCAGGACTGCACAGTAAAATCTTTGTGGAAAATTTAAAAATGATGATTATGATGATAATGATGATAGTGGCACTGATGGATGGGATACAGAGCTCTCTGTGCCTGCAGGATCTTTGACCCCCATCACTTGGCCTCTGCTAGAAATGAGTCTAGGACAAATTCAAGTTAAATACCCCCACATCCTTCCCTAGGGCCTCCCTGTATTGGCCCTGGATCTTTCTCCCCCTGTGTCATGTTCCAGCAAGAGCTCTCCTGGTGCTCTGATACACACCCACCCATCACCACCAAGAATCTGCCTTCTCCCTACCCTGTGCCCTACCCTGTCCACTGTCATGGGTCAGCTCTAGATGAGTAGTAGAACAGAGGGTTGAGCAAACAAACCTGCCACCATTGGGGGGCTGTTCTAAGCACTCTAGGCCAGTCTATCCTAGGAGGACCATCTGGAATTCCCAACTGCCTGATCTCTGACCCTCACCACCTTCCCTCTGTTGGAGTTCAGGAACCGCCTATTCCTTCAGGGCCATCCTGTCTCTCTGAAGGCTGGATCCTTGATAACCATATCCAGGCTACTGTTAAAGAGGCCTCAGCTGCAGAGTCCCAGGCCCTGGCTAGATCTGCCTATGTATGCAGAAACATCCTAAGTCCTAGCCTGGTGGATCTTTGACGCCCATCACCTGGCCTCTGCTGGAACCTGATCTTTGACCCTGTCTCTGGGCCCCTGCATGAGGAGAGACCTCCTAGATAGATGTTGGACAACTCACAGCTACAAATATTGAATTTCTGAATCACCTAAGCCCACCGTTGGAGTACTATTGAGAGAGAGAGAGAGAGAGAGAGAGAGAGAGAGAGAGAGAGAGAGAGAGAGAGGAGAAAGGGGGGGGGACTCCACCTGCACCTATTGTAAGTAGTGATGGGAAAACAGCAATATGAGAAAACATCTAACAACAGAAAGGCAAGCATAACACCACCAGAATCTAGGGACTCTACACCAACTAGACCTGAACACCACAAAGCAGATGAACACAAGGGAACGACATAAATAATACCATCAGCAAAATGAGAGAGGCCCTCAACGATGATGTGAGAAAATTCCTTAAAGAAATAGAAGAAAAAACAAACAAAAAGTTGGCAGAAATAAACAAGTCTCCTAAGGAAAGTATAGAAATACAAGAAAAAAATTAATCAGGTGAAGGAAATGTTTCAAGACTTGAAAACTGAAATAGAGAAAATAAAGAAAACAAAAAGTGAAGGGATTCTGCAAATAGAAAAACTAGGCAAAAGATCGGGAACTACAGACACAAGTATAACCAACAAAATACCAACAATGGAAGAGAGAATCTCAGGTGCTGAAGATTAACAAGGGGGAATAGATTCGTGGAACAAAGGAAATCATAAAGTCATCAAATCCTTATAACAAAATATTCAGGAAAGTTGGCACACAGTGAAAACCTAAGAATAACAGGCACAGAGGAAGGTGAAGAAGCCCAGCACAAAGGTTCAAAAAACATAGTCAACAAAATCATTGAAGAAAACTTTCCCAATCTGAGGAAAAACATAACCATGAGAATACAAGAAGCACAACATACACCAAATAGACTGGACAAAAAAAGGAAAAAAAAATACCCCTCACCTAACATACAGAATAAAGACACATAACATACAGAATAAAGAAAGAAAATTAAGAGAAGGAAAGGAAAATGACCAGGTAACATATAAAGCCAGACTTACCAAAATTACACCTGATTTTCCATGGAATTCAGGAGAAATCTCTCTCTCTCTCTCTCTCTCTCTCTCTATATATATATATATATATATATATATATATATATATATATATTGGAAAAAATAAACAAATATTGTCAATACATATCTACACATCCAGCCATACAGAAAGTTCTGGAAAATAAACTCCAACCCAATGAAGTTAACTACACTCAAAAAACATAGGTAATAGATAATTCCACTTCACTGCATCCCAAGGGTAAATCAGGGCAAATATTCACATTACCACCCACAAAAACAATTCTGAAACAAACAAGAATTAACAGTCAATGGTCCTAACTTACCCTCAAAATTAATGGCCTTAAGTTGCCTATAAAAATACACAAGCTAACAGAATGGATACGAAGACAGAATCCATCCTTCTGCAGCAAACAAGAAATACATCTAAGCTTCATAAATGTACATTACGTCAGGGTTAAAGGCTTGTAAAGATCTTCCAATAAAATGGACCCAAGAAGCAAGCAGGTATAGCTACTCTAATACCTCACAAGTTAATTTCAAACCAAAATAAACCAAAGGAGTCAAAGATAGCCATTTCACATTCATGACAGAAGAAATCCATCAGCAAAAAGTCTCATTTCTGAACATCTAAGCCCCAAATACACAGGCACCCACATTCAAAAAAGAAATGCTACTAAAACTCAAAGCTCACATAAAACCTCACTCACTTATATTGGTAGACTTCAACACTCTATTAACACTGCTAGACAGGACCATCAGTTAGAAACTTAACAGAGAAGCAAAATAACCAACAGGAGTTATGTCTCAATTGGGTTTAACAGACATCTATACAATATCCCATCCAACTACAAAACAATATACCTTCTTCTCTGCTCCATATGGAACCTTATTTAAAATTAACCATGTATTAGGTGACATAACAAACCTCAACAGATACAAAAAATTTGGAATAATCCCCTGTATCTTATCACACCACCATGTTTCAAAGTTGGAATTCAACAAAAACACAATCTCAGAAACCTTACAAACTCATGGAAACTGAACACTGTGCAATTGCACCACACCTGAATCAAGAAAGAAAAAAAGAAAGAAAGAAAGAAAGAAAGAAAGAAATTAAGAATTTTCTAAAATTAAATGAGAATGAGGCCAAAACATACCCGAACTTAAGGAACACCCTGAAAGCAGTACTTTGAGGGAAGTTAATTGCACTCAGTTTAGTGCCCATATAGAAAACACACACACACACATGCGCGCGTGCACACACACACACACACACACACACACACACACACACACACACACACACACACGGAGGATAATTACATTAGAGAATTAACAGCATAGCTGAATGCCAAAGAACCAAAAGAAGCAAAGTCACCTCAGAGGAGTAGATGCCAGGAAATAATCAATTTTATGGATGAAATCAATGAAGTAGAAACAAGGAAAACAATACAAAAACATCAATGTAGCAAAGAGTAGTTTTTAACAAGATAGACAAAGCTTATCCAAACTAACCAAAAAGCAAAGAGATAACATGCAAATTAAGAAAATCAGAAATAAAAGAGGTGCATAACAATGGACACAGAGGAAATCCAGACAATTTTAAGGTCATATTTTGAAAACTTGCCCGCCACAAAATTTGAAAATTCAAATGAAATTGGCAAATATCTAGATAACTATTACTTACCAAATTAAATCAAGTACATATAAACAACTTAAATAGACCCAAAGAACTCTAAATAAACAGAAACATTCATCAAAGGCTTTCAACTAAAATAAGCCCTGGGACAACGTGCTTGAGTGCAGATTTCTCCCAGAAGTTCAAGGAATAGCTAATGCCAATACTGCTCAAATTGTTACAGACAATAGAAACAGAAGGTCCATTACCAAACTTTTCAGATGAGGCCATAATCACCTTGGAACTCAAGCCACACAAATACACAACTAAGAAAGAAAACTACAGACCAATATCCCTGATGAACTTTGATGCAAAAAAACACTCAGCAAAATACTGGCAAACAGAATCCAAGTACATTAGAGATATCTTCCACCATGACCAAGAAGGCTTCATTCCTGGGTTGCAGGGATAGTTTAACATACAAAAAAAATTTACAACTTAATCCCCATTGTAAAAAATCCAGTTTTACAAGCTGTAAAAGAAAAACCACATGACAATCTCCCTAGATGCTGAAAAATCATTCAAAAAATTCAACACTTTTTTCATGACAATGGTCTTGGAGAGATCAGGGATAAGAGGAACATACCTATACACAATAAGACCAATATACAGTAAACCAACAGCCAATATCAAACAGAATAGAGAGAACTTAAGATGATTTTTCTAAAATCAGGGACAAGACAAAGCTGTCCTCTCTCTCCATATCTCTTCAATATTGGTCTTGAATTCTAGCTAAGCAATGAGACCACATAAGAAGATCAAAGAGATACAAATTGGAAAGGAAATAGTCAAACTTCCTCTATTTGCAGATGATATGATAGTTTACATGTGTGACTCAAAAAACTTTACCAGGGAATTCCTATAGCTGATAAATACCTTCAGCAAACTAGCAGGACACACTACTTGAAACTTGAAAAAAATCAAAGTAGCCCTACTTTATTCAGATGACAAAGGGGCTGAGAAAGAAATCAGAGAAATATCACCCTTAACAATAACAAATAAAATTAAGTTTCTTGGGCAATGCTTACCAAACTAGTGAAAGACCTATATAATAAGAACTTTGTGTCTTGTGTCTTTAAAGAAAGAAATGAAAGAAGATACCAAAAAATTGAAAGATATCCCATGATCTTGGATATGTAAGATAAACATAGTAAAAATGGAAATCTTGTCAAAAGCAATCTATAGATTCAATGCAATACCCATTAAAATCTGAACAAAATTATTGACTAACTTTGAAAGGATAATTATTAAAAGACCCAGGATAATCAAAACAACCCTGTGCAATAAAGGAAATCCAGTTGGCATCACCACCATAACTTTATGCTCTACTACAGTTATGGTCATCAAAACAGCCTGGTATTGGCAGAAAAATAGACAAATAGACCAATGTAATTGATTGACAGTTCGTGACATTAACCCACACATCTATAAACACCTGATTTTTGACAAAACAGTTAAAAGTATACAATGGCAGGATGATAGCATCTTCAAAAAACTGGGTGATGGTGTGTAGAAGACTGCAGAAAGACCTATGTCTATTCCCATGCACAAAACTCCAGTACAAATGGATCAAAGAACTCAACATAAATCCAGCCACATGAAACCTCTTAGAAGAGAAGGTAGGAGGTACCCTTGAACAAATTCGTATAGGAGACCGCTTCCTGAACATAATTCAGTAGCACAGACACCGAGATCAACAATTAATAAATGGGACCTCCTCAAACTTAGAAGCTTCTGTATGGCAAAGGACACACTTGACAGGACCAGGCCTACACCTGATAGATGGCTAATCTCCAAATTATACAAATAACTCAAGAAACTAGTTAGCAAAACACCAAATAACCCTATTAAAATGGGATACAGAACAGAATAGAGGACTTTCAATCAAAGAAATTGAAAATTATGAAATACACTTAAGTGCTCAACATCCTTAGCTCTCAGGGAAATTCAAATTAAAATAACATTGAGATAACAAGTTATTCCTGAAAGAATGGCTGAACTTAAAAACAGCAATGAACACTCATGCAGGAGAGGATGTGGAGCAAGGGGAACACTCCTCCACTGCTGGTGGGAGTGCAAACTTGTATCACCATTTTGGAGATAAGTATGGTGGTTCTTCAGAAGAATGGGAATCAGCCTACCACAGGACTTGGCAGTCCCACTCTTAGGCATATAGCCAGATTATCCACATCCATTCAACAAAGACATGTGCTCAACTATGTTCATAGCAGCATTATTTGTAATAGCAAGAACCTGGAAATTACCTAGGTGCCCCTCAAGTGAATAACAGATAAAGAAGATGTGGCACATCTACACAATAAAATACTACTCTGGGAAAAATGGGAATCTTGAAATTTGTAGGCAAGTGGATAGAACTTGTAGAAACCATCCTGAATGAGGTAACCCAGTCACAAAAAGATGAACATGGTATGTACTCGCTCCTATATGAATTTTAGAAATAGAGGAAATGGTCACCAACCTATAATTTACATCGCCAGAGGAATTAGCATACAAGGAGGATTCTAAGAGATTCATATAAGGTCCCTCACAGAAAGTAGAAGTGACCAGTTCTCCAGAGTGACGTGGGTTTAATGAGTAAACTTTTCCCTGCCTGTATTGTCCTACCACATTGCCTGCCCCAAATAACACACAGAGACTCTGTATATGATAAAATGCTGTTGGCCACTTACTAGTGTTTCTCATCGGCTAGCTTTGTCTTAAATATTAACCAATTTCTATGAATCTAAGAAGTCCCATGTGGTATTATCATACATGAGTAAGGGGCTGGCATTCTGCTCTCTCCATCTTCCATCTTTTATCTTCTCCCTATTACTTCCTCTTTCCTCCTTGTCCTGCCTATCTTGCTTTATTCAGTAACTAATCAGTGCTTTATTCAGTAACTAATCAGTAACTAATTCAGTAACTATCAGTGCTTTATTCAGTAACTGATAAGACAAACATAGTTACAGAATGACATCTCCTATTATCTCCTCTTTTCTGTCTAAAATAAAAAGAAGAGTTTTAATATTAGCCTAAAAAATATTTAACACAAGAGTTATCAAATATGAATCAAAGTTGACAATATTTAGTCCATTAACATTTAGTAAGATTAAAAAAATATTCTATCATCTATCCTTCTTTGTGAGTCTAAAGCCCTATGTGTAATTTATCTTTAAACCTAACTTAGGAAAACTATAACAATAACTATCTGTCTTCAACCTCATCAAAGACCACAGAAGGATAATATATAAACTCTAGAATGACAGAGACAACTCCCTGCCTGGTGAGTCACAGAAAGTTCTTCTGTAATGTTTCATCTTCATCCCATAGGCCATACAATCTGTGTCTGGCAGAGACCTTAGCAAAGCAGGAAACTTTAAATTGTCCGCCGTGTTGGCTGTTTGTCATTCACTTTTCACTGTCTCCTGCAGACTGTCAGACAGCCTCTTCCATGGAGCAGGAACCATCATGCAATGTCCATCATGCACCAGAAGTCACTTTCATGAGGACATGCAGTCACTGCATGTTCAGTTTATATACCAGGAAGTCAAATAGTCCAGGCAAGAGCATTATCTTGCTCAAATGACTAGTCTTGACATATCGAAAGCAAACTCTATAACAAGTTTCTTCAATGTCCACCTTCATTTCTTATGCAGGTGGTGTTGACAGGAGCAGTTATATCTCACTGTTAAGAAAATACCTCAACCATTTTAAATGTCATATTCAGTAGGTCTTTGAAAAGTTTCAAGAATGCCTATTCATTTCAAATACATCTTGAAAACCTAAGTAACTTAACTCTATGTTACTTAGAGTTAAGTAACTAACTTAACTCTAAGTTTTGACTATCATAGGTATTTATCTATAGTCCATGTTAAATTATACATTACATTTCTAAATGAGCTATATAAACATAATGCCTAAAGAGAATAAATAAATTTATCACAAAATTGACCTTAAATTTATATCAGTAAATTAAAATCCATTACAAAACAAAGTATTCATATCTATACCAAAATCCCTTTTTTACCTTTAAAAAGATTGGTTGTGGTCATTAACCATTTACAAGCAACCTCATATAAATGAAAACAAAGGTTTATAAACAATATTTGGGAGTTTGGGCATTGTTCTGTCCAAATTGCTTTCTGCTGATAGGGGGCTCTGTCATGGGGATCCAAAGTCTCAGAAATACTGTTGTAGTGGTCTGCAAGACTGCCTTGTCCCAGCTGTTTTTGAAAGGTGGATCACCTGGGGCGCTGTTTCAGGTGGTCTTGTTTGATCAAACCATGTTAGCCTGTAAAGAATCCACAGCTTTTCATTTTCTGTGGAAACAAATTTAGAAATCCTTTTCCCCAGTAAATTGTTCTTAGACTTAAATTTTGAAGGTAAAGCAATTCTTCAAATATGTAAATTGGATTAATCCAGCAGCATTTGTTTAACAGGTGTTTCCTTAGCAGTCAAATAATTTAAAGATAACAGAACAGCATATAATATCCAAAGTTCCTCTCTGCTTTCCAAATTTATGTAGCTTTTTATTACTTTATTTCTTTACATCTATTTTTTTTTTCATATTTTTTGAGACAGGGTTTCTCTGTCCTGGAATTAACTCTGTATACCAGGTTTACTTTGAATTCAGAGAGATCTTCTTGCCTTTGCCTCCCCAGTGCTGAAATTAAAGGTTGTGCTAACACACCCAATCTACTCTATTTCAATTGTCCTCTTTTTTTAAACCATTCTATCCTGTTTCTTTTTTCTCTCCCAAGCCTATGTATATTTTAAAACACACTGTAAACCATTAGAGGATTTTCTTAATCTGAATTTGTCTTTATTCTAAACCTTCATCTCTTTCTGGCCACGAGTCTTATATCTGGTAAACAACAACATTGCTAAAATGAAAGCCACAGCTGTTTCAACCACAGTCTATCCAAGATGGTGATGGGAATTTTATGCCAGAAATGAGAGCTGTGTTCACTGCCTTGAACTATGCTGCCATCCAGGAGCATGCTGCCAGCTTGGAGACATGGTCACTGCCATTGCCAGCTATCGTACATGTCATTCAGTTTTTAGGAGCACTTCTTAAAAGAATTTCTTCTTTTTTTTTTTTTTTTGCTGCTTATGCTGAGTCAGGAATCCTTCCATAAAGGAGCCGCACAAATCTTTGCTTGTCTTTCACGAAATCGAGTCCAACCCAGAAAAATGCTGTTAGCAAGAAGCCTTGCTTGTCTTTGTTCCTTTGTTTTGAAAACCCTTTTTTAAGTTTTTGTTAAATTTTACGTGGAAGGTCTGTCTTATTAGCCATGTTGCAGCACCACATGTAATGAGTAGGTTTCTCTCTGGTGGTCTGGTCCCACCACCATGCCTGCCTCCAAATAATACACAGAGACTCTGTATTTGATATAATGCTGTTGGTTAGTTACTAGTGTTTCTTATTGGCTAGCTCTGTCTTAAATATTTACCCATTTTTATTAATCTAAGTATCTCTACCTGGGGTTATGTTACTGAAGAGAGGGGACGGTATTCATCTCTCTCTGTCTTCCTACTTGGATCTCCTCTCTACTATTTCCTTTCTCCTCCTTGTCTCCTAGTCCTGCCTATCTTACTTTCCTATTTGCCAACAGTGCTTTATTCAGGAACTAATAAGAAAAACATATTTGCAGAATGACATCCCCCATCAGGTTGGCAGTGAGTGGAGAGGGATCCAGGAGAAAGAGAAGGGATGGAAAGGAAAGCATGTGGAACTAGGAAGATTGAGTTAAGTAAGGTATAGATGAGAGGAGAGAGAGAGAGAGAAAAAAGAGAGAGAGAGATCATAAAAGAGGAAGCCATTATAGAATTTAAGAGAAATCTGAACCTAAAGAAATGTCCAGAGACCTATAAGAATGGCACCAACTAAAAATGTAAGCAACAGTGGAAAGTGCCACACCAGCCCCAGTGGAGACAGTGTAGCAATGCTGAGAGAAATCTCAATGGCTACCTATGGCTACCTGTCCAGAGGTTTGCACCACACGTGGTTATGCCTCCTGGGGAAAAGTGGTCCAGGTCCCTGCTTGCTTGGCTGGCTGCTTGGAATGGGTGCTAGATGTGTTTTGTGCTATACAATAATGCTTTTTACTTATGGGCATTTTAGCCTGTAGCTCCACTGTCAATTCAGAGAAGCCTACAAAACACTTAGATATAGTTTCATGAACTGAAAGAGATGCAGACCAACATTCAGCGGATAGATGTCGACCTCTGTGCCCCAGATCATAAAAACCACATGCCTGATGTCAGCCCAAGGCCTAATAAACAATTAGGTCTAAAGCTGTAAGGAAACAGCTCACAATGTGACCTTGCCTGTAATCAGCAAGGCTACTACGGGGGTTACTACAAAATTCTAACTTGGGATCTTAGGGCCCTTGAATCATTGCTATTAAAATTGTAGTGTTCAAAGACAATGATTTTTCTCTTTACTCAGTAAATGAAATATCTGATATGCTGATCACAAGCAGGCCAATATAGACAGAGGCTCTCAGTTATGCACTTGCTTAGATGTATTTACTATCTCATTACTTCAAAAGGAATTTTTATAGAATGTTTGTATATCTTTAAGCTGTGACAAAAGATCTGTTTTTTTCTGCATAAAAACCTGATACTTTGAAGTAAACTTTGCAGCAGTTTGCAAACCTCCTAAAGTGTGTCTGTGTCTGTGTGTCAAGCCAAAGCCACTCCTGACCTGGTCATCTGAGTCTTGATCTCCACACAGACCTGTTACCCACTGAGCAGTCTGTGGAAGGAAAGAGTACTATAAATGCCTTTCCCTGATAATGAGATCAACAACTAACATATCCACCATCATAGAGGTGGATATCAACTAAAAACTGAACCGACCAAGAATCCAGATGCAGAGAGGGAGGACAAGTCCAGGCTGCAGAACCACATAGAGACAGCTGAACTGACAAAGGAGGAGACAATGGGCCACCAGACTGATTGCTGGGAATCCAGCATGGGACTGACTCAGACCCCTTGAACATGGGTCTCAGCTGGGAGTCCTGCACAGTCTAAAGGGCCTCATAAAGTGGAACCAGGATGTATTCTTGGTGCACAAAATGTCTTTGTGCGCACATCCCCCAGGCAGGGATATTTCCTTAACCTAGAGACAGGAAATAAGTCCTTCTTCCTTGTCCAAATGACTTGACAGATTTACATGACCCCTCCTGGAGGGCATCACCCTACATATGAAGTGGTTGGGGATGGGACAGGAGTATTATTGGGGTGCATGTCAGGGTGGGAGAAAAGTAAAGAGAGTGGGAGGAAAGGAGAGGAAACTGGGATCCATATGTAATATAAAAATGAAAAATAAATTAATATAAAGTGCTATGAACTGATCCATGAAGGCTGTCTGTGTGTAAATTACTCTTAATTTTCTAGATCAAGTAAGCAGTGTTATAGAAAGAAGCCATTGTGTGTTTATCCAACAATGACATTAATTAAATTCACAATATTTGTATTACAACACAAAATAGTATGATTATTTCTGCTCAGATGGGGTCCTTAGTGGGGAAATATGATCTTAACAACAGATTACATTTTGATGTTCACCTCACAGATTTTTCTAGTGGGCAGTGTGTGCCTATTACTCTTTCTAAAAGCACTTTTGGATAAGGTGCAACTATAGGAGGACAAATATTCACATTTGAGACATTGCAGTATAAGTCATTCTAGAGAATATGAGTAACTGAATTTACCATTATGAGAAGTGGATTCACAGAAGAACATGGTTGTTTGTAAAAAAAAAAAAAAGCAGAGTTAAGGAAACCTTTCACTTAAAATGAAGGACAGTCTGACCTAGAAAGCACCAGCAACTTCCCTCACAGGACCCTAAGCATACCAAGAATACACACTGCCTCTCCAGTCAGTGATAGCTGCAACTCTGGTTTGCTCAGGCAAGATTAATTAGCACACCTGGAAGCCCTAAGGTCCTGCTGAGACCATCCGGCCTCAGGGAGAGAACCCATGACTGGTCACTACTTAGCAGACAGGGAGTCACAGTCCCACCCCATGCTTGTGGTTTTTTTCCTTTAAATATACCTTAGCACAGAAAATTGCTGCTTCTCTAGCCTGTGTGCTGCAGGAAGCCTGCTTGCACAATCATATCTCATTCATTAAAGCCTCTTGAGTGTTGCATCAACTGGACTGGACTTTGAGTTCTTGGGGGTACCAACCGAAATGAGAAGACTCTTCATTGTGAGGGTATAACACTTTAAACCATATGAATGAAAAGGGGAACAAAAACTGAAATCCACTGCTACAATGTACGTTTCAAGAGTTTACTTAAAAAGACTAAATGGTTTCCAAAGGCAGCCAATTTCCAAGAGAAATTCATGCACTGCTCAATTTTTTATTCGTTTGGGTATCCTCTAAAGGGGAACTTCTTTAAATTGACATTTGCTTAAACCAATGTTCCTTCAGAATATGCCACTTTAATTGAAGTTCTTGAATGGCTAGTAAGATAGCTCTTTGATTTGAGCACTGGCGGCTTTTTCTGGGTTCTTTGGATGAATTTCCTTTACCTATATTATAAATCCAGTTGCAGAAAATCCTTCATCTGCCTCTGGCTCTCACTAGAACGTGAAAATCTTGTGGTACCCAGACCTGCATGTGGTCAACTTTTAAACACAATAGTGTAAAATATGTTGTAATTTGTTTCTGGCAACTTTAAAATTACAAAAATGGATTTTCAGTATTTTTAAATAGTATCCCCATCTCACTATCAATGGATCTTGTCAAGTTCTGTTCAGATTATATGGCATAAAGGTGAAATAAACTGTGCTGAATGGAAAAAAACAAAAGGGAAATGACATGATACTGATATGAACTGGAGTATGGGGTATGAGAATGTTTAGTGTAGACATGAGAGAGACATAATCAAGGGCATTTGGAATGCTCCAGATTGAAGCGAGCTATGAGAGGATGAGGGGCATGAGAGTGGAAAAGAGAGGGATTGGGAATCAAGATGCCAAGAGAAATCCAGGAGACCAAGAGACCTCCATATCCAAATGGCTGAGGCTATATAAGAATCACAGGCTAGTGAAAAGGAAGTGTGTCTCATGGGTTGGAGTGGTGAAGAGTATTGGTACATGGTGGGATGTATGTAGGACCAAGGACTCTTTTACAAGGGAACATGTGGCGTATATTTTCCGCCAGCCTGCCGCTGCCAGTCTGGCATGCCGGCCTCAAATAACATACAGAGACTCTGTATTTGATACAATCCTGTTGGCCAGTTACCATTATTGTTTATGGGCTAGCTCTGTCTTAATTATTAACCCATTTCTACTTATCTAAGTATTTCCACGTGGTCGTCTTATCGGGGAGCAGTGGCCCCAGCATCTTGCTTTTTCCATGCTCTACATCTTGACTCTTCCCAACTACTTCCTCTTTCCTCATAGTCTCCTAGCCCCACCTATCTTGCTTTCCCATTGGCTCAACAGTGCTTTATTTTTTAACCAGTATGAGGAATATATTTACAGAATATCATCACCAATCATCTCCTCTTTTCTGTCTAAAGTAAAAGAAGGGGTTTAACCTTAACATAGCAAAATATATCATACAACAGTTATCAAATAAGAATCACAGTTAACAATCTTTAGTCCATTAACATTTTGTAAGACTTAAAGAAAATGTCATCTATCCTATCTTTTTGATTCTAAAGCCCTATATGTAACTTATCTTTAATCCTAAGGAAAACTATAACCATACCTGTCTTCAACTCCTTCAAAGACTACTCTATAAATGACAGATACAACTCATTGCCTGTTCAGTCACCCGAAGTACTTCTTAATGTTCCCTCTTCAGCCCATAGGCCATAGTATGTCTACAGACTCCTCAACAAAGCAGGAAACTTTAAACTGTCCACCTGTATTGCCAGTTTGTCAGTCACTTGTCTCTGTGTCCTCTAGACTGTCTGGCTGTCTGGCAGCCTCTTCCATGAAGCAGGAATCCTGTAGCAATGTCCATCTTGCATAAGCAGTCATCTTTCTGTGGGTCCTGCATGTCCAGTTTCTACAAGATAAAGTCAAACACTCCAGAAGAGCAGTACATTGCCCAAAAGGCTAGTCTCGCCATATTAGAAGCAAACTCCATAATGTGTTTCTTCAATGTCCATCTTCCTTTCTGATGCAGGTGGTGTTACCAGGAGCAGTTGTGCCTCACTGTCAAAAAAATCCCTAAACCATTTTAAATGCCATATTCTGTAGGTCTTTCAAAAGTTTGAAGAATGCCTATTCATCTCAAATACATCTCTGTATATCTAGAAATCCTAACTTAACTCCAAGTTTGACTATCATAGGTAACTCTCTATAATCTGTACTAAATTATACATTACATTTTCCAATGAGCTATATAAAGACAATACCTAAACAAGAGGAGAAATATACATATCACAAAATTGACCTTAAATTGTATCAATAAAAGAAAATCCATTCCAAAGCAAAGTATTCATAGCTATACCATAATTCCTTTTTTACCTTTAGAAAGATTGCTTGTGGTTATAGCCATTTATGACCAAGTCAATTTAAATGAAAACAAACATTTATAAACAATATTTGGGAACTTGGGTGTCATTCTTTCTAAACTACTTTCTGCTGGTAGGGTGCGCTGTCATGGGGGATCCTAAGAAGATACACAAATCTTGGCTATAGACATTGCTTCAGTGGTTTTTGCTTGAGCAAACCACATTAGTCTGGAAGGAATCCACAGCTTTTCATTTTCTGTGGAAACAAAAATAGAAATCCTTTTCCCCAGTAACTTGTCCTTAAGCTTAAATTTTGGAGTCATAGCATTTTTAAAATAAATAAATTGGATTAGTCCAGTAACATTTCTTTTATCAGTTTTTGTTATTTTCTTAGCAGTTAAAAAATTTAAAGACAACAGAATCGCGTATAGTATCCAAAATTTCTCTGTGCTTTTCATGTTTACGTGGCTTTTTTTATTACTCTATTTCTTCTACTTCTATTTTTACATATTTTGAGACAGGGTTTCTCTGTGTTACTTTTATCTGTGCTGGAATTCCCTCTGTATCCCAGATTACTTTGAAATCACAGAAATCTGTTTGCCTGTGCTTCCTGAGTGCTGGGATTAATGCCGTGCACCAACACATCTAGGCATTCTACTTCCTTTTTTCTTTTTTAAACCATTGTATCCTGTTTCTTTTTCTCTCCCAAGCCAGCATATTTTTTAAAAAACAGTGTAAACCTTCATTGCGGCTGTGGTACACACCAATGAATTGTTAGCAGAACTCTTTAAAAGCAAGGTGGTTTTTTGCCACTTATGCTAATTTTGGAAACCTCCCTTAAAGGAGCCACACAAATCTGTCTACAGCAAAACAAATCCAACTGAGAAAATCTGCTACTGAGAAGTCTTGCTAGTCTCTATTGCTTTGTTTCTAAAATCCCTTTTTAAGATTTTATTAGTTTTAAGTGAAAGTTCTTATAGCCACATTGGGTGCCATCTGTGGCTTGTTTTCAGCCAGCAAGCCAGCCCACCCGCCGTCTTTCTGGACCCACAGCCACACCAGCCCCAAATAACATTCAGAAATACTGTATTTGATACAATCCTGTTGGCCAATGACTATCATTGTTAATGGGCTAGCTCCGTCTTAATTATAAACCCATTTCCACTTATCTAAGAATTTCCACGTGGTCATCTTGTCGGGAAGCCATGGCCGGTGTCTTCCTTCCTCCCCAGTCTACATCTTGACTCCTCCCAACTACTTCCTCTTTTCTCATAGTCTCCTAGCCCCACCTATCTTGCTTTTCCATTGGCTCAACAGTGCTTTATTGTTTAAACAGTATGAGAAACAAATTTACAGAATAACATCTCCCATCAGGAACAGGTATTACAAATGCTGAGAAAGATGGCAGGCATCCCCTTTGGTATGTAAAATAGTCACCTCAGACATTTATCTATTTATAGAAAACACTTAAATATAGTTTCAGGAACTGAAAGAGATACAGACCAACATTCAGCAGGTGGATGTCAACCTCTGTGCCTCCGATTATAAAACCCACAGTGCCAGATGTCAGCCCAAGGCCTAATAAACAATTAGGGCTAAAGCTGTAAGGAAGCAGCCTATGATGTGACTTTGCCTGTAATCAGCCTACCCACAGCAAGGCTACTTTGGGAGTTACTACAAAACTCTAACTTGGAATCTTAGGGCCCTTGAATCATTGCTATTAAAAGTTTAGTGTTCAAAGACAAATAATTTTCTCTTTACTCAGTAAATGAAATATCTGATATGCTGACCACAAGCAGGCCAAAGTAGACAGAGGCTCTCAGTTATGCACTTGCTTAGATGTATTTTCTATCTCATACTTCAAATAGAATTGCTGACATTTTTATAGAATGTTTGTTTATCTTTAAACTGTTACCAAAGATCCGTTCTTTCTGCATAAAAACCTGGTACTTCGAAGTAAACTTTGCAGCAGTTTGCAAACCTCCTCAAGTGTGTTTGTGTCTGTCTGTCATGCCGAAGCCACTCCTGACCTGGTCATCTGAGTCTTGATCTCCACGCAGACCTGCTACCTACTGAGCAGTCTGCGGCAGTACTCTTTGTGAAAAGTTTCAATAGTGGATAAAGAAGTGATGAATACATATTATCAGATAGAAATATCCAAATCATGGCTTGAATAATCCTTGCAAATTGCAACTTGGAAAATTTATTCATGCATTGTATTGTGAGCTACATATCCCATCCTAAGTTTTATCTTTGGAGAGCTTTTTTTTATTTATTAAATCATGCAAGATTGTTTATTAAGTAAAAGCAGTGTTGTGATGAAGTAAGGCACTCATAATATAACTACATATATATGTCCTATTATAGGACACACACACACACACACACACACACACACACACCTATTCATGATTTATCTTTAGGCCAATGAATTCAGTAATACTCGGCCTTCAGGGAGGTTCTTGATTGAGGGTGAAAGACCGGGAGAAGCAAGTGGATTGAGGGTAAGGAGAGGAAATTTGGGAAGGGTTGAGGGTGTAGGGTGAGGCCAAGTATTGCATCAAGGTACAGCAGATTAGGGACAGAATGGATTATAAGGGATCAGGGTGATCTGAAGTGAAAACCGACTGAGGGCAAGATGTTGGACAGAAGCTGAGTGTCAAGAGGGGTTCAATGGAGGGAGACTCATCCAGCACACTACAGGCATGTGTGCACCTCTGTTGCACTGGAGTAGGAAATACTTATGAAATTGGACCATAACAGTGGGTTGGGAGAAGGAATGAAACACTAATGAACAGAGCCTAGCTACGGGTTACCTTGAGTCCTATTGGTTATAACACTAGGGCTTCCAAGATGAAAGCGAATCACTGTTCCTGAGAAAGAAACTTATTTGATGGGCTACGGAGCTGTGATATCATTATGGACCAAGGCTTTGGTGCCAGGTGAGCTCCATCAGACTTTAGGAACATGGAGTACATGGACACCACCATCAACAATACCTAATTCCATCCTATTTACTTATGCTGTTACCCATTATTCCATCAGGAAGTAGTATTATACAGCATATGAGTTTCAGTCTAAGAACCCAAAGCACTTTGATGTTAGTACTCTTTGGGGATGCAATATTGCATGGCAATACCTAGGTGTGTGTGTGTGTTTGTGTGTGTGTGTGTGTGTGTGTGTGTGTGTGTGTGTGTGAAGGGGGTAATGGGGAGGGCAGCCTGTTGGAAAGAGTGGGGAGAAAGGGAAGTAAAGGGATCACAGAATGTCCCTACATTGGGGAAGAATGCTTTCTCTGCACGTGATTCAAAAATGTTTCAATGTTGAAGAACATGTCAAATAAAATGATGGCCAGATTACAGCACTTCAGGACCAATGGCATGACTTTTGCTGCAGACACAGGGCCACAGGTAGGCCTCACAGCTTACCTGTCTTAAGCTTAACCAAGTTGAGCATCTAGCTCAGACTGTCTTGGAAGTTTGGGACCTCAAAGGGCCTGAACCCAGAAGGCAAGACTCCTCCTCTTAGAAATTTTCCAGGTCAATAAGAGACAGAAAACCATCACTATCCAGGTTCATGCACTGGAACTAGTATTGTATTATGCGACAAGAAACATGTCAGCCTCACTATGCACATGGTGCAGAGACATAGCACAAGCCAGGGACACACAGAAAAATGACAGAATGGCCAAGGACACATAGGCTATGGACACAGGCAATGGAGATATGTGTATATAGTCCCCCCCACACAGGTCATGCACATATGGGCTACAGATACACAACCAATGCAAGGACCTGTCCATGTGATATCCAAATCGACAATGGAAACAACATGTAGTGATCCATATGGGGCCTAACACATAGACCTCAAATCCAGAATTTATGAGGTAAAATATACGTGGGTCACTTGAACACAGGGAATAAAAAAACATGAATACATGCAATGGTTCAAATAACCCCTTGGCAGTTGTGGACAAGATTACAGGTACCTGATGACCTCGTTCACATCTTCTTGCCCCCCTCCAATATCAGATACCACAGAATATCTGCTTAGTTAATGTACCTTCCTTCAGCACTCACTGGAATTCTTCATTTAGATAACAGAATGCTGCAATAAAAACGACACACATATTCCAGGATAACCATGTATATTTCTGTAAGAGTATGTTCCTTGCCTCTTTTATATTCTTGTTTAAAATTCAAATATATTTATATGTCATATATACATGTATGTGTACATATATGAGAATATTCATCTTTATAAAATAAATATTTTGTGTTACCTGTCCATTCTGCCTTTTGTTCTTCCTTCCACATTTTTTCTTTCCTGTCTTTTGGCATTGCCCTCCACTTTCCATTCTTTATCATTTATTATTGCCTCCTACATATTATTCATATGTAGTTTTAGGTCTTATCTTTCTTTTGGTTTTATTCATCATTCATTTACTTTTCATTTATTCAAGTCTTTCCTTCTGCTCTCACTTTTTTTTTATTTTTGAATACGCCCCCATTGGGATAGCTGAAGTTGGATGTCAAATTACGTTTCTGCAAGCAAACACCAATCCCATGATTAAGACTTCGTTGTGAGATCCCTGTATTATGATATGTCAATTAGACATATAGATTTGACCATAAATGTGTCGTTTCAAAGAAGAGAAGACTGAATTCATCCTCAAAAGGGACATTAGTAGAACAAGAGACCTCCATGTTGTGATCAATTTCTTTTTTATTTGTTTTATTTTTCTTTATAACAATATTATTGAATTCAGAAACTATCTTATTTTACTTATCAATTCCAAATTCTCTCACTCCCATCCCTCTTCACCCCAGACCCAGCCCATCCAAATATCCACCCATTTCTCAAGGATGGTGACCCATTACATTGTGAATCATCAAATCTATCACATCATTTGGAGGAGGGATTGGTCCCACCATATGTACCTGGGATCAATGATTTTCCTTGTTTTTTTTCTTCGTTTTTTATTAATAATGTAATTTAAAAATTTTACATGTGGATCCCTGTTTCCTCTCGCTTTCTCTATCTCTCCCTTCCTCCCTCCCATTTACACATTTTTTCCTGTGACATGCACCCTGGCCACCCTCCACTCCCATCTCCCCACTCCCATTCCACTTGTAGGGTTATGCTATCCAGGTTGGGTCATGTGAGTCTGTCAAGTCATTTGAAGTAAGGACTAGGACTTCTCTCCTGTCTCTAGGTTAAGGGGGTATCCCTCCATGGAGGATGTGTCTGCAAGGTCCTTTTGTGCACCAGGAATAGATCCTGTTTCTACTGTCTGAGGGCCCCAGACTGCTCAGTCCTTCTAGCTGACACCCATATTCAGGGGGTATGAGTCAGTCCCATGCTGGATTCCCAGCTATCAGTCTGGGGGCCCATTAGCTCCTCCTTGTTCAGGTCAGCTGTCTTTGTGAGTTTCTGCAACCTGGTCTTGTCCCCTCTCTCTGCATCTAGATTCTAGTTCGACTCAGTGTTTGGTTATGGGAGTTTGCTTCTGTTTTCATCAGGTACTAGATGAGGACTCTATGATGGTGGATACTTTAGTTGATGATCTCATTATCAAGGAAGGGCATTTATGGTAGCCTTTCCATGGTTGCGAGAATTATTAGGTGGAGTCAGTCTTATAGTATTCTAGACCTTTCTTTAGGTACAGTTTTCTCTTCAAACCAGTAATGGCTCCCTCTTTTATGTCCTAACCCTGACTCAACCTATCTAGTCACACGTGTTTTCCTCTCCTCCCCTTCTCTTTCCCCTACTTCTCTCTCTATCCACTGCTTCCACCATTTCCCCTGTGCTCTGGGGGGCTTGTCCCTTCCCCCTTTTGTGAGGGACCATATATGTATCTCTTAGAATACACATTGTATCGCAATTCATCTGGTGGTGTGTATAATAGGCTGGTGATCTTTTGCTCTAGGTCTAAATTCCATATATGAGCGAGTACATACCCTGTTCTATTTGTAACTGGGTTACCTCAATCAGTATGGTTTCTTCAAGTTCCAACCACTTGCCTGCGAATTTCAAGATTCCGTTATTTTTTTTCAGATTAGTATTCCATTGTGTAAATGTGCCACATCTTCTTTATCCATTCTTCAGTTGAGGGGCATCTAGGTTGCTTCCAGGTTCTTGCTATTACAAATAATGCTGCTATAAACATATTTAAACCCATGTCTTTGGTGCCTGGATGTGGGACCTGTGGTAAGATAATTCCCATGTTTCTGAGGAACCACCATACTGATCTCCAAAATGGCTGTATGAGTTTGCACTCCCACCAGCAGTGGAGGAGTGTGCTCCTTTCTCCACATCCTGTCCAGCATAAGTTGTAATTGGTGTTTCTAATTTTAGCCATTCTGTCAGGAGTAAGATGTTATCTCCAAGTTGTTTTGATTTGCATTTCCCTGACAACTAAGGATGTTGAACATTTTCTTAAGTGTCTTTCAGTGCCTTTGATTTCCTCTATTTTATTGAGAATTCTTTCGTCAATTCTGTACCCCATTTTTAATAGGACTATTTGGTGTTTTGTTGACTAGTTCTTGAGTTCTTTCTATTTTGCATATCAGCCCTTTGACAAATGTGGGATTGGTAAAAGAAAATTTCCAGTCTCTGGGCTGCCGTTTGATCTTGTCCACTGTGTCCTTTGCCTTAGAGAAGCTTCTAAGTTTGAGAAAGTCCCATTTATTAATTGTGATATCAGTGTCTGTGCTACTGGAGTTATGTTCAGGAAGTGGTCTCCTATACCAATTTTTTCAAGGATACCTCCTACTTTGTCTTCTAAGAGGGTCAGTGTGGCTGGATTCATGTTGAGGTCATTGATCCATATACTCTTGAGTTTTGTGCATGGTGATAGACATGGGTCTATCTGCAGTCTTCTACACACCATCATCCAATTGTGCCAGCACCATTTGTTGAAGATGCTTTCCTCCCCCCATTGTATTTTTTTGCTGTTTTGTCGGCAACCGGGTGTTCATAGGTGTGTGGATTAATATCTGGATTTTTTATTCAATTCTATTGGTCTACCTTTATATTTTTGTGCCAATACCAGGCTGTTTTAGAAATTAGCTCTGTACTAGTGCTTGAAGCCAGGGATTGTGATGCCTACTGAAGTTCTTTTATTGAACAGGGTTGTTTAGGCTATCCATACAAAGTTCATTATTATCCTTTAAAGGTCAGTGAATAATTGTACTGGGATTTTAAAGGGGGTTTCATTGAATCTGTATTGCATTTGGCAAGATTGCAATTTTTACTATATTTATCCTTCCAATTCAAGAGCATAGGAGATCTATCCATTTTCTGGTATCTTCTTTAATTTCTCTCTTTAAAGACACAAAGTTCTTATTGTATAGCTCTTTCACATGTTTGGTAAGCATTACCCCGAGATATTATATGATGTTTATGGATATTTTAAAGGGTGACTTTTTCTGATTTCTTTCTCAACCTCTTTGTAATCTGAATAAAGAAGGGCAAATGATTTATTTTAATTTATCTTGTATCCTGCTAGTTTGCTGAATGTGTTCTCAGCTGTATGAGTTCCCTGGTAGAGTTTATTGGGTTGCTTATGTAAACTATCATATCTTCTGCAAATAGAGACAGTTTGATTTCTTCCTTCCAATTTGGATCCCCTTGATATCAATTGTTGTCTTATAGCTTTAGCTAGAACTTCACACACACAGTATTGAAGAGATATGGGGAGAGAGGACAGACTTGTCTTGTCCCTTATTTTAGATGAATTGCCTTAAGCTTCTCTCCATTCAGTTTGATGTTGGCTGTTGGTTTACTATATATTGCTTTTATTATGTTTAGCTATGTTCCTATTATCCCTGCTCTCTCTAAGACCTTTATCATGAAAGGTGTTGAACTTTGTCGAAGGCTTTTTCAGCATCTAGGGAGATGATCATATGGTTTTTCTTTTTCAGTTTGTTTCTATGGTGGATCACGTTGATAGATTTTTGTATGTTAAACCACCCTTGCAACTCAGGGATGAAGCCTACTTGGTCAGGGTGGATAATTTCTCTGATGTATTCTTAGATTCGGTTTGCCAGTATTGTATTGAGCATTTTTGCATCAATGTTCATCGGGAATATTGGTCTCTAGTGTTTTTCTTAGTTTTATATTTTGTGGTTTGGGTACCAAGGGGATTGTGGGCTCATAGAAAGAGTTTGGTAATCTGCATTCTCTTCCTATTGTGTGGAACAAATTGAGGAGTATTGGAATTAGCTCTTCCTTGTAGTTCTGGTTGAACTCTGCATTTAAGCCATATAGTCCTGGGGTTTTTTTTTTTTTTTTTTTTTTTTTTTTGGTTGGAAGGCTTTCGATGACTGTTGCTATTTCATTTGGGGTTATAGGTGTATTTAAGTTGTTTGTTCTTGGTTTAATTTTGGTAAGTGATATTTATCCATAAACTTGTCCATTTCCTTTGAATTTTCAGATTTTGTACAGTACAGATTTTCTAAGTATGACCTGAAAATTGTCTGGATTTCCTCTGTGTCCCTTGTTATGTCCCTCTTTTTATTTCTGATTTTGTTAATTTGCATGATCTCTCTCTGCTTTTCTGTTAGTTTGGATAAAGTTTTGTCTATCTGGTTGATTTTCTCGAAACACCAACTCTTTTTTGCATTGATTTTTTTGTATTTTTTTCCTGGTTTCTGTTGTATTGATTTCAGCCCTCAAATTGATTATTTCCTGAAATCTACTCCTTCGGGGTGAGTTTGTTTCTTTTTGTTCTAGGGCTTTCAGTTGTGCTGTTAATTCTCTAATGTGACTATCCTCTTTTTTCTTCGTGTGGGCACTCAGTGCAATGAACTTCCCTTGTAAAACTGCTTTCAAGATGTCTCGTAAATTTAGATATGCGTGTCCTCATTCTCGTTGAATTTTAGGAAGGCCTTAATTTCTTTCTTTATTTCTGCTTTGACCCAGGTATGGTGCAATTGCACATTGTTCAGTTTCCATGAGATTGTAAGATTTCTGAGATTTGTGTTGTTTTTGAATTCCAAATTTAAAGCATGGTGGTCTGATAAGATACAGGGGACTATTCTAATTCTTCTGTACCAGTTGAGGTTTGTTGTGCCACCTAGTATATGATTGATTTTAGACAAGGTTCCATGTGGAGCTGAGAGGAAGTTATATTCTTTTGTGTTTGGATGGAATGTTCTATAGATGTCTGTTAAACCCAGTTGAGACATAACTTTTGTTAGTCCTTTTGTTTCTTTGTTGAGTTTCTAATTGGTAGTTCTGTCTAGTGGTGAGAATGGTGTGATGAAGTTTCCCACTACAAGTGTGTGAGGTTTTTGTATTACTGCCTTCCCCATCCCCCTTCACCACAGACTCAGCCCATTCAAACCCCCAGCCATTTCTCAAGGACTGTCAGGCATTCCATTGGGAAACACCTAATCTGTCACATCATTTGGAGGAGGGATTGGTCCCATAAATATATACCTGGGATCCACGATTTTCCTTCTGTAGAGAGCTGCGAAGTGCCGCACCTTAAAGATGGTTCTGGCTTCCACCTACTACTTTGCATTGGTGGGCCCTCTCTGGCATAAACAAGCCCTTATTTGTTTAAGTCTGTTCAGCCTGTCTGTTTCATCATTAGAGTAGCCTATCTGCAGGTTCCACCTCGCTCACTGGGGTTGGTTACACAAGGGGATTTAAGCCTGTGCAGGGGTCCCACAGGGTCCCACAGATCAGAAGAACATGTTTCAAGGGTCTTTATTAAAACTGCAAGAAGAAGATCTTCCCGGACTGGAGGAGTCATGTCTTCCTTGCTGGCAGGGGTAAGCACGCACATCCCTCCACAGGAAATGGACTTGTAAGTTTTATTTGTGCACTAAGGATACATAATAATTACATTGTGAGATGTTCATAGCCTGTTGAAGCCTCCTAACTGATACCCACATTCAGAGAACTTGGTTTGGTCCAAAGCTGATTTCCAAGATATTACAACTGGGTTTGTGTGCCCTCAACTGTTCACTTCAGCTGTTTCTGTCATTTTCTCAAAAAACATATTGACCAGTTTCCTCATCAGTCCTTGTCTACAAAGAACTCAAGAAGCTAGTCATCAAAACACCTAACTGTCAAATAAAATGTCAGCTATAGAACAAAATAGAGGATTCTTAATAGAGGAATCTGAAATGGCTGAAAAAGCACTTAAGAAATTGCTTAACATCCTTAGCCATCAGGAAAATGCAAATCAAATCACCTCTGAGATACCATCTTACACCTGTCAGAATGGTTGAAAAAATAACCAATGCTTGAGAGGATGCAGAAAAAGGGTTATAGTGTCACAACTCTCCATTGCTGGAGGGAATGCAAACTGGTACAGTCACTTTGAAAATCAGTATGGAGGTTTCTCAGGAAAATGGGAATTAGGAAATGGGAATCAAGATCCAGTAATTTTACTTTGAGCACATTCATACAGCAAGCAAATATGTTCAATAATATTCATAGCAGCATATATTGTAATAGCCAGACCCTAAAAGCAAACTAGATGACTCTCAACTGAAAATGGATGGAAAAATATGGTACATTTACCAAATGCATATGACTTATTGGGAGAAAAGAATGAAATTTTGAATTAGTTAAGCATATTTTTGTTACCCTAAAAAAACATGTATCATGATATACCTGTGTCACTCTTGTTCACAGTTTTTTTTTAAATTTGGTCAAAAATTACTATAGAAATATCAGCGTCAAAATGGATAAAAAAAATCTCAGAAAAACAAAATCAGTAAACCATTCTTCCTTTTGAACCCAGATGAAATACTAATAGAATAATGGCAGTCAGACATAAGAAACCCCATGCAATATATTGAGATTCTACTATGTGTGAACTTTCCTTGGTTGACTGGAAGCAAAATGTCCTTACCCATCCCTGACTACCAGACTCTGTAATAGAAGCCATTAGCAGACAATGCATAGCTCTAATCCAAGCTCCTATGAGCCAACTTTTCATTGAGAGTTAATGAGAAAGCTTGGTAAATCATATGCTTTTGTGGCTATGGAATCTCCTGCCAAAGGAGAGGATGGCTCAAGATAAAATGTTCTTTTGAAATTGGTCAGGGATTTCCCGGGTGGTTTTGCCTATATCGAATTCCAAACCTGCGAATTCAGTTACATTGTATGTAATGATTCATAGACATCATGTCTAAGCTCTAACAGACATTTCACCAAAAAGAGTTACTTTGTATCTCAAAGGTGTAAACATTAATGATTGCAGTGTGATTATTAACTATTGACTAAATTACAATTATCATATCAATTCAATCAAAGGAAAATTACATGGTGAATGAAGTATGCTTAACTCTTCAATTCTGAACCTTTCTTTTTTCAATTCTGAAGTCCAAATTCAATGTTGCTGGTAATTTCAATGGATAAGTTTAATACACCACACTCCTTCAATTCTAAATATTAACTGCAAACTTTTGTTCATTGACTGCTTAAATTCTGAAGGGGGGCTTTTTGCTACACATCAAGTCTATGTGTGTTAACTTGTACTCCACGAGTCCTTTTACCCTAAAGGGAAAGACTGGCAAAACTGGTTGTAACAGATGTTTTGTAGCTAAGTCCTTGTCTGGAATTCAGGATGAAAGATGACCTGTCTGGGAAGTCAGTAAAGCAAGCTTCATGAGAACCTAGCAATCTTGAAGCAAACTGGAAATATTAATTATTCTTTCCTTCTGAAAATATCTAACCATATTTTATCTGTTTTTTCTCATACTGGAGAATTGATATCATCAGTGGGTCAATAACATAGGTTCAGCAGGCATCACTCAAACTGGCTTGAGTAGGTTTCTGAGGACTCAGATTTTTCTCTGTTCCATGAATCTCAACAAAGTTTCTGGCAGCCACTGGATCTAATTTTCTTCCTAGTAGTAAGCAAAAGCATGCTCTCTACCTCATATTAGGACAGGATCGGGCACTTTCCATAGTCTAGTACATGGATTTTTCCACTTAACTTGATCAAAATTTGCTCTAGTTCCATCACGTCTGAATCTATCTGCAACATATTGCTGACATTCAAATTTTTAAAATGGAGAGTACGTGTTGTAATGCATCATGTGAAGATGTTCATCTCCTTATTTTCAGGAGTTGCATTTTAAGAAACTATGATCATGATCAAGGATCCCTCCCCCTTGAGGGTTGAAAAGAATGCTTAGTTTATTTTAATTTTTGATTGGAAAATAATTGCTGAAATACTGTACTTGTATATTCAGATTTATTGTCTGTTTATATAATTATTGGAACTCTTATGTAAGCAAAATATTTAAAACAGTTAATTATAATAAGATTAGTGGCTTCTCCAGTTTCTGCTGTGACCATTAATAGCCTGAATATGTATCTACAGTCACGTGAGCATATTTTAATCTGCCAAATTCTGCAATATGAGTAACATCCACTTGTCATAAATGATTAAGAATCTGGTCTTGAGGATTTGCTTCTATGTAAATTACAGGTAAATATTGTGGGCACACATCACATTGTTTGACAATTTGACCAGAAATCTTCTCTTAGTTCAACCAAAATGCTTTCTTAGACTATTACTATTTTGATACTGAAAGCTATGTGACTGCTGAACTAATTCTACCTGAGATAAAGCAAACTTACTGGGAAGGATTGAATGAGTTCTTATATAACCCATAAAGTGCAGTGACATTCTGTGATGAATGGCACTCTGAATGTAATTAAACATTATTTTCACCTGATTGTTACTAGTTCCAATGCACAGAACTGTCTCTATAATGTGAAGAGCACTAAAATCATAATCATTATCACTATATAGGTTAAAAGAATCATTAAATAGAAGCTGAAAACCTATTGCAAAAGATCATAACTCAACTATATGAGCTGAAGCTGGATCAGTCTGCACTACATATTCTTTTATAACAATAACATAAGCTGCTATTTTTTTAGAAGAACCACCAACACAAACTATCATAGAATTTTTTACAGGATTACTCCTTAAAAATTTGGGGATTATAAAGGATGCATTTGTGCAAATTGCAACAGTCTATTAGTTGGAAACTGATTATCAATTTTTTCCCAAAAATTGAGCCAATGCAATTGCCCATGAATCACAGTTTTGAAATAACCAATCAACTTGTTGTTTAGTATCGTCCTTGGCTCCCTGTCAAAATGTCTCCTAGACTCCATACAGCATTTCTGTACCATACAAGTCACTGCTTCAAAATAAGGATTTAACACTTTGGCTGTGGAAACAAGTATGTGCACCCATAAGAATTGTCACCCTTGCAATAGGACAGAAGACAGACTATGCTGTGTGGAAAGCACATAAGCCTCCTGTGGTTTTCATACTTAATATAGCATATCTGCTGGTGCTAGATTGCATTCTTGAATTGTTTGAGAACTTGTATACCCTGTTTAGTTAACAGTATAGGTAAATTGGGATCACTATCTCCTTTCAGGATATCACTTAAATGTTTCAGATAATCAGTAGGTGCACTTAAAAAAAGATGTAACTTTTGAATATTTCCGAATCACTTCTGAAAATCGTTCCATGATCATAAGCTATCTTTCCTGATTTCTAACTTTTGATGCTTAATATCTATAGTATATAACACATGTCCCAAATACTAAAAAAGTGGCTGTCTGTGCACGTTTTCAGGGGCAATTAGTAGAACTGTTCGGGCAAGATTCTGCAGCAGCTGTCCATATGTTACAGTCAAATCCTTCTTGAGAGCCAGCAAGTATCATCCATATAATGAACAATATAGACCTATGGAAACTCATCCCCAATAATTTTTATAGCTAGAGCCATGAATTTCTGACACAAGGTTGCACCATTATGCTTCCTATAGGGCAAGAACTGCCAATAATATTGCCTCATGTGTTCCTTAATAATAACTGACAGAACACTAAATGAAAATCTATGACAATCTTGACGAGCCAAAGAAATAGTGAAAAAACAATTCTTTAAATCCACAATTATCTTATGAGTATGTTTTATAGCTGTGAAGATAGGCAACCCTGGGTTGTAAGGCACCAATTAACTGAATGGTCTCATTCACTTTTCTCAAATCTTGTATCCGTCTCTATTTCCCTGACTTCTTTGTAATTGCAAAATTGGGAGAAATATATGTGGAATTTGAAGATACAATATGACTACTGTCCAGTTCTTCCAGCACTACATGCATATCAACTTTTTTCCCCTTCTGATAAAGGTCACTGATCTATCCATACAGACATATCATTTTTACATATAATAGGGTCTGCATGAAATGCAGGCTTCACAGTGACCATTGATAAAAATGTACTAGTTCTGTTTTAGTATCTTTCCACTAAGCAAAATAGGATCAGCTCATCAGCTCATTCCCCTGCCTAGTCCTTGATAGGGCAACATTCCCATCCCAAAGATATGATTAGTAACAATTGCAGTGGTGCTATACAAATGCACTCCTAGTTAGGCCCCAACTAATCTCAGCACCACAAAGTTAAAGGCAAATGAATAATTAATGGCTGAAAAATTCCTTCATGACCTTTTGCATTTCTTTAAGCAAGTCCATTGCTACTCTATTCAGCATTCTGAGTCTGACCATTCCTTGCAGCTCTGTGATGAGCACTAACTTTGACCATGTTAAATACCACTGACTTGCTATAATAACTGACTTGTCTGTGCCCAAGTATAGGAGTCTAGAAAAGGCTTGCCATTTATATATAAGGTAAATTCTAGGTGCTGTGTATGGACGTTTTGTAGCCAATATGTATCAGGTGAGCCACAACCAGCATTTTTTTCTATCTTAATTGGTTAGTTAGTTAGTTTGTTTGTTTGTTTTTGTTGTTGTTGTTGTGGTTTTTTTTTGTTTTGTTTAGTTTTGTTTAGTTTTTTTTGTCTTCACCCCAGGAAGTAAAATCTGTTGAGCAAGTCTCTGGTCTGATTTCATTACTGAAGTTCAGTTTGGAGAATGAGTCCTTACTTTTATGTTTTCTCTAAAAATCAGCATCAATTACTCCAGGATACAAAAAAACTCCCTGAATTGTTGTGCTACTTCTTTCTAAAGACAATGCTACTGTTCCCTTTGTTAACAGACCATAAACACCAATGGGTAGAGCTAGCGATCCCATATCTGGGGCTAAAAACCATGTCCATTGAGCAGAGGTCTAGTACATCACTTTCTGCCATGGATATGCACAGGTCCTAAATAGATCTCCCTGTGGGGAACTGCAGCTTTAATGGCCCATAGATTTGTCTGGCAAGCCTTCTCAGCAGTTTCCCTGTGAGGAATGCCCCTGGACATCTTTATCAGATTTACATTTATTGCCTAATGCTTTCCTCTCTTACCTCTCAGTCATAAACCAGGTTCTTCTTCTGTTTCTCTGCATGGACATTGTGTGATCTGGTACCCTTTGTGATCACATCCAAAGCAACTTCTAAAAGGCATTGTGCCTTTCTTCCTTCCTATGCTTTGTTTTCTCTGTAGGAATAACATATCCTTAATTGAAATTCCCTTATTTAGCAGAAGCCATAGGTAAGTCCTGCTTATATTCATGTCCAGTATCTGAACAAACTCAAATAAATTCAGCTGTCACCTTTCTTTCTATAATGTCTTAGAGCAGCCTGACATGTTGTGTTAGCATTTTTCAGGCTAGCTGCTTTAAAATCAAGAGTCCCGCTTCTATATCTCCCATTATTCTTAATGATGCCTGAATTAGCTTTGAGACAAAAGCCTGAAACACTTCCACATGTCCCTTACAGGGCTTTGATAAGTCTTCAGTCTGTTCCCCAGCACCTGGTAGCTGCTTAAAGGCTCTCTTGGAAGTTGCATTAATGTGTGTATACACTGCTATTTCAAAACCTCGCTATTGATCTATATCTTTGTATTGCCCTTCATCAGTGAGCATATCATAAGAAATGGGAAAGTTCTGAGCTCTATTTCTTTCAGATTGACATTACACTGCTCTGCCAATTCCATCTATCTTCCACAGCAAACCATCTTCTCCTGATAGGCAGGCCCTGGCTATCTGTTTCCAGTGTTTGTGGGGGTAAAGCTTCTATAGCCATGCTTTCTATTAACATTTGCATGAAAACTGTTGGATCATACTCAACAAAAACAACATTTAGTGCATTGAGTTTCTTAAATGGTATCAGCTTATGTAGCCTAACTTGCTTTCCTAGAGTGTCCCTTTGTTCATTTACTAAAAACATATCAAATACTTGCACATCTTCCATTCTGTCCACTGCTTCTCTATCACTAACTTGTACTGGAGAAACCTGACCCACTATAACTTTTTGTCATGACTTGTGGGGTACCTACTTCTTGATTGGTTCTATACCAGCCACTACAGTGGATGAGGAGTTGCTCCTTTGTTCTCAGGAAAGCTAAAGAGGTTTTATTTCCTGTGCAAGTGATTCCACTAAATCTTTCAGATGTTTTAGCAAGACTGAGTATTGTAACTGGACTACATAGACAGACAGTGTCTCCTTTGGTAGAAAAAAGTAAGATGAGCAAGTAAGATGATACAGAGGCTTGTTGTATCTTTCTGAATTTTCTCTCACTGTGATGTGGTATCTCCCAAATGAAGAATAGTGAGTTTCAGAATTAAAATTTCTTTGGTTATATAAACAGAACTTTTCTCAAACTAAAGAATTTATTTAAAAGCCTGCACAGTGACATGGTGGGAATCTGTGTTTTAGAGGAAGTGGTACAAAGCCCACATAGATGGGTAGACAATTGAAGTGAATGTCAAGTTCATGCGAATTAATTTGTTGTATGTGGGCAATACTGACAAACTGATTTCTTCTAGAAAACAAAATTGGCAAAGCCTGGCACAGTTGAATGACTGGCATTTGTTAATTAATTTGCACCTTCTTATAATCCCAATACTGAAAATTAGAGATAGAAATTATGAGGGAACTCAGCCACTGTAGTAGATCCTCAAAAAGACCAGAACACAGAGACCTAAATATGGGTCAGAAAGACAAAGGAAGTGAGAGAGGGTTTTATGAAAGGGAAGAATAGACTGAGGGTGAGCAGAAGACACAGGGGAAAGAATGTAGATGTGAAGAGACAAGAGGCAACTCCACATGTTGCCTGAAATTGTGGGGGCAGTTGCTTTGCATGAAAGGTTTTGGTATCAGATAATGAAAGGAGTAGAGGAGAGAATAAGGAGGAAGTGAAATGACCCAAATGGAAGTGAAGGGAGGAACTGATTTTAGATGTATTTGTTCTCACCAAGAGATATATGGAGAAAAATTGGCATGTTCTCTCCCTCAAAAAAAATGATTATAAAGATCACCTTTGTTTCATGGTGATATGCAAAGAAGATGAGTAGAGAATGATGCAAATCTTTGGAAAAAAAAGGTAGAAATGGAAAATGAGAAGAACTCAACTTTAAGAATGTTTCAGGTTCATAATGAAACCACACCTTAATTTTAATTTTCAGTAAACTACTCATAGTAAGATCATAGGCAGAATGATGAGGCAGTGGTAGGTAAAAGAATGCATAATTATCACGACATTGAGCATCCAGCATTAGATATATATGTAGTGATTACATTTTTTTTGGTCTCTTATGATTGATGTTGTTTTTGTTTTTTGGACAGGATTTGTCTGTTTAGTTCCCGGATTTTCTGGATTTCAATTTGATTACAGTGAAGGCCTCTAATGCGAAGATCTGCCACCCTTTCCTTGGCAAATGTTTGGATTAAACACCAATGAATCCGATCTGGATCAGGAAAGAGTCTTTTTTGAGACATATTTTCATTTTAAAACAGTGCTGACTATGCAGGAACTCACTCTGAAAACAAGGCTGACCTCAAAGTCAAAGATGTGTCTCACTTTGCCTCCAGAGGGCTGGGATTAGCAGCATGCATCTCACTGCCTGGCAAGAAACAGTAGCAATTGAAATTCAAAAGAAGCAGCATTATAAGAAATGCAAAAAAGAAAAAAAAGAAAAAGAAAAGAAATAAAGAGGTAGTGTGATGGCTCAGTCTAACAAACTCTCAGTGAGGAGCTTGAGATTTGGTATGAAAATTTTGACTTTGAGACAAACAATATGATTATTGTTAAAAATATCAATAAGGTTCTGAAGAGATTGCCCAATGTTTAAGAGCAAGGCATAATATTGATGGAGGATGCAAGCTTTGTTCACCACATACACATGAGGGTTTACAAATGACTATAGCTCCATTTCCAAGGTATCTGATGATATTTCATGATTTTCTTGGCACTAGGTACTCATGTGGTGCACATAAGCACATTGTGACAAAATACATTCAGAGAAAATAAATATGAGTTATTTAAATTATGAACTTTATAGTGATGCACTATGTTAATAGCAGTATATTGTGGTTGATGATGGGTAATTGATATAATTTTTATGATTATCAGGTCTATATGATATATTTCAGCATGCCAAGCCTACTCATCGTACTAATGTAATAAAATGAAAATAATTTAATAAAATGTTATAAAGATAATGATAGTAACAATTCAAATAAGTAATAGTGGTTTGGATGAGCACTGTGTTGACAATGGATTGTAATCCCATTAAGGGGAAATGCAGAAAACAAACCAGCCTGAGGAGGGAGTCTTTGATAAAAAACTAGATTATATATGAGATCACACTTCAAAATATTGTAATAAACTATATGTGTTAACTGAATTTTAAGCATGAGTCCACAGGAATGTCAACTAGGCATTCATTGCTGGAGAAAAATGACACTAATAAGGGCAAATAAAACTCTGAACTTTGTTTTATTGGCTTTGTGGCACGTGTTGACAGGAATAGGAGTTTGGGGAGGAAATTGAGCCCTGAGTATTGTGAAAGACAACGAATTGTTCTTGGTACTTTTCTAAGAACCTTTGTGAATAAAACGAGGGATTTAGGAGTTTAATCAAAAATGAGACTTGGTTGTCTACTTAACAGCCTGGTCATTGGTATTAACAGGACTCTAAGCCTTTGCTTTGTATTAACTTTGTCTTGGATAATAAAATAGAGGTGCAAACAAGGGAAGAAGATAATGAAGGAGCAAGTAGAGAAGGAGCAATAAGAAAGAAAAGAAGAAAGGAAGGAAAACAGGAAAGGAAGGAAGGGAGAAAGGCAGGGAGGGAGGGAAGAAGTTACAGAGAGTGGAGGGTTCTCATTGAGATGTTATTTAGATTTGGAGCAAATGACTGCATACTCTATTCTCTGTCACCTATAGGAGTCAATGGGAGCATGAGATGTTCCAGGCAGTCCTAGCCAGCAGAAGGACACACAGTATAGATCAACCAGAAATTATGCACAGTATAATGGAACATTACCTTTAGGAAAAAATGTATAATCAAATAAAATGTAGTTATCTTGAAAGCCACTGTCTTTCAATATTTAGAAATGTACCTGTAATGTTCCAAACTAAGTCAAAGAAATTCTATGTACAATTAACAATTTTTTCAATCAACATTGAAAAATTTCCAAATTCTATTTATTTGCAAGATATCTTGGTTTTTGAAAGTAACTGTACACGCCTGCCCTCGCCAGCAAGAAAGATGTGACTCGGGGAAGATCTTCTTCATGCAGTTTTAATCAGGTCCCTTGAAACATTTTTTTCTGACCCGCAAGAGCCCAGGGGACTCTTGAACAGGCTTAAATTTCCTTGTGCTAACCAACCCCAGTGAGCTATGTGGACCCTGCAGATAGGCTACTCAAACGCGGAAGTAGACAGGCTGAACAGACTTAACCAAATAAGGGCTTTTTTATGCCAGAGAGTGCTCATCCTTGGGTAGGTGGAAGGTGGAAGCCTGTGCCATTTTAAGGCGTGGCACTTCACAGCTCTCTACAAGTAATAAATACAATTTCTAACACTATATACTAAGACCTTGGCAGGTTTATTTAATTTTGTTAAATAATCTATGATCAAACTCTGGAATGATTGCAGTTATTGAACTTCATTGCCTGTGAAATAGAATATATACTTATTTTAAAATGCATTTCTCATTTACTTGGTGACCAGAGAATTTTCATGTAAAAATTCTTTCTTCTGATTTTTTTACATTAATTTTCTAGGAATCCTGAATAAGCTATTTGGTCTTGTTGCATGGAAACTCTGTGAGAATGGCTGTTTCTTAGTATGAATATCATTTTTCTGCCCAATGTGTTTGTTGTTGTTGCTGTTCTCTGTGTATATTCATTTCACTGTGTGTGTCTTTGTTCATTGCTAAAATTATTCACTCATCTACTTTTCCCCCATATTGCATCCATAAAATGTGGTCAAGTTGTACAAAAGGTAAGAGGATGGAGAGAAGCTTATTTTCATTTTTGTAAATAGAAATGGATTGAGGTAGAGGCCCAAAAGTACTGTTGTTTCCATTCTGGAAAAATGAAAAGTAAAGCATAGGAAATATGTTTAAATACTTATCAATCTAGTTGAATGGCATAATACTGTTTTCAGTTTTATGTGTATATCACTGTACCCATGTAGTTGTTTGGTAGGAGGTTTGAAAATATGTATAACTCAAAAGAAAAGAGGCTTGCATTTTTGGGAGAAAATCAGTGAGAATATAATGTGAGTCCATGAGTGGGTAGGGTTATTTTAGCATGTGGGATGTATACAAGAATATGAAAGAATGTACGATCATAACTATTGGCTGGAAACCCTACTAAAATTCTGTATTCCCATATTATGTGCCCAGGAAATAGAGTACAGCTGAACATTGTACTCTCCCAAGATAAGAGTCCCATACAGCTGCTCATGATAGCATGTTTGGAAATTGATTCTTCTAACCAGGTCATGGAAAAATCCTGAAAGTTAGACTATATCTACTAATATTACCCAATTCAAGATTACCTAATATCAGGGAATATAGTCTGTGGAGAAACAGTTCAAAGACTTCTGTTGATGAATTCCATCTTTCATAAAAGTAAAACCATGGATTAAGAAAATTAAAAGACTCACAGTTATGTAACAAAAGGTGATGTTCAAGGGCAAGGTTAGTGGTTTGGAAATGGCAGCCATGGACACAGCAGACACCAAGGCCTACACACCATAGGCAGCACCCAGAGTGTGAAGGATGCTGGGAGATTGAGTTCAGAAGATGCCATGGTGCCCAATGAGAAAAATCAGAAGGAGTCCATCAAGCTGAGCACAGTGGTCAGGGTGTTTTCCTCCCTGCTCTTCCTACAAATCCTCACATTCTTAGTGCTCTACTATTTGAAGGAGAAGCAGCTGCACAAAAGGCGTCTTTGACATTGTAGAAGCCTCGCCTGGGATCACATCACAGAACACAATGAGCTGCTATCTCTAGCTCTGCTGTTGAAGCCCCTGCTATAGCCACCAGCATTGTAGGCACTACCAACACCCAAGCTCGGGGCGCATTGTCACAGCTCTTCCATTATCACATCAGAAACTCAGTCTCATTCATGCTAAATGACTTCAGCCCGGCATAGTTCTTCAGGCAAAACAGTCTGTCTGATTGTGTGATTATTAAATTATTGAATTTTTAATATCTGTGATGAAAGCATAAATCATCAGGTCTGGCACATCCTCCAGTGAATTGTTGAAGTGAAAAAAAATGTAACTATATAATATTTAATCATTTAACTATTAAAATCAATCATTACATAATCTGTGATCACTATAGTTTGGAGCCAATCTGTGGGAGTCAAGGGTGACAGACCAATCTAATAATTTGATTATTTAACTATTCAAATCTGTCATTATCTAATAGAGGAAGATTCTAGTCTGGTTCCAACTTGCTGAGTTAATTGTGGCATGTCATTTTATTATTTAATTATTTAAATAAATTATGACTTCATTTTGGTATCTCTCTTGGAGTAACTTATACAACATTTAACTCATTATTCATTCATTAATTTTATTGCCAAAATCTGTGGTTTAAGATTCATTGATCTCTTGAGTTTGGAGCAATCTTGTGGGAGTAAAATATAAAATACCATCATATTATTTAATTTTTTAATCGCTTAATAATTAATATTTATCATTATTTTAACAGTGACCACTAGAATTTGAAGCTAGAATTTGTGGGATTCAAATGTGCCAGACCATCTCATCATTTGATGTTATAATTGTTTAACTAGTACTTTACGTCTTTAAATAATCAAAGATCACTATAATTTGGTTCTACCTTGTGATATCAAGTATGCCAGATTATTTAATTATGTAATTAAATTATTTAGTCTGACAGTGCTCATAAGTCAAGTTTGGAGTCAACTTGTGGGAGTTTATGATGTTTTATTGTCTCATTTAATCATGTAAATCGATCGTTACATTAGCCATGATACTTTTTTTGGAGCAGTCTTGTGGGAGTTAATACGCAAGGCCATATAATTATGAAAATCTATACAATCCTGTTTTGAGCCAGACGTTAAAGTAGAGAAAGTAATGATTCAAAATATGTAAGTTTGAATGAGGGTTGAAAAATACAAGGAGGAGAGGAAAGCATGTGCAACTAGGTAGATTGAGTCAGGTTAGGAATAGAAGACAGGAAAGGTAGAGGGAGGGAGAACATCAAAAAGGAAGCCATTATTGGTTTGAAGAGAAAACTGAACCTAAAGAAATGTCTAAGGACCTACAAGACTGCCACCAACTAACAATTTGAGAAACTGTGGAAAGGCTACCATAAATGCCCTTCCCTGATAGTGAGATTATCAACTAAATCATCCACCTTCATGGAGTCCTCATTTAGTACCTCTGGGAAACAGAAGCAAACATCCATAACCAAACACTGATCAAACTAGAATCCAGATGCAGAGAGAGGGGACAAGACCAGGTTGCAGAAACTCACAAAAATAGCTGACCTAAACAAGGAGGAGCTAATGTTCCCCCCTCTGACTAATAGCTGGGAATCCAGCATGGGACTGACATATAGCTGAACTAAAGTTTGAAAATTCCTCACATAGAGCAATGTAAACCTCCTTTTTGAATGATGGTTAGAAGTATGCCCAGATTACTATAGATAAGACTATTCCAGATTGTAATGAAGAGTTGGAAACAGAGAAGGGAATGTGTTGTATTTGACCATGGGATAAGGTAAGAAAACTCCTCACTTTTTCCAGTTACACAATAATTTGTGTGGAAACTTTCTAACATGGGTGAAGTATTCATAAACCTAGTTGATTTGCAATGGAATGCTTTGAATTTCTTGTGTGCTTTACTAGAATCATGTATTTGTTTGTAGGGAGAATGGAAATTAAATAGAACTCACCTAGACACTTGCAGTTTGGAAAAAAAGTGAAAGAATATATCATGTGTGTTTTGATTTGGCTGTGTACTAGAATGTGACATAATGCTCTATCGTAATTGTTACCTAGCAACCCTGTTGGAAGAAATATTATCTGAGATACTGTTTTGTCACTGGACAATTTACTCTCCCAAGATAGTTATTCTGTACAACTTCTAATGACAGCATGTACGGAATGTGATTCTTCAAAGAAGAGCAGTGCCAAAGACCTGTAAGTTGTCCTTCAGTTAACTGCATAAACCTAGTCAAGAATATTTAAGTTCATGGAATGATTGTGGAAAAAGAATTCAAACACTTTTTAATGAATATCTTCTCTTCTAAGAAGTAAAACCATGGATTAACAAAATTAAATGGCTCAAATGTATCTATCAAAGGTTGAGTGTATCATTGTTAACTTCCGTATGTTTTAATCCACCCCTTACACTAGAATGAGAAAAATGAGTAGAGTATTTATCTCTAAACAAGCAGCTTCCTAACTTCATATATCTTCTGGCCTCAAAGATTATGGATTCACAAAGTCAATGCCAACTTTAAAGACTGTAATCATTGTGGCTACCATTAAATTTGGTATCAATATGACAGCTTAATGTCTCGTAACACTGTCCATGTTAATATATTTCTCTTGCATACAGAAAAGTTTTGGTATCTGGCTCTGTCTCACAGTCTCTGAGTTTTTGGTGAGCTTTCTTGACACTCTGACAACTAAGAATGAGGTTCTCTTCAGCATTCATCAGGTGTGTAACCTCAAGAATGAGGTAATGCTATTTGCAGTTTGTTAGTTCCCCAGTTTGATGTAAATAAGAATCTTGTACAAATTGCAATGCCTATACCTGTATAGTGAGTCAAGAAACATTTCTGGTAACCATTGTCAATGCTCATGCCTTGCCACCTTAAAGACTTTTGGTAGGAAGATTTATGGAGGATTTGAAATGTAAGGGACCATTTGAGTGAGTGTATAGTGAAGAAAGCTTGAATGTTTAGGCAAAATACTACCTTTAGTGAATATTGACTTCTTGATACATCCCTTATATTTCTTTGATTTTCCTGTCAGTATATGAATTTAAAGCCATTTTTCTTTATCTGGAGAGGGTAAAAACTATTCCATGGATTTTTATGATATGTGGACCCTGAAGGTATATAAAAATATCCAAGATATTTTTATCTCTAGAATTCTTGAACAAGGTGAAACATAAAGCACAGGTCACTATTTCTGTTCGACCCTATGGTTACCTTGGATAACAAATCATAATGGCACTGGAGACTAGGTATCGAGCTACAGAAAGAGGCAAACTTACTATTGCTCACTCCCTGTCATCCTTCCTAAATGAAAACTCATACTTCATTTCCAGTGAGTTACACCAAGTCTCCCTACCTGTTCCTTAGTTATCCTAGTCCACTCAACCATCTTGTCCTGAGGACACATGTCCTGAATTTTCTGGACTCTGCCCATGGAGTTCAAGGTAAAATATTCTTTATATCTATCATCAATTTTATTTTATTTTTGAGGTAATAATATTCTTATTTTATTTCTCCTTTTCAGTAAACAAAAGCCACCCATTTCCCTCAGTATTTTATTCCATTCTGATAAAATTTACTAGTATGACAACCTAAATATGAAAGGAAATATCTGAATGTAGAGGTGAACCCTACTCAAACATCTAGAAAATATTGGTGAATGTTGGGAGTCATAGAAACTGTATGGTTAAGAGAATATAGCATTCATTAACTAACATTATTTCTTCTTTTTCATATTAAATAATAAAATTTAAAAAGAAATCTGTCTTATTGCTCACTGGTACACCTATATTCTTCCCTTGGTCATCAATTGCCACTTTTATTATGAATTGTTAGATAAATTGTTAGATAATACAAATAAACACAACTGGCCTAATAAATGTGACATCCATGAATACCTTTCCATACTTTCATTTGTCAATCCTTGGTTCTTCTGTTGTTTGATATTTTTCTCTTTCCTCCTACTAATATTGAGATCTAATTTTGTATAGTCTTATTGGATTTTTCTTCTTTATTAACATTGATTTTTCATTTTTAAGTTTCTTTCAATAGGTGGTGTAATTTATTTGATCATTGCCTGATATTTTCATGTTATACAATGTTTCTTCAGGTAATTCACATACCAATTATTGAAGATGGTTCTCTTTTTTTTGAATGAAGCCACATATTAGGTTTTATTAGTAGATATTAGTAGATAGCAACAAAGATCTAAGAATTGGTTTTTTTTTCTGTATCTGAAAATTAGCTCTTGCAGAGTTCTAAGATCAGATCAAAATGTACTAATCCCATGGGAAGTGTTTCATTAGGCCAGATTTCACTGCCATTTTTGTGTTATGTAGGTATCAAACTCCTTCAAATTCCTGACTTATTTATGGGGGGCATTATTTTTTCAGTTTATTCAAAATAGTCTGGAGAAAGTGCAATGTCAAACTACAAAAAATCATTTCATTCTTTTCCTTAGGAAGATAGCCATAATTTATGAGGCTGAATAATTGATAATATAGGACTTAGTTAAAAAATAGACCTCACCTTCAGGAAGCCCAAGCAATTGCATCAGATTATGCAATCCATGCTTATTCTATATTCACAAATATAAACACTCAATTATGTAATAGATAACACAGAATTATTCAAGAAAGTATCAGATAAATGATGTCACATCTTCTCTAGGATGTAAAAATGAACACACCCTAGTCAATGGTAGATTTTATACACAGACACAAGCTTCCAAATAACTGAGATTTAAAGGGACTATTTTGTCGGTTAGTAAAGAAGAACATCTATACCTCTCAAAGTAGTTGTCTAGTATTGTGTGCAAACAGGGGACAATTGCCTTTAAATCGTGTGGACATCAACCAAATAATCCAGTGAATTATACTGCCAGTGATAGGATGCCAAAATTACTTGACAGCAGGTATTATCAACATAGGGACTGCCTGAATTATCATCGGTACAATGTCAAAATAGAATGTCTCCAAGTTACAGAATGTTACAGCAGGTTATTTCCCCACTGGCACCATCCCGCCAGCCCACCGCCTGCCTGCTGCCGGTCTGGGCCCATAGCCACACCAGCCCCAAATAACACTCACTCTATTTGATACAATCCTGTTGGACAGTTACCTTTATTGTTTATGGGCTAGTGCTGTCTTAATTATTAACCCATTTCTACTTATCTAAGTATTTCCACGTGGTCGTCTTAACAGGTAGCCGTGGCAGGAATCTTCTTCCTTTCAGGTCTCCATCTTGATTCCTCCCTCCTACATCCTCTTTCCTCCTTGTCTCCTAGCCCTGCTATCTTGCTATCTCATTGGCCACAGTGCTTTATTAACCAGTATGAGAAACATATATACAGAATAACATTTCCCATCCTCTCCTCTTTTCTGTCTAAAGTAAAAGAAGGGTTTAACTTTAACATAGAAAAATGTACCATACAACAGTTATCAAATAAGAATCACAGTAAACAATATTTAGTACATTAAAATTTTGTAAGACTTTAAGAAAATATCATCTAATTTATCTTTGTGAGTCTAAAGTCCCATATGTAACTTATTTTTAATCCTAACTAAGGAAAACTATAACCATAACTACCTGTCTTCAACTCCATCAAAGACCACAGAAGGATAATATATAAAGTCTAGAAATGACAGAGACAACTCATTGTCTGGTCAGTCACCTGAAGTTCTTCTGTAATGTTCCATCTTCAGCCCATAGGCCATAATGAGTCTGGCAGACTTTCAGCAAAGCAGGAAACTTTAAATTGTCCACCTGTATTGACACTTTGTCAGTCATTTTTCTCTGTGTCCTGTAGACTGTCTGGTTGTCTGGCAGCCTCTTCCATGAAGCAGGAATCCTGTAGCAATGTCCATCTTGCATCAGGAGTCACCTTTTTATGGGTCCTGCATGTCCAGTTTCTACAACATAAAGTCAAACACTCCAGAAGAGCAGTACATTGCCCAAATGGCTAGTCTTGCCATATTAGAAGCAAACTCCATAATGTGTTTCTTCGATGTCCATCTTCCTTTCTGATGCAGGTGGTGTTACCAGGAGCAGTTGTGTCTCACTGTCAAGAAAATCCCTAAACCATTTTAAATGCCATATTCTGTAGGTCTTTCAAAAGTTTGAAGAATGCCTATTCATCTCAAATACATCTCTGTATATCTAGAAATCCTAACTTAACTCCAATTTGACTATCATAGGTAACTCTCTATAATCTGTACTAAATTATACATTACATTTTCCAATGAGCTATATAAACACAATACCTAAACAAGAGGAGAAATATACATACCACAAAATTGACATTAAATTGTATCAATAAAAGAAAATCCATTCCAAAGCAAAGTATTCGTATCTATACCATAATTCCCTTTTTACCTTTAAAAAGATTGCTTGTGGTCATTTGCCATTTATAACTAAGTCCATTTAAATGAAAACAAACTTTTATAAACAATATTTGGGAATTTGGGAGTCATTCTTTCCAAACTACTTCCTGCTGGTAGAGGGCACTGTCATGGGGGTCCAAAGAAGACACAGAAATGTTGGCAGTAGTCTGCAAGGCTTTGTCTCAACTGCTTTGAATGTTGGATCAACTGGAGAGTTGTTTCATGGGGTCTGGCTTGATCAAACCACATAAGTCTGGAAAGAATCCACAGGTTTTCATTTTCTGTGGAAACAAAAAAAGAAATTATTTTCCCCAGTAATATGTCCTTAGGCTTAAATTTTGGAGTCAAAGCATTTTTAAAATATATAAATTGAATTAAACCAGCAGCATTTCTTTTATTATTAGTTGTTATTTTCTCAGCAATCAAATAATTTAAAGACAACAGAAGCGCCTACAGTATCCAAAATTTCTCTGTGGTTTTCATCTTTACGTGGTTTTTTTATTACTCTATTTCTTCTACTTCTATTTTTACATATTTTGAGACAGGGTTTCTCTGTGTAACTTTTCTCTGTCCTGGAATTCACTGCATACCAGGTTTGTTTTGAAATCACAGGGATCTGCTTGCCTCTGTCTGCTGAGTGCTGGGATTAATGGTGTACATCACCATACCCATCCATTCCATTTCCTTTTTTCTTTTTTAAACCATTGTATCCCATTTCTTTTTCTCTCCCAAGCCAGTGTATTTTTTAAAACACAGTGTAAACCTCACTGCAGCTCTCCTACACACCAATGAATTGTTAGTAGTGCTCTTTAAAAGCAAGGCGGTTTTTTGCCGCTTATGCTAATTTTGGAAACCTCCCTTAAAGGAGCCGGCAAATATCTCTCTACAGCAAAATAAATCCATCCGAGAAAATGCTGCTACCAAAAAGTCTTGCTAGTCTCTGTTCCCTTGTTTCTGAAAACTATTTTTAAGCTTTTGTTAATTTTAAGTGAAAGTTCTCAATTCCATTTATGACACCATTATTTTACAGCAGGTTGTTCCTTCCCACCAGCTCCATTCTGCCTGCAGCCTGTCTGGGCCTGCAGCCACCCCAGCCCCAAATAACATCCTGAGACTCTGTATTTGATACAATCCTGTTGGTCAATGACTATAATTGTTAATGGGCTAGCTCTTCCTTAATTATTAACCCATTTCTACTTACTTAAGTATTTCCACGTGGTCGTCTTATCGGGGAGCCGCAGCGGGCGTCTTCCTTCCTCCCCGGGCTACATCTCAACTCCTCCCTGCTACTTCCTCTTTCCTCCTTGTCTCCTAGCCCCGCCTATCTTGCTATCTCATTGGCCACAGTGCTTTATTAACCAGTATGGGAAACATATATACAGAATAACATCTCCCATCAACAGAGCATGTTCTTTTTGCATGTACATCACCAAAGGTTTCAAGAGTCATAAGATTTTCTATGCTGTCTCATTTTTACAGAGGACAGGTTCCTGGTTGAAATATTAAAACACTCTCTAAATGGAAGGAACTATTTGCCAAGATTCCAGACATGATTAGCCTCTTTTTACCTGTGGCACCATATGTGTATTTGTTCCTTTGTTTATGTCTGTTTATGTATTTCTGTCATTTTTTGTTGTTGTATGGTAGAATTATTTATTAACCTATTAACTGAACTTATTTGCAAATTCACCAGAAAAATCTACTTCCATTTAAGAAAACAGAAAAAAATATTTTTATTTAAGACAATAGGGATTTGGTAATGTAGAAGAAAAAGTGTATTGTGTACATCCTGAGAAATGAAAACTGGATTTTATGAAAAATATGTAAGAGATGAAATATTTACTGTAAGTGAATAGTAATGCCTTCACTAGCCTGTGAGCTTTACAGCAGTGATAATAGATAGGTATAGTTAGGAGATATAAACAGAGTTACCACTTGTAGACTTATATTCTCATAGAATATACATGAGAAAATTGTGTGAGTAGATGATAGCAGGTACTCAATTTAACATGGATATGATTATAAGATTGGTACAGATGTGATATGACAACAGCTTGCCTGGAAACCAACCGGGATTAATCTGGCCATAATATGGGCACAACAAACAATGAGCAAAATGGGCTGGTGAGAAGTAATGCTTTCGGTTGGTTTGTTTGGTTGGTTGGTTGGTTTGTTGGGTGGTCTTTCTTTTGAATTGTTAACTATTCAATGAACGGTAGTGATAGTCTTTTATGAGAGAAGATAAGATATTTATATGTGAGCCATGTAGACAGAATCTGATAAATCAGTTGAATTAAAAAGAATATGACCAGTGAAAACTCAAAACCAGTTGACATAAGGAGATCAGTTAACAGCAACAAAGGTGCTTCCTTTGGTGGCCTATTTCCCTTGACTCAAAAAAAAAAATGAAGAGGTAGGCATTGAAGGTTTAAATTTTAGGGTGTGCAAAGATACATGTTGTGGTAAGAGAATGATTTCTGAATTGAAATTTTCATTTTCATTTCATACAGAGATGATTATCTATATTGGTAACAAATTTTAGGAAATCTGTTTGCCAATGGCTGTGTTGAGCTTGAGGATCTTATTTTGTATCACTGTCTTTCTGTATTTATGTTTCTTATTGAAACGTTTAATGATATATGTGCTTCATTAACTGATGTACAGTTTAGCAGGTGTGCTGTTTCCCAATGAGATAATAGATTCCTTGAAACTACAAAGAGATCCTTGGGGACATTCATCACAGTACCTATATGCAGAAAACAGCTGAGTTGCAGTGCTTTTTTGTTTGTTTCTGTTTGTTTGTTTTTGTCCTTTTTTTGATAATTTGGTATCACATGAGAAGTGTTTTATGTATCGTTTTAAGTCTGAATATATTCATTTTGATTCTTTCAATGGAGCCAGGGCCCAATTCTTTAAAGAAGGGCAATAGAGGCTATTGGAACCACAAAATGACTTACCTTATGTCATTGGCTACAATCTGTATGTGAGCAGATCAAACAGTTTTTGTGTTGGATGCCCTATCCCCTAAGATTTTTAACTCTAATTTCTGAAAGTATCTTCCAGATGGTAAGGATCAGTGCAGCCTTCTATTTCTATGGGTGCTGAACATACACTAGAGGTATGTTGATCTTAATTGGGAATGAGAAACCTGTATAATCTTTAACCCAAATGTGTTTCCAGAGACTCAACCTTGGGGACGCATCTCTTGCCAAATATGCAGAAGAAAAGAATGGTTTCCTGGGAACATTTGAAAAGCAGTCAATTGGAAGCATTTTCCAAATAGAGTGGCCAATGAGAAACCTTGCTTAATAACCAATTAATTGCCTTTCAAGTGAAAAAAATGAGGTGCAGTATTTTTGTGCACAAATGATTGACAGTAGATTTCTCTACAGGACTTAAAGTGATCTCACTTTCAAATGGTTAGGATCAGGGCTTCTTCTGTCTAATGTCTGTAAGGGCCAGTGTTATATAGTAAGACATGGATTGTTCAACATTTTTTTACGTGATATGCACACAATACATATTCAAGATTCATTTGAGTCAAGTTTTAGGAGGGATTAGAAGCTGGAGTTGGATATGTGTGTAATATATGGCTTTGGCTTGGGGCATGCTTTATTTGCTAGTCTCTCTATCCTGTTTTTCTCCATTCCATCTCTCCCATTTCTTTACCTCCTTTCCTTTCTTCTTACTTAACTTTTTTATATCTATGTTAAGTCCTTTACTACCACTATTTTAGTATATCTTCTGTAAATATCTTTATTTGATAGCTTATACTCTTTCATTTTTGTTTATTCTTCTAAAGAACTATGTGTTTATTTCGTTGATTATTTTGTATGATTAATTCACATTTGATTTCATAAGTTTTGACACAATATTCTCTGTAGTTTTAGGGGTTAAGACATAGGACCAATTTAATTGTGTTCTTATTATAATAGACACCACAAACAGGTAATCACACACACACACACACACACACACACACACAGAGAGAGAGAGAGAGAGAGAGAGAGAGAGAGAGAGAGAGAGAGAGAAAGAGAGAGATGTTCTTGATACTTTCCAGTGTTGATTTAAGATACTTTTCTAAACATTGTATCTGCTGATATGATACTGGACAGTGCAGTGTAAGACAATTGGCATTTCGACATTGACCCTTTAATTTATTTAAGGCAATATTAGTTAGTAAGGAAAACAAAGGACTATGCAAACTGCATGGGTGCCCTGCTTTACAGAGAGGAAGCCATTCAGGGGAGATGGCAGCAGTCACACCTGACCTGTCAGGAATGGTAACTACAAGCCTGCCAGCCCTCGTTTGGTGACAATTAAGTTCAGATGGAACTCGTGCAGTTTCGTTTTGTATTCACCATGAGCCACCACACTGTATCTTAAGATACTTTCCCATAAGGTTTACACAACCAAGTTTCATATGATTATGAGGGTTATGTCTCCCAGACATCTTGTAGTGTTCTGGGGTTATTGCTCAGCACCAGAAACTTTATCTAACAGGTCTCAGGTGTTGAATTACACGTGCAGAACAGTTTAAGAATGGACATGTTTAAAAGTAACCAAAGGAAAGCCAGAAAGAAGGCCCAACAAACGAGAAAGAAAATTATGATTAGAAAACAACTAATGGTATGGCATTTATTTAGCCACAATGCTGACTGGTAATGAGAATCTGAGATTAGGTGAGAGATGCTGGGCAGTGTATGAGTTTTCAGAAATGAGCCATGGGTGCTGGTGAGGAAGCTTAAGCAAAACCAAAGTGTTTCCCTGGGAGGCATTTTGCACAGTATGTGGGATGGTGGGCTGGAAAAGTCCCCATATGAAGCCAGATACATTCAAGTTTGCAAACTTTCTTAAAAGAGGTGCCTTGATTGTGACAAACACGGTAGGCCCAGGACCCAGGAGCCTGGATTTCTTGTGCCACTGTAAGGAAGTTGAAGATCACCAACCTCTGTCACCAGGACCCTGATCCTCCAATGCTACCCCTTGGTCAAAGATGCTGGAGATCCACTTATGTCCTGTGTTGCCAGCACTGGTAGACTGTCCCTGGGAAGACTTTAAACTTGTCCAGAGGGGATATGCTAGAAAGAAACACCAAACCATTTTACTTGACAGCAGTAGTTCACTGAGATTCCCAACTATTAAGGCCATGAGTGGACTCTCTTGGTGATTTACAAAACAACAATATCTCCAACCACTTTGTATTATGCTCAAAGTCAGGCACCAAACAACCACTTGGCAAAAATGGGCTGAGGATGGGTTTCTAGACATTATGCAAAGGATGCATCTCAGTAGATGTGGATGATTCAGGGTATGGTGGAAAATGGGTCTCCCATACCTCATGGGATTCTCCATTGCACTACCTGGGGACAATCTTCTTTTGACATCTGCCACTTGTAAGAGTGCAGGTGGGCTCACAGGCAAGACTGTAGAAGACCCTAAAAGAGCCCCTAGGAACCCCATACGAAACTGGATGGTGACCAGGGCTGAGTGTTATTCTCAAGCCACCAAGCCAAGTTATTTTCAATGGGACCTCCCACCACATTCAGAAATTGAGCAGCTATCACCTAATTTTATAGACTCAGATGAATTCTCAAGCAGCCTGCATGGACTTGAGTATGCTGGCATCTTGCACTCCAGGCAAAACCAAATTTCTGTGAAGCCTGCCAGCCAAGTAGCTTCCCCAGATGATGCTGGGCAGGTAGGGCAGCAGAATGATGGTTTCCCTAAGAACAAGGCACAAAGAAAGATAGGCAGATAACAGATGGGTAAAGATAACTCACCTCAATAAAACCGTAAGGCCGTCACTGACTTTCCACCTTTCAGGAGACTGCTCTGGGCTTGACACAACACAAAGGGCAGGGAGATGTGTGCACTTATGAGGGATCTGGCTTTTCAGGACAGTGGTTCCATGGGTCTCATAGTCTGATAGACAGAAGATAGGGTACAGGAAACCTTTGCCTTCATGTTCATTGTGACCTGCCACCTGGGTTCAGTTGTATTCTACCTCATGTTATCTTCAGCAATGCCTACTGTGGGAACCAAGAAATTGGAAATCCATGATTTTGGGTTAAGGGCTCATGGAAAAAATAAAATTCCAACTCAATAAAATTCCAACTCCATTTTCACTTGCATACAAGGCCCATGCTTAACCATCTACTAGGTGTTCCAGACAAGCACTCTGAGCTATCTCCAGCTCTATCATATGTAGAACAAAAAGAATTCTCCTGACAGATATTGGAGTTCAACTGTCAAGTTGTATATCAGAGAAACAAAACATTCAAGGCACTGGATCTTACCTCTACTCAGATGCCTTTCCTCTACTAGATCTTACCTCTACTCAGACAGTCAGTCCTGTCTCCTGGGATCCTGAACAGAAAGAGGTGATGGGAGATGTTATTCTGTAAATATGTTTCTCATACTGGTTATACTTTGGCCAAGAGGAAATCAAGATAGGCGGGGCTAGGTGACTAGGAGGAGGAAAGAGGAAGTAGTGAGGAGGAGTCAACATGTAGAGCATGGAGGAAACAAGATGCGGCCTGCCACTCTGGCCTGTAAGATGAGCCACATGGAAATACTTAGAATAGTAGAAATGGGTTAATCATTAAGAGAGAGCTAGCCAATGAACAGTAATATTAACTGGCCAACAGCATTGTATCAAATACAGAGACTCTGAGTGTTATTTGGGGCTCGTGTGGTGGTGAGACTTGGCGGCTGGTGGGGAGGAACAAAGAGTGGGACTAGGTGTCCCGCAGGAAAAACCTACAGAAAGAGGCTCTCAGATTCCATCTCCTCCTCCTTATATTCCTTTCTTCACCTATCCATATCATACCTATTTACACATCACTAGTTCTTGGATTAGAGGCATGAGAACAAAGTGCAGAGATCACATTTGTGACAGCTGCATTTTTTTTCTAAAAAGGAGCAATATCTTAGAATCAGAATGACCTTGAAATAACAAAGATCCATCTGAATCTTGAGGCCTGGAAGCAAAGAGACGTACCAGCACCACGCTATTGTGATTTCCAGTGACTTTCATAAATTGTAAACATTGTATCTCAACCAACACAATCTTTTCCTCTCAAAACCCTTCCACCCTCTACCCCAGCAAGCTCCACTCAATAAACTCAATTTCTTAAAAGTCCACAATTTCCAAAAAGATATAGAACTTTCTGTATCATCTGTGAACTTGCATCTACCTGTAGCCAGTCCAGGACACAGTGGATTCACACACCTATGAAGGAATTCATTTGGCAGTGTACAGGCAACCTACACAGGAAATGAAAAGAAAGCAATACCACCCTGTATTACCAGGAGGCCTGCAGCACAAATACATTCCCATTATTCTCAAGGACTTCCCACCAAATTCCATGTGTCCTCTTAGGAAGTTTGCTGAGTAGTGCCTTATGAGGGGAGGTGAGATGGTGTTATGTGCAGGTTTTACACGCCAACAGTCTGGAACCGCCACCACACCAGGCCCCAATAACATGCAGAGACTCTCTATTTGATACAATGCAGTTGGCCAGGTACTAGCTTCTTCTCAGCTAACACTTTCTTAATGATTATCCCATTTCTATTAATTTAAATATTTCCACATGGCTCATCTTACCAGCCAGAGTGGCTGGCTACTCCAGGCTCCACATGTTGACTCCTCTTATTTACTCTTTCGTCCTTGTGTCCTAGCTCCACCTACCTTGCTTTCCTATTGGCCCAACAGTGCTTCATTCATTAACCACTACAAGAAACATATTTACAAAATAACATCTCCCATCATCTCCTCTTTTCTGTCTAAAATAACAGAAGGGTTTTAACCTTAACATAGCAAAATATACCCTACAACTGGTATACCAAACAAGAATCCCAGTCAACAATATTTAGTCCATTAACATTTTGTAAGACTTAAAGAAAATATCATCTATCCTAACTTTGTGAATCTAAAGTCCATATATAACTTATCTTTAGTCCTAACTAAGGAAAAGTATAACCAAAACAGTATGTCTTCAACTCCTTCAAAGACCACAGAAGGATAATACATAAACTCTAGAATGACAGAGACAACCTGCTGCCTGGTCAGTCACCCAAAGTTCTTCTGTAATGTTTCATATTTAGCCGATAGGCCATAGTGTGTCTGCCAGACCCTTTCATGAAGCACAAATCCTGTAGAACTGACCATCTTGTTTCAGCAGTCACTTTCCTGTGGGACGTGCTTGTCCAGTATATACAGCATAAAGTCAAAGAGTCTACACAAGAGCAATATCTTGTCCAAAATGGCTAGTCTTGCCTATTAGAAGCAAACTCTATAATGCATTTCTTTGATATCCATCTTCCTTTTTGACGCAGGTGGTGTTACCAGGAACAGTTATGTCTCACTGTCAAGAAAAACCCTAAACCATTTTAAGTGCCATATTCTGTAGGTCTTTGAAAGGGTTGAAGAATGCCTGTTCATCTCAGATACATCTCTGTATATCTAGAAAACCTAAGTAACTTAACTCCAAGTTTTGACTATCATAGCTAACTCTCTATAATCCTTACTAAATTGTACATTACATTTCTAACTGAGATATATAAACACAATACCCAAACAAGAGAGTTATGAATAGCACATAATTGACCTTAAATTGTATCAATAAATGAAAATCAATTCCAAAACTAAGTATTCATATCTATAGCATAATTCCCTTTTTACCTTTAAAAAGATTGCTTGTGGTCATTAACTATTTATAATCAAGCCCATTTAAATGAAAACAAACAATTATAAACAATATTTGGTAATTTTGGTCGTTCTTTCCCAAACTACTTCCTGCTGGTAGGGGGCTCTGTCATGCGGAATCCTAAGAAGACATAGAAATACTGGATGTAATCTGTAAGGCTGCTTTGTCCCAACTGCATTGAATTTTGGATCACCTGAGGCACTGTTTCGGGGAGTATGGCTTGATAAAACCACATTAGTCTGGAAGGAATCCACAGCTTTTCATTTTCTGTGGAAAGAAAATAAGAAATCCTTTTCCCCAGTAACTTGTACTTAGGCTTAAATTTTGGAAACAAAGCATTTTTAAAATAAATAAATTGAATTAATCCAGCAGCATGGCTTTTTACAGTTGGTATTTTCTCAGCAGTCAAACAATTTAAAGATAAGAAAACAGCACATATTATCCAAAGTTTCTCTGTGCTTTCTATCTTTATGTGGCTTTTTTATTACTCTAATTTTATTTATTTTTTTAATATATTTTGAGACAGGGTTTCTCTGTGTAACTTTTTTCTGTCCTGCAATTTATTTTGTATACCAGATTTCCTTTGAAATCACAGAAATCTGTTTGTCTCTTCCTTTCAAATGCAAAAGTGTGTGTCACCACATGCAGCCACACTCTGTCTTTTTAAAACAATTTTATTTTTTGTCTTTTTTTCTCCCAAGTGAACATATATTTTAAAACACACTGTAAACCTTTAGAACTTTTTCTTAATGTGAATCTGTCTTTACTTTAAATCTTTATTTTTTTCTGGCCACGAGTCTTTTATCTGCTAAACAACATTCCTAAAATGAAAGCCACATTTTTTTTTTTTCGATCTATCCAAGATTGTGGCAGCTGCCTTTACCACCAGCAGTGAGAGCTGTGCCCACTGTCTTGGTCTGCACTCCATCCAAAAGCATGCTGCCTGCTTGGAGATGTGGAGATTGGCAGCTCTCATACACACCAATGAATTTTTATCAGAGCTCTTTAAAATCGATGCGTTTTTTTTTTTTTTTTTTAATTTTTGCCGCTTATGCTAAGTCAGGAAACCTCCCTAAAGGAGCCATGAAAATCTCTGCTTGTCTCTAGCAAAACAGAGCCCAACTGAGAAAAATGCTGTTAGCAAGAAGCCTTGCTTGTGTTTGTTGTTTTGTTTCTAAAACGTTTTTTTAAGCTTTTGTTAAGTTTTAAGTGAAAGTTCTTATTAGCCCCACTTCTGACACCATTATTTTATGGGAAGGTTATACCTGCCACCGCTCTGGTCCTGCTGCCACGCTAACCCCCAATAGCATGCAGAGACTCTGTATTTGATACAATGCAGTTAGCCAAGTACTAGCTACTTGGCTAGCTCTTTCTTAACGATTAACCCATTTCTATTAACCCAGGTATTTCCATGTGGCTCATCTTACTGGCCAGAGGAGCTGGCTGGCATTCTACCTCTCTGGGCTCTCCATGTTGACTCTTCATAACTACTTCCTCTTTCTTTCTTCTCTCCTAGCCCCACCTATCTTATTGCTTTAAAATTAACTCGTTTAAGAATCATATTTACAGAATAACATCTCCCATCAAGATGGAATGTTTATACCTTCAATGTGTCCTTGTGTCTACATCTGGGGAAGAGGGCACCTATTTGGTGGTCTCTGTTGTAGATGATGTGGGGCAGAATTCCATCTGAACCCTGATGGTTGGTTTCTCATGTCCTTACTCTTTTCTCAAATGTACATCATGAAATTGGATCACTTATGTATCTACATGTCTGCCTGCAAATTGGCTTGTATCCATTCAAGACAAGCCTACTGCCAGGTAGGAATATAATACTGGGCTTAGGGCACTATTGAGGTAAGTTATCCTCATTCTAATGTCAGCCTCTGTTGCTATAGACCCAACCACAAGAGCAGCCTCCTCATCACTGTAGAGACTCACTGGAGTGCCATGCCATAAGCCCAACAGAGTTTATTAGACAATATCCTCTAATTATTAAATATAATATCATCTAATTATTAAATTATTGAATTTTTAAAATTGGTGATTACAGTGTTCTTCATAGGTCAAGTATGGCACTTCATCTCGGGAATTGATGAGACAAACCATCCAGTTCTTAAAATTACTTAATCATTAAATTTACTTATATGTAATCTTTAAAAACTGGATTTCCCAGTACCCTTTATGCTCTTGGCACTGCTTTTGTGACCAATCATTTGCTGTGTCCACCACACAGCAGCCAAACCACTAATCTATGTCTCCATCATTATTTAATTAATCAAATAAGTAAATAATAAAATGTTCCCACACACTAAAGCCCCATAAGATGGAACCAAGCTCCAATGATTGTAAAGGAAGCAATACATAGATAATTAAATAATGCCACACAGTTAACTCCCAGGGAGGACTGGCAAGACTCTGATAATGAAGGATGACATCATTGATTTAACAAATTAATATATAATTATAAAATAATTGAATGATGAGATAATGTTGCATACTTAAATCCCACATGGTGGAGTCAGATTGAACTCTTCCTGGTATAATAACTCATTCTAACAAACAAACAAATAAATAAATAGATGGATTTGCACATTAACACCTATAAGGTGGCAACATATTTGAGATACAATTGCTGAAATAATAATCTATTTAAATGACTAAGTAACTTTGTAATGAGATGATGTCACATCATCAACTCCAACAAGTTGACTCGCAACCTGATTTATAGTCCATAAGGGCCTTGTCTATTTAAATAATTTAATTACATAATTAGATGATTGTCTTTCTTGATCTCACAAGTTTGAACCAAACTACAGTGATCTTTGATTAATTAATGGCCTATTTAATAGTTAAATAAGTATAACATCAATTAATGAGATGGTCTGAAACAATTGACACTCACAAGCAGGTTCAAATTTTAGTGATAATTGAATAAGCAATATTAGATTTAATAATTAAATGTTTAAAATTTAATAATTGGATGGTGATTTATCTTTGACTACTACAAAATTGGGCAAAGTGCAAGAGATCATTGACTATTTAATCATTGATTTGAACAATAAAATGAATGAATGATGAGATAAAATCTTTAAATTCATACCCTGGAATATACCAAATTGACATCAACATGTATTTAAATAATTAAATAATTAAATACAATACCACAATTAACTCCAACAAGTTAGAACCAGACTCTACTCTTCCACAACTAGATAAAGCCAAATTTTAATAACTGAATAAACAGATGATTCGATGGTCTGGCACCCTTGACTTCTACAAGCTGGCTCCAAAATACATTGATCACAGATTATGTAATGAAACATTTTCATAATTAAATTATTAAATATTTAAATAGCTGGAGTTTTTACATCGTCACTTCCAGCAAAGACATGACAGACCTAATGAAGGACATTGTCATCATGGATTTTATTATTTTTTAGTTATTAATATATTTTTATTGTTATTTTACATATCGATCCCAGTTGCCAATAACTCCCTCAATTCATCCTTTCCTCTTTACCGCACTCCCATGCCCCGCAAGTACCCTCATCTCCCACCCACCCCCACTCATATGCAGAGTGATGTGCTCCAGTAGGGGTCATCTAAGTCTGTCAAGTCATTTGGAGAAGGGACTAGGACTTCTCTCCTGTCTCTAGGTTAAGGGTGTATCCCTCCATGGGGGATGAGTCCACAAGGTCATTTTGTGCACCTGGTTGCACTGTCTGAGGCTGCTTAGACTGCTCAGGCCTCCTAGCTCAGACCCATATTCAGGAGGCCTGAGTAGTCCCATGATAGATTCCCAGCCATCAGTCTGAGGGCCCATTAGCTCCTCCTTGTTCAGGTCATCTGTCTTTGTGAGTTTCTGCAGACTTGTCTTTTCCTCCCTCTCCACATCTGAATTCCAGTTTGACTCAGAGTTTAGTTATGGCTGTTTGCTTCTGTTTCCATCAGCTACTACATGAGGGCTCCATGATGGTGGATAAGTTAGTCATAGATCTCATTATCAGGGAAGGGCCTTCATGGTAGCCTTCCACTATTACTCAAAATGTTAGGTATGGTCAGTCTTTTAAGTCCCTGGACATTTCTGTAGGTTCAGTTTTCTCTTCAAAACTATAATGGCTTCCTCTTTTATGCTCTCTCTCTCTCTCTCTCTCTCTCTCTCTCTCTCTCTCTCTCTTCTCTTGCTCCATCATTTTCTCCCGCTGTTTCTATCTCATACTCACTTTTTTCTCCTCTGTTCCTCCCCTGACAAACCTTGCAAGCCACCCATGCTTTCCTTTCCACCCATGCTTTTCTATTAGTTCACTCTCCATGCACTGTGCCCCCACATACCTTATGCTCTGAAGATTTTGTCACATTCCACTTGTGTTAAACACCTTATATGAAACTTTTAGAATCCTTTTAGTATCCTAGTTTCTCTAGCATTGTGAATTATAGGCTAGAGATATTTTGCTCTATGTTTAAAATCCATATATGAGTGAGTACATATTATGTTCTTTATTCGTGCCTGGGTTACCACCTTCAGGATGGTTTCTTCAAGTTCCACCCACTTTACTGCAATTTTCAATATTGCATTTATTTTTCCTGCAGAGTAGTATTCCTTAGTTTAAATGTGCCACATCTTATTTAACCATTCTTCAGTTGAGGGGCATCTAGGTTTCTTCCAGGTTCTTGCAATTACAAATAATACTGCTATGAACATAGTTGAGTACATGTCTTTGTTGCATAGATATGTATAATTTGGGTGTATGACTAAGAGGGCTATCCAGGTACTATCATAGACTGATTCCCATTCCTGAGGAACCTCCATACTGCTCTTCAAAATGGCTGTACAAGTTTGCACTCCCACCAGCAGTGGAGGAGTGTTCCCCTTTCTCCATATCCTCTCCAGCATTAGTGGTCATTGGTGTTTCTAATTTTAGCCATTCTGGCAGGAGTAAGATGGTATCTCAAAGTTGTATTTATTTGCATTTCCCTGATGGCTAAGGATGTTGAGCACTTTCTTAAGTGCATTTTAGCCTTTCTGATTTCCTCTACAGAGAATTCTCTATTCAGTTCTGCACCCAATTTTATAATAGTGTTATTTGGTGTTTTGGTGGCTAGTTTCTTGAGTTCTTTGTATATTTTTGACACCAACCCTCTGTTAGATGTAGGATTGATAAAGATCCTTTCACTGTATATGGGTTACTATTTGGTCTTGTTAACTGTGTCCTTTGCCTTACACAAGCTTCTCAGATTGAGGAGGTACCATTTATTATTTGTTGATCTCAGTGGCTATACTGCTGGAGCTTTGTTCAGGAAGTGGAATCTGGGCCAGTTTGTTCACAGGTACCTCCCAATTTCTCTTCTAAGCATTTCACTGTGGGTGGATTTATGTTGAAGTCAATCTTAGCGTTTTGCTACTTGACTTATGATCAGGAAGTGGTCTCCTGTACCAATTTGTTCAATGTTGCCTCCACTTTCTCTTCTAAGAGGTTTAGTGTGGTTGGATTTATGATGAGGTCTTTGATCCATTTGGACTTGAGTTTTGTGCATAGCGATACACATGGGTCTATCTGCAGTCTTCTACATACCATCATCCACTTGAGCCAGCCCCATATATTGAAGATTCTTTGCTGCTCCCATTGTATACTTTTAACTGTTTTGTGAAAAATCAGGTGTTTGTGGGGGTGTCTGTTAATATCAGGATTTATGATTCATCCCCTAGGTGTACTTGACAATGCCGTGCTGTTTTCAGGACTATAGCTCTGTAGTATAGCTTGAAGTCAATGTAGGTTATGCCTCCTGATGTACCTGTATAGTATAAGACTGATTTGGCTATTCTGCTCTTTTTGTTTTTCCTTTCAAGTTCAGTGAGCAATGATGCCAAATTTTAATTGGGATTGCATTAAGTCTGTGGTTTGCTTTTGGCAAGTATGCCATTTTATGTAGCTTGTTGTTTTCAGGCCAGCCCGCCCACCGCTGGTCTGGTGTGCCAGCCCCCAATAACACGCAGGAGACTCTATATTTGATACAATCCAGTTGGCCAGTTACCATTACTGTTTATGGGCTAGCCCTGTCTTAATTATTAACCCATTACTACTTATCTAAGTATTTCCACATGGTTGTCTTATCAGGGAGCTGCGGCAGGCATCCTGCTTCTTCCCTGGGCTACATCTTGACTCCTCCTTCCCACTTCCTCTTTCCTCCTTATCTCCTAGCCCCACTTATCTTGCTATCACATTGGCCACAGAGCTTTATTAACCAGTATGAGAAACATATATACAGAATAACATCTCCCATCATCTCCTCTTTTCTGTCTAAAGTAAAAGAAGGGGTTTAACCTTAACATAGCAAAATATGACATACAATAGTTATCAAATAAGAATCAAAGTAAACAATATTTAGTCCATTAACATTTTGTAAGACTTAAAGAAAATATCATCTATCCTATCTTTGTGAGTCTAAAGTCCTACTTGTAACTTATCTTTAATCTTAACTAAGGAATTCTATAAGCATCACTATCTGTCTTCAACTCCTTCAAAGACCACAGAAGGATAATATATAAACTTTAGAAATGACAGAGACAACTCATTGCCTGGTCAGTCACCCGAAGTTCTTCTGTAATGTTCCATGTTCAGCCCATAGGCCATAGTGTGTGTCCAGACTCCTCAACAAGGCAGGAAACAGATGGCACCCAACGTGGCTATAATAACTTTCACTTAAAACTAATAAGAGCTTAAGGAATGTTTTAGAAACAAAGGAACAGAGACTAGCAAGACTTCTTACAAGCAACATTTTCTCAGTTGGATTTGTTTTGCTGTAGACAGAGAGTTGTGCTGCTCCTTTAAGGTGGTTTCCAAAATTAGCATAATCGTCAAAAAACAGCCTTGCTTTTAAAGAGCTTTTCTAACAATTCATTGGTGTGTAGGAGAGCTGCAATGAAGATTTACACTCTGTTTTAAAAAATACGCTGGCTTGGGAGAGAAACAGAAACAGGATACTATGGTTTAAAAAAGAAAAAAGGAATTAAATGGATGGCTATGTAGGCGCACACCATTGATCCCAGCACTCGGGAGACAGATGCAAGCAGATCTTTGTGATTTCAAAGCAAACCTGGTATGCACTGAATTCCAGGACAGATAAAAGTTACACAGAGAAACCCTGTCTCAAAATATGTAAAATAGAAGTAGAATAAATAGCGTAATAAAAAAGCCATGTAAAGATGGAGAACACAGAGAAATTTTGGATACTATATGCGCTTCTGTTGTCTTTAAATTATTTGATTGCTGAGAAAATAACTACTGATAAAAGAAATGCTGCTGGATTAATTCAATTTATATATTTTAAAAATGCTTTGACTCAAAAATTTAAGTCTAAGGACAAGTTATTGGGGAAAAGGATTTCTATTTTTGTTTCCACAGAAAATGAAAAGCTATGGATTCTTTCCAGATTATGTGGTTTGATCAAGCCAGACCCCCTGAAACAATGCTCGAGATGATGCAAAATTCAAAGCAGTTGAGACAAAGCCTTGCAGACTACTGCCAAGATTTCTGTGTCTTCTTAGGATCCCCATGACAGTGCCCTCTACCAGTGGGATATAGTTTGGAAAGAACGATGCCCAAATTCACAAACATTGTTTATAAATGTTTGGTTTCATTTAAATGGACTTTGTTATAAATGGCAAATGACCACAAGCAATATTTTTAAAGGTAAAAAGGGAATTATGGTATAGATATGAATACTTTGCTTTGAAATGGATTTTCTTTTATTGATACAATTTAGGGTCAATTTTGATATATATATATATATACATATATATATATATGTATATATATATATATATTTCTCCTCTTGTTTAGGTATTATTTTTATATAGCTCATTGGAAAATGTAATGTATAATTTAGTACAGATTAGAGAATTACCTATGATAAATAAAATTTGGAGTTAAGTTAGTTAGGATTTCTAGATATGCAGAGATGCATTTAAGATGAATAGGCATTCTTCAAACCTTTCAAAAACCTACAGAATATGGCATTTAAAATGGTTTAGGGATTTTCTTGACAGTGAGGCACAACTGCTCCTGGTAACACCACCTGCATCAGAAAGGAAGATGGACATCGAAGAAACACATTATGGAGTTTGCTTCTATTATGGCAAGACTAGCCATTTGTGCAAGGTACTGCTCTTCTGGACTGTTTGACTTTATGTTGTAGAAAATGGACATGCAGGACCCACAAAAAGATGACTGCTGATGCAAGACGGACATTGCTACCGGGTTCCTGCTTCATAGAAGAGGCTGCCAGACAGCCAGACAGTCTACAGGACACAGAGAAAAGATTCCTGCCTTGTTGAGGTGTGGAGACACACTATGGCCTATGGGCTGAAGATGGAACATTACAGAAGAACTTCGGTGACTGACCAGGCAATGAGTTGCCTCTGTCATTTCTAGAGTTTATATATTATCCTTCTGTGGTCTTTGAAGGAGTTGAAGATAGATAGTTATGGTTATAGTTTTCCTTAGTTAGGTTTAAAGATAAGTTATATATAGGACTATAGACTCACAAAGATAGGATAGATAATATTTTCTTTAACTCTTACAAAATGTTAATGGACTAAATATTGTTAACTGTGATTCTTATTTGATAACTATTGTATGTTATATTTTGCTATGTTAAGATTGAAACCCTTCTTTTTAATTTAGACAGAAAAGAGGAGATGATGGGAGATGTTATTCTGTAAATATGTTTCTCATGCTGGTTAATTAATAAAGCACTGCTGGGCCCATGAGAAATCAAGGTAGTCAGGGCTAGGAGACAAGGAGGAAAAAAGGAGTAGTTAGGAGGCGTCAAGATGTAGAGCATGGAAGAAGCAAGATTCTGGGACCTGCCTCACTCTGATCAGATGACCATGTGGAAATACTTAGATAAGTAGAAATGAGTTAATAATTAAGACAGAGCTAGCCCATAAACAATAATGGTAACTGTCCAACAGGATTGAATCAATTATAGAGTCTCTGTGTGTTATTTGGGGTCAGCACGCTGGTCCGGCAGTGGGCGGGCTGGTAGAAAACATACATGCTACCCTACATAGCTCAAGAAATCTTGAAACTCACTTTCTTTATTTGGGAGACCAACAAATTATAAGGATGGAAATTTCAAATTATACCAAAGAAATTTTCATTATCACACTCTCTCATCTTACTTCTTTTCTACCAAATGAGACACTCTCTGTCTATATAGTACAGGAACAATATTCAGTCTTGGCATATTTGTTACCAGTAAGTTGTGTTTCATTCATGCTATAACATCAAAATATTGTTGTCTATCTTAGCACTAGGTTCTTTGCATTTTTGCTCTTTGGAGGCAAGGTTTCTCTATATTTTCAAGATACTTGTTTCTTCTTCTAAATGGCATTTCACTGCAATGAGATTATAGATCTGTGCCAAAAATATGCTCACAAACCACTTCCATATTTTTTAAAGTAATAACATTCAACAAATGCTACGCCATGATTATACAAGCCATCCTGAGATTTTATTCCATTTCCATTCACAATTGTGGCTGTGTGCAAGGATATAGTGTGAGTGTCCATAAAGATGCCTATACTCCATATGTGCACTAGGACAGAGATTTCAAACTGTACTTTGTAAGTAATAAGACTGAAAGATCAAAGGTGTGGCTTCAGTAGGATTTTTGGCTATGTTTGTCTAAATAAAAACAGACCTGAATCTGAGATGTGGCCACTTGTGACTCTCAGGGCCAGAGAACAAGAAGAAGAAGTATGTCATGGTTACTGAACCCTTAGAATAAGTGAGAAAGAAATTCTATTCCATATACATGAAGCCATGTTCCCCTTTTGAATAAGGTGTATAAGAGTAGTGAAAAATAAACCTGATGCATTTCAGTATTGACTTATCTGCACCCCTGACATGTATCCTGCCTATTGACACAGCTATATCAAAAGATACTTATAAGATAGTTTTGGATTTGAAAGATTGTTTTTTCATCATTTCTTTAACTCTTCAAGACAGTCGTAGTTTTGCTTTTAGTGTTCCATCGGTTAATTTTATGAAACCCATGAGGATATATGATTGGCAGGTCTTGCCCCATGGTAAGGCTAATAGTGCAACATTAAGTAAGAAGTTCCTGGATCTAGCTATAAACATTATTAGGGATGAATTTTCATAAGTCTGTATTGTTCATTATAGGATTATATTTTGCTTTTTCACAAGTGTGAGGAGTTTGCATTTAACATATGGACATCTGCAGCAGAACCTTGCCACAATAGGGCTAGTAATTGCTCCTGAATATTAGCAGAGACAGCCACCTTTTCATTATATGGAAAATGTGTAATATCCTAAAGAAATTAAGCCTCACAAACTAGAAATCAGGAAAGATAGTTTATGATCACTGCATGTTTTTCACAAGTGATTGCGAAATATTCAATAGTTACATTCTTTTTTAAATGCACCTACTGGCGACATGAAATATTTAAGTGATATCCTGAAGGGAGACAGTAATCCCAATTCACATAGACATCTAAATTAACATGGTATACAAGTTCTCATACAATTCTAGAATGCAATCCAGCATCAGCAGCTGTGCTGTATTAACTATGTAAAACTATGGGAGGCTTATGTGCTTCTCACACAGCATAGTCTGACTTTTGTCAGATGGCAAGTGGGACTATTGTTATAGTTGAACTTACCTGTTTCCCCAGGCAAAAATGTTAAATCCTTATTTTGAAGCAGTAACTTGTATGGTGTTAAAATCCTTTATGGAGTCTAGCATTTTGGCAGGAAGGAATTCAAGTGTAATACATGTTCCCTATAGGAAACAGAAAGTTTGTTGGTTATTTAAAAACTGTGATTCATGGGCAATTGCTTTTACTGAATTTTGGAAACAATTTATAATCAGTTTCCAGCTAATAGATTTATGCACTTTGCGCTAATGCATCATTTTTTTTTATTTCCTAAAATTGTAAGGAGTAAACCTGCAAAATACACTATGTTAGTATTTACTGATAGCTTGTCTAATGGAAAAGCACTTTATGTTATTGATAGTAAAGAATATAAAGTACATACAAGTCAAGGTTTAGCTCAGATAGTTTAGTTACAAGCAGGTGCAATAGATTTTCTTCTTTTAATGAATGACTCCTCTAACCTATATACTGATATTCATTATGTTGTCATAAATGTTCAAGTTATAGAGACATGTCTGTGCATTGGGACTAGCAACTATCAGGTTAAAATACAGTTTGAGCAAATTCACAGTGTCATTCATCAAAGAAAAGCTTCATGCTTTGTGGGTCATGTAAGTGTACCCACCTACCCCAGGCAGCAAGGAAGACGCGACTCTGGGAAGATCTTCTTCATGCAGTTTTAATCAGGATCCTTGAAACATGTTATTCTGACCCAAAAGACCCTGTAGGACTCCTTAAAGGCTTAAACCCGAGTGAGCTACGTGGACCTTGCAGATAGGCTACTCTAACGCAGAAGCAGACAGGCTGAACAGACTTAACCAAATAAGGGCTTGTTTATGCCATAGAGCGCTCACCTTTGGGTCGGTGGAAGGCAGAAGCCAGTGCCATTTTTAAGGCGCAGCACTTTGCGGCTCTTAACAGTTCCCCATTTTGTTATAATAACTCAACAGTCAAGGGAAGTGGTCTGGTCTCCAGTAAAGCAGTGGACATTGTAATGACCCTGAATACTAGTAGTCAGCCAAGTCAGTGCCACACCCATCCAGGATCTTTTTCCTGGAGGTGGAGCCTTGGACACCAACCTACATGCAACCAGACTTGCCCTTCTTGGAGTTGCTCACTTCCAGAGCTAACTCAGAGTGCAGTGCTAAGCCATACAACCTGATTGTGAAGGATCAATTCTTGTTTATGACTGCAAGCCATGCTTGGGGAGACTGTCCTGTCTCCATAGCTGTAATGCCTGGACAACCATAACTGCATACCGCTTCTGAGCAAATCTCATCTTGCAAAGGCACCACAGGCCCACAAAGGAGATAAGCAACAAGAGGACAGCTATGGCTCCCATTCCCTCCCACTCTTTCAGATGATCCATGGCAATGGGAACCACGATGACAATCCGGCAACCAGTCTCACATCCACATGTGTTGAATTCACTGCAATGATGGGCTCTCGCAGTGTACCATCAGATCATCAAAGTCAGCAGACCCATTTCCTAAAAGATGGCTAGATAACTGTCGTGACAAATTAACAGCACATGTAATGTTCTCATATTGAATGCTGGTAACACACAAACATGGATATTTCATTTTACATCCCAATTGGGACAGATGCCACAAAGTATCTATTTGCTCCTGCACCAGATCAATTCTTTGATTTACAATCATTAAACATCCTTTTAGTTGAGCACCAATTGTGGATTGAGCATCCAATGTGGTAGCCACATTCTTGAAAAACTCATTTAGTTTAGAGGCTGTCTGCACTGATATGCTCATAGCCACAGCAGCTGTGACTGAATCCACAACTGTAAATAGATAGCTGCAACTATGGCTGCTGTAATGCCAAAATCCCTCCCTGTAGCTTCTACCAAACAGGCCATAAAATCTGAAAATGTTTCCATGGGACCTGGCAGTATCTTAGTGAGATTACCACTCACCTCTCCCTTATTGGGTAATGACTTCCATGCTTTTATGGCAATCTGATTTACTTGTTCATGACTTGTTATTTTGTACAGCTTTCCAGAACTCAGGGCAAAAGGAATGCCCTGTACCTGGGCCCCGCTCTTCCTCACTCTGATAAGGAGAAGGCACTGAAGGCGTTGTTCTAGGAGGGTCCATCCCCTCCCCACATCTCCATTTTCCTGTCCTTTACCTCTCTGCCCCTTAAGGGATTGTTTCTGAACATTTTCTACGAGGGCTTGAAATTCTTTCTCAGAATCTGTTTCATCCATATCTCACTCTCCTGTGCTCTCAACCTCTTCTGATCTTTCTTCTTGTAACATTTCTAGCGCAGCTTTCCCTTTTTCCATCGTCTCTTTATAGTATCTCTGGTGTTCAATACAGCTATGCATTAACTTCCAAACAGGTAGGACTCCAGACTTTAGCATCTGTTGTTCTCAAGCAAAGTCAAGATCCCTGCCTAACTTGTCCTAGCATGCTACTGTGAGGTCTCCCGAAACTGTGAACCAAGGTGCCATGGCATCGCATTTTCTCAGGAATTTTTCTAGTGTGCTTTTCTTTATCTTAAATTTCTTTGACAAAAGTAGCTCCTGAAGAGCCAGAAAAATTGGATGAGATTGAGAAATCCCCATTTTGAAAATTTCACTTTTGGTCTGTTACAATCTCTCACTCAATGCCTGAGACTATATTGCAGCTTAATTCCATGGTCTTTAGTTTGGTCCCAATTTACCTGGGACTTTTTATTTCTCCTTACTGGAGACCTTATTGCCTCTTTACCAAGGGCCTTAATTTATTCCAAATCCAGAACTTCATTGCTCCTTACTGGAGACCTTATCGCCTCTTTACCAAGGGCCTTAATTTAGTTCCAACTTACCTTGGGAACTTGCCAGTGCTGCCCTGACCTCCAGAAATTCTGATCTGAAAATTCCCATATGGGCCACCATTTATACGTGCCTACCCCTTCCAGCAAAAAAAGACATGACTCTGGGAAATTTTCTTTATACAGTTTTAATCAGGATCCTTGAAACATGTTCTTCTGGCCCACAGGAACCTGGGGTACCCTTGCACAGGCTTAAATACCCTTGCGCTAACCAACCGCAGTGAGCTATGTGGACCCTGCAGATAGGCTACGCTAACGCAGAAGTAGACAGCCTGAACAGACTTAACCAAATAAGGGCTTATTTATGCCAGAGAGCACTCACCCTTGGGTAGGTGGAAGGCAGAAGCCAGCACCATCTTTAAAGCGTGCCACTTCACAGCTTTCTAAATATAAGTGCTCAGTTGAGCCTTACTGGCCCACTGGCTGAAGGTAATGAAGGATCAGATAATAGACTGACAAAGTTGGTTACTTTATATCAGGTAGAATTAGCTCAGCAGTCACAAGGCTTTCATTATCAAATAGTAATAAACTAAGAAAACTGTTTGGTTTAACTTGAGAGAGTACTCAGCAAATGTTGAAACAATATGATGTGTTCCCAAATATTTACCTGTAATTAACATAGGAGTAAATCATTGAGTCCTGCTTCCTAATCACTTATGGCGAAAACATGTTATTCATATTGCAAACTTGGTAGATAAAAATATGTCCATGTGGCAATCAAAACTTATGCAAGCTTCATAATGACTTCTGTGCAAACTGGAGTTCCCAATAAACATGTGATAAGTCACTGTTTAACATATTTTGCTAACATGGAATTTCCAAGAATTATAGAGACAAACAATACTTCTGGATATACTACTAAAGTATTTCAGCAATTCTGTACCTAATGGAAAATTGAAGAAGAGGCATTCCTTATGACCCCCAATGGCAAGGATTAGTGGAGGGTGCTCATAGCTCTTTGAAATGGCAACCTCTGAAAATTAGGAGATTAGAGTTGTGACTCCAGTCTCCATGTGATTAGTTAAATCATGCACTTTTTATTTTAATTTTCTTAAGTGTTGATGCACATGAGCAATCTGCAGTAGACATATTATGTCATGATTGAATTCCAACGACATTTGCTCAAGTCAAATGGAGTTATCCATGCACTAAACTAAGTGCCGAAGTAGGAACTGAGTACAGGGTCAAAAGGAATAGACACTATGGGTGTATAGGAGTGATTTCATCTATTGTATAAAAATAAAAAACAATTACAGAGGTCAAGGAAATGGTTCAAGGCTTGAAAACTGAAATAGAAACAATAAAGAAAACACAAACTGAAGGAATGCTAGACGTAGAAAGACTGGGCAAACAATCGGAAAATACAGACAAAAGCATACCAAAAAAATAAAAGAGAAGGAAGAGAGAATTTTAGGCGCTGAAGATAAACTAGAGGATATAGATCCATTGACCAAAGAAAATCAGAAATCAAAGAAATTCTTATCACAAATCATTCAGGAAATGTGGGACACCGTGAAAGCCCAAACCTAAGAATCATAGGCATAGAAGAAGGTGAGAAAGTGAAACTCAAAGGTGCCAAAAACATATTCAACAAAATCATCCAGGATAACTTTCCCAATCTGAAGAAGGACATGTTCATGAAAGTATAAGAAGCATACGTAACACCAAATAGCCTATATCAAGGGAAAAAAAACCCTCAACCCATAATAATCAGAACACCTAGCATACAGAATAAAGACAGAATATTAAGAGTAGTGAAGGAATAAAGACAGGTAACATATAAAGGAAGTACTATCTAATTACACCTGGAAACTCAGAAGGACAGAATGTCCTGGAGAGTTTTACACATACTAAGAGTCCATGGATGCCAGGCCAGGCTACTATATCCAGCAAAACTCTCAATAACTATAAATGAAGAAAAAAAGATATTTAATGACAATGCCAGTTTTTCACAATAGGTATCTAGAAATACAGCCCAGCAGAAAGTTCTGGAAGAAAATCTACAACCCAAGGGAGTTAACTATGCTCACAAAGACATAGGCAACAGATAGGCAACAATCCCACCTCACCAGAAACCAAGAGTAAAGCAGGACAAATATATTCACAGTACCACTGCCAACAACAAATCTAAAACCAACAAGCATTAACAATCAATGGTCCTTACACTGCCTCAGCATTATTGGTCTTAACTCACCATAAAACAACACAAGAATTGATATGAAGACAGAATCCTTCCTTTTACTGCATGCAAGAAACACACCTGAGCTTCAAATATAGACATTACGTCAGGGTAAAGGGCTCAGAAAAGATCTTTCAATCAAATGGACATGAAAGCAAGAGGTGTGTCTATCCTAATATCTAACAAGTTAGACTTCAAACCAAAATTAATCAAAAGAGATGAAGGTGGTCATTTCGTTTTCATCCCAATAGAAACTCATCAGGACAAAGTCTCAATTCTAAAAATCTATGCCCCAAATTCAAAGATATCCACATTCATAAAAGAAACCCTACTAAAGTTGAAAGTTCTCATACAATCTCACACATTTATAGTGGGAGACTTCAACATGCCAATTTCGTCACTAGACAGGTCCACCAGTCAAAAACTTAACAAAGAAACAAAAGAACTAAAAAAGTTATATATAATCAGGTTTAACAGACATCTGTATAACATTCTATCCTAACACAAAAGAATATACCTTCTTCTCTGCACTACATGGAACATTCTCTAAATTCGATCACAACAAATAAAAAAATTGAATAATCCCCTATGTCTTCTCAGACCACTATGCTTCAAAATTGGAAATCAACAACAACACAAATCGCAGAAATCCTCCAAACTCATGGAAACTGAACAATGCTCAATTGCACCATACCTGGGTCAAAGAAGAAATAAGGAAAAATTAAGGTCTTTCTAAAAATCAACAAGAATAAGGACAGAATACATCCAAACTTATGGGACACCTTGAAAGTTGTTTTATCAGGGCAGTTCATTGCACTAAGTGACTATATGAAGAAAACAGAGTATAGTTACACCAGTGAATTAACAGCACAACAGAAAGCCTTAGAACTAAGAAGCAAACTCACCCCTGAGGAGTAGATGCCAGGAGATAGTCAATTTGAGGCCTGAAATCACAAAAATAGAATAAAAAAAAACAATACAAAAGTCAATACAAAAAAGCATGTCTTTTTAGAGAAAATCAAAAAGATAGACAAACCTTTAGCTAAACTAAGAAAAAAGTAGAGAGAAAACAGGCAATTTAACAAAAACAGAAATGAAAACAGGGATGTAAAATTGGACACCAAGGAAATCCAGACATTTTCAGGTCATACTTTGAAAATGTACTTCACAAAATTTGAAATTTCAAAGGAAATAGACAAATTTCTGGATAACTATCACTTACCAAAATTATATCTAGAAGAGACAAATAAAATAGAACTATAGCCCCTAACAAAATAGAAGCAGTCATTGCAAGAATTCCAACAAAAAACAAAGCCCAGGGTCACATGGCATCACTGCAGAATTCTACCATAAATGCTAGGAAGAGCTAATACCAATACTCCTCAAATTGTTCAACACAATAGAAACAGAAGGTTCATTACAAAATCTCTTTTAAGAGGCCATAATCACCTTGGTACTCAAGCCACACAAAGACACAGAGAAGAAAGAAAATTACAGACCAATATCACTGATGAACACTGATGCAAACATACTCAAATAATACTGGCAAAACCAAATCAATAAACACATCAGAGAAATCATGAACCATGACCAAGTAGGCTTCATTCCTGGGTTGCAGGGATGGTTTAACATACATATATCTATTAACGTAATACACCATATAAAAAAATTAAAAAAGAAATACCACACGATTAACTCTCTAGATGGTGAGAAATCCTTTCACAAAATTCAACAACCTTTCATGTTAAAGGTCTTGGAGAGATCAAGGATAACAGGAATATACGTAAAAATAATAAGGGCAATATACAGTAAACCAACAGCCAACATCAAATGAATGTAGGAAAGCCTAAGGTGATTTCTCTAAAATCAGGAACAAAACAAGGCTGCCCCCCTCTCACTCTCTCTCTCTTCAGATATATATGTATTTTCAATATTTTCAATATATATATATTCAATATTTTCAATACTTCAATATTGTACTTGAAGTTCAAGCTAAAGCAATAAGACAACAAATGGTGATGAAGGGCATACAAATTGGAAAGGAAGAAGTTAAACACTCTCTATTTGCAGATACTATGATAGTTTACATAAGCAACCCAAAAAAACTCTACCAGGGAACTCCTACAGATGAGGAACACCATCTGTAAACTCTCAGGATACAAGATAAACTAAAAAAAATTAGTATTCCTACTCTATTCAGATGACAAAGAGGCTGAGAAATAAATCAGAGAAACATCACCCTATACAATAACCACAAACAACACAAAATATCTTCAGTAACACTTACCAAAGAAGTGAGTGACTTATATAATAAGAAATATATGTCTTTAAATAAAGAAATTAAAGAAGGTACCAGAAAATTGAAAGATCTCCCATGATCTTGGATATGGAGGATAAACATAGTAAAAATGGCAATCTTGCCAAAAGCAATCTATAGTTCCAATGCAATCCCCATTAAAATACCAGCACAATTCTTCACTGACCTTGGAAAGAGAATACTCAACTTTGTATGGAAACAGAAAAGACCCACGATATCTAGCCAAAACAACCCTGTACAATAAAAGAACTTCAGGAGGCATCACCATCCTAACTTCAAGCTCTTCTATAGAGCTATATTACGGAAATCAGCCTGGTATTGACACAAAAATAGACAGGTAGACCAATGGAATCGATTCAAAAATCCTGATAGTAACCCACACCTCTACGAACACCATATTTTTGACAAAACAGCTAATCATATACAATGAGGGGAGGAAAGCTTCTTCAACAATTGGTGCTAGCACAAATAGATTATGGTTTATGGAAGACAGCAGATAGACCCATGTCTCTCGCCATGCACAGAACTCAATCCAAATGGATCAAACACCTGAACATAAATACAGCCAAATGGAATCTCATAGAAGAGAAAGTGGGAAGTACCCTTGAACAAATTGGTATAGGAGACCGCTTCCTAAACATATCTCCAGTAGCCCAGACACTAATGGGAGATGTGATTCTGTATATATGTTTCTCATACTGGTTAATAAAGCACTGTGGCCAATGAGATAACAAGATAGGCAGGGCTAGGAGACCAGGAGGAGGAGAGAAGAAGTAGTAGGAGTCGAGATGTAGCCCGGGGGAAGAAGCAGGATGCCCGGCGTGGCTCCCTGATAAGACGACCACGTTGAAATACTTAGATAAGTAGAAATGGGTTAATAATTAAGGCAGAGCTAGCCCATAAATAATAATGGTAACTGGACAACAGGATTGTATCAAATACAGAGTCTCAGAGTGTTATTTGGGGCACACGTGGTTGTGGGACCATGGCGGCAGGACCAGTGGCAGCCGGTGGGGAAGAACCTGCTGTAACATAATGGTGTCAGAACTGGGATTAAGAACTTTCACTTAAAACTTAACAAAAGCTTAAAAAATGTTTTAGAAACAAGGGAACAGAGACTAGCAAGACTTCTTGGTAGCAACATTTTCTCGGTTGGATTTGTTTTGTTGTAGACAGAGATTTACGCAGCTCCTTTAAGGGAGGTTTCCAAAATTAGCATAAGCGGCAAAAAAGCCACCTTGCTTTTAAAGAGCTCTGCTAACAATTCATTGATGTGTACAAGAGCTGCAATGAAGGTTTACACTGTGTTTTAAAAAATACACTGGCTTGGAAGAGAAAAATAAACAGGGTACAATGGTTTAAAAAAGAAAAAAAGAAAGTAGAATGAATTGGTATAATGGGGCATGCCATTAATCCCAGCACTCGGCAGACAGAGGCAATAAGATCTCTGTGATTTCAAAGCAAACCTTGTATGCACTGAATTCCAAGACAGATAAAAGTTACACAGAGAAACCCTGTCTCAAAATATGTAAAAATAGAAGTAGAATAAATAGAGTAATAAACAAGCCACGTAAAGATGGAAAGCACAGAGAAATTTTGGATAATATACGCGATTCTGTTGTCTTTAAATTATTTGATTGCTGAGAAAATAACGACTGATAAAAGAAATGCTGCTGGATTAATTCAATTTATATATTTTAAAAATGCTTTGACTCCAAAATTTATGCCTAAGGACAAGTTACAGGGGAAAAGGATTTCTATTTTTGTTTCCACAGAAAATGAAATCTATGGATTCTTTCCAGACTTATGTGGTTTGATCAAGCAAGACCCCCCTGAAGCAACGTCAATGGGACATTACAACCTTACAGACCACTACAGCCAAGCTTTCTATGTATTCTTAGGATTCCCTATGTCAGCGACCCCTACCAGCAGGAAGTAGCTTGGAAAGAACAACGCCGAAATTCCCAAATATTGTTTATAAATGTTTGTTTTCATTTAAATGGGCTTGGTTATAAATGGCTATAACCACAAGCAATCTTTTAAAGGTAAAAAGGGAATTATGTTATAGATATGAATACTTTGCTTTGGAATGGATTTTCTTTTATTGATATAATTTAAGGTCAATTTTGTGATATGTATATTTCTCCACTTGTTTAGGTATTGTGTTTATATAGCTCATTTAGAAATGTAATGTATCATTTAGTACAGATTATAGAGAGTTTCCTTGATAATTAAAACTTTGTGTTAAGTTAGTTAGGATTTCTAGATATACAGAGATGTATTTGAGATGAATAGGCATTCTTCAACCCTTTCAAAGACCTACAGATTATGGCATTTAAAATGGTTTAGGGTTTTTCTTGACAATGAGGCACAACTGCTCCTGGTAACACCAACTACAGAAGTAAAGAAGATGGACATCAAAGAAACACATTATGAAGTTTGCTTTCAATATGGCAAGACTAGCCATTTGGGCAATGTACTGCTCTTCTGGACTGTTTGACTTTATTCTGTAGAAACTGGACATACAGGACCCACAAAAAGATGACTGCTGATGCAAGACAGACATTGCTACAGGGTTCCTGCTTCATGGAAGAGGCTGCCAGACAGCCAGACAGTCTACAGAACACAGAGAAAAGTTTCCTGCCTTGTTGAGGAGTCTGGACACACACTATGGCCTATGGGCTGAAGATGGAACATTACAGAAGAAGTTCGGGTGACTGACCAGGCAATGAGTTGTCTCTGTCATTTCTAGAGTTTATATATTATCCTTCTGTGGTCTTTGATGGAGTTGAAGACAGGTAGTTATGGTTACAGTTTTCCTTAGTTAAGATTAAAGATAAGTTACATATAGGACTTTAAACTCACAAAGATAGGATAGATGATATTTTCTTTAAGTCTTACAAAACGTTAATGGACTAAATATTGTTTACTGTGATTCTTATTTGATAACTGTTGTATGGTATATTTTGCTATGTTAAGGTTAAACCCCTTCTTTTATTTTAGACAGAAAAGAGGAGATGATGGGAGATGTTATTCTGTATATATGTTTCTCATACTGGTTAATAAAGCTCTGTGGCCAATAGGAAACGAGATAGGCATGGCTAGGAGACCAGGAGGAGGAAAGAGGAAGTAGTAGGGAGGAGTCAAGATGTAGCCCAGGAAAGAAGCAGGATGCGTGCCGCGGCTCCCCGATAAGACGACCACGTGGAAATACTTAAATAAGTAGAAATGGGTTAATAATTAAGGCAGAGCTAGCCCATAAACAGTAATGGTAACTGGCCAACAGGATTGTATCAAATACAGAGTCTCAGAGTGTTATTTGGGGCTGGCGCGGCTGTGGGCCTAGACTGGCAGGCTGGCGGAAACATACACGCTACAAGACACTGAGATCAACAATAAATGGGACCTCCTCAAACTTAGTAGCTCCCGTAAGGCAACAGACACAGTTGACAAGAAGAAATGCCAGCCCACAGACTGGGAAAAGATTATTCACCAATCCTACACCTGACAAAGGACTGATCCCCAAAATATACAAATAAATCAAGAAACTAATCAACAAAACACCAAATACCCCTATTAAAAATAGGTACAGAACTGAAGAGAGAACTCTCAATAGAGGAAATCAGAAAGGCTGAAAGACACTTAAGAATGTGCTCAACCTCTTTAGCTATCAGGAAAATGCAAATTAAAACAACTTTGAGATACCCTCTTACCCCTGCCACAATGGCTAAAATTAGAAACACTAATGACAACATATGCAGGAGAGGATGTGGAGAAAGTATAAAACTCCTTCATTGCTGTTGAGAGTACAAAATCATACATTTTGGACATCAGTATGGCGGTTCCTCAGGAAAATGGGAATTAGTCTACCACAGGACCCTGCAATCCCCCTCTTAGGCATGTACCCAAATGATCCACATTGATGAAACAAAGACATGTGTTCAAGTATGTTGATAGCAGCAATATGTGTAATAGAAAGAACCTGGAAGCTACCTAGATGCCCCTCAACTGAGGAATGGATAAACAAAATGTGGCACATCTACAAAATAAAATACTATGCTGTGGAAAAAAACAACAGAATCTTAAAATGCACAAGTAATTAGATGGAATTTTAAGAAACCATCCCGAATGAGATAACCCAGTCACAATAAAAGAAACATGGTAACTACTTCCTCATACATAGATTTTCGACCTAGAACAAAGGATCAACAGTCTATAATTCAGACTGGCAGAAGAACTAGGATTCATGGTGGATTCTAAGAGCATTATAATGTCATTCACAGAAGGGGGAAGGGTAAAGTTCTCCAGAGCATATGCAGAGTGGAGAGGGCAGTGAGTGAAGAGGTAACTAGGAGAAAGAGAAGGGTAGGAGAGGAAAGAAGTTTGGACTAGGAAGATTGAGTCAGGGGAGGAATAGAAGACAAAAAGAGAGAGGGAGGGAAAGACACACAGCCACACACACACACACAGAGCGAGAGAGAGAGAGAGAGAGAGAGAGAGAGAGAGAGAGAGAGAGAGAGAGAGAGAAGAGAGAATAAAAGAGGGAGCCATTATATGATCGAAGGGAAAACTGAACCTAAAGTAATATCCAGACTCCTACAAGACTTTCTCCAACTAACAATTAGAGCAAATGTGGAAAGGCTACCATAAATGTCCTTCCTTGATAAGGAGATCATCAGCTAACTTATCCACCATCATGGAGTCCTCATCTAGTACCTGTTGGAAACAGAAGCATACACCCACAACTAAACACTGAGCCAAACTAGAATTCTGATGCAGAGAGGAGGGAAAAGACCATGATGCAGAAACATTGGACCTAAACAAGGAGGAGCTAACGGGCATCCAGACTAATAGCTAGGAATCCGTCATGGGTTTGATTCGGATCCCCTGAATATGGGTCTCAGCTAGAAGGCTTGAGCAGTCTAAGGTATCTCAGACAGTGGAACGAGGAGGTATTGCTGTATTGCTTGTGCACAACATGATTTTGCAGGCACATAACTCTTAACCTTGACACAGGAGATAAGTCCTAGTCCCTTCTTCAAATGACTTGACAGATTGAGATGACCCCTCATGTATGGCATCACCCTACATGAGGAGTCAGGCAGATGGGAGGGGAGACTGTACAGGGCTCATGTGAGAGGTGGAGTAGTGGAATGGGGATGGAGAGAGGAACAGAGGGAGAGAGAGGTAATAGGGATCAATATGTAAAATAATGAATTAATTGAAAAAGTTAAAAATTAGTAAAATAATCGGATATTAAAATAAAACTTATAAAAAAGCAAATCTGAGATGTGTGTACTCCTGATGCTCAAGGATAGGGAACAAGAAGTTGAATCAATGTTGTGGTTACCTTTATAGTAAGCAAAGACTTATATTTTTTTTTCTGTACCTGATACCATTTTTTCCTTTTAGGTTAACATATATATGTATATGAAAAATAAACTGGGGCAATACAGTATTAAATCAATCTGTCCTCCTGATTTTATTCTGTATCACAGACTTTTCTTTGTGGTCTATAGCTAGCCTTTACCACATCCACAGAACCCCACTCAGGTATGAACTTGGGGATGTTCTGCTGGTTCCAATTGCATCCCCACAAAAACAGTTTCCCACAGACCCTCATATTTCTTCAGGATTCACTGACCAATTTAGAAAAGCTGCCAGAGAATTTGGTTCATATACTTCCAGATATATGGTTTGATTATTCACATATTTAGTGAAAACCTGTTACAGATATCTCTTTGTATTTCTCTGGTTTACAAAGTAGTTGATCACAACACATATGTTTTTGTTTCACATTGCTGATCTTTCATGGTACTAGGTTGAAGGATGAATCTATAAAGTATTAACAATTGCTAATATGTTTATATCCTGAAACATTGTTTAACATGTTTTGTTCCATGACATCATTCTTTATCATGTTTCATAGAGGACATTTATAATGAATAGAATATGAAAACTCTAAGGATTAATGAAAGGAAAAGAGAAGTCAACTAATAAAGACATGAAAGAAAATAAAACTATAAATTAAAGGTGTATAAGAGGTAATAATAAAATGAGCAGGATATCATATTGGTAACCTTTTACTCATAGTGAAGTGATCAAGCACAGGTAAATGGGAATTATTGATGGTGGCAGAAAGGGAGAAAATTATTAACTATATTCTTATCTCCAAAATAAAAAGGTAAAAAGAAGTTCGGGAAATGAAGACTGATACATGATTTGAGAAAAGTAAATCAGACCATGTTGTAAATGGGTGCTTTTCAACCAGGGTTTCCTATTCTCACAGCTATACCAAAAGATATTTATAATATAATTGTGGATATAAAGGCTTGTTTTTTTCACCATTACTCTGGCTCCTCAAGATTGTCATAATTTTAATGTTCCATCAGTTCATTTTAAGGAACACATGAGGAAATAAGATTGGCTGGACTTGACTAACAGTAAGGCTAATAAAGTGTCAATGTATCAGAAGTCCATAGCTTTAGTTATAAAGTTATTAGGTCTATGTTGTTCATTATATGAATGGTATTGTACTTGCTCACAAGAGCGAGCAGGTTTTGCTTATAACAAATGGACAGCTACAGCTCTTAATTGGCTAGTAATTTGCCCCCCCCAAAAAGTGTAGAGAAAGCCATATCTTTAGTATTTGGGACATGTGTTATATCCCAAAGATATTAAGACTCAAAAATTAGAAATCTGGAAAGATAGTTTATGACCATTGAATGACTTCAGCAGTGATTGGGAAATATTCAACAGTTATTTCCTTTTTGTAAAGGCATGAACTGGTGACTTGAAACTTTTAAGGGATATCCTGAAAGGAGAAATTTGTCCTAATTCACCTAGACAGCTAACTAAACAGGGTAGACAAGTTCTCATGCAAGACAAGAATGCAACCCAAAACAAGCAGATGTGCTATATTGACTATGCAACACCATGTCATGCTTCTGTGCTTCTCACACAGAATAGTCTGACTTCTGTCTTATACCAAAGACACCATTGTTATGGTTTTACTTACCTGTTTCTCAAGCCAATGTGTTAATCCTTATTTTGAAGTAGTAGACAAAATGGTACAAAAATGCCTTATGTAGTCTAGGAAATATTTTGTCAGGAAACCAGGTGCAATACTTGTACTGTATACCAAACAGCAAGTTGGTTGGTTATTTCAAAACTGTGATTCATGAGCAAATCATTCTTCTCAATTTTTGTGATAAATTAAAATCAATTTTCAGCTGATATGATTTTCAATAACGCATCTTTTTGTATTCCCTAAAGTTAAAGGTGTAATCCTGAAAAAATAAGCTATGTTAGTTTTTACTGATGGTTCTTCTAATGGGAAAGCAGTTTATGTTGTTTATAGAAAATAATATGTAGTACAGACAAATGAATGTTCAGCTCAGATTGCTGCAAAAGTTTTTCAGCTACTGATGAATGTTTCATTTAACTTGTATACAGATAGTCATTATGTTTTCAAAGCATTTCTTGTTATAGAGACATTCGGTGTTCTGGAACTAGTAACAATCAGGGTAAAATAGTGTTTGAGCAAATTCAGTGTGTCATTTATTAAAAAAGTACCCTGCTCTGTGGGTCATAAAAGAGATCATTCAAAACTTCCTGGCCCACAGACTGAAGGTAATGAAAGAGTCAAATGATAGACTGATAAAGCTGGTCACTTTATGTCACATAGAATAAGCTCAGCAGTCAAATGGCTTTTATTATCAAAATATTGATAGTCTAAGGAAACAGTTTGGTTTAACTTGAGAGACTGCTAGGCAAATAGTCAAACAATGTGATAATTGCCCAAATATTTTCCTGTTACTAATGTAGGAGCAAATCCTGTAGGTCTGCATCATAATCATTCATGGCAAAAGGATGTTAATCATATTGCAGAATTTGGCAGATAAAATATGTGCATGTTGAAACTTTTACAGGCTTTTTAATAACAAATGCAAAAACTGGAGAAGCCATTAAGCATGTGTTATCTCTGTTTAAAATGTTTTGCAAACATGAGAATTCCAAGAATCATATAGTCAGACAATTGTTCTGGATATACTAGTAAAGCATTTCAGCAATTCTATGGTCAATGGAAAAATTTAACACATAACAAACATTCCTTATAACCCCGAATGTCAAGGAATTGTGGAGGGTGCTTAGACCTCTTTGAATATGCAACATCTGAAAATTAGGTTATTGGAGTTGTGACACCAGTCTCCACATGACTTGGTAAATCATGCACTCTTCATATTAAATTTCTTAAGGGTGATGCCTGTGAGCAAACTGCAGTGGATAGATTTTGGCATGATGGAATTCCAGCAACATTTGCTCAAGTCAAATGGAGAGACCCATGGACTAGACTATGGAAAGGTCCAAACCCTGTCCTAATATTGGGTGGAGGGCATGTTTGTGGTTTTTAGCAAGAAGAAAATAAGGTGCAGTGGCTGCCAGACCACTTGGTAATTTATGTGAAATAGAGGAAATATGAACCTGTAACCATGGGAACCTGTCCAAGCTATTCCAGTGAAACTTATTGTAATGTGTTCCTGAATCTATAGAAAGAAAGAAAACAATTGGCTCACTCAAGATTTTCATGAAACTTTGAGTTTGGATCTAGATTTCCAGTTTGCTAACAAGCTTGCTGTATTAAACAATTAGCTACACCAAATCTTGGGACAATTGAAAACTATTATGGATATGGTGTAGCAAAAGCCCAACTTAAGTATTTGAGCTGAAAATTGACAAATATTTTGCAGTTAATATATAATGCTCAAGGTCTGTGGTATCTCAAAATTATCTTTGGAAAATACAAAAAGCAAGGTATTGGACTTCAGAGAGTGAAAAAGAAAAGGTTGAGAACTGTAGAGTTATTAATACTTCATTCATCATGAGAAATTTATGTTGTCCTTTGAATTGAAATCATGACATTTGTAATTTAGTCAATTGTGTGCTAATGGTTAATAAGTATACAGAAACCATTAATGTTTACAAACTTTCCTATACTAGGGATACGTTATGGTTGAAAATGTTAGTCCACCTTGTTAAAAGTGAGACGTGATGCTTATGAATCATTAGATACAATGAAATTAATAGGCAGATTTAGATTTTATTATACCAAAAGTCACTCAAGACATCCAAGACCAATTTTAAAAGGCCATTTTATATTGATTCACCCTCTCCTTTTGCAGGAGATTCTGTATTTAAGAAAAAAATATGCATTATCAAAATTACTTGTGTATTCTTGATGAAAATTTTGCTCAGTTGTTTTGGCATGGAGCTCTGCAATATCTCTAAATTTATCTCATTACCTATGATGGTAGTCAGGGATGGGTAAAGTCTTTTTACTTCGAAGCAACCTAAGACAGGACACACATGACATAATGTGTGTTCCCATGGCAGGTAAAACAGGATGGTGGAAGAAGACTACCGAATACAGGCACCACCAACTGTCCTGTAGCAGAAGCACAGGTATTTTTAAAAATTATATTAAGAAGCAAGATTTCTGAGTGCCCATAAAGATGGCTGCACTGCATCTTGCTACTAGGACAGAGAATTCAAAGCTCTCCTCAGCAAGTCATAAGACTTAAGCTCAAAGTGTGGCTAAAGTAGGATATTTGTCTGTCCTGGTCTAAATAACAACAGGCATGAATCTGAGGTGTAGCTGCTCCTGACTCTCAAGAGTAGGGAAGAAGAAATTGAATATGAGGTGTGGCTACTCTGGACCTGAAGGGTAGGAAACAAGAAGTCAGAGCTAAGGTATGGTTACAGAACCCTTAGAACAAGTGAGGTAGAAACTCTGTTTTTTACATATACATGATACTGTGTTCCACTTTTTAGATAAGTAATATAAGAATAGTGAAAACAAGCTCATGGCATTTCAGTATTTACTGATCTGTTCTCCTGACATTTTGTCCTGTCTCTCTACCTTTTCTTTTTGCATATAGCTAGCCTTTCCATCATGCACACTTCCCTACTCAGGTATGGATTTGGGTCGCTTGGCTGGGTCTCATTGCAGCCCCTCAAAGCCCACACCTGACAATAAATATGCTCAAAATTTCGAAACTGTGCCACATTTAGTTTTTAGTGTTACAGCAAGTCTACATTTCACATCATTGTAGTTTGTCTTCATAATATAACTCTACACTTCTATATAAGTATTGCATGAAAAAAAAAACCTTAGACCAGTGTGTTCTGTTTGTTTGATTGTGTAACATTAGTAAGAAGGGGATTTTAGAGAGGATAATGTTTTCATTTTTTTTCCTGATATCCCTTAGACAACGTTTTTCTCAATGGCTCAGGGATGATTCTTGTAATCCTCTCTTTAGTCTCAATACTAATGTCTTGTTTAAATCCTCTACCAACAATCCTCTACCAGACAATTTTAAGTATTTCTATTTGGTTGAAATCTGAACTACCTTAAATCTTATCCAGCACAGGAAAAGTTGAAAATTAAAGATACATAAATATGTGCATGTATATATTTCTCTGAAAATTTATAGCTCATAAACATATGTATCTCTCTTTAATTACATGAAAAAATACATAATAATAACAACATAAGTACTAACTTGTAAGGATGTCACAAAATAAACAGCAGGGACAGAGCCTAAAATATATCTAAAACACCAATACCATGGTTATGATCCTTTGTGTTTTTGGGTTGGTCATCCTTCCACATTCTCTTATCATCAATTGAAGGGAAACTCTCCAGATGCTCCCTGGGGAGCATGACCTATATAGTAATGACTTAGGGTCAGAGGAATGATGGGACTTATTATACATTAAAATCACATTCTCACCATAGGAAACACGGCAATTTCCAAAGCAATTTCCAAATTCCATTGAGAATTACAATGTTTGGTATTCTAGAATATCATTATTCTTCCTTTACTTTCCTAGTCATCTCATAGAAGGTTGACTTCACATGGAATACAACTCTTTGAACTATGATCATAATGTTACACCAAGCACTTATAACCAAGATAAAAATAACTGACAGAAACTAAACGTTGAGTCAGATATTTCAAGATCCGTATTTTCTAGAAAATCTGCAATCATAATGAAAATTTGACACAGGAATCTCTGTCATTTTCATTGGTTTTATCACCATTCTTGCAATCATTGAAATCTCTATGTCTGCTGATGTTCAACAGTACAAAACAAGCTTTCTGCCCTTTGATACTTTACAATTACTGGCAAAAGTAGATTCTTAATTGTCACACCATACTACAGAGACCCAAAAGCAGCATGTTAATAAGAAGGAAACTGTTTGATTGAAGAAATTATGTTTCACATGAAATTGGACCAGAACATCCATATTCTGCACTATTGACAGAGGCATTTTAAGGATGAAAAATAAAAATGAAAAAAAAATATATGATCAAAGATAAAATGAAGTAAGTCACGAAAAAGATATATAAACTTATAATTAGAAATAAAAAATATGTAATAGATAAAAAGTAAGGGATAGAATGTTTATAAATGCAAAAACATAGAAAAGAAAAAAAAGAATGACAAAAGACAGGTAGGACAATAACGAAGGAGCTAATTTTAATTTAATTAGGTTGTATATTTCCATATATACAATAAATTCATTAAAATAATTACTGATATAGGAGTAATAAAAGAAAATATCTATGTATTGCTATGTTATCGAGGAATAGAGCTTTTATTGTACCATTAATTAATGTAAACAAAAAATAATTTTATGAAAATCAAAAGTTCTGTTAAATGTGAAATGTATTTCCTAACTGTCATCATCCTTGAGTTATTTCTGTACCGTTTTGCTTTTTGCAACCCTTTTATGATTTTCTATATAAATTTTGGAATGTTCTATATCATGTTTATGACCTTGTGTTATATTTTCATAGGTTTGCCATGTCATGTTGGTAAATATTTAACAAAGTGAGGAAAAAAGCAGAGGTGACTTGCAAAATAAAGGGGAAACGAAAATCATATTTTCATCTTTAATTATACACATTTTGTGGAATACTTAAAGTCCATTTACAGAGGCATGAATAACAGGGACATTTTTTTGTCTTTAGAGTACAACAGATAGAATGGTTGCAATACTGCAAATATAGAGGAAAGAAACTCAAAGGTCAATACATAGGTATTGTATTGCCTAATAGCCTAGATAGCTAGGCTAGAAATGGTGGAAAAGCTTTAGGTACCGTAAGGCTCAGCAGTGTCATGTCTCTTCCCTAACTTTTTTCATAAACCAGTTTCCATTCCTAAAACACTATAACTGTCTGAAGACAGCATATAGCCACTATCCTAGCCCATATCCTACTTGGAATAAGGTCAAAGCTCTGGATCAAATTTCTCACTCTCTTTACAATGTGAAGCTTCACCCAGAAAAGTCTCACCACTTCCACAGCAATGATGTATAAATCCTTCAGTCTTTTAAATTTCCTGCTATATCTTCTTAAAGTTACATTCCTGGTTTTATCTCTACCAAAATAGTCCCTTGTATCGTGAGGCTAAATTTGGGGTTTTCTTTGACTCCCAACTTTCAGGATAGATTTAAATCTGATTTTAAGACTTAAGACACCACCCTAGATGTTAACAATGGCAAACTCCAGCCTTGTGGCTGGAAAGCCACGAGGACTTAACTTTAGTTCAGAATTTTAATACTCTGTGAAGAAGACATCCACTGTCAAAACTCTGTGAAATGTTTTTCAACAGACTTCATTCATTGACGTAAGGTACCGTTAGTGAAATGCTAATAAGAATAGGTTTGTATATAGCCTAATTTGGACAATAATGTCCTATCTATGCTGCCTTTAAAATCTGTACAAAACAGTTTTATATGGAAAAAAACTCAAAGAAAACACATGTGAGCTGCTCCATTTTTCTTGGGCTCTTGTTTGTGGAGAGTGAATCCATACTGTTGGGGATCACCAGTCTGTGGACCCCACCTAACCTTGTCCTCTGCTCTGCTAACATCTCGCCAGGTCTCAGAGAGATGCCAGAGTTCCATACAATCAGGACTAAGATGAAACAACCAGCTACCAGGATGTGGCAGCACCCCAGCTTTCTCAGATCCATCAAAAGATGATCAATGCCCCAAGTCAGCAGGAAGCAGTCTTTTGAGACCTCAACGCCTTTATTCCCTGCCATGCCATGCCCAACCCCCACCTTTTTAATAACAACAAGAGGACAGAATGTTGGGGCTCAGCAGTCTGTGACCCCACCTCTGATGGGAGGGACACCTATGTCCATGTAATCACTATGTCAGGCTTTACCTAGCTGCTCAAGCTTTTACCTGGCTGTGCAGGGACCCTGTTATGCATGCACAAGCTCCCCTTTTAAAGCAAGCGCACCAAGTGCACCTCTCTCTTGCTTCTGCTCTTTCTCTTTGCTCTCTTTCTCTTTCTCTATCTCTCTCTCTGGGACCCCTTCTGTCTTTCTCTCTCTCCCTGCTTTTGGTTGGCCACCAGCTATCCCCCTTCTCTCCCCTCTCTCAATAAACTCTGTGTGGGCACTGAGACTCCTGTTTATGTTTCTTAGGCAGTAGCAGCTGCAAAAGAACAACACACACTGTGTGTTGCAAAGAATCTGTTATGATCACACAGCCTGTCAAAATTTAAATCATTTTCATGATCTCAGTTACCATGCCCAGCTATAGCAACCACTGTATATCCTAATTTCCTAAAACTAATGAATCTAATGTATGTGAGTCAAAATTATTTTTGTTTTTTATTTCTCCCAATATACCAAACATACAAGGAAAAGTTTCACTATGCTATGATAATTGAATGATGAGCCCTTTGACATAATTTATGTACTCTAGATATCCTTCATGTGGAATGCAGTCAAGACCAGACATGTTCCTTTGCCTTATCCAGCATTATTTTACATGTATCAAAGCATTACTCTATCCTTCTCATCCTCACTGATTTCCCTCCCAAACCAGCCTATAGACGTCAAATGTCTCACATTAAATGATAAACAATATCCCAGCCAATGGTGTTATCTGCTATCTCAGAAAAATAGAAAAATCTGCTGACAATTGAAGATGTCTCTCCCTTGTGATTCATGGACTAAAACTGTAGTTAAAATGAGTTTCTTATAATAATTGTGTCTTTTCATGGACTCTATTTTAGACCTGTTTTTATCTATGTTAATACTTACTTAAGGCTAGTAGGTGATGTAGAGTCATACATGAATCACTCTGAGATGTATATTGAAAATTTCAATTATTTTTTCTTTCTCCATTTGGAACAAGCAAATAATGAAATATACCTAGTTTATTTATGTATTTATGTATTTATTTATTATTTTAAAACATTTATTTATTTTATGTTGGACATAATTATGCATGCCTTTTTTTAATGAAAATAAACATTTATAAACAATATTAGGGAATTTGGGCGTTGTTCTTTCCAAACTGCTTCTTGCTGTTAGGGGGCGCTGTCATGGGGGAATCCTAAGAAGACTCAGAAATCCTGGCTGTAGTGGTCTGCAAGGCTACATTTTCCCATTGACGTTGCTTCAGGGGGTCTTGCAAGATCAAACCACATTAGTCTGGAAGGAATCCAAAGCTTTTCATTTTCTGTGCAAACAAATTTAGAAATCCTTTTCCCCAGTTATTTGTGATATATATATATATATATATATATATATATATATATATATATATATTGAATTGATCCAGCAGCATATTTTCCTGTTTTTATTAATAATATAATTTAAAAATTTTACATTTGGATCCCAGTTTCCACTCCCTTTCTCCCTCCAACCTTCCCTTGCTCCTTCTTACCCTCTTTCCCCTGTGACATGCACCCTGGCCACCCTCCCCTCCCATCCCCCCCACCCCCATTACACTTGTAGGACTATAATATCCAGGTTTGCTTATGTAAATCTGTCAAGTCAATTGAAGTAGGGACTAGGACTTCTCTCCTGTCTCCAGGTTAAGGGATGTCCTTCTATGGGGGAAGTGCCCCAAGGTCCTTTTGTGCACCAAGAATTCATCCTGGTTCCACTGTCTGAGGTCCCTTAGACTGCCCAGTCCTTCTAGCTGAGACAAATATTCAGGGGGTCTCAGTCAGTCTCACGCTGGGTTCCCCGCTATCAGTCTGGGGGCCCATTAGCTCCTCCTTGCTCAGGTCAGCTGTCTCTATCTGTTTATGGAGCCTGGCCTTGTCCTCTCTTTCTCTGCATCTGGATTCCAGTTCTGTGGGACCATGGAGGCAGGACCCGCTGTGGCCAGAAGGAATAACCTGCCATAACATAATGGTGTCAGAACTGGGATTGAGAACTTTCATTTAAAACTTAACAAATGCTTAAAAAATAGTTTTTAGAAACAAGGGAACAGAGACTAGCAAGACTTCTTAGCAGCAGCATTTTCTCGATTGGATTTGTTTTGCTGTAGACAGAGATTTGTGCAGCTCCCATTAAGGGAGGTTTCCAAAATTAGCATAAGCAGCAAAAAACCGCCTTGCTTTTAAACAGCTCTGCTAGCAATTCATTGGTATGTACAAGAGCTGCAATGAAGGTTTACACTGTGTTTTAAAAACGTACGCTGGCTTGGGAGAGAAAAACAAAAAGGATACAATGGTTTAAAAAGAAAAAAGAAAATAGAATGGATGGCTATGGTGGCACATGCCATTAATCCCAGCACTCAGGAGACAGACGCAAGCAGATCTCTGTGATGTCAAAGTAAACCTGGTATTCAATGAATTCCAGGACAGATAAAAGTTACACAGAGAAACCCTGTCTCAAAATATGTAAAAATAGAAGTAGAATAAATAGAATAATAAAGCCACGTAAAGATGGAAAACACAGAGAAATTTTGGATACTGTACACGCTTCTGTTGTCTTTAAATTATTTGATTGCTGAGAAAATAACTACTGATAAAAGAAATGCTGCTGGATTAATTCAATTTATATATTTTAAAAATGCTTTGACTCAAAAATGTAAGCCTAAGGACAAGTTACTGGGGAAAAGGATTTCTATTTTTGTTTCCACAGAAAATGAAAAGCTATGGATTCTTTCCAGATTATGTGGTTTGATCAAGCAAGACCTCCTGAAGCAATGTCAATGGGACATTACAACCTTACAGACCATTACAGCCAAGCTTTCTATGTCTTCTTAGGATTCCCCATGACAGCTCCCCCTACCAGCAGGAAGTAGCTTGGAAAGAACAACACCCAAATTCCCAAATATTGTTTATAAATGTTTGTTTTCATTTAAATGGATTTGGTTATAAATGGCTATAACTACAAACAATCTTTTTAAAGGTAAAAAGGGAATTATGGTATAGATATGAATACTTTGCTTAAATGGATTTTCTTTTATTGATACAATTTAAGGTCAATTTTGTGATATGTATATTTCTCCTCTTGTTTAGGTATTGTGTTTATATAGCTCATTTAGAAATGTAATGTATAATTTAGTACAGATAAGAGAGTTACTTATGATAGTAAAGCTTGGGGTTAGTTAGGTTTTCTAGATATATAGAGATGAATTTGAGATGAATAGGCATTTTTCAAACCTTTCAAAGACCTACAGAATATGTCATTTAAAATGGTTTAGGGTTTTTATTGACAGTGAGGCATAACTGCTCCTGGTAACACCACCTGTGTCAGAAGGGAAGATGGACATTGAAGAAACGTGTTATGGAGTTTGCTTCTAATATGGCAAGACTAGCCATTTGGACAAGGTACTGCTCTTCTAGACAGTTTGACTTTATTCTGTAGAAACTGGACATGCAGGACCCACAAAAAGATGACTGCTGATGCAAGATGGACATTGCTACAGAATTCTGCTTCATGCAAGAGGCCTCCACACAGCCAGACAGTCTACAGGACACAGAGAAAAGTGACTGACAAACTGTCAATACAGGTGGACAGTTTAAAGTTTCCTACCTTGTTGAGGAGTCTGGACACACACTATGGCCTAAGGGCTGAAGATGGAATATTACAGAAGAACTTTGGGTGACTGACCAGGCAATGAGTTGTCTCTGTCATTTCTAGAGTTTATATATTATCCTCCTATGGTCTTTGAAGGAGTTGAAGACAGATAATTGTGGTTATAGTTTTCCTTAGTTAGGATTAAAGATAAATTACATATAGGACTTTATACTCACAAAGATAGGATAGATGATATTTTCTTTAATTCTTACAAAATGTTTATTGACTAAATATTGTTAACTGTGATTCTTATTTGATAACTGTTGAATGGTATATTTTGCTATGTTAAGGTTAAAACCCTTCCTTTACTTTAGACAGAAAAGAGGAGATGATGGGAGATGTCATCCTGTAAATATGTTCCTTATACTTGATAATAAAGCACCCGTTGGGCCAATGAGATAGCAAGATAGGCGGAGCTAGGATACAAATAGGAAAGAGGAAGTAGTGGGGGGGAGTCGAGATGTAGCCCAGGGAAGAAGCAGGATGCCTGCCGTGGCTCCCTGATAAGATGACCACGTGGAAATACTTAGATAAGTAGAAATGTGTTAATGATTAAGACAGAGCTAGCCTATAAACAATAATGGTAACTGGCCAACAGGATTGTATCAAATACAGAGTCTCAGAGTGGTATTTGGGGTACATGTGGTGGCGGGACCGAGAGGCTGGTGGGGAAACAACCTGCCGTAACACAGTTTAGCTCAGTGTTTAGTTATGGGTGTTTGCTTCTGTTTCCAACAGTTAATAGATGAGGGCTCCATGATGATGGATAATTTAGTTGATGATATCACTATCAGGGAGGGCATTTATGGTAGCCTTTCCATTGTTGCTCAAATTGTTAGCTGAAGTCAGTCTTGAAGAGCTATAGACATTTCTTTAGATTTGGTTTTCTCTTCAAACCAATAATGGCTCCCTCTTTATGGTCTCTCTCAATCTCTCTCTCTCTCTCTCTCTCTCTCTCTCTCTCTCTCTCTCTCTCTCTCTCTCTCTCTCTCTCCCTTTCTCTTTCCTATCTTCTATTTCTCCCCTTAATCTAAGTAATCACATGTGCTTTCCTCACCTCCCCTTGCCTTTCTCCTAGTTCTCTTTCCATTTACTGCCCGCCCACTCCCCAAATGCTCTAGGTTGCGTTTCCACTTCCCCTTTGGTGAGGGACCTTATATAAATATCTTAGAATATGCTTTGTGTCCTAGTTTTTCTAGAGGTGAGAATTAAGGTTGGAGATCCTTTGCTCTAGATCTAACATCCATATATTGGTGAGTACATACCATATTCCTCATTTTGTGACTGGGTTACATTATTCCGGATGGTTTCTTCAAGTTTCATCTACTTGTCTGTTGGTTTTAAGATTCCATTAATTTTTTTTTCTTCGGAGTAGTATTCCATTGTGTAGATGTGCCACATCTTCTTTATCCATTCTTTACTTGAGGGACATCTACATTGTTTTCAGGTTCTTGCTATTGCAAATAATGCAGCTATGCATATAGTTGAGCACATGTCTTTGTTGCATGGATGTGGGTCATTTGGGCATATACCTAATAGTGGAATTGTTGGATCCTGTGATAAGCTAATTCCCATTTTCCTGAGGAACCGCCATACGGATTTCCAAAATAGCTATACAAGTTTCCACTTCCACCACCAGGGAAGGAGTCTTCCCCTTTCTACACATCCTCTCCAGTATAAGTTGTCATTGGTGTTTCTAATTTTAGCCATTCTGGCAGGAGTATGATGGAATCTCAAAGTTGTTTTGATTTGCATTTTCCTGATAGCTAAGAATATTGAGCACTTTCTTTTGTTTCTTTCAGCCTCTTTGATTTCCTCTATTAAGAATGCTTTCTTAAGTTCTGTACCCCATTTTAATAAGGTTATTTTGGTGTTTTGTTGACTAGTTTCTTGAGTTCGTTGTATATTTTGGAGATCAGCATTCTGTCAAATGTAGGATTGGTGCATATATTTTCCCAGTCTGGGGTCTGCCATTAGGATTTTTCCACTGTGTCCTTTGACTTACAGAAGCTTCTAAGTTCTGTAAGTTCTGTCCCATTTAACAATTGTTGATCTCAGTGTCAGTGCTACTGAGTTATGTTCAGGAAGCTGTCTCGTATACCAATTTGTTCAAGGGCAGCTCCTACTTTCTCTTCTAAGAAATTCAATGTGGCTGGATTTATGTTGAGGTCTTTGATTTATTTGTACTTGAGTTTTGCGATTGACAATAGACGTGGGTCTATGTGCAGTCTTCCACACACCATGATCCAGCTGTGCCAGGATTATTTGTTGAAGATACTTTCATCCACCATTTTATTCTTTTAGCTGTTTTGTTGAAAATTAGGTGTTCACAGTGTGTGGGTTAATATGAGGACTTTTGAGTCAATTTCATTGGTCTACCTGTTTATTTTTGTGTCAATACAAAGCTGTTTTCAGAGCTATAAATCTGTACTTGAGCTTAAAGTCAGGGATGGCGAAGCCTCCTTTAGTTGTTTTATTGTACAGGGTTGTTTTGGCTATCCTGATTATTTGCTTTTCCATATAAAGTTGATTATTATCCTTTCAAGGTCAGTGAAGAATTGTGCTGGGATTTTAATGGGATTGCATTGAATCTTTAGATTGCTTTTGGCAAGTTTGCCATTTTTACTATATTTATCCAAGAGCATGGGAGATCTTTCTATTTCATGGTATCTCCTTTCATTTCTTTCTTTAAAGACCCAAAGTTCTTATTGTATAGGACTTTTACATGCTTGGTAAGCATTACCCCGAGATACTTTGTGTTGTTTGTGGCTGTTATAAAGGGTGATATTTCTATGATTTCTTTCTCATCCTCTTTGCTGTCTGAATAAATTAGGGCTACTGATTTATTTGAGTTTATTTTGTATCCTGCTATTTGGCTGAAGGGGTTCATCAGCTGTAGGAGTTCCCTGGTAGAGGTTTTTGGGTTGCTATGTAAACTATCATATCATCTGCAAATAGAGACAGTTTGACTTCTCCCTTTTCCATTTTTATCCCATTGAACTCTTTTTGCTGTCTTATAGCTTTAGGTCGAACTTCAAGTACATTATTGAAGATATATGGAGAGAGAGGACAGACTTGCCTTGCTGCTGATTTTAGAGGAATCAATTTAAGCTTCTCTTCATTTATTCAGTTTGATTTTGGCTATTGGTTTACTGTGTAGTGCTCTTATTATGTTTAGGTATGTTCCTGTTAATCCTGTTCTCTCAAAGACCTTTATCAAAGGGTGTTAATTTTTTTCCAAGACTTTTTCAGCATCTAGGGAGATGATAATGTTTTTTCTTTTTCACTTTGATTATATAGTTGATCATGTTGATAGATTTTTGTATGTTAAATCATCCTTGCAATGCAGGGATGAAGCCAAACTTGGTCATGGTACATAATTTTTCTGATGTATTCTTGGATTCGTTTTGCTAGTATTTTATTGAGTATTTTTGCATAAATGTTTGTCTGTAGTTTTCTTTCTCAGTTGTGTCTTTGTGAGGCTTGGGTACCAAGGATATTGTGGACTAATAAAAAGGGTTTGGCAATGAACCTTCTGTTTCTATTGTGTGGAACAATTTGAGGAGTATTGGTATTAGCTCTTTCTTAATTTCTGGAAGAATTCTGCACTGAAGTCATCTGGCCCTGGGTATTTTTTGGTTGGAGGGCTTTCGATGACTGTATTTCTTTAAGGGTTATAAGTTTATTTAAGTTGATTGATCTTGATTTAATTTTGGTAAGTGATAGTTATCCAGAAATTTGCCCATTTTCTTTGAATTTTCAAATCTTGTGGAGTAAAGGTTTTCAAAGTATGAGCTGAAAGTTTACTGGATTTCCTCTGTGTCCCTTGTTTTGTTCCCCTTTCCTTTTTGATTTTGTTAATTTGCATGTTCTCTCTGCTTTTTGGTTAGTATAGAAAAAGGTTTGTCTGTCTTGTTGATTTTTCTCAAAAACCCACCACTTTGTTGCTTTGATTTTTTGTATTTTTTTTGTTTCGATTTTAGTGATTTCAGCCCTCAAATTGATTATTTCCTGTTGTCTACTCCTTCAGGGTTTGTTTGCTCCTTTTTGTTCTAAGGCTTTCAGTTGTGCTGTTAATTCTCTAATGTGACTATCCTCTGTTTTCTTCATATGGGCACTCAGTGCAATGAAATTCCCTTGTCACACTGCCTTCAAGGTGTTCCATAAGTTCGGGTATGTTGTGTCTTCATTCTTGTGGAATTTTAGGAAGTCCTTAACTTTCTTTATTTCTTCTTTGACCCATGTGTGGTGCAATTACTCATCGTTCAATTTCTATGAGTTTGTTGGGGTTCTGTGATTTGTGTTGTTGTTGAATTACAATTTAATGCAGGGGACTATTCCAATTCTTCTGTAACTCTTGAGGTTTGCTATGCCACCTAGTATGTGGTCAATTTTAGAGAAGGTTCCTTTTGGAGCAGAGAAGAAGGTATATTCTTTTGTGTTTGGTTGCAATGTTCTATAGCTGTCTGTTAAAGCCAATTTAGACATAACTTATGGTAATTATTTTGTTTCTTTGTTCAGTTTCTAATTGGTGGTTCTGTCTAGTGGTGAGAGTGGTGTGTTGAAGTCTCCCACTATAAGTGTGTCAGTTTTTATGTGAGGTTTGAAGTTTAGTAGTTTCTTTTACAAAGTGGGTGCCTGTGTATTTGGGGCATTGATGTTCACAATTGAGACTTTGCGTTGATGAATTTCTCCTGTGATGAATACAAAATGACCATGCTCATCTCTTTTAACTAAATTTAATTTGAAGTCTAATTTGTTAGATATTATGATAGCCACACCTGCTAGCTTTTTGGGCCCATTTGATTGGAAGATCATTTTACTGTCCTTTGCCCCGAGGTAAGGTCTGTCCTTGAAGCTTAGATGTGTTTCTTGTATGCACCAGAGGAATGGATTCTCTCTTCATGTCTATCCTGTTAGCCTGAGTCTTTTTATAGTGAAGTTAAGACCATTAATGTTGAGGGATGGTAAGGAACATTGTTAATGGCTATTTGTTTTAGATTTTTTGTTGGCAGTGGTACTGTGAAAATATTTGTCCTGCTTTACCCTGGGGTTACGGTGATGTGTAATTATCTTGTCCTACATCTAAGTGAGCACAGTTAACTTTCTTGAGTTTGAGTTTTCTTTCTAAAACTTCTGTAAGACTGGATTTGTAGATATGTATTGTGATAATCTGGCTTGTTTATTAAATATCTTGTTTTCTTCATCTATAATCATTGAGAATTTTTCTGGGTATAGTAGCCTGGGCTGGCATCCATGGGCTCTTAGTACTTGTAGAACATTTATCCAGTACCTTCTGGCCTTGATGGTTTCCATGAAGAAGTCAGGCATAATTTTGATATTTCTGCCTTTATATGTTACCTGTCTCTTTTCATTCACTGCTCTCAATATTCTTTCTTTATTCTGTATGTTAGGTGTTTTGATTATTATATGTCGAGGGGTCTTTTTTCTTTAGTCCAGTCTATTTGGTGTTTGGTATGCTTCTTGTACGTTCATGGGCATGTCCTTCTTTAGATTGTTAAAGCTTTACTCAATGATTTTGTTGAATTTGTTTTCTGCACCTTTGAGCAGAACTTCCTCACCTTCTTCTATGCCTATAATTTTTGGGTTTGGCCTTGTCACGGTGTCCCACATTTCCTAGATGCTTTGTGCTAAGGATTTGCTAGATTTACAATTTTCTTTGGTCAATTAGTCTATTTCCTCTAGTTTATCTTGCGCGCCTGAGATTCTCTCTTCTATCTCCTGAATTCTGATGGTTATGCTTGCACCTGTAGTTCTCGATCATTTGTCCAGTTTTTCTATTTTTAGCATTTCTTCACTTTGTGTTGCCTTTATTTTCTCTATTTCAGTTTTCAAGTCTTGAAACATTTACTTCACCTGTTTAATTGGTTTTTCTTGGTTTTCTTTACTTGCTTTAAGAAATTTGTTCATGCCCTCCTACTTTTTTTGTTTGTTTGGTTTTTTTTTTCTTCAATTTCTTTAAGGGATTTCTCACTTCTTCTTTGAGGGCCTCTATCATTTTTATGAATATAATTTTTAAGTTGTTCTCTTCTGCTTCGTGTGTCTTGTTTTGTTCTGGTCTAGTTGGTGTAGATTCCCTAGATTCTGGTGGTGGTGTTATGCTTGTCTTTCTGTTGTTAGGTGTATTCTTGTATTGCTGACTTCCCATAGCTTCTTCAAGTAGGTTTTGGTGTAGTCTCTCTATCTGTGGTATGCCCCAGGTGTGTTTAGGTGCCTCTGAGGTTGGATGTCTGTAGGTCTGAGTGGTGCAAGCTCTCTAGGAGGTCTCTCCACAGGCAAGAGCCTGGCAATGGGAGTCAAAGATATTGAATTATAAGATTCAGGATATTCCTTAAGGTGATAGGCAGATCTAGTCTGGGCTTGACACTGTGCAGCTGAGGCCTCTTTGGCAGAGGCCCTGTGATTAGGGTCAAGAATCCAGCTCACATAAACTCAGAGAGGCCCTGCAGAGATAGGTTGATCTCTGGGAGGTGCCTGGAACTCTATTAGAGGACCGGTGATCGGGGACAGAGGCCAGGCAGGTGGAAATTGCCCATATTCCCACGTGGATCTAGTGTGCTCAGAGCAGCTCCAAGAATTTCCCTGAAGGTGGCTGGATTGTTGGCTGCACCTCTGTCCCAGTGCTCAAACAGAGTGGTAGGACATTTGGGAAGGCAGTGCACAGCGTAGTGGGAGGGCAGGCTCTCCATTGTGGTGTGAGGGGTGTATCAAAGCTCCAAGAGCACTCTCGATGGGAACAGGACAGAGGGGAAGCTAGATCTAGGCCCAACCCAGGGAGTTCCCAAGGAAGGGTGTAGGGGAGAGTCCACCCAAATTGGGTCACAGCCTCACCTCTAACCAAGGCCTGGCAATGGGTCTGGTTCCTTTTATGTTCTCTCTCTGTGTCTCTCTGTCTCTATCTGTCTCTCTGTTTATCTCTTTCTCTCTCTTCTCTTCTATTCTATTTCTCCCCTGACTCTTCCTAGTCCCGCATGCTTTCCTCTCCTCCCCTTCTCTTTCCCCTAGCTCCTTCTCCACTTTCTGCCCTCCCCCCCAGTATAATCAGGAGATCTTGCTCCTTTCCTCTTCTGTGAGGGACCTTATATGAATTTCTTAGGTTCCTCCTTGTTTCCCAATACCTCTGGTGGGGTGAATTATAGGCTGGTGATCCTTTTAGCCATTCTGGCAGGAGTAAGATGTTATCCCAAAGTTGTTTTGATTTGCATTTCCCTGATAGTTAACGATGTTGAGCACTTTCTTAAGTGTCTTTCAGCCATTTTGGATTTCTCTATTGAGGATTTTCTCATTAGATTTGTACCCCAATTTTTAGTAGGGATATTTGGTGTTTTGGTGTAATTAGAAGCAATCATACTTTACATGTCAATCCCACTTTCCTCTCCTCCTCCCCTAACTCCCAACAAACTCAGTATACTATCCACTTTCTGCTCCACAGGGTGTATAAGGTTTTCCATGGAGGATCTTCATAGTCTGTCAAAATATTTGGAGCAGGGCCTTCCAGTGTGTTTTTGATGAGAGAGTATCCCTCTGTGTGTAATGCGATCCCAAAGTTCATTCCTATATTAGGGATACATTTTAATCAACCAGCAGAGGCCCAACAGACTGTCAAGTCCTCCTGACACCCATATTAAGGAGGTCTTGTTCAGTCCTGTGCAGGCTTCCCAGCTATCATTCTGGGGTCCATGAGCTCCCCCTTGTTCAGGTCAGCATTTCTGTGAGTTTCCCCAGCCTGGTCCTGACCCCTTTTCTCATCACTTCTCCCTCTTTGCAAATGTTTGGCTCAGTGGTTTGCTGTGGGTGTCTCATTCTGCTTCCATCAGCTACTGGATGAAAACTCTATGATGGAATGTAAGGTAATCATCACTCTCATTATAGGGGAAAGATATTTAAGGAACCCTCTCCACTGTTGCTTAGATTCTTATTTAGGGTTATATTTGTAGATCTCTGGATATTTCCCCAGTGCCATATTTCTCTTTAGACCTATATTGGTTCCCTCTATATTAGTATCTTTCTTATTGCTCTCCTGTATTTTCTCTCAAATCAACCTCTCTACTCCCTCATGTTCTCCTCTCCCCTCTTCTTCTCCCCTTCTCTCTCTCTTATTTCCATCTCCCCTACCCCCATATTCAGGAGATTTCATCCATTTCCTCTTCTGTGGGGGACCATGTATGTCTCCCTTAGGGTCCTTCTTGTTCCTAGTTTCTCTGGCAGTGTGGACTGTAGGCTGGTGATCCTTTGCTCTATGCCTATTAACCATATATGTGTTAGTACATGCCATGTTTGTCTTTTTGTGACTGGGTTACCTCACTAAGGGTGGTTTCTTCTAGCTTCATCCATTGAATTTCAAGATGCCATTGTTTATTTTCACAGAGTAGTATTCCATTGTGTAAATGTACCACATTTGTACCACATTTTCTTTATCCATTCTTCAGTTGAGAGGCATCTAGGTTGTTTCCAGGTTCTGGCTATTAATAATAATGCTGCTATGAACATATTTGGACAGATGTCTTTGTTGTATCAATGCACATTTTTTGGGTGTATGCTTAAGAGTGGAATTTCTGGGTCCTTTGTTAGATTGAGTCCCATTTTCCTGAGGAACTGCCATACTGATTTCCAAAGTGGTGTTATTGTTGCAACACCACCAGCAATGGAGAAGTGTTTCCCTTTCTCCAGATACATTCTAGCATAAACTGTCATTGGTGCTTTTGATTTTAGCCATTCTAATAAGAGCAAGATGCTATATTGGACTTGTTTTGATTTGCATTTTTCTGAAGGCTAAGAATGTTGAGCAATTTCTTAAGTGTCTTTCAGCCATTTTATAATTCTCTGTTTAGTACTGTATCACACTTTTTAATTGGATTGTTTGGTGTTTTGGTGATTAGCTTCTTGTGTTTCTTGTATATTTTGAAATCAGCCTTCTATCAGATATGGGATTAATGAAGATCTTTTCCCATTCTGTGGGCTGTTGTTTTGTCTTGTTGACTGTGTCCTTTGCTTCTCAATTTGAGGAGGTCCCATTAATTAATTGTTGATCTAAGTGTCTGTGCATTGCAGTTATGTTCAGGATGTGGACCCCTATACAAATCTGTTCAAGGGTACCTTCCACTTTCTCTTCTGAGACTTTCAGTGAGACTGGATTTATGTTGAGGTCTTTGATCCATGTAGTCTTAAGTCTTGTGCACAGCAGTAGATATGGACATAACAGCTATCTTCTACACACCAGCTTCTGTTAAGTCAGTTGAAGTTGCTTTCTTTTTTCCATTGTATAATTTTGTCTTGTTTGTCAAAAATCATGTGTGTGTGTAGGTATGAGGGTTAACATCAGGTTTTTTATTTGATTCCATTGGACTACCTGTCTATTTGTGTGACGGTACCAAAATTTTCGATGTTTTATCCTACACATTATAAATCTACTAGTACTCAAGACATTTTAAGTTCTATCTGTTATTGATACATATTGTTGTATTTGTGTATTTACATACTTTGTGTTAATTGTCCTTACTATATTATTTTGGGAAGTCAGTCACTTCAGCCATTAAACAACTATGTTCCTGAGAATTACAGATTATAGTAACCCCTGCTTCTTATACCTATAATGTTAGTCACACATAATTGATCTTCAAACACTTCAAAGAGCTGCGGAATATGGCATATAAGTGTTTTAATATTAGTACTTGTATGCACCCAACCTCGACCAGCAAGGAAGACGCAACTCCAGAAAGATCTTCTTCATGCAGTTTTAATCAGGAACCTTGAACAATCTTCTTCTGCCCCTGGAGATATACCCGCACAGGCTTAAATTCCCTTGTGCTGACCAACCCCAATGAGCTACGTGGACCCTGCAGATAGGCTACTCTAATGCAGAAGCAGACAGGCTGAACAGACTTAACCAAATAAGGACTTGTTTATGCCAGAGAGCACTCACCATCAGGAAGGTGGAAGGCAGAAGCCAGCGCCATCTTTAAGGTGCAGCACTTCGCAGCTCTCTATAAGTACTCTTTTGACATGAGACATAATCACTCCTTAGAGTATGGGCACTGTAAAATTTTATCTGGAATCTATACTCGCCTCAGATACTTGCCTCTTGGGCAAAGAACTGCCTCCAACTTGTCCAATGACTTTGAACCTGTGGTCCTAAATAATCTTTCAGTGTATAAACTCAAAGAAGATGGCTGAACCCTGCCAAGTGAACATAAGACAATTTTTCAATTTTCATCTTTAGAGATAGTTATCTGACACTACAGGCCTCAGCCAAAACTGAATGTCCTGATGTTGCTTTAAGACTTTGGGTGACTGCCGAGGTAGCTTGCTGATTCTGCCTTCACTTGAATCTTTGGCAGTCACATGCTTTTATTTCCTGTCTACACTAATAATGTTATTTTTTCATCTCATGTCTTTGGTGAGATTGATGTCTAGATTTTCATAGCTATAGCCTCTCTTATCTTATATAGACAAGATTTATATTTTCCAGATTTAGATGTTTATCAAAGTTAACTCTATGATGCCTTTACCCTATTAATGGACATGTAGTATATATTTATTGCTCACTGATGCTCTTGCTGAAGGTAGGTTTTAATTTGTGCATATTTTCCTTTGCTTTTATTAGAATATACTTAATATATGATTTCATTTTATATCAATATACGAAGTTGTTTAAACCTGTTTTGTATCAGGCTTAAAACTTTATATTTTGGACTAGTAGAGGAATTGTAACTTTCTTGCAGTGTACTTATAGTGGTGGCCACACCACCTTGGAGGTGGCCTCAGGCACATGTAAGAAGAAAGAGGGAAGCTTGAGCCATAGCTTCCCTTTGCTTCTTTTTTTTTTCTGGTAGGTCAGCTTATCTTTAGGAATGAAAGGGAAGTGCTCCCATAACTCTCTTTATTTCTGTGTAATGATTCCATAATAAATAATCTTTTGTTATTTATTGATGGTCTACTGAAATAGTGACATCCTCACCTTCAATAGAGAATTCTTTTGTGTCCCATTATTTCATCTATTTTCAAAAAGTTTCCATGTACTGCTGAGTAGAATGTGTGTTTGGTTGGAATATTCCCTAGGTAGCTATTAAGTAATAGATCTCAACTAATTCTAAAGTTTTCCTGCTAACTTTTCTCCAGTGGCCTGTCTTCTGGAGGAAGTGGTGTGTTGAAAACACCTCCTATTTTTGGATTGATGTGTCTTTAGAAACCAACAGTAAATTTTCTAGGAAATTGGGCACCCCAGATTTTGGTGCATTCATGTTTGGGATCATAATGTCTTCTTGGTTAACTGTTGCCTAGATTAGAATGGTGTCCATCTTTATCTCTTCTAATACTTTAAGTTTAAAGTCACTTCTGTCATATATTCTGCTTGCTTTCTTGTCTTTGTCCCACCTATTGAGAATAAGACAACTGCCACAATTTAAAGATGAATTTTAATGTAGATTTAATTTAATACTGGTCAGGTGGATGAGCTCTGGCCAGGTCTATTAGTGGGTTTCCAAAAGATGGCTCCGAGTCTCAGTTTACAGGAGCTCAAGTATTTTCCATTAGGTCTAATCAGGGGCATGTATACATCCTGATGTGCATGTAGGCTATATCCAACTGGGGTAAATGTGCATTCTGGTGTTTCCTGCCTATGAATTTCCTGTCCACATGTGATCAAGCACATCAAGTGCAGCTGGATAAAACAAAAGTTTGTTAGTGTAAGGAACCATAAATCATCCACCACAAAAGACCAGGCTTGAGCAAACCAAAAATTTAATTAGAAGAATTGGTATCAGAGATGAAGCAGGGTCCAGGCTCAAAAGTTCTTCCATGAAGCAGGGAACAGCCATTTTTAAAGACAAAATTTACAAAGAGACAACTCCTAGTCCTACTCAATCCTATTATAATACTGGGAGAAGTAGTTTGGAACTTAACACATTGACATGTTTTCAGCCTGCCTGGGAGTTCTTTCTCTTGTTTCCCCCTTTGATTCACACCAGCTTTATGCCAGCCAATCAGAAAGGAGTAAAATATTCGTGGTTTATACATGTGTGAAGGGTGTGTGGGGTTGAAGCTCAGGGGGACTACTCAGAAAATTGTGAGTGGCAGCTCAGGGCAGAATGGTAGACTGGGGGAAAATGCAGTTTCTGCTGCTAACTAAGATCTGACAGGCTGAAAATATGTTTTTTTGTTAACTTCAAAAAACAATAGCCTTTCAAGAATTATGTTTGTCCTTGAGCAAGGGTCTTTCAAATCAGGTCTCTAGACATTTCCTTAGTGCCAAATTTCTCTTAAAATCTATAATGGCTCTATAAATTATGGCATTTCTTTCATTGTTCTCATCTATTCCTCCCCTAACTCAATATTCATAGTCCCATATGCTTTCTTCTCCTTCCCTTAACTTTCTCCTACCTCCCTCTCCACTGACTACCCCTGCCCCACTCCCAATATGCTCAGAAGATCTTGTTTCCTTCCCCTTCTGTGAGGGGAATCTCTTAAAATTCTCCAGGTATCCTAGCTTCTCTGGCAGTGTGAATTTTACATTCACTGTCTTGACAGAAATGTCACATGAGTTAGGCCATACTGCCTTACAATCACCATAAAAATATCACAAAATGTGTGTAATATTATGCTCTGTTTATGGAGTATTGATAAGAAGTAACTTCTTGTTCACGTTACTAGAAAGTTACAGTAGAAAAAATAGCATTAATGAATTCTGTTGACTATGAGGATGTAGGGAAGCAGGAGGAGAGAGTCTGGACTAGAAAGCAAATGCAGAGGAAAACAGGATAGGCAAGAAATACTCAGAAATGGTGCCAAAATGTGTGACAAATGAAAGATAAGAAATATATGTTAACTCTAAATTTAACAGGTAGCTAGTATCAAGCCAGAGCTACTGAACAAGCATTTATAATTAATATTAAGTCCCTGTGCAGTTACTTGATAGTGGCTGGTGGAACAGAAACAATGAAAAAAAAAAGACAAACAAGGCTTCTTGTTCACATTTTTCTCAGTTGGACTTTGTTTTGCTAGAAACAGAGATTTGGTTGGCTCCTTAAATGGAGGTTCCAAAAATTAACATAAGTGGCAAAAACCACATTGCTTTTAAGGAGCTCTGCTAGCAATTCATTGGTGTGTCCTAGAGCTGGCAACAGAGGTTTATAGTGTATTTTAAAATATACATTGGCTTGGGAGAGAAAAAAACAACAGGATACAATGGATTAAAAAAAAGTAGAGTTGTGTTTATATAGCGCATTAAAAAATGTAATGTATAATACAGTACAGATTATAGGGTGTTACCTATGATAGTCAAAACTTGGAGTCAAATTAGTATTTCTAGATGTATTTGAGATAAATAAGCATTCTTCAAACATTTCAAAGACATACAGAATATGGCATTTAAAATGGTTTAGGGTTTTTCTTGACAATGAGGCACAACTGTTCCTGGTAACACCACCTGCGTCAGAAAGGAAGATGGATATTGAAGAAACTCGTTATGAAGTTTGCTTCCAATATGGCAAAACTAGCCATTTGGGCAAGATACTACTCTTGTCTGTACTGTTTGACTTTATGTTGTAAAAACTGGACATGCAGGACCCACAGGAAAGTGACTGCTGAAACAGGATGGACATTGCTATACGATTCCAGCTTCATGAAAATGCTGCCAGACCTCTACAAGACACAGAGAAAAGTGACAAACTGCCAATACAGGCAGACAGTTTAAAGTTTCCTGTTTTGGTGAGGATTCTTCCAGACACACTATTTCCTATAGGATAAAGGTAAACGATTACAGAAGAACTTAAGGTGATTGACCATGCAAACTGTCTCTGTCTTTTCTAAAGTTAATATATTTTCTGTGGTCTTTGAAGCAGTTAAAGACCGATAGTTATGGTTATCGTTTTCCCTAGTTAGGAATAAAGATAAGTTACATATAGGACTTTAGACTCACAAAGATAGTATAGGTGATATTTTCTTTAAGTCTTACACAATGTTAGTGAAGTAAATATTGCTTACTGTTATTCTTATGTGATAACTGTTGTGTGATATATTTTGCTATGTTAAGGTTAAAGCCCTTCTTTTTATTTTAGACAGAAAAGATGAGATGATGGGAGTTGATATTCTGTAAATATGTTTTTTATACTGCTTAATGAATAAAGCACTGTGGCCAATGGAAAAGCAAGTTAGGTGGGGATAGGAGACAAGGAGTAAATAGGAAGTAGTAATGAAGAGTCAGCATTTAGAGACTGGAGAGAGAAGATGCGTGCCCGCCGCTCTCTGGTAAGATGAGCCACGTGTAAAAGCTTAGAATATTAGAAATGGGTTAACCATTAAGACAGAGCTAGCCCATAGCCAATGACAGTAGCTGGCTAACAAGATTGTAACAACAATAACAAAAAAACAAATAAAAAACCAAAACAAAAAAAAAAAAAAAAAACAAACGAAAAACAAAAAACATTGTGCTAGGAACCAGGGTGCAACCAACACCTTTATTATTTTATTTTGTTCTTGCATTTCATAAGATTGTTCAAACTTATTTAGTTAAATAGAAGTTCAGTTATTGCTGGAATTGTTTGCCCGACTGACAGAAAAATTCTTCAAGACATATTTGGGGTACTGAAGAGTTTGAATGAAAGAAAACTATGTAATAGAGTCTTTCTCTTTGAGGTCACTTTTGAAGCCCTCACCTACACTTCAGCATCTTGTTTTGGATGGACTTGAAGAAAAAAAGTTTCCTTTCTGTGAAGAGCTCTCAGACACAAGGAAAGTTCACCTTCAATAAGATTAGTAGCAAACACAAGAACAATTGAGGCATTGTTTCTTCAAAATTTCTAGCACACACTGCATAGTCCCTCCTTGTGGAATATGCTTTAATCTCTGTAGCATCATGGCTTGTCATAGCCTTTGTGTCTACCCCTCTTTTGTCTCCCAGTATCAGGCATATTTGGCACATATAACAGTTCAAAGAGGTAGCCCGCACTTGTCATTGTTTTGCAAGTGTTTACTTTTTTAGAGACAGAGAAAGAAAGATTTAGTAAAGTATGTCAGGTTAAATACTTAACTGTTTCCTCCCCCCAATTATACCTTTTGACTGTGTTCTCTACCTGATGGTACCTGTGTTTTATGTGAGCATGTTTTCTTTAAAAATTGAAGAGGTTCAATGATGAAGTTCAACATGTTTTGTTTGGGACAGTTTGTAAGTGGTCTATGAATAAAAATATGTCTAGAAAAGATTCCTTGCATTTCTAAATTTTATAAACTCTTTTCTCCACAATTGTCAATGCCATTAAGATATATAAAAAAGTATCAATGAAAAAATGAAATGGAAGAAAAAACAAACAAAAAATTGGAAAATAAAGGAAAAGACAACGAAAAATGCAAGAAATGAACATGTTTCTAAAAGAAAGTGAAGAAAGCCAAGAGAAAGGCAATCAAACAGGTGAAAAAACCAGTTCAAGACATGAAAACTGAAATAGATACAATAATGAAAACACAAAATGAAGGAATGCTGGAAATAAAAAAACTGGGCAAACAATCAGGAACTACAGATGCAATCATAATCAACAAACTATAAAATATACAAGAGAGAATCTCAGGCACTGAAAATAAACTAGAGGAAATAGATTCATCAAACAAAAAAATCATAAATACAACAAATCCTTAACACAAAACATCCAAAAAATTTGGGACACCGTTAAAAGGCCAAACCGAAGAAGAATAGGCATAGAAAAGGTGAAGATCCCAGCTCAAAGGTGCAGAAAACATGTTAAACAAAATCATTGAAGAAAGCTTTCCCAATCTGAAGAAGGACATATCCATGAATGTACAAGCATACCGAACACCAAATAGGCTGGACCAAAGAAAAAAGACCCCTCGACACATAATAATCAAAACACCTACATACAGAATAAAGAAAGGATATTAAGAGCAGCAAAAAGGCCAGATAACATATAAAGGCAGACCTATCAAAATTACACTTGACTTCTCCATGGGAACTCTCAAGGCCAGAACGTCCTGGATAGATGTACTACAAGTACTAAGAGTCCAAAGATGACAGTTCAGGCTACTATATCTATCAAAACTCTCAATCATTATAGATGGAGAAATCAAGATATTTAACGACAAAGCCAGATTTTCACAATACTTGTCCAGAAATACAGCCTTACAGAAAGTACTGGAAGGAAAACTCCAACCCAAGGAAGTTATCTATGACCATAAAGACAATAGATAAGTAAGCCCACATCCCCAGAAACCCAGGTAACTCAGGGCAAATATATTCACAATACCACTGTCAACAATAAATCTAAATCAAACAAGCATTAACAATCAATGGTCTTTACCTTCCCTCAACTTTAAGGGTCTTAACTCGCCTATAAAAAAAAAACAAACAAAAAAAATCCAGGCTAACAGAATGGATATGAAGACAGAATCCATCCTTCACCTGCATACAAGAAACACGTCTAAGCTTCAAACATGACATTACCTCAGGGTAAAGGAATGGAAAAAGGTCTTATCATCAAATGGACCCAAGAAGCAAACAGGTGTACCTATCATAATACTAACAAGCTAGACATCAAACCAAAATAAATCAAAAGATATGAAGATGGTTATTTCATATTCATCACAAGAGAAATACATCAGCACAAAGTCTCAATTCTGAACATGTATGCCCAAAATACAAAGGCACCTACATTCATAAAAGAATTGCTACTAAAACACAAAGCTGAACACCCCACTCTCCCCACTAGACAGGACCAGCAGGTAGAATCTTAGCAAAGAAACAAAAGAACCAACAGAAGTTTTATCTGAGTAGGGTTTAACAGATATCTATAAACATTCCATCCAAACACAAAAGAATATACCTTATTCTCTGCTGCAAATGGAACCTTCTCTAAAATCGACCACATAGAGGTGACATAACAAAACTCAACACATTAAAAAAAATTGGAATGGTCCCCTGTATCTTATTAGACCACCATGCTTTAGAATTGGAATTCAACAACAGACACCCTACAAACTCTTGATAACTCAAAAATGTGCAATTACACCATACTTGGGTCAAAGAAGAAATAAAAAAAAAGGAATTAAGGACTTGCTAAAATTCAACAACAATGAAGACAAACATACTTGAACTTGTGGCACACCTTGAAAGCAGTGTTATGAGGGAAGGTCATTGCACTGAGTGTCCATGAAGGAAACTGAAAATAACCACATTAGAGAATTAACAGCACAAAGGAAAGCCTTAGAAGAAAATGAAGCAAACTCACTCCAGAAGAGTAGAAACCAGAAAATAAACAAAGTTCTGAATAAATAGCACTTACCATAATTAAATCAAGAAAAATAAACAATTTTTGTAGTCCTATACCCCCTTATGAAATAGAGACAGTCATCAAAACCCTCCCATCGGAAAAAAAATTTGGCTTCAATGCAGAATTCTAGCAGAAATTCAAGGAAGAGCTAATACCAATACTCCTCCTTAAATTTCTCCACACAATAGAAATAGAAGTTTCATTACAAAACACTATTTACAAGGCCATAATTACCTTGGTATGCAAGCCACTAGAAGACACAACTAAGAAAGAAAACTACAGACCAATATTCCTCATGAACATGGTTGCAAAAATATTCAATAAAACTATGGTAAACAGAATCCAAGAAAACAACTGAGAAATTTAACATCATTGCCTAGTAGGCTTTATCCATGTGTTGCAGAAATGGTTTACCATATGAAAATCAATGTAATCCACCATATAAACAAACTGAAATAAAAAATGACATGATCATCTCATTAGTTGCTGAAAAACCCTCTGACAGAATTCAAGAACATTTCATGATAAAGGTCTTGGAGAGATCAGGAACATACCTAAACATAATAAGAGCAATATACAGTAAATTAACAGCCAACATCAAACTAAATGGAGAGAATTCAGTTCCTCTAAAATCAGGAAAAAGACAAGGCTGTCCTCTCTCTCCATATCTCTTCAATATTGTACTTGAATTTCTAGCTAAAGCAATAAGAAATCAAAAGGAGATCAACAGTAAACATATTGCAAAGGAAGAAGTCAAGCATTCACTATTTGCAGATAATATGATAGTTTAATAAGGGACCCAAAAAACACTACCAGGGAACTCCTACAGCTGAGAAACACCTTCAGCAAACTAGCAGATTACATGATAAACTCAAAATATTCAGTAGCCCTAATTTATTCAGAGGATATAGGGGCCGAGAAAGAAATCAGAGAAACACCACCCTTTACAATAGCCATAAACAACATAAAGAACCTTGAAGTAATATTTACCAAACAAGTGAAAAGCCTATATACCAAGAGTTTTGTGTCTTTGAAGAAAGAAATTAAAGAAGATACCAGAAAATGGAAACATCTTCCATGCTCTTGAATAGGAATGTTAAACACAGTAAATATAGTAAAAATGGAAATTTTGCCAAAAGCAATCTACAGATTCAATGAAATCCCCATTAAAATCTTAGCACAATTCCTTACTTACTTTGGAAGAATAATAATCAACTTCACATGAAAAAAAAAACAGAACCAGAATACCCAAAACAACCCTGTACCAGAAAAGAACTTTAGGAGGCATCTACATTCCCAACTTTGAGCCCTACCACATAGCAATAGTCCTGAAAACAGCCTGGTTTTAGCACAAAAATTTTCAAGTAGTCCAAGGGACAATCAACCACAGGACAATATCTTGATCAAATGGCAAAATGTATTTTTCTACCTGGAGCTTATATAGCCAGTAGAGCAAGATGTAGAAAAGGGGGCAGGGAGGTGTTCTTTCAAGCAGAAAATAAAAAAAAATGGGTGTTGCTATGAGTTGAAAGATCACTAATTATGAAAACAAGAAAAATTCCTCTGGTGATGGTATTAATGGTTATATGCTTGGCTGATCTTCCTAAATAGGGCTAGTTACTAAATTATCAGGCCCTTGTGCTATAACTAAAAGCTCTACATGTAGCCAAGAGAAACAATCAGAGTTCAGCCAAGACTTGTTCCATGACTGAGCATAGATCCAGCCTCAGTTTCCAACATGTTTAAAGTGAAACTTGGCACTAGGAAGATGTCCAGAGATCTATAAGGTTGATCGCAACTAGCACTCTATACAATAGTAAAGAAGATACCTTAAATGTCAATCACAGTTATTGAGATTGCTGACAACCTTATATTCCATCCTAGTTCTGCCTTAAGAAATATCACAAAATCCTTGGTGATCTTGGACTATTTGCTATCTAGAGAGGAATGAAAGCACAGGAAGTGGCAATAGACATATCACATTGATCTTGTAACTAATAAATATAGAAAACCATCTCGATTATTAGCCCTTTACCAAGAATTAACAGTGAATAAAGACTCATCTCCAGTGGATGCCATGTATGGGTGAAACACTAATCACAAGCCTGGAATAACACAAGATAGAAACCTTGGATCACATAGGAGAGAGAAATTTACTATTCTCAGCAGAACAGTCTAATTTTCTCTGAAAGTAAATAAGATCATTGATTGGGATTGATGTGCACATATAAGACATCAAGTTCATAGGCTCCTTTTGATCAGAACTTAGAAGTGATGGACAGACTAGACTTAAGGTAATATTTTTTGTTCATTTGTGCTGACTAAGGTAAAGGAATCTTGATGGTTTTATCTTCATTCTGGGACTATGACAACTCGGCTATGTGAACTACATTTAAGTGCTCGTTAGACTAGAATAACAGCTTAGTGATGCTGTGACTTCTATGTCTACTTTACTGCATTAATACAGTGTGATTTTGAGGAAGGATATATAAAAATAACTATAATCATACAGATTTTAGTTCATAATGCAAAATAAATTAAGGTGTAATGTCTGGTTAATGAATGATTATATTTCATTTAGAATATTGAGATGATTTAGGCTGTGGTACACTAAGATATCATATATGTTTCCTGGCAATATCAGTTTGAATCTCTCTGCTTCTTTCTATGGTCAAAAATCAGGGAGTTATGTAATTTTACCTTTAGAATATTTATGATCATACCTAAATGTCTTGTATGTCAATTAATTAATGGCAGCATAGGTAGGTGCTGATTCTCCAAATCATGCAATGGCTGAATATCCTTTTGGCTTGCTGTGTTTCTCAAGTGAGGACTATGTCATTTCACTGAATGCAGCCTCTGGAAAAATTTTTCGAGGTTTTAATGGGTAAACATACTCTTCACTCATAAGTAAATCTCCATAGTAAGAAGTTAAAAGCATCAGGAATATCCTGTACATGGTGAGTTTTCCATTTTTACTTTCCTTCAACTTGCATTTAGTAAGTGGTACAAACAGGTGTCAAGGAATAACTCAATTTCATACCTCAAAATTAACTTCACACAAGATAGTTATTGGAAAGACTATAATAAGGAAGATGACTCATTCCACCAGGTGTAGAAAAAGAATATATCTTAAGAGAAGGAAGAATTTATATAGAGTATTGTGGAAGAGGTAGGTAATTTCAGGTTGCAGATTTCCAGGGAAATTCATCAGATATTGTGGTCCTCAGAGAGGGCTGCTGCTTCAAATGGCCAATAAAGTTTAAGCTATTGCTTAGTCTAGACAGAGATTGAGTTTTTAATCTATTTTCTGGTAATGACCCTTTTTGTTGCCATTTCCAATACCTCACCGTTACCTCTATTTTTTTCTGCATTCAGATAAAACTGTGGCAGTATGACTGTGTTATAATTTTCTGATAGCCTAAACAGGAGTTCAAAAATATAAAAATAAACATTCCAAAATTTATATCAGATAATTCAATAGTCCTCATCCTTACATTAAATTTAGATAAAGGAAAGTATAAAGGAAAGTATGCTTTTGAGTGGAAGAAACATTCTTCCCAGGGCCAAAAGCTATTGCTTATCAAATATAATATATAATCTATTTTTATTTGATGTTTTAAAAATCCAATATATATGAATATATGTTAATATCCATTTTAAGTAAATAAATACAAACTTCTTTATTAACTGTCTTTAATATCTTTTGTTATTCCTTCCCTGCTTTTTCTTTTGCATCTTACTGTATTCCTAACCACTTTCCATGCTTTACCTTCAACATATCTTTTCAGTAATGACTTTAATTTCTTACAAATCTACCTTCCTTAGTTGTTCTTTTGTCTTTTTTGTTCAATTATTTTCTTTCTGTTTTTCTTTCTTTCTTCTTACTATTAACTGTTTTTAATAATAGAGATGAACATATATAACAAAACTCACTATATGCAAGATAACAACATGTCCATTTTTAGTATTTGGTGTTTGATATCTCTGTATCATGGTATACATACTAGGCATCTATATTTGCTAGTAGGTGTGAAGTGTTAAAGATCAGAAGACTATTTTTATCTCACGTGAACATTATTACCAGAACAAGAGAGTTGCATTCTCTGATTGATTGCTGGTTCAACCTGTAAAATTGGAAACAATTATTGTGTCCACTTTTGACAATCTGTCTTATTTATGTTGAAAATATGAATCTTGTTTTTTGTTGTTAGATTTTGTTTTTGTTTTTGATTTTATGAGACAGAGTTTCCCTGTGTTTTTGGAGGCTCTCCTGGAACTAGCTTTTGTAGACCTGTCTGTCCTTGAATTCAGAGATCCACCAGCCTCTGCCTTCTCAGTGCTAAGTTTAAAGATGTGCACCACCAACACCCAGCCACACCTGTATCTTGAAATAAATGGAATACTCTCATTTTTTTAGCAGTTCTTCATGCTTAGTCAAAGCACACTGGAGAAATACCAAGGATCAAAAATATAAAAGCTTCCATTTAATTTATTTCTTAGCTAGGCCAGTCATACTTGAGAAAACAATCTGAAATCACAGGCAGATTAATGTGTACCGTGATATGTATATATTTTTTGATAAGTCTGGCTAAAGAAATTTATGGCACAGAGAAATTCAATGACTGATAACCATGTAAACAGCATCTTAAATGCCTCTTGTATTTTGCAGGCTGCTCTTGGTGAGATCTCAGAGAATGTTCTCAAACAGTTGTTAAGCAAATTGTTTTTATTTAACTAAATGTGTATTTACTTAAAGGAATATAATCAATCTAATATAATGACATAGTGATGTTGTCACTTGCATGAGTGCTTTAATGCAATCATGGTATGGCACTATGGTTTAGGATTTAAATAATTTAATTGCATAATTAAATAATTAGGGCTATTAGAGCTTTTGTTTAAATAATTTAATCAATAATTAAATAATGAGTTGCTCTGGCATACTTGACTTCCACAAGATAATGGCAAACTCCTGTGATGATCAATTATGTAATGATCTATATTAATAATTAACTGATTACATAACTATATATTCATATGATGAGATGGTTTGGATACTTGTCTCCCACAAGGTAGCTCCAAACTCTGGTGATCACCAATTATATAATGACATGTATTATTAATTATGTGCTTTAATGATTAAATAATTGGATAGTTTCCCATAGTTGACTCCCAAAAGATTAATCCAAACCCCAGTGATCATTGATCATTTACGTATAGATTTGAATATTAAATGTAATAATTAAATACATAATTAAATAAATGAATGACATAGCATACGTCATTCTGGGGAGACACACACATTACATTATCATTGATTTAAATTTATAAATAAATAATGAGATGATGGTGCACAATTACCTCCCACGAGCTGGAGCCAGACTGTTTCTTCTAATAGATAATGATGAATTCCAATAAATAAATAATCACATGATGAGATGGTGTAGTATGCTCAAATGCCACAATGTGGTTCTGAACTCCAGCCATTGGTTATGTAAAGATGTACTCAAATAATTAAATAACTAAATATTTGAATATTGTTGCAGCATTGAATTTTAGGGGGACCAAACTAATGAAGTATGCTATTGTCACAAATTTTGATAATTCAATAATTTAGTAATAGATGATCAGAGGACATTGAATAATGAGTTTATTCATACTGTCATCATCATGCATGACCTAGTCTCAGCAATCTTAATGTGGCAGCAGAGGCGACTAGGAGATATTGGTGGTGATAGTGTGATGGCTGCACCAGCATCACCAAAGCAGAAGCTTGTCCTGTGCTGTGAAATCGCCCCCCAGGACACATGCCATCAGGGCAGCAGTGAAGATTCCACCTCCACCGGCAGGCTCAGCTCATTCAATTTCTGTCTCTTCTTTTGAGACAAGACCATGGCATCTTCTGGCCTCATTTTAATAATTTCCCTTGAGCCAGGGCATCAGTTGTGGCTACTACTTGTTACGGGCAGTTATTATTCTTTGTTCCACCCTGCCGGCCTCCCGGTCCTGCCGCCATGGTCCCGCCACGTGAGCACCAAATAACACTCAGAGACTCCATATTTGATACAATCCTGTTGGCCAGTTACCATTATTGTTTATGGGCTAGCTCTGTCTTAATTATTAACCCATTTCTACTTATCTAAGTATTTCCATGTGGCTCATCTTATCTGGGAGCTGCGGCTGGCATCTTCCTTCTTCCCTGGTCTACATCTTGACTCCTCCCAACTACTTCCTCTTTATTCCTCCTGGTCTCCTAGCCCCATCTATCTTGTTTCCTATTGGGCACAGGCTTTATTAATTAACCAGTATGAGAAACATATACACAGAATAACATCTCCCATCAACCACTGCTAAATGTCTAAGCATGCCCTTAATACTAACCCAAACCTAAAAATAATATTTGATATCATTGTTGATTTAAATGATTTAATTAAATCGATAATAGGATACTTACCTCCCACTAGGTGGAGCCAGACTGGATTCTTCTTGGTCTTCTGAAAGATCAGTTTGTATTCCTAATTACTGAGCCATCTTTCTACTCTCTTAAAAATATTTTCTAGCAAAGGAAGAGGAAAGAATTTGAGAAACAGGAAACCCATAAATGTCATCCAGTTGGGCAAAGCCATTTAAATCTTCCTAAATCCAGGAAACAGACTAGGTAAATGGTTTTGAGGTTTATTTTTTTTTTAACACTTGTTTATTTTATGCTGGACATAATTATACCTGCCATTTTTTAAATGAATTTGGGCGTTGTTCTTTCCAAACTGCTTCCTGCTGGTAGGGGTACTGTCATGGGGGAATCCTAAGAAGACACAGAAATCCTGGCTGTAGTGATCTACACATTTTAAGATTCTGTTTTTTCCCACACAGTAGTTTTCCATTGTGTAGATGTGTAACATCTTCTTTATCCATCTTCAGTTGAGGGACAACTATATTGCTTCCATGTTCTTGCTATTACACTCTCACCTACAGTGCAGGAATGTTGCCTTTTCTGCACATCCTCTCCAGCTTAAGTGGTCATTTGTGTTTCTGATTTTAACCATTCTGACAGGAGTAAGATGGTTTCTAAGAGTTGTTTTAATTTGTATTTTCCTGATAACTAAGAATGTTGATCACATTCCTAAGTGCCTTTCAGCCTTTTTGATTTCCTTTATTGAGAGTTCTTTATTCAGTTCTGTACCTCATTTTCTAATAGGGTTATTTGGTGTTTGGTTGACTAGTTTCTTAAATCCTGTGTATATCTTGGAGATCAGCCCTCTTTCAGATGTAAAATTGGTGAAGTTTTTTTCTTAATCTGTAGGCTGCCACTTGGTCTTGTCAACTCTTTCCTTTGCCTTACAGAAGCTTTTAAGTTTGAGGAGGTTCCATTTATTAATTGTCGATCTTAGGGTGTGTGCTATATGTGTTATGTTCAGAAAGCAGGTTTCTGTTTATGAGGAATATTGGTTTTAGTTTCCTTTCTGAGTTGGATACCAAGGACCTTGTGGCCTCACAAAGATACTTTGGTAATGACCCTTCTGTTCTATTGTGTGGAGCCCTCAGAGACAGCTGACCTGAACAAGGAGCAGGTAATGAACCCCAGACTGATAGCTGGTAATCGAGCCCTGGGCCTACTCAGAGCCACTGAACATGGGTCTCATTTAGCAGGCCTGCCTGGGCAGGCTAAGGAATGTCTGACAGAGGAAACAGGATGAATTCCTGGTGTACAAAAGGACTTTGGGAGCACACTCCGCATGAAGGGATGCTCCTTTAACCTAGAGTCAGGATGTATAGCCTAGTCACTCCAAATGACTTGACTGGTTTGCTAATCCTTTGTGGAAGGCATCACCCTCCTTGTGGAGTGGGGTGGAATCGAATGCAAGCATGGTTGGGGGGGATTGGGTGGGTTGGAGAAAGTGATGGAGGGATGGAGGAAAATGGACTGTAATCGATATTTAAAAATAAAAATAAATTAAAAGTTATGAAATTATGAATATGGATATTTTACAGCAGTGATTGTGGATTCCAGGGCCTGGCCCATGTAAATACTAGAGAATCATATATTCCCATGTGTAAGAATGAAATAATGAAGCGTAAATCTAAAATTTATAATGGGGGATATTTTCAGATACCAATGTCAATAATATTACATAATAAGCATATGGTGAACATGTTCTGTTAAAAAGGAGGTTAAAATGCTAATTCCTTAGAAATGATGGTGTTCTGTGTACTAGTATTACCATGTACTCTTGTATTTCTTTTTTATCATACAGAATTGATAAAAAAATTTAATTATTTAAGACATGAATTTCTAAATAGTTATATTAGCTCCTAATTTATCAACCATGATGTAAAATACATTCACATGTGGTCATATATTTTACTGTGTGATTACACCAGTGTAGAAATACTAAAAGTTTTACTGCAATCTAGAATGAAAATGGAATAACCTTATATGAAAGACAATGCAAAACAATTTAATTATACTCTAAGTTTTTGCATGCTTGAAACATTTATCAGTGTTTATTAAGTGAAGCATGGAACTAGAAGCTTTTCTACATAGTCATCTCCTTCTTAAGTTGGTGTGCACTCCAAACTGACTTGATAACTTTGGGTTTTAGGTTTTCTTCAATTTTTTTTCAAACTAAATGTCTCTTCCCCCATATCCTCCTTCTTTAATCAGCCCAATTTTGTGATACATGTCTCTTTTTATATATTTAGGAATGTAGTATTATTTTTGAATGTTACTTTATTTTTGAAAGTGTGTGTATATGGTTGATGGCATATATATTTATGTTAGTGTGTGTGGGGGGGGTGGGGGGGTGGTTGGGTGGTGGGTGTGTGTGGGGGGTGTGAGTTTGTAAAGTGTGGGTGAATGCAGTACATGAGCAACAGTATACATGATCATTAGGTGGTTAAGAGGACAGTTTATACAGTAAGTCTCATTCTTAATCTTGTCTACAACAAAATGTTTCTTATTTCTTTCTTTGCAATGCACATTACAAAATTGTAAGTCTATGTTTATGACTATTCTGATCAAGTCTTTGATTCCTATCTGTCTAAATGAAGAAATGAATGACATATCGGTGATATTGTCATTGTCTATTTTTTGGTTTTGAATGAGATCTGAACTCAGATACTTGTGTTCAATCAAGAACATGCACTTACATGAGACACATATCGGTTCTAGATATCTTTTCCAATGTCTGTTACAATACGCTATACACATACATGCATGCACACACACACACACACACACACACACACACACACATATATATATATATATATATATATATATATATATATACTTCCTCATACCTTAGAAATTCTTCTTAATTTACATCTCTTGAATGAAATAGTGTACATTTCCAAGGAATGAATTTGATTTGATTCAGGGAATTACACACACACACACACACACACACACACACACACACACACACACATATATATATAGTCATACATATATATGACTAAAATCAGGAACAAGTCAAGGCTGCTCTCTCTCTCCATATCTCTTCAATATTGTACTTGAAGTTCTAGATAAAGCAATAACACAACAAAAGACATCAAGGTGATCCAAATAGCAAAGGAAGAAAAACTGTCTCTATTTGCAGATGATATGATTGTTTACATAAGCGACCCAATAAACTCTGCCAGGGAACTCCTACAGATGATAAACACCTTCAACAAACTAGCTGGATACAAGATAAACTCAAAAAAAAAAAATCAGTAGCCCTAATTTATTCAGATGACAAAGGGTCTGAGAGAGAATTCAGAAAAACATCACCATTTAAAATAGCCACAAACAATATAAAGTAACTTGGGGTAATGGTTACCAAACAAGTGAAAGACCTATATAATAAGAACTTTGTGTCTTTAAAGAAAAAAAAATTAAAAAAGATACCAGAAAATAGAAACATCTCCCATGATCTTGAACAGGAGCATCCAACATCATGATCCAATTGTGCCAGCAACATTTCTTGAAGATGCTTCCTCCACACAGTGCATACTTTTAGATGTTTTTACAAAAATCAGGTGTTCATAGGTGTGTGGGTTAATATCAGGAATTTCGATTAAATTCCATTGGTCTACTTGTCTATTTTTGTGCCAATATCAGGCTGTTTTCAGGACTATTGCTATGTAGTAGGGCTCCAAGTCAGGAATGTAAATGCCTCATAAAGTTCTTTTATTGTACAGGGTTGTTTTGTCTATCATGGTTCTGTTTATTTTTTTTCATGTAAAGTTGATTATTCTTCTTTCAATTTCAATGAAGAATTGGGCTAAGATTTTATGGGGATTGCATTGAATCTGTAGATTGCTTTTAGCAAGATTGCAATTTTCACTGTGTTTAACCTTCTCAAACTTAGCATCTTCTGTAAGGCAAACAAAATGGCAGGACAGAGACTGGGAAAATTTTTCACCAATCCTACATTTGACAAAGGGATGATTTCCAACATATACAAAGAACTCATGAAACTAGTCAACAAAAAACCAAATAGCTCTATTAAAAAATGGGGTACAGAACTGAAGAGAGATTTCTCAATAGAAGAGATGAAAAAGGCTATAAGACACTTAAGAAAGTGTTCAACATCCTTAATTGTCAAGAAATGCAAATCAAAACAAATTTGACATACTATCTTACTTCTGACAGAATGACTAAAATTACAGATACCAATTACATCTTATGCTGGAGAGGAAGTATTGAAAGGGAAACACTCTTTCACTGCTGGTGAAAGTGCAAACTGTACACCCAATTTTGTAGACCAGTATGGCAGTTCCTTTGGAAAATGGCAATCAATCTATTACAGGACCCAACAATACCACTCTTAGGCATATACCCAAATGATCCTCATCCATGCAACAAATACATGTGCTCAACTATGTTCATAGCATCATTATTTGTAATAGCAAGACCATGGAAGCAATCTAGATGCTCCTCAACTAAAGAATGGATAAAAAAGACATACCACATCTACACAATGGATTACTACTCTGAAGAAAAAAAAACAAAAACAAAAACAATAGAATCTTGAAATTCACAGGCAAGTGGTTGGAATTTGAAGAAACCATCTTTAATAAGGTAACCGAGTCACTAAAAAGAGGAACGTGTTATAAACTCGCTCATATATGGATTTTAGACCTTGAGCAACAGCCTATAATTCACACTTCCTGAGGAACTAGGATACAAGGTGAACTCTAAGAGATTCATATAAATTCCCACAGAGAAGCAGAAAAGAAAAAGTTCTCCAGAGCACATGGTTAGTGGAGGGGGCAGTGAGTGGAGAGGGCACTAGGAGTAAGAGAAGGGGAGGAGAAGAAAGTACGTGGGACTGGAAAGATTGAGACAGGAGAGAAATAGAAGACAGGAACAAGACAGAGAGAGAGAGAGAGAGAGAGAGAGAGAGAGAGAGAGAGAGAGAGAGAGAGAGAGAACATAAAAAGGAGTCATTATAGCTTTGAACAGGGACTGAACCTAAAGAAATGTCTAGAGGCCTACAAGACTCTGTCCAACTAACAATTTGAGCCACAGTGGAAAGGCTACCATAAATGCCCTTCCCTGATAGTGAGATCATCAACTAAATTATCCACCATTATTTAGTAACTGTTGGAAATAGAAGAAAACTCCCCCAACTAAACATTGAGCTGAACTGGCATTCAAATTCAGAGAGTGAGGACAAGACCACGGTGGAGAATCTCACAGAGACAGCTTACCTGAACAAGAAGGTTCTAATGGGCCCCTGGACTAATAGCTGGGAATCCAGCATGGGACTGCCTCAGATCCCATGAACTCTGGCCTCAGCTAGAAGGTCTGAGCAGTGTAAGGCATCTCAGACAGTGGAACCATCATGGATTCCTGACTTTAATATAAAAGATAAATTGAGACTTCCTCATGTGACAGGAAAGGACCCAGAGGAAATTATAGTACCTTCAACTAAAGGAGAAAATTTCTCCTTATGGAAAGATAATGAATAATTATTTATCAACAGTTATCCCAAAAGTGAAAGAATCAAATTCATAAAGGAAACGATTTGGATCCTTCCATGCCTTGTAAGAAAAAAAAAACCCTTCTCTGTTGTTCCTACATTCAATACTGATACAACAAATCTGGTAAGGCAGGATATAAATCAGGAAAATAAGTAAAATGGATAAAATCCCTTACAATGCTGTACAAAAGGCAGATTTGTATGCCATTCTCATGGTACTTATGGGTTTTACAGAAGCCCTCATTATAGTTAATGACTCTCAATATGCAGAGAGAGCAGTCTTATACATCAAGAGTGCAGAATTTATTCCCAACGATACAGAATTAACTTCATTGTAAATACAGTTACAAGATTACAAGATACCATCAGAAATAGGATTCACCATACACACACATACACACACACACACACACACACACACACACACACACACATCACATCACATCACATATCATGTCCCATACGGGTTTGAGAGGTCCCCTAGCACAAGGAAATGATGAAATTGTCCTGTTATTAAAAGGAAGTATGCTAGATCCTCATAGTTTCATAAGAAACATCATGTGAACAGCAACGGTTTAAACAAATCAGTAGCCTTATATTATTCAGACAACAAAGAGGCTGAGAAAGAAATCAGAGAAAGATCACCCTTTACAATAGCCACAAACAACATAAAATATCTTGGGGTAATGCTTACCAAACATGTGAAAGACCTGGACAATAAGCACTTTGTGTCTTTAAAGAAAGAAATTAACAAATTACCAGGAAATGGAAATATCTTCCATGCTCTTGGATTGGAAGGATAAATATAGTAAAAATGGCAACCTTGCCAACAGCATTCTACAGATTCAATGCAATCCCCATTAAAATCCCAGCATAATTCTTCACTGAACTTGAAAGGATAATAATTTACATGAAAAATAAAAACAGACCCTGGATAACCAAAATAACCCTGTACAATAAAAAAATATTTAGTAATAAATGGTCACTCATCATTAAGTTTCATACAAAACAAAAAAAAAAGATTTTTCTATCACTTGGCAAGAAGCTAAGGAAATAGTAAGGAAATGTCCTACTTGCTCATTCTATATCCAAACTCTTTTACCAAAAGACAGTGACCCTAAAAATATAAATAGAAATGAAATATGGCAAATTGATATGTTTAATTTGCAGAATTTAAAAATTAAAATACGTGCACCATACTATAGATACATTTACATGATTTCAATGGGCTACTGCTCTGATCTCTGAAAAGGCTGATAGTATTATCACACACCTATTAGAGGTAATGGACATTATTGGTATACCTGCACAAATAAAAAATGACAATGCTCCGGCATATGTTTCCAGCAAATTTGAACAGTTTTTGAGTATTATAACATAAAACACATAACTGGTATACCACACAGGACAAGCAGAAGTTAAGAGATCTAATCATACTTTAAAGTAAATGGTCCATGAACAGGCAGGAGGAGCCAAGACACCCAAACATAGATTACATAATGCTTTATTAACATTAAACTTTTTTTCTTAACGGTGATAAAATAAGACAAACAGCTGCTGAAAGACACTGGACAATAGAAAAAACTTCTGAACTAAATCAGCCGGCATACTTCAAGAATGTATTATCCTTAGTATGGAAAGCAGGATATGTGTTACGTTGAGGTAGGGGTTTTGCATTTGTATACTACAGGGGAAAAAGCTATGCATACCATCTATGTTGATCAAAATCCGAGTTGAATAAAAGAAACATCTTAATGAAGAGAAATGACAGGTCATCCAACAAATTGGGTCCCATGAGATGTGCAGAGTCCCCTCAAAGTTAGGGGCCATGTTTTTTTCTTGTCCTTATAGGTAAACAGAAAACACCAATCTTCAAACAACCAAGAGACATTAAACATGTAGGTACCTACAGAAGAGAAGACAGCTCTCCAGAAAGAACCACTTAATGAAGAGGAATCTGATTTGTGGTAAAAATATTTAATTCTAGTAAACGATTTCTATACAGAAATATATATCCCTCTTATCCTGACATCAGAAGTTCATTATCTAGTATTCCTCTAGTCCCAATTCATGTAAACTAATGCTGTCTTTGGAGTTGGATTTGGCTTTCCTTCTCTAAATTCAAGCATGTTGTTAAGATTAAATTCACAGTTTCTGCCTTATATCAAGAAGACAGTGGGTGTAAGGCAGAAGGAAATAAAATCTTGGGACTCATTCACTTATTCTTATTTTTCTCTCTGAAGTCCTATTTTTCTCATATACATTTTGATGTTCATTGTTGCCTTTCCCTACATGAAACTTGAAAATTTTTACTGTGATGTTGAGTTTTATGTTTTCCATCAGGAATACTATCAATTCCTTGGTGCCCAATGTGGCTATAAGAACTTTCACTTAAAACTAATAAAAGCTTAAGAAATGTTTTAGAAACAAAGGAACAGAGACTAGCAAGACTTCTTGGTAGCAGCATTTTCTCAGTTGGATTTGTTTTACTATAGACAGAGATCTGCACGGCTACTTTAAGGGAGGTTTTCAAAATTAGCATATGTGGCAAAAAACTGCCTTGCTTTTAAAGATATCTGGTAACAATTCATTGGTGTGTACAAGAGCTGCAATGAAAACACTGTGTTTTCAAACATATGTTCGCTTGGGAGAGAAAAAGAGACAGGATACAATTGTTTAAAAAAAGAAAAAAAGAAAGTAGAATGGCCGGGTATGGTGGCACATGCCTTTAATCCCAGCACTCGTGAGGCAGAGGCAAACAGATCTCTGTGATTTCAAAGTGAACCTGGTATACAGAGGGAATTCCAGGACAAATAAAAGTTACACAGAGAAACCCTGACTCAAAATATGTAAAAATAGAAGTAGGAGAAATAGAATAATAAAAACCCATGTAAAGATGGAAAGCACAGAGCATCTTTGGATATTGTACGCTGTTCTGTTATCTTTAAATTGTTTGACTGCTGAAAAAAATAACAATAACTGATAAAAGAAATTTTGCTGGATTAATTCAGTTTATACATTTAAAAAATGTTTTGACTCCAAATTTAAATCCAAGGACAAGTAACAGGAGAAAAGGATTTCAAATTTTGTTTCCACAGAAAATGAAAAGCTGTAGATTCCTTCCAGACTAATGCAGTTTGCTCAAGCAAGACCACCAGAAGCAATGTCAATGGGACAATGCAACCTTGCAGACCACTACAGCCAGGATTTCTGAGTCTTTTTAGGATTCCCCATGACAGTGCCCTGTATCAGCAGGAAGCAGGTTGGAAAGAACAATGCTAAATTCCCTAATATTGTTTAAAAATGTTTGTTTTTATTTCATTAGCCTTGGTTATAAATGGTTAATGACCACAAGCAATCTTTTTAAAGGTAAAAAGAGAATTATGGTATAGATATGAATACTTTGCTTTGGAATGGATTTTCTTTTATTGATACAATTTATGGTCAATTTTGTGATATGTATATTTCTCCTCTTGTTTAGGTATTGTGTTTATATAGCTCATTGAAAATGTAATGTATAATTTAGTACAGATTATAGAGAGTTACCTATGATAGTTAAAACTATGAGTTAAGTTAGTTAGGATTTCTAGATATGCAGAGATGTATTTGAGATGGATAGGCATTTTTCAAACCTTTCAAAGAACTACAGTATATGGCATTTAAAATGGTTTAGTGTTTTTCTTGAAAGTGAGGCACAACTGCTCCTGGAAACACCACATGTGTCAGAAAGGAAGATGGACATCTAAGAAACACATTATCGAGTTTGCTTCTAATAAGGCAAGACTGGCCATTTGGGCGAGGTACTGCTCTTCTGGACTGTTTGACTTTATGCTGTAGAAACTGGACATGCAGGACCTACAAAAAGATGACTGCTATTGCAGGATGGACATTGCTACAGGATTCCTGCTTCATGGAAGAGGCAGCCAGACAGCCAGACAGAGAAAAATGACTGACAAGGCACCAATATATGTGGACAGTTTTACATTTCCTGTTTTGCTGAGGAGTCTTTCAGACACACTATGGCCTATGGACTGGAAATGGAAATTTACAGAAGAATATTGGGTGCCTGACCAGGCAGTCTATTGTCTCTGTCATTTCCACAGTTTATATATTATCCTTCTGTGGTCTTTGAAGGTGTTTAACTAGTTTTCCTTAGTTAGAATTAAAGATATATTACATATAGGACTTTAGACTCACAAAGATAGGATAGATGATATTTTCTTTAAGTCTTGCAAAATGTTAATGGACTAAATATTGTTAACTGTGATTTATTTGATAAATATTATGTGATATATTTTTCTATGTTAAGGTTAAAACCCTTCTTTTTATTTTAGACAGAAAAGAGGAGATGATGGGAGATGTTATTCTGTAAATATGTTTCTCTTACTGGTTAATGAATAAAGCACTGTGGCCAATGAGATGCCTAGATGAAGCAAGATGTGGCCCGCCACTCTCTGGTAAGATTAGCCATGTGGAAATACTTAGAATTGTAGAAACGGGTTAATCATTAAAACAGAGTTAGCCCATAAACAATGATCGTCAGTGGCCCATAGGATTGTATCACATACAGAGTCTCAGCGTGTTATCAGGGGCGCATCTGTGAGACCAGACTGGCAGCAGGCAAGCTGGTGGAATACAGATATGCTACAATTCCTAACAGCATTGTATTTCTGGAGAATCTTTGAGTCCCAGAAAGAAGATGGGGCCCCACTTCATCATTTCCACTCAACTCAACCTGATGCATCTCAACTACAAACATCACCCTAAAACCAGTTTGAGACTGTTTGAGACAACTCTTGACTAGCTAGCTGTAATGGTGCATTTACTCATAACACTCTGGCCAGAATTTCAGATATAGCTCCAGTCAAGCATGTCACAGCCAGTCAAAATTTTGTTGATAAAAGTTTTCTTTCTACAGGATCCAATGGAGCAATCATTGTTCCCTTTCAGCAGGAATTAATCTTAAGATAACAGTGCCCCACTTCCCTACTCTTGGCATTTAGGAATAATATTCATCTTCTTAGGGTCGGATATGGAAGGTGATGCTTAGACTCAGGTATCTCTTTTAGCCAGGGATAGAATTTGGTTGGGAAAGATATGGTTTAGATGGGTAGAATAGCCTATCATCTTATGAATTACTTTAATAACAGTGAGATATTAGTATCATACAGCTTACATGGTTATAGATTCTTATACGTAGTGACCTAGGTAAAATTAAGTTTATTCCCTACCCAGTATTGTATATAAACTGTATGTTTTGTCATATTGTGAAAATCTCTCCAGTTATGATGATTTGTACAATATCCTTACCATATTCTATGTATGTATACTTTTACTTATGTTCATGACAATTTTGTATATAGATAAATTTTAGGATATTTTTATCATGCTGCACTTTATAGTTCTACCTCTGCTCTAGAAATTTCAACTCTACCTCTGTTTTAGGGATTTACATGTATATAACTATATATATATATATATATATATATATATATATATATATATATATATTTAAAGACCAATAAGTGGCAATAAAGTCTCAGGCATTGAGTGAGAGGTTGTAACAAACCTAAAGTAAAATTTTCAAAAAAGAGGACTTCTCAGTCTCATCCAATTTTTCTGGCTCTTCAGGAGATACTTTTGTCAAAAAAACTTAAAATAAAGAAAAGCACACTAGAAAGATTCCTGAACGAGTGCGACACCATTGCACCTTGGTTCTCAGTTTTGGGAGACCTCACTGTAGCATGCTGGGACAAGTTAGGCAGGGATCTTGACTTTGCGTGGGAACAATGGACGCTAAAATCTGGAGTCCGACCTGTTTGGAAGTCAGTGTGTAGCTGTATTGAAGACCAGAGGTACTGTAAAGAGGCGATGGAAAAGGGGAAAGCTGCACTAGAAATGTTACTAGAAGAAAGATCAGAAGAGGTTGAGAGCACAGGAGAGTCAGATACGGACGAAAAGGATTCTGAGGAAGAATTGAAAGCCCTCATAGATATGGTTCAGAAACAATCCCTTAAGGGGCAGAGGAAGAAGGGAGAAGAGAATTGGCGATGCGAGGAGGGGAGGGACCCTCCTATTTCAATGCCTTTGGTGCATTCTCCTGATCAGAGTGAGGAAGGGCGGGACTCAGGTACAGGGCATTCCTTTTGCCCTGAGGTCTGGAGAGCTGCATGAAATGACTTAAGCCTGGCCTTTCCAGCTTTCCAGGATGCCCAAGGCAATAGATATGAGGAACCTTTAGACTTTAAGGTCATCAAGGCTTTGACTGAGTCCGTGAGAACATATGAAATTTCAGCTTCTTTTATTGTAGCTCAACTTGAATCCCTAAATAGGTATAGAATGATTCCTAGTAATTGAGGTGCACTGGCTCAAGCATGTCTAAGCCCCGGGCAGTATCTGGATTGGAAAGCCTTTTTAATTGAGTATGCCAATGAGCAGGCTGAAGCTAACCTGGCAGCTGGAAACACAGCATGGGACAGGGACATGTTGCTTGGACAGGGACACTTTGCCAACTAACAGACAGGATATCCAATACAATTTTTGAACAAGTAAATCAGATTGCCATAAAAGCATGGAAGTCATTACCCAATAAGGGAGAGGTGAGTGGTAACCTCACTAAGATACTGAAAGGCCCCATGGAACCATTTTCAGATTTTGTGGCACGTTTGTTGGAGGCTGAAGGGAGAGTTTTTTGGTGACCCCAATACTGCTATGCCACCGATTAAACAACTTGTCTATGAACAATTCACAAAAGAATGTAGGGCTGCTATTATCCCACATAAAAGTAAAGGACTTGAAGTGTGGATGAAGGTCTGCAGGGTGATAGGAGGGCCATTGACCAACACTGGCCTTGCAACAGCTGTGGTTCAACTGACCCAGAGCAAAAAGGAAGTTTTGGTGCTTGTTTTAAAAGTGGTAAATTATGGCATCTTAAAAGACAATGCCCTGAAAGGTAAAATACAGGGGATATAGGAAACAGCCAATGCCCTATACAGCTTGGGCTGTGCCCCAGATATAAAAAGGGAAACCACTGGGCAAATGAATGTTGCTCAGTGAAGGACATTAATGGCCAACCTCTTACTCAAGGCTATGACGGTACCCATCCAAAAAATGGGCAGCAGAGCCCACGACCCCAGGGCCCACAAATATATGGGGCAGTAGAGAGTCAGAACAAAAAATGGGGCTAAGAGAGATGGCCATCCCTTTGGCATTTGAGGGGCCGCAGAGAGCCACTGGGGGTTCTGCAGGATTATACCTCTGTTCCACCCCCCAACTCGTATTAACACCTCAAATGGAGGTCCAGATAATCAAGACCGATTTCAAAGGACACCTTCAACTGGCACTGTTGGGCTGCTCCTAGGCAGGTCATCTTCAGCTCTAAGAGGACTCAGAGTTCATCCAGGAGTCATCGATCCAGATTACACTGGGGTAGTGAAGGTTATGGTGGAATCCCCGAGAGGCATTTCCGCTATCTTCCCAGGAGATCGAATCACTCAATTTATTTTATTACCTAGTCTTCATGAGCATTTTACAATCCAAACAAGAGAGAAAAGGAGTGGTGGCTTTGGATCCACTGGACAAAAACTTTTTGTCTTTGGACTTGGACCAGAGGCCAGTGTTGGAGCTGACTATAGATGGAAAAATGAATTAGGGCCTTTTATATTCAGGAGCAGACAGGAGCATTATAGCCAGAAAGGATTGGCCTACTGGCTGGCCCATACAGGCTTCTTCTCATACTCTGCAAGGACTTGGTTATGCAAAGGCTCCAGACATGTGTGCAAGGCAGCTGCCATGGCTAGATCAGGAAGGACTTTCTGGATTTGTGCAGGCATATGTGCTAGAGTTGCAAATTTCCCTTTGGGGAAGAGATCTGTTAAAAGGTATGGGTTTTAAATTAACTAATGAGTACTCTGCTACTGCAAAAGAAATGATGCAAGCCATGGGTTATTTACCTTGCCGAGGAATAGTGAAGTACCTACAAGGCCACACTAGTCCTGTGCTTGTGCAGCAGAGACAGTGGACACAAGGCCTGGGTTTTTCCTAGTGGCCACTGAAGAAGGCATTCCTATTACTTGGAAGACAGAGGAACTGGTGTGGGTTCTTCAGTGGCCACTCTCCTTCGAAAAGTTAAGTGTTGCAAAGGCCTTGGTAGCCAAGCAAATATCATTAAATCATATTAAACCATCTGTTTCGTTATTAAAAAGAAATCAGGAAAGTGGAGGCTATTACATGATCTACGTCCCATTAATTTACAGAGGCAAATCATGGACCCAGTTCAGTGAGGGCTCCCACTTCTTTTATCTCTGCCTGCTTGTTGGGCACTTATAGTGATAGACATAAAAGATTGTTTTATCTCCATTCCTTTGTGTGCCAGGGATAGTGAAAGTTTTTCCTTCCTGTAATCATGAAGAGCCTGGTCAGAGATTTGAATGGGTAGTCTTACCCCAAGGCATGGCTAATAGTCCTACTAGGTGTCAACTTTATGTTGGAGAGGCCATTGCCCCATTAAGAAGGAAATTTCTTGCCTTAAGATGCATCCATTATATGGATGAGTCAAGGATGAACAAGTTTTACATCAAGCTTATGAAGATTTGGTTAAATTATTGAAAAAGAAAAGGTTGTTTATAGCCCCTGAAAAGGTCCAAAAGGATAAGATTGTTAATTATTTAGGAGCTAAAGTGTACAAAAGACAAATTGTTCCTCAAAAGATTGAGTTCAGAAAAGATAATTTGAAAACGTTAAATGATTAACAGAAGTTATTAGGAGATATTAATTGGGTTAGGGTTTATTTACAATTACCAAATTATGAATTAAAGCCATTATATAATATATTAGTAGGGGATCAGGCTCTTGATTCTCCTAGACAATTGACTGCTGAAGCGAGAAAAGTCTTATGTAAAGTTGAAGAAAGATTACAGAATGCATTTCTATATAGATGAAAGGAAGGTCAAGCCACAACATTGTGCATTCTACCTACCTATAATCACCCTACAGGTTTATTATGGCAGGATGGACCATTGCTTTGGGTTCATCCCAAAATTTCCCCAGCAAAAGCAATAGAACATTATCCCACAGCAGTTGCTAGTTTGGCTCTTAGTGGAATTCAACATAGCATACAAATTTTTGGAATGCCCCCAGCGCTTCTTGTGATGCCATACTCCAGTCTACTGTAATGCGGAAGCAGACAGGCTGAACAGACTTAACCAAATAAGGGCTTGTTTATGCCAGAGAGTGCTCACCCTGGGGAGGTGGAAGGTGGAAGTCAGCATCATTAAGGTGTGGCACTTTGCATCTCTCTACAATTCCCCCTTTGTGTTTTAATAATGCATCAGGCAAGGGTAGTGGTCTTATCTGCAGTAAAGTAGTGGACATTGTAAAGACCCGGAATCCTGGTAGTCAGCCAAGTCAGTGCCACATCCATCTGGCATCTTCCTGGTGGTGGGGCCTCGGAACCAACACACATGCAACCAGACTTACCCTTCTCGTAGTTGCTCACTTCCAGAGCTAACTCAGAGTGCAGTGCTAAGCCATACAACCTGAGCATGAGTGATCAATTTTTGTTCATGACTGCGAGCCATGCTTGGGGAGACTGACCTGCCTCAATGGCTGTAAATGCCTGAACAACCATAGCTGCATGCCGCTTCTGAGCAAACCTCATCATGCAAAGGCACCACAGGCACATGAAGGAGATAAGTAACAAGAGGACAGCCCACTTTTTCAGATGATCCATGGCAACAGGAACCATGATGACAATCTGGCAGCCAGTCCTGCATCCACACGTGTTGAATTTACAGCAATGATGGTCACTCACAGCTGTACCATTAAGTCATCAAAGTCAGCAGACCAATTTCCTAAAAGATTCTATGAGAGCTGTTTAGACATCTTGGCTGCTAAACAATAATTCTGGTATGATACTAAAAAACCTAGGAAAAACTTGAGCTGAGTGCCTAATGGGCATGGGCTTTGGGAACACGGACAGGATTGCCCAATGGGGCTCCATCTGCACTGGTGACCAAATCAGGCTGATGATCAGCAGCAACAGCAGGCTTTACATTTTTGTTGCGCTTCCTTATGAGCCTCTCTGGGGCACATAATAGTTCTTGGTGTTCCTGAGGAAAAACACAAACAGACCCTCTCACCCATGTCAACACCAGATCAGGACCATGCCATAACTCGGTGATCGCATCTTTCCATTTCACATAAACTTTCAAGCTCTCTCCTTGCCACTGATGTGATCAGCAGCAGAAAGACCTTAAACATCTAAAATTAAAAAATTAAGGGTAAAAAGGGCTAAAGATATTCTTTCCTTGGGAGTTTGTCCTTGGCCTACTCCAAGGATCCTGATTAAAACTGCATGAAGAAGATCTTCCCAGAGTCACGTCTTCCTTGCTGGTGAGGCAGGCACAGTACACTGGTCTGTCAGGTACTCTAGGCCTTAGTCAAAACTGGCTGTACCAACGCTGCTGTGAGACCTTGGGTGACTGTCCAGGTAGCCTGCTGTCCATGCTACACCTTTTGAAAGTTGCCCATCTGCACTTCCTGCTTACCCTAATATTATTTTCCTTCTCAGGTCTTTGATGAGGTTGAAGATTAAATTATCACAAATATTATTCTCTCTTCCTAGTTAGATATATTAGGTACTAGACTTAAGCTTTCCAGCTTAGGACAACTCTATTGTAAAAGCTGTTTCAACTTCACCCTGGCACTAGATAGTTAGATCTTAAGTTTGTATGTTCTTGATTTTACTTTTCTTAGAGCACACTTGTTATTCACTGTTTTGTATATAGTTTTTGTATTTAGCCCAAATTCTTTCCTTTAGACTAAAAGGGGAATTGTAGTGAGATATTCACCTTGTCCACACATGTGGCATAGACCATGCTCATTGGCGGTGGAGACAGGGACAGACATGACCTGGGGGAACTAAGAATGAGGAGGGGCCTTGGAGAGCTCTCTGGCTTGCAGCATGGGGACAGTATATAGATATAGACACATATCTATAAGTACATCTGGAGGCATCCTTGGGATCAGGAATCTGAGAATGTGTCATCTGTCTATGTTGTGAGTTACTTCTCTCTGAATAAACATCTATTTAGTATATTTGTTTCTCCTGATCCTTATTAAATATCAATATTCAAATGTCATGTACTTCCTGATCCAGGTATCATCTCAGCTGTCATAATACATAGAGAAGTTTATGAACTTAAAACAGGGCACTATCTGTGATCCTAGAATCCCTCTCCCCCTCTCTCTGTCTCTGGGTGTTTGTGTGTGTGTGTGTGTGTGTTTGTCTGTGTTGTTTATTTTTTTGTGTATGTGTATGTGTAGTTGTGATTGTATCTGGGTTTATTCTCTATGAGTTCACTAGAAAGGAAGCTGGTTCTGTGAAGTACCATAAAAAGTCCCAGAGAGGAAACAATATATAGCAGTTTTGGTAGTCACCCCAGTGTTAAAGGAGATACAATTTTCATGTAGGGGAAGCCTTTTAGGGTCCATCATTCAATGCCAGCTCAGCTGAAAACATATCTGGTGTGGTTCTGTTTGTGTGGTTGGAGGTCTGTTCTTTGGATCAGTGCATTGTGTAATAATTATAGGGATGGTGGTAGGGTTGTCTTTGGGAGTGTCCAGGAAACTATTTGGTATTGAAAAGCACTTCCCTACTGAAAGGACTGAAAATAGGAGTCAGATGGATAGAAGAAGAGGAAGATTTGAAGGAAGAATGTAGAAAGATAGATACTTAGATAGTCAGATGACATTGTATTAATACCTGTTTGTGAAGTTTTAGGTATTTTGTGTGGGATGACAATTAAGTGTGCATGCTGTTGGTCCAAATAATTCTGTATATGGACACTTGATACTGGGCCCCTGAACGGAAACAAAGAAGTCACTTTGAGGATATCTTGTGAGGTCATCTGGAAATTGGCAGGCAATTTCTGAGGAAAGGAAGTGGTTTTATGCTCTAGGCATTTTGTTGTGTCTAGCAAAATTTGTTTATTTTCCCTGCTTTCTTGGATGTCTGTGTTCTCTCCACTTGAATAAAGAGAGTTCTGAGTGCAGTAACTTGCTAGGACTAGCCAAAGATAGTTGATGTCCACAGAAGTCTTAAAAATACCTAGTCTTAGGGACTTATGGACTTGCAAACAACATGAATTGCCAAAGTAGGGCTGCTCAGGATTAGAGAAAGAGGTGAAGTAAGGAGAGAGATTATGACTGTGGTAGATGGGTTATTCTTCATGAAATCCTCTAGAGCTCGAAATAGCAAAGAAGCCATAGCTAGGTGATTGTGGTACACACTTTTACTTCCAGGACTCAGGATTTAGGGGTAGACACATATCTATAAGTTCAATGACACAAGATATTTTATGTTGTTTGTGGTTATTGTAAAGAGTGGTGTTTTTCTGATTTCATTCTCAGCCCCTATGTCATTGGCTATTCTGTATTCTGCCAGTTTGCTGAAGGTGTTTATCAGCTGTAGGAGTTCCCTGATAGAGTTTTTTGGACATTTATGTGAACTATCATATCATCTGCAAATAGAGAAATTTGAATTTTTCAATTTTTCCAATTTGGATGCCGTTGATCTCCTTTTGTTGTCTTATAGCTTTAGCTAGAACTTCAAGTACAATATTGAAGAGATATGGAGAGAGAGAGAGGACAGCCTTTTCTTGTTCCTGATTTTGGGGGAATCACCTTAAGCTTCTCTCCATTTAGTTTGGTGTTGGCTGTTGGTTTACTGTATATTGCTTTTATTATGTTTAGGTATGTTCCTGTTATCCATGATCTCTCCAAGACCTTTATCATGAAAGGGTGTTGAATTGTGTCACAGGTTTTTTAACATCTAGGGGGATGATCATATGGATTTTCTTCTTCAGTTTGTGCATATTGTGGGTCATGTTGATAGTTTTTGTATGTTAAACCATCCCGGCAACCCAGGGATGAAGCCTACTTGGTTATAGTGGATGATTTCTCTGATGTATTCTTGGTTTCTGTTTGTCAGTATTTTATTGAGTATTTTGCATCAATGTTTGTCAGTCATATTTGTCTGTAGTTTTCTTTCTAACTTGTGTCTTTCTGTGGTTAGGGGACAAAGGTGTTTGTGGCCTAATAAAAAGAGTTTGATAATTAACCTATTGTTTTTATTGTGTGGGACAATTTGAGAAGTATTGGTCTTAGCACTTCTTGAATTTCTGTTAGTATTCTGCACTGAAACCATCTGGTCCTGTGTTTTGATGGTTGGAAGGCTTTGATGACTGCTTCTATTTCATTGGGGGTTATAGGAATATTTAAGTTGTTTTTCTGTTCATGCTTTAATTTTGGTAAGTGAAGTTATCCAGAAATTTGTCTATTTCCTTTGAATTTTCAAATTTTGTGGAGTACAAGTTTTCAAAGAATGACCTGAAAATTGTCTGGATTTCTTCCATGTCCGTTGTTATGTTCTTGTTTTTGTTTCTGATTTTGTTAATTTGCATATTCTGTCTTTTTTTGTTAGTTTGGATAAAGGTTTGTCTATCTTGCTGATTTTCTTGAAAAACGATCTCGTTGTTGCATTAATTTTTTTGTATTGTTTCCTTGGTTTCTATTTTATTGATATCAGCCCTCAAATTGATTTTATTCTGGGATCTACCCCTCCTGGGTGAATTTCCTTCTTTTTGTTCTAAGGCTTCAGTTGTGATGTTAATTCTCTAATGTGACTATCCTCTGTTTTCTTCATCTGGGCACTTACTGCAATGAACTTCCCTAGTAACATTGCTCTCAAGGTGTCACATATGTTAGGGAATATTGTGTCTTAATTCTCACTGAATTATAGGAAATCCTTAATTTCTTTCTTTATTTCTTCTTTTACCCAAGTATGGTGCAATTGTGCATTGTTCTTTTTCCAGGATTTTGTAGTTTTTCTGAGATTTGTGTTGTTGAATTCCAATTTTAAAGCATGGTGGTCTGATAAGGCACAGGGAACTATTCCAATTTTTTTTGTATCTGTTTATGTTTAGTATTTCTCCTGGTATGAAGTTGATTTTAGAGAAGTTTCCACACGGAGCAGAGAAGAAATTATATTATTTTGTGTTTGGATGTAATGTTCTACAGATGTTTGTTAAATCCTATTGAGACATAACTTTTGGTAGCTCTTTTGTTCTTTGTTAAGTTTGTGACTGGTGTTTTTGTCTACTGGTGAGAGTGGTGTGTTGAAGTCTCCCACTATAAGTGTGTGAGGTTTTATGTGAGCTTTGCGTTTTAGTAGCACTTCTATTACAGATGTGGTTGCCTTTGTATTTGGGGCATAGATGTTCAGAATCAAGATTTTCTGCTGAGGGATTTCTCCTGTGATGAATACTAAATTACCCTATTCATCTCTTTTGATTAATTTTGGTTTGATGTCTAAATTTTTAGATATTAGGATAGCCACACCTACTTGGTTCCTGTGTCCATTTGATAGGAAGATCTTTCCCCAGATTTTTACTCTGAGGTAAGATCTATGTTTGAACCTCAGATGCATTCCTTGTATGCAGCAGAAGGATGGATTCTGTCTTCATATCCATTCTGTTAGGCTGTGTGATTTTAATTATGCGTTAAGACCATGAATGTTGAGGGAGAGTAAAGACTGTTGCTTGTTAATGCTTGTTTGTTTTAGATTTGTTCTTGGCAGTGACATTGGGAATATATTTGTTCTGCTTTCCCCTTAGGTTCTAGTAAAGTGGGATTATCTGTTGTCTTTGTCTTTATGAGTGTAGTTAACTTCCTTGGGTTGGAGATTTTCTTCCAGAACTTTCTGTAGGTCTAGAATTGTAGATATGTATTGTGAAAACCTTGTCTTGTCATTAAATATCTTGTGTTCTCTGTCTATTGTGATTGAGAGTTTTCCTGGGTATAGTAGCCTTGGCTGGCATCCATGAAGTCTTAGTACCCATAGAACATTTATCCTGGATTTTCTGGCCTTAAGAGTTCCCATGAAGAATTAGGTGTAACTTTGATGGATCTTTCTTTATATGTTACCTATCATTTTACCTTCACTGCTCTTAATATTCTTTCTTTATTCTGTATGCCCCAGTGCTCAACCACAGCTTTGAGACAGTGGGCAGGTTATGGCACAGGGTAGCAGGAGGACAGGTGCCTGGTGTGGGTGGTTAGATGTGTATCAGAGCACCATGAGGGCTCTTGATAGGGACAAGACAAAGGGGAAGTGAGATAAGGGTTCAATGCAGGGAGTTCCCAGGGAAGGGAAAATATATATGGGAAGTCATATACCCAAAGGGTGTTCAACTATACCACAAGGAGACTTGCACATCTATGTTTATAACAACATTATTAATTATATCCAGATTTTGGAAACAACCTAGATGCCCAGCAATTGAATAATATATAAAGAAAATTTGATGTATTTACACAATAAACTACTCTTCAATGATAAGAAACACTGACATCCTAGTATTTGCAGACAGATGGACAAAACTACAGACAAACATCCTGAGTGAAGTATCCAATATTCAAAATGACAACCATGTTGTCACTCTTAAGTGGGTACTATACATAATCCAGAAATAGCCAGGTAACAAACAATAACCCCAGAGAAGCAGGAACCTTCTTGCAGAAACAGATGGAAACAGATGCATAAATCCACCACTAATCATTTGTCTAAACTTCTCGAGCACAATCAAGGTGAGGAAGTTCCAATAATAAAAACAAATGAGTCAAGACCATGGTGGGGTATCCCACAGAATCAGCTGACCCACAATAGTGTGAGGTCACTGACTTTGTTTGAAAATGTGTGAACCTGCAGAAGAATGACTACACTCCTTTAAAATAGGTGACAGTGAAGAGTCTTAGACAATATATGAGTTCTAACTTTAATGCACAAACTAATTTAGTGTAGCCCATTGTATTTGAAATTTTCAATCTAGACACAGGGATGTTTTGGGTTGAGAGAGGTCCTACCTCAAGCAGGTGATGGAACCATCTTAGTAAACATCCTAGAGTAGTCCTTACCCTCTGCAAGGAACAGATGAGAGGGATGGGAAGCAGAGGAGATGAGAGATGGGAAACTAGAACAGGAATGTAAATAATAAATTACTAAATAAAAGGGAAAAATAAATCACAGATAATTAATGGATCTTAATATCAATGAACATAATATACTTATAAAATACACTCATTAAAAGCATGGGTGTGAAAAGTGTGTCTCCTTATGTTACACACATGAAACAGAACTCAACTTCCAAATATTTACTACCTCATTGTATAATTACATGTTATTTTCCAATAACATGGACATAAGAAATAAGCTGGTAAAGCTATCATAATATCCAATGAAACAGACTTCAGTATAACATTTTCAAATGAATTGGAGAAGGATATTTCATATTCATCATAGGATAAGTCCACCAATACAAAGTCTCATATATGAACCTTCATGTCTCAAATACAACATCAAACACAACTGTAAAAGCAACTATATAAAAGTTTAAATTGTAAGTTATAGCTCCCAAAATAATAATGGGAGACTTCAAAATTCCATCTCACAAACTGTCAGGTTCTCTAGAAGTAAATCCAACAGAGAAATAAGGAAACTAATCAATTTTATAGTTCAGATGGACTTAAAAAGATCTATAGAACATTGCATTCAAACACAAAAGTGTGTGTCTTCTCCACAGTAGCTCATTTCATGAAACTGTATCTAAGATTGTCTAATTAGCCAGTAACAAAGTAAAAGTGAAAAGATATAAGAAGTAAAAATAATCCCTCATAACTGAAATGGTCACAATCGGTAACGTAAGAATTCAACAACAACACAAGTTATAGAAATCCCATAACCTCATGGAATTTGCACAAAACACAACTGAAATACACTGTGTAAATAAAGAAATCCAAAAATTAACGATTTTATATAATACAAAATAAAATAATATACTTCATACACAAATTTAAGGGACACTATAAAAGTAATGCTAACTATATAGTTCATAACACTAACTGCCTGCAAATAGAAATTGCAGATGTAAGCAAAATACGATTTCAGTCAAATCTTGTTATGAATATTAATGCAAATATACTTCATAAATCTCTGGCAAACAAAACAAAAACATGCAACATAATCAAGTAGGGTTGATCACAGAGACACAGGGATGATTCAACATACAAAATCAGTCAATGTAATCAACCACCTAAACATCTTGAAATAATAATCCCAAATGATCATCTCATTGGATATTGAAAAAGCTTTTGACAGAATTCCATATACCTTCATGATAAATATCTAGGATAAACCAGGGATGGATTGATCTTACCTAAACATAGTAAAATCACATACAACTAGTAAACACCATACTAAATGGAGGGAAACTCAATATGATTCCTCGAAAATAAGGTAAGGAACAAGACAAGGTTTTTCACTCTTTGCATATCTATTCAATATATTACTCTAAGAACTAGCTAGAGCAAGTAGATGAATGGAATACAAATAGAAATGAGAAAAAGAAAAATTGTGCTATTTGCAGACAATTTGATAGTACACATAACTGATCCAAAATTAATGAGGGAACTCTTATGGCTGATAAACACAGCATCTACTGTGGTAGGATACATGATTAACACACAAAACAGTAACAGTAACTCTTATACATATTAATGACAAACAGCGAGAATCATCACACCTTACAATAACCACAAACAACATAAAATACCCTTAGGTAACACTAACCAAACAAAAGAAACTTATGTATGACAAGAGCTTTTGAAGAAAGAAATTATAGAAAGTATCCTAAAAAGCAAGTATCTCAAATGTTCTTAGAAAGACAGAATCAACATAGTAAGTTTGTTAATTCTCCACAAAGCAATCTAAATGTTCAATGAAATCACCATGAAAATTCCGCAAAGTTCATTAGAGACCTTGAAAGAATAAGCAACTTCATATGGATAAGCAAAATGCCCAGGTAGCAAGAACACCTTATACAATAAAGAAAAATCACAAAGTAATCAACAACACTCACTTTTATTTCCAATAGAGTGACAGAAATAAAAACTGAGGGGTATTTGCACCAAAATATATTGACCAATGAAGTCAAATTGAAGATCCTGATACCAGTCTACCTAACTATGAAACCTTATTTTGATAATGATGCTAAAATTATGAAACATAAAAAGAAAGCATTTAAGCAGTTGATGCTGTCATAGATGCATATTTAATGTAGAAGAATGCAAATAGATCTTTTCTACCTTCATGCTAAAAACTCTAGCCCAAATTGATCAAAGACCTAATTAGAAACTGAGTCATACTTATCCACATTAAATAGACAGTGGGAAATTGCCTTGGATATACTCTCACAGAGCCCCACTTCCTAAATATGACACCAGATGAATAGATACCTAGAGCAACAGTGTATAAATATGACCTTCTGAAACCAGGAGATTTCTGTAAGGTCAGGGACATTGTCAATGCAACAAAAAGATAGGCTACAGAATGGGAAATGTCTTCTTCAATTACATAAGTGTTAGAGAGATGATTTTGCAACTATACAAACAACTCAAGAAACTATACATTAAAATACAAAATGATCCAGTTAAAGGAATGGGATACCAAACTAATTAGAGATTACTCTGCAGAGGATTCTCAAAAAGCTGAAAGACCTTTAAAGAATTGCTTTATATATTTTGCCAACAAAGAAATGCAAATCAAAACAATGCTGAGATATTGCAGTTTTCTAATAGAGGTTTTGGGTTCACTTATGCAAATTATAATATCATTTAGAAATAGGGACAGTTTGACTTCTTCCTCAGATATGCTATTGGATCTGATTTATCAGTATATTTTTCTTTTTTTAATTTTACTTTTATTTTGCATATTGATTCCATTTCCCTCTCCCTCCCTTCCTTCATGCCTATTTCCCTCTCTCCCATCCTCATATGCATCCTGACCAACGTCCCCTCCAAATCCTACCTCCATATGTGGGGTGATGACATCAAATAGGGCTCATGTAAAGCTGTCAACTCATTTGTAGTAGGGACTAGGACTTTTCTCCTGTCTCTAGGTTAAGGGAGTATCCCTCCATAGGGGATCTGTCCACAAGATCCTTTTGTGCACAGTAAATAGTTCCTGTTTCTACAGTCTGAGGTCCCCAGACTGCTCAGTCCTTCTAGCTGAGACCCATGTTCATGGGATCTGAGTCAGTCCCTTCCTGGGTTCCCAGCTCTTAGTCTGGGGGGGGCATTAGCTCCTCCTTGTTCAGGTCAGATGTCTTTGTGGGTTTCTGCAACCTGGTCTTGCCCCCCCCTCTCTCTCTCTCTCTCTCTCCCTCTCTCTCTCTCTCTGTCTGTCTGTCTGTCTGTCTCTCTCTGCATCGACTCAGTGTTTAGCTGTGGGTGTTTGCTTCTGTTACTATCAGGTACTAGATGAGGGTTCCATGATGGTTGACAAGTTAGTCACTCATCTCATTATCAGTAAAGTGCATTTATGTTAGCCTTTCTGCTATTGCTCAAATTGTTGATTGGAATCAATCTTGTAGGTCTCTAGATATTTCATTAGGTACAGTTTTCTTTTAAAACCTGTAATGACTCCCTCATTTATGTTTTCTCAATTTCTCAATCTCTCTCTCTCTCTCTCTCTCTCTCTCTCTCTCTCTCTCTCTATCTCTATATATGTATCTTTCTCTCTCACGTCTGTCTTCTCCTCCCCTTATTCAATCTTCCTAGTTCTACCTGCATTCTTCTCTTACAATTCTCTTTCTCTTGTCACTGCCACCCCTTACTTCCCATGTGCTCTGGCAGACTTGTCCATTCCCCCTTCTGTGAGGGACTTTATATGAATCTCTTAGAATACACCTTGTATCCTAGTCTCTCTGATTTGTAAATTAGAGGATGGTGATCCTTTCTCTAGGTCTAAATGCATATATGAGCGAGTACATACCATGTTCCTATTTTTTGTGACTGGGTTAACTCACTCAAGATAGTATCTTCAAGTTCTGTCCACTTGCCTGCAAATTTCAAGATTCCATTGTTTTATTTTTCCTGCAGAGTAGTATTTCATTGTGTAGATGTGCCACGTTTTCTTTTTCCATTCTTCAGTTGTGGGACATCTAGGTTGTTTCCAAGTTTTTGCTACTACCAATCATGCTGCTATGACCATAGTTGAGCATATTTCTTTGTTGCATGGAAGAGGATCATTTGGGTATATGCCTAAGAGTGGGATGGCTGGGTCCTGTGGTAAGCTAATTCCCATTTTCCTGAGGTACAGCCATACTGATTTCCAAAATGGCTTTACAAGTTTCCATTTCCACCAGAAGTGGAGGAGTGTTTCCATTTCTGTATATCATCTACAGCATAAGTTGTCTCTGTTTTTTCTAATTATAGACATTCTGGCAGTAGTATGTATTTATCTAAAATTGTTTTTATTTGCATTTCCTTGATAGCTAAGGATGTTGAGCACTTTCTTAAGTGTTTTTCAGCCTTTTGGATTACCTCTATGGAGAAGAAATCAAACCACATTTTAAATAGTTTTATTTGGTGTTTTGTTGACTAGATTTTTGAGTTCTTGCTATTACTATATTCTCGAGATCAGCACTCTGTCACATGTATCATTGGTGAAAATCATTTTCTATTCTTTGGGATGTTGTATGGTCTAGTTAACTGTATCCTTGGACTTACAGAATCTTCAAAGTTTGAGGAGATCCCACTTATTAATTGTTGATGTCACTGTCTGGGATTCAGGAGTTATGTTCAGGAAGTGGTCAATACCAGGATGTTTTCAGAACTATACCTCTGTAGTAGAGCTTAAATTCAGGGATGGTGATGCCTCCTGAATTTCTTTTATTGTACAGTGGTGTTTCTGGCTATTTGGATCTTTTGTTTTCCATACAAAATTGATTATTATCCTTTTCAGGTCTGTGAAGAACTGTGCTGAGGTTTTAATGGGAATTGCATTGAATCTGTAGATTGCTTTTGGCAAGATTTCCATTTTTACTATATTTATTCTACTTCTCCGTGAGCTTGGGAGATCTTTCCATTTTCTGGTATCTTTTTGAATTTGGTTTGCCAGTATTTTATTGAGTATTTTTGCATCAGTAATCATTAGGGATATTGGCCTATGATTTTCTTTCTTAGTGTGTATTTTTGCGGCTTGTGTACCAAGGTGATTGTGGGATCAAAAAAGAGTTTGATTATGAACCTTCTGATTCTATTTTGTGGATAAATTTGAGGAATGTTGGTATTAGCAATTCCTTGAATTTCTGGTACAATTCTGCTCTGAAACCATCTGTCCCTGGGCTTTTATTGGATGGAAGGTTTTCCATGACTGCTTCTATTTAAGTTCTTGATTTAATTTTGGTGATAATTATCCAAAAAAAAATTTCATTTTTCTTTGAATTTTCAAAAATGGTTGAGTATTGTTTTCCAAGTATGATCTGAAAATTTTCTGGATTTCCAATGTGTTCATTGTTATGTTCCCCTTTTCATTTCTAATTTTGTTAATTTGCATGTTCTCTCACTGCTTTTTTGTTAGTTTGGATAAAAGTTTAGTCTATATTGTTGATTTTCTCGAAAAAGCAACTATTTGTTGCATTGATTCTTTTTTGTATTGTTTTTATGGCTTATATTTTATTGATTTCAGGCATCAACTTGATTATTTCCTGGCACCTACTCCTCTGGGTTGAGTTCCATTCTTTTTGTTCTAACGCTTTCAGATGTGCTGTTAATTCTCTCTATATACATATTTTTTATACTTCCATTATTTATATTTTTAGTTGCATATATCTCCCTTTCCGTATTGTGATATGCCATGTAATTTAGTAGTTTTCTATCTTTGTATGCTTAATTACTTCCTTTTTATTTTTTATTAATAATATAATTTAAAAATTTACATGTCTATCCCAGTTTCCCCTCTCTCTTTGTCCCTCTTATCATCTTTCCCATGTGACATGTCAACTCCCTCCAATAATCCCACCACCATTGCACTTGTATGGCTATTCTATTAAGGTTGGGTCATGTAAATCTGTGAAGTTATTTGAAGTAAGAACTAGGACTTCTCTTCTGTCTCTAGGTTAAGGGGGTATCCCTCCATTGGGGATGTGTCCAAAAGGTTCCTTTGTGCACCAGGAATAGATCCTGTTTCTACTGCCTGAGGTCAACCAGACTGCTGAGTCCTTCTAGCTGAGACCCATATTCAGGGGGTCTGATTCATTCCCTTGCTGGGTTCCTAGCCATGAGTCTGAGGGGCCCAAGGTCCTCCTTGTTCAGGTCAGCTGTCTTTGTGAGTTTCTGCAACCTGGTCTTGTCCCCTCTCTCTGCATCTGGATTCTAGTTAGACTCAGTGTTTAGTTGTGGGTGTTTGTTTCTGTTTCAAACAGGCACTAGATGAGGGCTTCATGATGGTAGATAATTTAGTTGATGATCTCACTATCAGGGAAGGGCATTTATGGTAGCCTTCCCATGGTTGCTTGAATTGTTAGATGGAGTCAGTCTTGTAGGTCTCTAGACCTGTCTTTAGGTTAAGTTTTCCCTTCAAACCAATAATGGCTACCTTTTTATGTTCTCTCTCTCTCTCTCTCTCTCTCTCTCTCTCTCTCTCTCTCTGCTGTTTATCCTGACTAAATCTAACTAGATGCATGTTCTTTCCTCTCCTCCCCTTCACTTCCTCCTAGTCCTCTCTACATTCACTGCCTCTCCCACTTTCCATGTGCTCTGGGCTATTTGTCTCTTCCTCCTTTTTTGAGAGACCATGTATGAATCTCTTAGAATACATATTGTATTCTATTAAACTGGTGGTGTGAATTATAGGCTGGTGATCCTTTGCTCCAAGTCTAAAATCCATATTTGAGTGAGTACATACTATGTTCCTATTTGTGACTGGGTTACCACATTCAGGATGGTTTTTCAAGGTCCATTCACTTACCTGTGAATTTCAAGATTCCGTTATTTTTTATGCAGAGTAGTATTCCATTGTATAGATGTGTCACATCTTCTTTATCCATTCTTCAGTTGAGGGGCATATAGGTTGCTTCCATGTTCTTGTTATTACACATAGTGTTGCTATAAACATAGTTGACCACATGTCTTTAATACATGGATGTGGGTCATTTGGGTATATGCCTAAGAGGAGGATTGCTGGGACCTGTGGTAGACTGATTCCCATTTTCCTGAAACTGCCACACTGATCTTCAAAATGGCTGAATGTGTTTGCACTCCCACCAGCAATGAAGGAGTGTTCCCCTATCTGCACATCCTCTCCAGCATTTGTTGCCATTGATGTTTCTAATTTTAGCCATTTTAGCAGGAGTAAGATGTTATTTCAAAGTTGTTTTCATTTTCATTTCCCTGATAACTAAGGATTTTGAGCACTTTCTTAAGTGTCTTTCAGCCTCTTTGATTTCCTCTATTGAGAATTCTTTCTTCAATTCTTTACCCCATTTTTAACAGGGCTATTTTGTGTTTTGTTGACTAGTTTCTTGATTTCTTTGCATATATTAGAGATCAGCTCCTTGTCAGATGTAGGATTGGTAAAGAAATTTTTCCCAGTCTGTGGGCTGCCGTTTGGTCATGTCAGCTATGTCCTTTGCCTTACAGAAGCTTCTAAGTTAGAGGAGGTCTCACTTATTAAATTTTTATCTCAGTGTCTGTGCTACTGGAGTTATGTTCAGGAAGCTGTCTCCTATACCAATTTGTTCAAGGGTACCTCCTACTTTCTCTTCTAAGTAGTTCAGTGTGGCTGGATTTATGTTGAGGCCTTTGATGCATTTGGACTTGAGTTTTGTGTGTAGCGGTAGACTTTGGTCTATCTGCAGTCTTCTACACACAATCATCCAATTGTGCCACGACCATTTGTTGAAGATGCTTTCCTCTCTGCATTGTATACTTTTAGCTGTTCTATCAAAAATCAGGTGTTCATAGGTGTGTGGGTTAATATCAGGATTTTCAATTCGATTCCATTGGTCTACCTGTCTATTTTTGTACCAGTGCCAGGCTGTTTTCAGAACTGTAGCTCTGTAGTAGAGCTTAAAGTCAGGGATGGCAATGCCTCCTGAAATTCTTTTATTGCACAGGGTTGTTTTGGATATCCTGGGTCTTTTTATTTTTCATACATAGTTGATTATTATCCTTTCAGGGTCAGTAAAGAATTTTGATGGGATTGTAATGGGGATTGCATTGAATCAGTACATTGCTTTTGGCAAGATTGCCAGTTTAACTATATTTATCTTTCCTATCCAAGAGCTTGGGAGATCTTTCCTTTTAATTGTATCATCTATAATTTCTTTCTTTAAAGACACAAAGTTCTTATTATATAGGTTTTTCACTTGTTTGGTAAGTGTTATCCCAAGATACTTTATGTTGTTTGTGGCTATTATAATGGGTGATGTTTCTCTGATTTCTTTCTCAGCCTCTTAATCATCTGTATATAGCAGGGCTACTGCCTTTTTTTGAGTTTATCTTGTATCCTCCTTGTTTGCTGCAGGTGTTTACCAGCTGTAGGAGTTCCCTGGTATACTTGGGCCCCTTATGTAAACTATCATATCATCTGCAAATAGAGACTGTTTTTCTTCCTTTCCAATTTGTATCCCCTTGATCCCCTTTTATTGTCTTATGACTTTAGCTAGAACTTCAAGTACAATATGGAAGAGATATCTAGAGAGAGAACAGCCTTGTCTTGCTCATGATTTTAGAGGAATCACTTTAAGCTTTTCTCCATTAAGTTTGATGTTGTCTGTTTGTATACTGTATATTACGTTTATTGTATTTAGGTATGTTTCTGTTATCTCTGATGTCTCCAAGACCTTTATCACGAAAGGGTGTTGAATTTTGTCCAAGGCATTTTTAGCATCTAGGGTGATGACCATATGGATTTTCTTCTTCACTTTGTTCATATGGTGGGTCATGTTGATAATTTTTTGTATGTTAAACCATCCCGACAACCCAGGGATGAAGCCTACTTGGTTATAGTGGATGATTTCTCTGATGTATTCTTGGTTTCTGTTTGTCAGTATTTTACTGAGTATTTTCCATCAATGTTCATCAGTCATATTTTGTCTGTAGTTTTTTTCTAACTTGTGTCTTTCTGTGGATATGGGACAAAGGTGTTTGTGGCCTTACAAAAAGAGTTTGATAATTAACCTATTGTTTTTATTGTGTGGGACAATTTGAGAAGTATTGGTCATAGCACTTCTTGAATTTCTGTTAGTATTCTGCACTGAAACCATCTGGTCCTGTGTTTTGATGGTTGGAAGGCTTTCGATGACTGCTTCTATTTCATTGGTGGTTATAGGAATATTTAAGTTGTTTTTCTGTTCATGCTTTAATTTTGGTGATAGTTATCCAGAAATTTGTCCATTTCCTTTGAATTTTGAAATTTTGTGGAATACAAGTTTTCGAAGAATGGCCTGAATATTGTCTGGATTTCCTCCATGTCAATTGTTATGTCCATGTTTTTGTTTCTGATTTTGTTAATTTGCATGTTCTGTTTTTTTTCCTCTTATTAGTTTGTATTTTCTTCAAAAACTAACTCTTTGTCGCATTAAATTTTTTTTTTTGTATTGTTTTCTTGGTTTCTATTTTATTGATTTCTGCCCTCAAATTGATTATTTCCTGGGATCTACTCATCCTGGGTGAATTTTCTTCGTTTTGTTTTAAGGCTTGCAGTTGTGATGTTAATTCTTTCATGTGTCAAAGGCTTTTTCAGTATCTAGGGAGATGATCATATGATTTTTCTTTTAATTCTCTAATGTGACTATCCTCTGTTTTTTTCATATGGGCACTTAGTGCAATGAACTTCCTTTGTAATACTGCTTTCACGATGACTCATAAGTTTGGGTATGTTGTGTCCTTATTTTCCTTGAATTTTAAGAAATCCTTAATTTCTTTATTTATTTCTTTATTGACCCTTGTATTTGGTCGATTTAAAGAAGTTTCCATGTGAAGCAGAGAAGAAGGTATATTCTTTTGTGTTTTGATGGAATGCTTTATAGAAGTCTGTTAAAACCAATTGATACATAACTTATGTTAGTTCTTTTATTTCTTTGTTACGTTTGTGGATGGTGTCCCTGTCTAGTGATGAGAGTGGCATCTTGAAGTCTTTCACTATAAGTGTTTGAAGTTTTATGTAATCTTTGAGTTTTAGTAGTGTTTCTTTTATGAATCTGTGTGTCTTTGCATTTAGGACATAGATACTCAGAATTGAGTCTTTGTGCTGATGGATTTCTCCTGTGATCAAAATGAAATAACCGTTTCATCTCTTTTGATTAATTTTGGTTTGAAGTCTGACTTGTTAGATATTAGAATAGCCACACCTGTTTGGTTCTTGGGTCCATTTGATTGTAAGACCTTTTTCCCAGCCCTTTACCCTGAGGGAATGTCTATCTTTGCATCTGAGAAATGTTTCTTGTATGCAGCAGAAGGTTGGATTCTGCCAGTATTTTTTTGAGTATTTTTGCATCAATCTTTCATGAGACTGATATTGATGTATTCTATTCTTTCTTAGTTACGTTTTTGCTTGTCTTGGGTACCAAGGTAATTGTAGCCTCGTAAAAAGAGTTTGGTGATGACTATTCTGATTCTATTGTGGGAAACTATTGAAGGATTATTTGTCTTAGCATTTCTTTACATTTATTATATAATGCTCCACTGAAGCCATCTGTTCCTGGGCTTCTTTGTTATATATCATAATTTATAAACCTTAAATTACTTACATAACGTCACAAAGCATATTAACATGGGACTACTATTAAAGTATTCATTTGTTTGAAAATGTACTACTTATAAACGTATGTATATTTTTATCTCTTACATTATCAAAATGAGATAAAATATAAAACCAAAAGAACTAACATATCAGATTTGAAAAAGAAAACAAAAAGAAAGAAGAGAGGCATAATGAAGGCACAAGAAAAATATGATTCTGATACTTGATAATAGCTGGGATGATCTGTCTGCCAGTTTTCCCTCATCCTCAATTTAGTACACTCTCTTTCTAAACTCCCTTTCAGATTGCCCTATCTAGTAATCTGCAAGTTGAAAAGCAAAAATGGGGTTTGGTATAACTCACACATCCTAACTAATGATTAACCAAAGGATGTCATAAGTCAGGTAAACATTGATAATGTTTAGAATTCATGCAATACACTATACCCCATAAGGCTGTATATTTTCCTACCGATTGCTTCCTTGATGTGGGACACAATAGATAGAAGGTTTTGTAAAATTTCAACCTTATATTCCAGGGTATTATGTCCATGTTGAAGAACATTCTAAACACAATAAACGAGAGTTAGAAATTTTGACATCCATGCTTGTTAGCAATTTCCATCATCACATTTAGAGTTAGACACAGAAATCACTTTCTTTCTCACTAGAATTTAAAAACATTCCATATCCGCATTGAAGCCTCTGTATCTGGTACTATTCAACATGAGGAAAAAGAGCTGTCTTCACTTTTATGCTTTAGTACAAACTGACGAGACTAGATGGCCATTATTCACACCATGCTACAGAATTTATCCTTCTACTGCATATAAAAAACATGTCTAATCTTCAAGGATAAATTACCTCAGTGTAAATGATTGGGACAAATTCTTCCAATCAAATGGACCTGAGAAGCAAGCAAGAATATCTATCTCAATGTCTAACAAGTTAGACTTCAACAAAAATCAATCAAAAGATATGTAGACGGTAATTTCGTAGTCATCACAAGAAAAACCAAAGAGCAAAAAGTCTCTATACTGAACTTTTATGCCTCAAATACAAAGGCACGCACATTTATAAAGGAAATTTTACTAAATCTCAAAGCTCACATAAAACCTCACACATTATAGTGGGAGACTTTGACACCCCACTCTCACCACTAGACAGGACCACCAGTCAGAAACTTAACAAAAAAACAAAATAACCAACAGAAGTTATGTCTCAATTGTGTTCAACAGATATCTTTAGAACATTCTATCAAAACACAAATGAATATATCTTATCCTCTGAAATTGACATCATACTAGGTGACATAACAAACAACAAGAGATTAAAAAATGGTATCGTCCCTTGCATCTCATTGGTCTACCATGCTTAAAAGTTAGAAATAAACAACCACACATATTGCAGAAACCCTACAAACTCATGGAAGTGGAACAATGCACATTTGCAACATACCTGAGTTGAAGAATAACTAAATAAAAAAATTAAGCACATATTAAAATCCAAGAAGATGAGAACACAATATGTCTGAATTTATTGGACACCTTGAAAGTAGGAGTACAAGGGAAGTTCATTGCTTTGAGTGTCCATATGAAGAAAACAAGAGGATAGTCACATTAGAGAATTAACAGCACAACTGAAAGTCTTGGAACCCGACTCCAAGAAAAAATCAATATGTGGTGTGAAATCAATGAAGTAGAAATCAATAAAACAACACAAAAATTAATGCAACAAAGAGTTGGTTTTTAGAAAAATTCTACAATTGAAATTAACAAAAATCAGACAAATTAACAAAATCAGAAACAAAAACAGGATCATGACAATGGACACTGAGAAATCCAGACAATTTTCACGTGATACTTTGAAAATCTATACTACACAAATTTTGAAATTTCAAATGAAATTTACAAATTCCTGAATAGCTATCACTTACCAAAATCAAATCAATAACAGATAAGCAAACTAAATAGACATATTACCCCTGATTAAATGAAATCAGTCCTCAAAACCTTCCACCAAAAATATTCCAGGGCCAGATGGCTTCAGTGCAGAATTCTACTAGCCTTTCAAGGAAGAGCTAATGCCAATACCCCTGATATTGTTCCACACAATAGAAACAGAAGGTGAATTGCGAAGTTTTCTTTATGAGGCTACAATCACCATGGTACACAAGCCACAGAAAGATACAGCTAAAAAAGACAACTGCAGACCAATATCCCTCATAATCATTGATGCTAAAATATCCAATAAAATATTGGAAAACCAAATCCAAGAATACATCAGAGATATCATCCACCATGTCCAAGTAGGCTTCATCGCTGGGTATCAGGGATGGCTTATCATATGAAAATCTATGAAGGTGATCCATCATATAAACAAACTGAAAAAGAAAAACTCCATGGTCATCTTCCTAGATGATGAAAAACACTTCTGACAAAATTCAACACTCTTTCATAATAAACGTCTTGGGGAGATCAGGGATAACAGGAATATCCTTGAATGGAGAGAGTTTAAAGTGATTCCACTAAAATTAGGAGTAAGACAAGGCTGCCCTATCTCTGCATATCTCTTCAATTTTGTACTTGATGTTCTAGCTCAAGCAATATAACAAGAAGCAAAAAGGAAGAATAAGTATATACAATTTGTAAAGGAAGAAGTCAACCTTTTTCTATTTGCCTATGGCATGATATATTACATAAGCAACCCAAAAACTCTACAAGGGAGATACTAGAGATGATTAAACACCTTTAGCAAACTAGCAGGATAGAAGATAAACTTAAAAAAATCAGTAGCATTACTTAATCTAGACCACTAAATGGCAGAAAGAAATCAGAGAAACATCACCATTACAATAGCCAAAAATAATGTGGTAATGCTTTACAAACAAATAAAGGACCTATATAATGAAAACTTTGTGTCTTTGAAGAAAGAAAATAAAGAAGATACCAGATAATGAAAAGATCTCCCATGCTCTTGGATAGGTAGTATAAACATTGTAAAAATGGCAATCTTGCCAAAAGCAATCTAAACATTCAATGGAATCCCCATTACAATTGAAACACAATTCTTTACTGACCTTGAAAGAATAATAAAGAACTTTATATGTATAAAGCAAGAGACTGAGTATAGACAAAATAACCCTGTACAATAAAGGAACTTAAAGAGTCATCACCATCCCTGACATTAAACTCTACTAAAGAACTATAGTCCTAAAAATAGCCTTGTATTGGAACAAAAATACAGAAGACCACCAATGGTTTTGAGTCAAAAATCTTGATATTAATTAACACTCCTATGAACACCTGATTTTTGACATGACAACTAAAACTATGCAATTGGAGGAAGAAAGTATCATCAATAAATTTTGCTGGCACATCTTGTTGATAGTGTGCAAAAGACTACAGATAGAGTGATGTCTATTGCCACGCATAAAACCAAAGTCTATGTGGATCAAAGACCTGATCAAAAATCCAGAAAAACTGATCATCTTAGAAGAGAAATTGGGAGGTACATTTGAACAAATTGGTATAGGAGTATGCTTCCTGAACATAAAACTAGTAGTAAAAACACTGAGATTGACAATTAATAAATGGAACCTCCACAAACTTAGAAACTTCTGTAAGGCAGAGGACATGGTTAACAAGACCATACAGTAGCCTAGAGGCTGGGAAAAGATTTTCAGCAATCCCACATCTGAAAAGGGCTGATTTCCAAAAGGTACAAAAAACTCAAAAAAAAAAAAAAACTAGTCAACAAAACACCAACTATCCCTATTAAAAATGGAGTTAGAACAGAAGAGAGAATTCTCAGTAGAGGAAATTAAGAAGGATAAAATGCCCTTAAATAAGTGCTTAGGTATCAGGAAAATGTGAATATACTAACAACTTTGAGATACTTACTCCTGCCAGAATGGCTAAAATTAGTAACACCAATGACAACTTATGCTGGAGAGGATGTGGAAGAAGTGGAACATTCCTCCACTGATGGTGGGAGTGAAAACTTTCACAGTCATTTTGTAGATCAGTATGGCGGTTCCTCAGGAAAATGGGAATTAGCTTACCACCGGAGTGGGTAATCCTTATCTTAGGCATATACCCAAATGATCCACATCCATGCAACAAAAACATGAGTCAATTATGTTGATAGCAGCATTTTTGTGGTAGCAAGAAACTGGAACCAACCTAGATGCCCCTCAAATGAAGAATGGATAAAAATAGATGTGGCCCATCTACACAATGGAATACTACTCTGCTGAGGAAAACAATGGAATCTTGAAATTCTCAGGCAAGTGCATGGAAGTTTAAGAAACCATCATGAATAAGGTAACCCAGTACAAAACAAGAAACATGGTATGTACTAGTTAATATATGGATTTTATACATAGAGTAAAGGATCAACAGCCTATAATTCACACCACCAGAGAGACTAGGATAAAGGTGAATTCTAAGAGACTCATATATGGTCCTTCAAAGAAGGGAAAATGGTCATGATCTCCAAAGCATATGGGGAGTGGGGACACTGAGTGGAGAGGGAACTAGCATCAAGAGAAGGGGAGGAGAGGAAATCACATGCAACTAGGAAGATTGGGTCAGGGAGGAAGTAAGGGAAAACAAACAAGAGATAGATGATGGGAGACACACACACACACACACACACACACACACACAGAGAGAGAGAGAGAGAGAGAGAGAGAGAGAGAGAGAGAGAGAGAGAGAGAGCAGAATAGTGAAAGCCATTATAGGTTTTCAGAGAAAACTGAACCTAAAGAAATGTCCAGATAGCTACAAGGCTGCCACCAACTAACAATTTGAAGAATGCTGAAAGGCTACAGAAAATGTCCTTCCCTGATAATGAGATTGACTTTTAACTTATCCACCATCGTACAATCCTCATCGAGCAACCGAGGGAAACAGAGGCAAATATTCACAAGCAAACACTGATCTGAACAGGAACCCATATTCAGAAAAGGAGGACAAAACTAGGCTATAGAAACATGTTGTGACTGCTGACCTGGGCCAGTAGGAGCTAATGAGCCCCCAGACTGTACCTTGAGTCCAGCATGGGACTGACTCAGAACCTCTTGAACATGGGTCTCAGCTAGAAGGACTGGGTATTCTAAGGGACCTCTGACAGTGGAACCAGGAGGTATTCCTAGTGCATGAAAGGACATTGGGTGTGCATACCCCGTGAAGGAATACTCCCTTAACATAGAGACAGGAGAGTAATCCTAGTCCATACTCCAAATGACTTGATAGATTTAGATGACCTCTTCTGGAGGGCATCACTCTCCATGTGGATTTGGGGGCATATGGTGGTCTGTGGGCATGATAGCTTGGGAAAGAAGGAAGAAGGTTGGGAGGGAGGGAGGGAGGAAGGAAGGGGGGACTGGGATCAATATGTAAAATAAAAATAAAAAATAAAAAAATTGGGGCTCAGAACTGAATAGAGAACTCTCAATAGAGGAATTCAAAAAGGCCAAAAGATACTTAACAAAGTCCTCAACATACTTCCCTATGAGGAAGTGCAAATCAAACAACTTGGAAATAACCTCTTACTGCTGCCAGAATGGCTAAAATCAGGAACACCAATGACAATTTATGCTGGAGAAGATGTGGAGAAAGTGGAACATTCCTCCACTGCTGGTGGGAGTGAAAACTCATAACATCTATTTTGGAGATCAGCATGGTGGTTACTCTGGAAAATGGGAATCTGTCTACCAGATGACGCAGCAACCCCCTTCTTAGGCATATAAACAAATGATCAACATCCATGCAACAAATACATGTGCTCAACTATGTTCACGTCAGCATTATTTGTAAAAGCAAGAACATGGAAGCTACCTAGATGCCCTCAACTGAAGAATGCATGAGGAAGATGTGGCACATCTACACAATATAATACTGTGTGAAAAAAACAACAATGGAATCTTGAAACTCTCAAGCAAGTGGATGTAACTTGAAGAAACCATCATGAACGTGGTAACCCAGTCACAAAAAAGAGGAACATAGTATGCAATAATATAAAGATTTTAGACCTAGAGCAAAGGATCACCAGCTTTTAATTCAGAGAAACTAGGATACAAGGAGGATTCTAAGAGATTCATATAATGTTCTTCACAAAATGGGAAAAGGGACAAGATCTCCAAAGTACATGGGTATTTGGGGGGCAGTGAGTGGAGAGGGAACTAGGAGAAAGTGAAGGGAAGGAGAGGATAGCACTTGCGACTAGGCAGATTTGATGCAAGGGAGTAATAGATGAGAGGAAAGAGACAGGCAGAGAGCACCAGAGACATAGAGGGAGAAAGAAAACAATATAGGAAGCCATTATATGTTTGAAGAGAAAACTGAACCTAGAGAAATGTCCAGAGACCTACAAGAATGACACCAACTAACAATTTGAGCAAACTGGAAATGCTACTATAAATGTCCTTTTCTAATAATGACATTAAGAATTAACTTATCAACCATTATGAAGCTCTTATCTTGTAGCTCTTGGAAACAGAAGCAAATATCCACAACTAACCACTGATCTGAACTGGAAACCCAAATGCAGAGAAGGAGGACAAGATAAGGCTACAGAAACCTACAGAGACAACTGATCTGAACAAGAAGGAGCTAACGGGCCCCCAGACTGATAGCAGGGAAACCAGCACAGGACTGACTCAGATCCCCTGAACATAGGTCTCAGTTAGAAGGCCTGGGCAGTCTAAGGTTCTCAGAGAATGGAATCAGGATGTATCCCTGTTGTACAAAATGAGTTTTGGAAAACTTCCCGCATGGAGGGATACTCCTTTAACTTAAAGACAGGAGAAAAGTCTTAGGCCCTACTCCAAATGACCTGACAGATTTAGATGACCCCTCCTGGATATGGATTTGGTAGAGGATGGAATGAGGAGTACTGGGGGGACATTTGTGTTTGCAAGAGTGGGAAAGAGGGAGGAAGGAAGAGAGAGGGAATTGGGATCAATATGTAATGTAAAATTTAAAAAAAAAGGAAAAATAAAGTGTTCAACATCCTTAGCTACAGGGAAATGCAAATCAAAAGCACTCTGAGATACCATCTTACTCCTCCAATAATGGCTAAAATTAGAAACACCAATGACAACTTATGCTGGAGAAGATTTGGATAAAGAGGAAGACTCTTGAACTGCTGGTGGAACTGCAAACTTGTACTACTATTTTGGAGATAAGTATGGTGGTTCCATAAGAAACTGGGAATACTATGCCACAGGACCTGGCAACACTTGAATTAGCCATATACCCAAATGATCCACATCCATACAGCAAAACTTTGGTTCAACTGCATATATAGCAGCATTATTTGTAATAGCAAGAACCACGATGCAACCTAGATGTCCCTCAGCTTGAGACTGAATAAAGAAGATGTGGCACATTTTTATACAATTCAATACAACTAAGTGGAAAATAACAATGCTATCTTGAAATATGTAGTCAAATGGATAAAGCTTGAAGAAACCATTCTGAGTGAAGTAACCCAGTCACTAAAGAAGAACATGGTACGTAATCATCCATAAATTGATTTTAGATATAAAGCAAAGGATCACTATCCTGTAATTCACACTTCCAATAAAACTATGATAGAATGAGGAGCCTAAGACATTCATACAAGGTCCCTCCCAATCGGGTAAAGGAACAAGATCTTCTAAGCATATTGGGTGTGGGGGGGCAGTGAATGAATAAAGAGTTAAGAGAAAGAGAAAGGGAGGAGGGAAAAACATGGCAGACTAGGAAGACTGAATTGGAAAACCAGTAGAGGAGAGCAAAGAGAGAGACATAGAGAGGGAGAGAGACAGACAGAGAAAGACAGAGAGAGGGGGGGAGAGAACATAATTGATGGTGCCATTATAGCTTTGAAGAAAAACATTACTCTAGAGAAAAGTCCAGAAATCTTCAGTGATAACCCCAATTAACAATGTATGCAACAGTGGAAAGGCTACCTTATATTCCCTTACATAAAAATGAGATTGATAACTAATTTATCTCCCACCCTCTAGTAGCTGATGGAAATAGAAGCAGACACCTATAGCAAAACACTGAGACACACTCCTTGAATCCAATTGCAGAAAGACAAGAGTGGTAAGAAAAGGGCTCAAACAAGGCTAGAGAACATCAGAGAGACTGCTGATCTTAACAAGGTGGATCTCATAAAACCCTAGACTGTTAGGTGGGAAATACATATGATATAGACTCTGACCCCTGAACTCAGATCTCAGTTTGATTGCATGGGCTAAGAGACCTTTGACAGAGGAACCAGGATGTATCCCTCAGGGAAGGGCTCACACTCCCTGTGGAGTGGGTCTGGATTGGGATTGGAATGGTGGTCAGTGTCCAGGGATGGTTGGAGATGAATTTGGGATCAATATGTAATAAATAAATATAGTTTTTCATATATGCAAATATGTAACATGTTGTGTGAAAGCAGGGAAAACTTACACCGATGATAATAACGAACCACCATTTTTTTCCTGCTCCATAAGTTGCAATCTCTGCCATTTTTCCAATGAGAGAGAGACAGACAGAGACAGCAGAGAGACAAAGATAAAGAAGGAAAGGCAATGAGACAAAGAGTGACAAAGACAGATTGGAAAAGAAAGAGGGTTCACCTGAGGCTTCTCCACCTTCTAGCCATGTACACACAAATAAAGACCCAGCACAGTTGACAACTTCTAACTTTCTTATGTCATAATCTGAGCAGATAAAGGATTCAGAAGAACCCTCCTCTGTGACTTGCAGGTTTACCAGAGGTTCAGATTGGCTATTAAGGCCTGAGTGATGGGGCCAGGTGAGCAGAAGATAAACCTGACCTTGAGGGCAGTATTTGGAATGGGGCTACCAAACATTCCACCCTCTCTGAAGCCAGTACTGCTTCCATGGAAAAACAAAAATAAAGAACCAACCAAACAAAAAAAAACAACAACAACAACAACAACAAAAAACAAAACAAAACAAAAAAAAAAACAGCCCGGACTCCCTGGGTATGGGGGCATCAGTTTGAGTCTAGCTTCTTCCTGCAGGAAGCACATATGTGGGGTGGGGGGAATTCAGAAGTTGATGGGCTCACACTCAAAAGGATGTGTGGGTAGAGAAGATTTTCCTTAGCTGACATCCTGTAGACCTTAAGCAGGATTGTAGCTAAAGGCTAAAGGATGCAGAGAAGCTGAGTTGCTTGAAGTGTTAGCCATTAACAGTGAGGTGCAGATAGGACTGATTCAATCCCTACCCTCAGGGTAACAAGTGCTAGCCCTCCTCTGTATTCACCTCAGTCCAGACTGTGCCTACAAAAAAATCAATCTTGGAGGCTCCATTCTAAAGGTGCCCACTTCTGGGAGCAGCTTCCATTTACTGATTTTCTGTTCTCCTAGGGCCACTCAGGACTGCTTTGCTCTTTTTAAACATGGATTCTTTACTTCACTCTGCTTGAGTCATTTCATCCCAAACCTGTGTTTCTATTAACCTTTCTACTCACCAGAAATTTTAAGCATAACAGGGAGGTTTTGTTCTTGGGATCCCTCAGTTTTCTGGTGCCACTTTTGGAACCTGATCATCATCCACATTGCTATGGCACAGGGAAGACACAAGGGCAAGGCTAGGACCAGATCATGAGCACTGAGTTGAGAGCAATGGCAGATACTGAATACATGGCATGTTATGTCTTGTAGTTTTCACAGCCCAGCTGAGGCTGCACATTTGCAGAGGTCACTACAAGCCCAAAGCACACTCCTGGCAGTCAAACAAAGCTATTTGAGGCTGACAATCCACACCCAGGGACATGCTACAACTTGAACTCACCTAGGATGGCCTCAAACTACATGTATCTGTAGTTTGTATGGCAGAGCCTGCAAGGCATTGCTTAATGATGACACCTAAACCACGCTCGGATGGCTCCAGATGCCATTGTCCTGGCCTATGCTCATTACTATTGCCAAAAATTTCATAATAAATCCCTTGAGTTGAATTCATCTGTGACAACATATTAGCCCACCTAAAACACCATCCATGGCCAAAGAACATTAGATTTAAGCAGTAGAGACCAAGATTCCCCAAGTGTACCTGTACCCAACACATTTTTCTTTCTCCTCAACCCCACCCAGAGCCACCTTTCCCTCTAGATTGAAATTACACAATGAAATGAATGGGGTTTTCCTGGACCCAGTACAGAATTCTTGTTCCTCTCTGGACTTCTTGACCTCTCCATTTCATTCAATTCAAAGGAATCCAGCCCTCTGAGTCCAGGAGAAATTATTCCCGTTGTTGTGGTTTCTAACTGATTTCCCCCCCTCCCTTTACTAGCCATACAATCGCTCCTGCCCTACAAAGCAACTGCTCTGGCGGTGCGTCCTGTCTCAAATTTCTTTTCACCAGTTCTCACTGGGACACACTCCCAGCCACTGCTCCAAAGCATTTTATCAAATTCAATCTTGATCTGGCAGCAATCTGCTCATTCCAATGATGGGTTTTAGCTGTCATCTTTCTCTCTACTAGCAACACGAGACAAAACTGACTTTCTCACAGGAGTATAGACCACTATATATAAGCCATGGAGGCTCAGCTGTAAAGTGGATTCATGAAGGTCGCATGTCTGTGGTGCAATATATTTTCTTATTTATCTGCCTTTATCATAAGGTAATTGTGAGTAAATGGAGGATTTGGATTTCAACTCTTTGCTTAACTGACATCCAAAGTACTTAATTAAGGTATTTATTTATTTATTTATTCTTTCATTTCTTATGATGATGCCATGGCTTGTCTGTAAATCCTGGGTATATGGATATATGTTAGCCTACTTTACTCTCTCATCTCCTGTGGTAGCTGGGGTTGCTAGATCATGGTTACAGGTACCCCACTACTCAATTTTAAAATGAACTTTTTGAGAAAGGATGATACCTGTTATCTAGCTGTTAGGGTTAGGGATTGAGTTTTTCCAAATTTTAGAGGTTTTTTTTTTTTGTATGGGAGTGTGTATGTATCTTAATCTGCTTTTGTTGCTGTTCAAAGTTGTCATTGCAAAGTTTTTTTTTCTTTCAGTTGAAAAATTCTCCCCAAATTAAAATGTTTTTAAATTTTTAGAATTTTAGGTTACTGTTTGTTATGCTATTTTTTCTAAGAGTTGATATCAAAGATGGTAAGGGTTTCATTTGTTCTGATTTGGTGTGTAGTTTTTGTGTCATTTTTGGTACATTCCTTCCTTACACAAGATTTCATGTAGTGCACATTCATCTTATGCTGGATATGTACAATAAGAGGGCTTTGCAGGCCTGATTCTCCTGCCTCTGCCTCCTATGTGGTGGGTGACAACAGTATGTGACTTTGCCTCTCATTATGTTTTGGTTTTTTTTTTGTTTTTTTTTTGAGAAAGAGTCTTACTATGTTGCCTAGACTGGCCTCAAACAATGTCTATCTTCCTGTCTTAGCCTCCTGAGTCATGGAGTTACAGGTAGTTCAGGTTTGAGCCACCAGACACAAGTAATGACCATGTTTTTATAACTGGTGTCACAGAGGAATTGTGCAAGAGACCTGTAATGTACCAAAAGATACTTCATCATTGTACTCTGGAACTATACAGACATGACTTAATTTGGGGATTTCTTTTTAATCTACAGAAAAGCAAATGGGCATAAAAAGAATCAGCACTTTGGAGACAGAGGAGGTGGACTCTGAGCTGAAGTACAGCAAGGGTAACAAAGAGAAACCCTGTCTAAAAAAGGTTTATTTATGTTTTTAGTTACTTTAAATTATAAATGCATGTGGCCATGAAGATCAGGGGAAATCATCATCTCTAGGAACTGTAGTTACAACTGGCTGAGAGACACCAGGGTTGGGGACTAAATATACAACTCCAGTCCTCTGGAGATGCTCTTTATCTGAACTACCTTGCTTGCCCAACATAATCACTATTAACAGTTATTCTGCATATTATTATTATTATTATTATTATTATTATTAATCATTGTTGTTCCTTGCTGCTGCTTTGGGAAATGAAACATGATACATCACACTTAACAAACCTACAAGAGTTTATTGTCTAAGGGAGTGAAGGTAGTAGTAGTTGTTAACTTGTCGGGAGCAGAAATATAAAGAGAGAGAGAGAACTAACAGGATGTGTTTGCTTATAAAGGGAAAAGGAATGGTTTAGAATGACATTCATCAGTTGGAATCATGAAACTGTAGTAATGGGGCTGTTTTTGTTCCATCTCTGCATCATCTCTGCATGCAGAATACTTATGCAAACACTTAATGAATGCAATACATAGTCATGCAAATTTTGACAGCCTTTGTACTGTCAGTGAAGAGTGATCTCCCATGAAAGACAGATCCAAGGGCAAAGAGTGATAGCAGGGCAGGGTGGGAACCTAAGCATTAGAGAGGCCCTGCATCCAGTAAAGGTTTCCTAATAAGAAGACACAGGCCTTGGAGAGGACTGGTATCTCGAGACAGGTGGGTGCTGAAAAGAAACAACTGAAGTAAGAGGAGGAAGGATTTGGTAGCAGGAACAACACAAGGTATCCCAGGACTTCAGGAAAGGAAGAAGCCATGAAATCAACAATTATTATTAGGCAACACTGCCTTTTCTGTGTGCTATTATATCCTTTGTTTCTTGCAAAGCATTAGACCTATAAAAGTTACAAAGAACACTAAATGTTAGGGTGGTAAAAGAGGCCCTTAATCCCAGCACTCAGGAGGCAGAGGGAATTCTCTAAGTTTGAGCCAAGTTCATTCTACAAAATTATCTTCAGAAAAGCTTGGTATTCACAGAAAAAATGTCTGTAAAAGAAAACAAAAGACTACTGTAACAAACATGTAACACTGGAATGGGGTTTTCTCTTTTCTGACTTGTAATGCACCTACCTTTGACCAGCAAGGAAGACACAACTCCGGGAAGATCTTCTTCATGCAGTTTTCATCAGATACCTTGAATAATCTTCTGACCCCGGGAAAATGTCTGTACAGGCTTAAATCCACTTGTGCTGACCAACCCCAGTGAGGCACGTAGATCCTGCAGATAGGCTACTCTAACGCAGAAGCAAACAGGCTGAACAGGCTTAACTAAATAAGAACTAGTTTATGCCAGAGAGCACTCACCAACAGGGAGGTGGAAGGTGGAAGCCAGCACCATCTTTAAGGCACTTCATAGCTCTTTACACTGACTGGTTATCCTTTTCTCTACAAAGTAGATTTTCTGGTGCACAGGATTATTAAACTTTAGTACGTGACACACATGGCTTTTTCAAGCTGTTGCATGTATTCACATGCACACAGGGTATGTGTGTGTGTGTGTGTGTGTGTGTGTGTGTGTGTGTGTAAACTAGAAGACAACTAATTTTGCAGGGTCTATTCTCTCTACCATGAAACTCACACATTTAAACTAGGTCTTCTAGACTTGACATTGAGGTTTATTCCTATTACCCTTCCTAACCTGGCCTGATTGTATCTTGACAATTTGTTGAGTTTATTATTTAATACATTTTAATACACTCACCTGATATTTGATACACATCACTTGCCCTCCACCTGAGGTGAGACTGGGACCAGGCCAAGCCAAACACCCCCAGATCCTTCCCTAAGAATTCCCAGGGTTATGTCTGCATCTTGCTTGTTACCTATAACTTTGGCCTTTGTGGTTCAGTCCTGGTACTGTGGTCCACATACCACCTAGATCCTGCCTTCCCCACACTCTTGGTCCTCCTGGGCCACTGCTGAGTGTGAGCATTAGGCGAGTGTGTGTTGAATAACCCATCCATCTCCTTGGAACTTTCTGGGTCAGCTCTGAGCTTACTGGATTTGCCTATACACATAGGATCATCTTGAGCCTGCTCTCCGTATATCTTTGGACACCTATGTCTATACTCTGCCTGAGGGTCAGTTCTTAGCATATGACTTTGAAAGATTTTAGTGAAATTTATATGGAAAAACAGAAGACCTAGGATAGCCAACACAACAATAAAGAAATTTCAGGAGGCATCAACATCTCCGACTTCAATTTCTACTATGGAGTAATAGTCCTGAAAACAGCTTGGTATTGGCACAAAAATAGACAAGTAGACTAATGGAATCAAATTGAAAATCTGAATATTAACTCAACACCTGCAAACACTTGATTTTTACAAAACAACTAAATGTATACAATGGAAGGAGGAATCTTCAACGAATGGTGCTGGCACAACTAGATGATTGTGTGTAAACCTGCAGATATAATCATGTTTTTCTCCATGCACAGAGCTAAGACCCCAATTTAAATCCAACAACTCTGAAAATCTTAGAAGAGAAAGGATGGTACCATTGAATAAATTGGTACAGGAGACCACTTCCTGAACAAAACAACAGTAGCACAGACACAGAGGTAGACAAGTAAAATGTGAACCCCTGAAACTGAGGACTTTCTGTAAAGCAAAGTACACAGTCGGCAAGGCCAAATGGTATCCCATCTACTTGGGAAAGGTCTCCTTTAACCCCATATCTGAGAGAGGGCTGATCCACAAAACATACAAAGAACTCAAGAAACTTGTCACCCAAATACCAAGTTGTAGTGTGTATGTTTTCCGCCAGCCTGCCTGCCACCGGTCTGGGCCCACAGCCATGCCAACCCCAAATGACACTCTGAGACTCTGTATTTGATACAACCCTGTGTGCCAGTGACTATCATGGGCTAGCTCTGTCTTAATTCTTAACCCATTTCTATTTATCTAAGTATTTCCATGTGGTCATCTTATCAGGGAGTGGTGGGCCCGGCATCTTGCTTCCTCTAGCTCTACATGCTGACACCTCCTAACTACTTCCTCTTTCCTCCTTTTCTCCTAGCCCTGCCTATCGAGTTTCCTATTGGCAAACAGGTCTTTATTAATTAACCAGTATGAGAAACATGTTTGCAGAATAACATCTCCCATCACCAAGTACCCCTAATAAAAATTGGGGTATAGACTGAAAGACCCTTACAAAAGTGCTCATCATTTTTAGCCATTAGAGAAATACAAATAAATACAAGTTTGAGATACCATCTTACTTTTGTGAATGGCTAACATTCTGACAGAAACACCAATGACAGCTTATGCTAGAGAGAATGTGGAGAAAGGGCAACACTCGCCCACTGCTGGTGGAAGTGCAAACTTGTACAGCCACTTTGGAGATCAGAATGATGGTTCCTCAGGAAAATGGGAATCACTCTACTGCAGGACTTGAAAGTCCCACTCTTTGGCATGTATCCAAATAATCCACAATCATGCAACAAAGACATGTGCTCAACAATGTTAATAGGAGCATTATTTGTAATAGCAAGAATCTGGAAGCAGTCTAGATGCTCCTAAACTGAAGAATGTATAAAGAAGATGTGACACATTGCATAACGTAATACTACTCATGAGGGAAAAAACAATGGAAACCTTAGTAAAACCAGGTCATCATTTCCTAGAGCAGACAACATATGACTTACACTGTTCCAGCTCCACCTTAAGAATGGTGGGTGACTTAACAGATTACCTATATGAAGAACGTGACTTTGACATTACTGTGGGAACCTTAATGTCTGTAGCAATTCCTTTATTTATCAGTAAATGCCAAGGGTACTTCTAGCTATGTTGGAGTGGCAGTAGCAGAAACCAAATTCCAGGGAACCAATTTTGATGATGCCTCTCTTGGAGAGAGGGACATGATCACACTTTGTCTTGGCCCCGATTCTTTTAGGCCATTGCATTTTATTCAAGTGTTCATGACACTGTCCATACTTGCAGATAGGATGTTCATACATATGTCATCACAGATGGAAATGCACACATGTTATCCCTCTAACAATCATGGACTGTGCATTGCTCTCTATGAGACGCAGACTGAAACAGGAAATACCAGCAAAAGAAAGCATCAGTAGATCATTACTGCATCGTCATTGGCTTTTGCCAGAAAAAAAATGTGTCCCAGAATCTCCCTTCTCTGCTTTAACAGAGTAGGAAAGCCTAACACTTAACGCATATAATGAATGGTACTTTGATATTACTCTGGGAAGTTCCAGGTATCTGGACATTCTCTTATCTTCAAACAAAGCACAGGTTACTTCCTGCTATATTTGAGGAACCCGAGAACTTTCCACAACTGAGTGTAGGGTTTTTCATTATTCTTCTGCTGCAGAGTGGTCTCTAGTTCTTCTGGGCCTTGCAGAGTGAACATTCATAAATATACTGTCCCTGATACCTCGTCAAAGAGCTGACACCTTCCTCTTGCAAAGTATCCTCATGCTTTCCACCTGTACAAAAACAGGTGGATAGAAGCAATACCAGCAAAAGGAAGCCTCAGTAGTTCACCACCAGATTATCATGACCCCTTCTAGGAAAACTTTCAACCACAAACTCTCAACTTTACCTTAAGAGCAGAAGGAGGTGAAACACCTTACACATATGAGGAATGGGATATCAAAATGGGATATCTGAGTTATTTCTAAGCCTTCAGACCTTCTTTTATTCCCATAACAGGCAAATGTCAATTTTATCTATGTTGGGGAGAGCTAAACATCATCCATATTTATACAGCTATTCTTGAGGATGCTTCATGGACAGATGTGTCTCTGGAAATGTGTTGACCTGCCCTTGGTTCTTGTGTGAATTTAAAATGAGATCCATGTCTTATAACATGTCTCAAACCTGTAAATAGCTCATTCACACATACGTTCTTCTATGGGGAATTGCTGGCACTTTTCCCTGTTCTAAAGTGGAACCCATGGGCTTCTCCTCTATGAAAAGCAGACTGAAACATATAATCATAGCACAAGTAAGCCTTGGTAGATTAACACTAGATATCCTTTGCTTATGTCAAGAAATCTATGATGCACAAACTCACAGCTCTGCCTTTTCAACTGCCAGAAGGCTAACAACTGACATGTGTGATGAATGGGATGTTGGCATTTCTCTGGTTAAATTTGGTATTGTAGAATTTTCATCATTCTCAGAACAGACACATCTTACTTCCAGCTATAATGAGTGAGCCTTTATATAGTCCAAAAACTGAGAGTGTAGTTCTGCCTTACATCTTAACATCAGAGTGGAATGTGAACTCATTTTGATCTGGCCATCTTTTTTTCTCCTTTTCAGATCACTCAAAGGCCAATATTACTTTACATACCTGCAGGCGGGATATTCACATATATGCCCTCTAACTTTGAAGAGCAGACATATTCACCCTCTTACAAAAGGGACTCAAGGTATTCATCCTCTAAGAAGCAGACTTAAATTAAAATAACTACACAAGTAAGGCTTAGTAGATCATCACTAGATTACCATGGCCTAGGCCACAAAAGCTATGACCCATAAACTCCTACAGCATCCTTAAAGGGAATCCCAACACCAAACACATATGAAGAATTGGCTTTGTCATTTCTCTTTGACATTACATCTTTTCCTCATGACCTTCCTCCCCCCACAATGCAGGCACAGCTTACCTCTAACAATATTGGATGTGCAGTGGAGTTGCAAGAACCCAAGTAAGGGGGTTGTTCATAATGATGCATAACATCAGAGGTGGTTGTTCACCTGTGGATTTCTGAGTCTTTGCAGTTCACTTGAACTCCTATATCATTTTCCATAACCACAGACCAGAATAGCACACATGAGTTATCCCAGGTCAAATATCTTAGCTATTCTCTCTCTTACAATGGGGACCTCATGTGTTCCTCTATTATGAGAAGCAGACAAAAACAGAAAATCACTGGAAAGGAAGCCTTAGTAGATCACATACTATTTAGCATGGCTTAGCATAGAAAACCTATGACTCACAAATTCACAACTCTCTCTTAATAGCTGATGAAGTCATTGCACCAAACATATTTGAGGAAAGGAACTGAAAGTATACTCTTGGTACACCTGAGTATCTGGAAATTCCATCATCCTCACATCAAGAACAGGTTACTTTCATCTATATTAAAGGGGTCCTACCAGCTTCTACATATGACATGTGGATCGTGCCTTACTTAAATGAGGGATTGTGGAAACATTTTCCTCTGTTCCTGATTCTTTTGGGCCTTTGAAGTTTACCTAGGGCCTTTAACACTTTTCATTCCTGCACCCTGTAGCTTTAAGCCTATTTCTTCCTATGAATATGGTTATCTTCAGTCTCCTTCTAGGAATCTAGGACCAATACATCACAAACTTTGCCTTATAACAAGATGGATCAATCAGCCACTTCAAATTCCAGAGTATCCTGACCCAATATTTCCTGTTCTTGAAGAGTTCACACTTGACCTTTCAGTGGAATGTCATTTGACCTTACTACTCTTTCCTTTGGGTCCCTTGACTTCCCATGTATGCATAAATGCTTCCTGAAACCTGCAAAGAAATGGATGTCATTGCAGCTCTCTATTCAGAAGATGGAGAGAGAACATCTTTCACATTGACATCGACACTCTAAGGCAGTTCAGGTACACACACAGAGCTATGATCGTAAAATCATCTCCAAGAGAAATGGGAGACTTCACTACATATAGCAGGGTATGTCAGGCCTTCCACACCTGGAACGAACTCTTTTAGTTCACTTCTGCTTTAGGGCAGGGACCATGGAAGTGTTCTTGTGTCATCGTATATGTCACGATTCTTCTCCTCCCTCTCCAGAGTTAGTGAATATCAACATTTGCACAGTGCAAACTGGGAGTCTGTCATCTAAGCAAGGCCATTTTTTAAAATCCCATCATCAGATGAAAGGTGACCCCTGAGGCTTTAAATACATTTAGGTGAACCTGGATGTGGGGGTGCACAAATGCCAAAAACACCACATGGCACACTCCCCATCATCCAGACCAGTTCCTGATCCCTTTTTATATACAAAAGCATCAAATTATTCTGAAAATTTGGACAAAGATAGCCCAGATAATATCTCATTAACAGCACTTGTTGGTTCCTCTCTTCTCCTGCAGTAATTTACTTTTAAATCTGCAGATTTATCAAAGATCTCTGAAACTGTCAATTCTGTAGACTGGCCATTCACAGCTATGCCATACCTGGAACCTGAGCTCACAATATTGCCCTACCTAAAAGAAGTTCTCAAATGTTCAGCTTTGGTGAAACATAGACTGAAACAGACACCCTCAGAACAAGGGGGGCTCAGGATACCACCTGAATTTCACCACAGGTCAGGCTCAGAATCTCTGACACTTGGGCTTCCAGTTCTCTCTCAAGATCTCAAGTTGGTAAAAGCCTGATACAATTTATGAATTGTATGTTGACCTCATTTTCTGTTCCTTGGCTTATCCAGAAATTATCTTGGCTTCAGACTAGCCATAGGGAACTCCTATTTATTTTACATGGGATGTGCCCTAGCAAAATTCACACATGTGAGAGGGTCTCTGGAAAGTGCCACAAATGATCTAGGTGCTGTGGCTCCTTAATCTCCAGAACCTAGGTCTTCTGGATCTTTGCAGCTTCCACATAAGACTCTGACATACTCCTTACATGCAGACTGGACTTTTGTACACATGTCCTCCCAGGCAGTAAATTTAACATCTTCTGTGTCTAGCCATGTGGGCCCCATATGTTCCTCCTCTGTAAAAAAGTAGAGTGAAACATGAATCCACACAATAAGCAGGCTAACATTAACAACATGTAAATCATCAGGATTCATACCATCAACCTTCTGTCACAAAGGACATCAACTGTCCTATTGGATGAAAGTAAGCTCTTGCCTGATGAATCTATCAAAAAGGGTCTTGATCTTATTATACATTTACTGAGGTCTCTAGAACTTACATGATTCTCTCAATAGGCACAGGGGACTTCTACATATAAGATAGATACCCTAGCAAAATCCACACATGATGGTTGGTCTCTGGAAATTTCAACAATGACAATGGAGTCTGTGGATGTCACTTACTCTATATCTGACAAGTTACAAATCTTCAGAATGGAATTTTGTATGCAGGCTCTCTCATGTAAACAATATAAGAGATCCTTCAGAAATAGAGCCTCCATATGGTCCTCCTCTACAAATAAAGCAAAGAAAAACAAACAAACAAACAAAAACACTGAAAACTCTACTTTAATGGGAAGGTGGCTTCAATACATCACCTTTTGGTAAGCATTGCTTAGGCTTGGAAACTTCTTACTCACAGGATCCCAGGTGTCTTTACAAACATAGGAGCTATCACACACATCTCACCTCACATGTGGTATATTGACATTACTCTGCCTTTCTCTCTCCTCATATTTGGCAAAGGAATGAGAAACTTCCAGTCATACATAAGTTACCCTAGCATCATCCACACATAAGGGAGGTGCTACTTACATTTCCACACCTATGTTTGGGTCTGTGGATCCTTATACCTCTACATACAGAACTCTTTGAGCCTTTCCAATTCTAACATGTACATCACATCTGACTCTAGCTATACATGCATATTAGATTTTCAAATATATACATTCCCAGTCAACTGAGCTCCCTGTCTTCCTCTATCTGAAGCAGGCCCATAAGCTTCTACTTTAGAAAATCAAAAACATGTGTTCATGGGATAATAAGGTATCAGCGAATGCTACAATGGAGTAGCCCAGAAATTTTAATAACCAGAAACTGACAGCTATATCTTAACAACTGAGAAAGGCTCAGACTTGACATATGAAGGCCATTCAGCTCATTCTGTCTTTGGACCACTAGTATGTCAGTCATTTTTTTGTAATAGTCTTAGAAACGGTTTAGCTACATTTGATGGGCTCTGGGGAGTTTTATTACAAATCATGTACATAAGTAGCTGTGGACATCTTTTTTCTTTTGTCTTTTCAGTTCCTGCAAACATGTAGAAATGTGTCAATACCCACAGAATAGACTTTTACAGAAATAATTTCCTTGGGACCTTAGCTCACAAAATCTCCCTGTAGCAAAGGACATCTGATATGTTCATCCTCTGTGAATGACAAACTGATAAAGACCCTCAACTCAAGGTTGCCAAAGTGCAAGCCTAAATGTTTTCATGGCTCTGGTAAAATAAACCCTGCCCCATGGTGAGCCAGCTCTGCCTCACTAAAAGTAGGGGGCTCAAAACTTAATCATATGTTGAATTTACTTGCTTTTAATGTATTTCCCTTTAGGTCTCTAGAATTTTCATTTTGGGGACTGTCTCTTGGAAATTCTAGCTATATGAGAGGTGCCATGTTGAATCTGTAAATGAAAATCGGGCCTTCAAATGTGCCAAAAAGTGTCCTGGTTTTCTCACCACTTATCTGCATCTTGGTTCCTAGCACTTTGTACATGCCCCTGTAAAATTCTGCACACATGCACATTGAACTTTCACACCTTTATGTTCCCAGGCATGTGAGCTTACACTAACTCCCTGTGACACCGGGGAACACATAAACTATTCTTCTCTGATAACCAAACTGAAACAGGCACAAAATCACAAGGGGGCCTCAATACTTCACATTCTGATCCCCATAGATTAGGGCAGCAATCTCTGACCTACAGGGACTTAGTGTTACCTTAAAAGACAAAAGTGCTCTCACACTTATTTGCCAAGTGTGCAATTGGCTGCCTGTTGCTTTCTTCTTGGTCTGTGGAACTTCCCTCATTTACACCAAAGACACAAGGAAATACTAGATGTGTGGGAGGAGTACTAGTATCATCCACACAAGTGGAAGGATTCTAGACAACATCACATATACAAGGTGGCTATAGATACTTGTTTCTCTTCACCCAAAGCTTTTGGAGCCTCTATAGTTTCCATAAACACCTGTGACAGTGTCCATAAATGTAGACTGGTGTTTATCATCTATGCCTTCTTAGGCATGGGAGCTCCATTTCCATATGAAAGGGAGCCAAATATGTCTCTCCTCCATGACAAGCCGACAGAAATAGTTGCCCACAGCACATGGAGCCCTCAATATTGTACAAAACGGTCCCCATGGTAGGAAGCTACCCCTCCATTCCTTGCCCATGAAAAACTCATTCCCATTAATTGGTTTCACTAAAGTAGGAAGGCAGACTATGCACTTTTGTAGATATCCATTGTGCAAGGAGGCTTCACATCATCTATTTTAATCAAAATGTATTTAATAGGAAATGTCATAGAAGCCAACCCACTACACTGACTTTTCCAAGGGTTCCTCAAACTCCCCCTCAAGAGACTTGGACCTGATCATTAATTTTTTTTTCCTTTGGATCATTTACACTCCCTTCTTTACTCAAAATTGACCTGAAACTTTCAAAACCAAATACAGGATTTGTCTATGTACCCAAATCTCATAAATGATTTATCAGGAGATACTTTTATTGTGATCCAAAGGCTAAAATTTTGTTACACTGTTCACACCAAGAAAATGCAATTTTAATAACATACATTTTTTATTTGTTTGGTTTTTGAGACAGATTTTTTTGCAGAATTGCTTTGGAGCCTGTCCTGGAACTTGCTCTGTAGACCAGAGTGGCTTTTAACTCACAGAGATCCATCTGCCTCTGCCTTCAGTGTGCTGGGATAAAGACATACACCACAAATGCCCGGCCAATACTATACAGTCTTATACATGTTACCTCACAAATAATAAATATTTCAAAAATGTATGTATATCTCACATCAGAGGAAAAACAGTTTGTCATGCTATACATATAAAAGATATATATATATATATGTATATATATATTAAAATATGTATGATTTATGACGCCTAGCATTCCTTCTCATGCAGTATTGGGACTATACAAACCTTTGCCATCAACTCTAGGGGCTCATATATTTGTTAAATATGCTCATTGCCCATTTTACTGGATTATTGAGATAGTCACTGTAAGTATATAGTTCCAGAGAAATGTTACATCTGTACATAATTGTTGCATTTATCCTCTCCCAAACTTTCCCTAGGGCATTTTTATTTAACCAATTTTCTGTGGAGATTTGCTTATTTTGATCACTTTCCTGAAATCCCTTCTTTGTACTAATTCATATAAATGTTTTTCATGTACTTACTAGGCTGTGTAAAATGTAGTATTTTATAAATCCTTTGCTCTCACCCACGTGTGAGAAAATTGTCTTTTTCTTCTCAAAAACTGTGTTTTGTGATCTAGTATGTGAAACCTAATACCTGTTCTCTATAAACAAAGGATATTGAACCATTAATTGGATATATTCCTGTGTAGCGTAGGAGTGTACTTTCCTTCCAAATATTTTCTGACATCTTTAGCAATTGACCAGAGAAAAATATGATATTTTCTTATCATTCAGTGGAATGAAAAAATTGTCCACTGCTGAATGGATTTTCTCTAGAAAGTTTTCTCTTTGATACTTGGAAAGAGAGACTGTTCCTGATGGTAGATGTCATTCTTTAAATGCTACAACAGCCCCAGTGGAGACAGTGTAGCAATGGCTGAGAGAAGTCTCTGTCGGGAGCCGCATTCGCCATTACAAGATGGCGCTGGCTTCCTGTTTCCTGGTTCTTGTTTACAGCATTAGTCATGCTGACTGCACATGCGCCACTGTATGGTAATTTCTATATGGTAGCTCTCCCTATCAGAGAAGCTATATCATTCGGGCGTTTTGCGGAGCACCAATTACAGACGAATACGTCGCCCTGCAGGCTATTTAAGCCATGTGTATTCGGGGCTTGGGGTCCTTCTCCATCAGCATGTAAAGAGCGCTACAATAAAGATTCTGCTGGACACATCTTCGGTTGCTGCGTCTTCCTTATCGGCAAAGGTTGCGCGCGACAAGTGGTGCCGAAACCCGGGAACCTGCCGACCCTGGGCAGAGGGACGACTCGAAGGACCCTCGACTGCTCGTCGAAGGAAGATTCAAGCCAGCGGAGCGAGAAGCTGCAGCACTTTTCAGCAAGGTATGACCCCTGTGGTCTGGGTGATCCCGTTTCTTGTTGTTTGTTTCATTTTTCGTTTTATTGTGCTGTCTGTGTTTTAATTGTCATAAACGGGAGAATACTCGCTGCTCACTCTTTTGTGACCTAGCATAAGTGGCCTTAAGTCTCAGGTAAATAACTGAGCCGTCACACCCTCTCCTGTAGATAAAGGAGTTATAGGGAACCAGCCGACCAAGCCTATTGCAGATGCAGCACAGGCGTTGCTGAAGCAAAAGGAGCTAAAGATTCCAGATAGAGTTTTGCGGAACTTCCTTAAGGAAGTTGACCATGTTGCTCCCTGGTTTGCAGTCTCTGGGACCCTCTCCAAAGGAACATGGGATAAATTAGGAGGAGATCTTATGCGGGAGAAGGAACAAGGAACTTTAGGGACTGGTGTATGGCCGTTATATAAATTGTTAAAGTCTTGTATTGAAGATGAGAGATGTAAGGAACAGGTCAAAGAGGGACAGAGAGTGCTTTCAGACCATCAGGATAGTCTATCAGAAGCTGAAAAGGGAAAGGGAGAACAAAAGAAAAGGTTCTCCAGAAAGAAGTCAAATAAGAATGAAAATGTGCACAGTAAACTAGCAAAGCTAGAAAAGAAAGCAAAACAGCTCGCCGAAAAGGAAAAGGAACTTAACCGACGAGCTAAAGATTTAAAGCTTGTGCCTGCTCCAAAAGGAGGAGCATGTAAGGATTGTGAGTGTGAGGATCCAAAATTATACCCTCTCCTCACTGAGTTTAAACATTATACTATAGATTCTTCCTCCGAGGAGGAGACGTCCCCCGGAGAGGAGGATGAGTCTGACCTATCTGGGTCAGAAGGGGATCCAGAGCTGAACCCTGCCGAGCAGGCAGAATTAGATGAGGAAGCTAAAAATTATGAGGCTGGGAGATATGGGCGTGCCCCACCTTATGCTCCAGGCTATGAGCCAACGGCACCGCCCTATGATGTTGTACAGCAGAAAAAATTGGCCAAAAAAGGAAGAAATTCTATGATATCAGATAAGGAGATCAGAGACAACATATGCCATTGGATCTGAAACAATTGAAGGCCTTAGTGGAAGCAGTGCAAACATACGGAGTTAGCACTTCCTTTACCACAGCCCTTATTGAAAGGCTGGCCTTGAATGCAATGACCCCAGATGATTGGAACAATATAGTTAAAGCATGCTTATCTATGGGTCATTATTTAGATTGGAAGTCCATTTATCAGGAATTGTGTGCGGCCCAGGCAAAGATAAATATAGCCAGTCAACGACCTCAATGGAGCTTTGATATGCTCACAGGTCAAGGTCAATGGGCTGTAAATCAGACAGCCTACCTACTAGAGGTTTATGAACAAATATATAAGGCTGCCATCAGAGCATGGAAAAGTCTACCTAATAAAGGGCAAGTGACAGGAAATCTTACAAAGATTATTCAAGGAACAACTGAACCATTTTCAGATTTTGTGGCTAGAATGATGGAAGCAGCAGGAAGGATATTCGAGGACGCTGAAGAGGCTCCAGCCAAGAGCACAAAAGAATTACATTGGCAAAATGAGGAAGGGAAAAGAGGAACTATTACCCCATATGTGCTAACCCTCCCTATAAAACTATGGGGAAGAGATGTATTACAACAACTAGATTTTGTGCTCACAAATGACTATTCACCTCAGAGCCAGCAGATAATGAAAAATATGGGCCGCGTCCCTGGTCGAGGCCTTGGAAAACACTTGCAGGGACGTACAAGTCCCCTGCCCTCTAATGGGAAGCAAGACAGAACAGGACTGGGTTTTTCCTAGGGGCCGCTGGGGAGGCAATCCCCATTCCTTGGAAAACAGAGGACCCGGTATGGGTTCCTCAGTGGCCCCTTACCTCTGAAAAACTGGAAGCCGCCAATCAATTAGTCCAGGAACAATTAAATCAGGGACATATAGAAACCTCTCAATCTCCTTGGAATACCCCCTATTTTTGTAATTAAGAAAAAAATCTGGTAAATGGAGATTATTACATGATCTGCGAGCCATAAATAAACAAATGCAGGTCATGGGCCCCATTCAAAGGGGTTTGCTTTTGTTATCCACCTTACCAGTTCGCTGGAGAATTTTAATAGTGGATATTAAAGATTGCTTTTTCTCTATACCCTTAATCATGAACAACCTGATGAGAGATACCAATGGAAAGTTTTACCACAGGGCATGGCGAATAGTCCTACTATGTGTCAACTTTATGTAGCAAAAGCTATTCAGCCAGTTAGATCTCAATTTCCCGCCATTAAGATATGTCATTATATGGACGATATTTTGTTATGCCATTCTGATCAAGCCCTTCTGCAGCAAGCTTTTGGCGTTCTATCTAAAGAGTTGAATAATAAGGGTTTGTTTATAGCTCCTGAGAAAGTACAAGAAGGGGATATTGGAAATTTTCTAGGTTCTACCATTTATCCGACGCAGGTAAAGCCGTAAAAAATTGTTATTAGAAGAGATGTTCTTAAAACACTTAATGATTTTCAAAAGCTTTTAGGTGATATTAATTGGGTAAGATCATATTTAGATCTAACTACGGCAGAACTTAAACCTTTATTTGCCATTCTGGAAGGAGACCCAGCCATCACATCTAGTAGACAACTTACCGCTGAAGCTGCCCAAGTGTTGGATAAAGTGGAAAAGAAATGGGGTGAAGCTTCTCTAACTCGACTAGATCCATCTAGCCCATTCCAGCTATGCATTGTCTCCTCACCTCAACAGCCTACAGCTGTGCTATGGCAAAGGGGACCGCTATTATGGGTCCATCCTCAAACCTCTCCTGGTAAAGTTTTGAGCCATTATCCCACTCAAATAGGAGAAATGGCCTTAAAAGGTCTACAATTAGCTCTAACTCATTTCGGCTGTGAGCCAGAATCTATTATTGTGCCTTATACTGTTTATCAAGTCAATGTGTTATGTGCCACCTTGGATGTTTGGGCGATTCTTCGTTGCACCTTTTCTGGAAATATTGATAATCATTATCCTAAGCATCCGTTGTTACAATTTGTTCTTACTAATGCCATTATTTTTCCAAAAATTACTAGAAGTCAACCGATAATAGGAGCTACTGATGTTTTCACTGATGGGTCCAAGACAGGTGTTGGCAGTTATGTTGTTAATAATCAGGTGTTTCAAAAATGTTTTAATTTTTCATCCCCACAATTGGTTGAATGTGCTATTGTAGCTGAGGTTTTACGAGTTTTCCCTCAACCTCTGAATATTATTTCTGACTCACATTATGTGGTAGGAGCAGTACAGATTTTGGAACAGTGGGATTAATTTCCTCAAAAAGTGCTGTTGCACAAGTCTTTGCTGATATTCAGCAATCAATCAGGACAAGATTGCATCCTTTTTTTATACAACATATGAGAGCACATACGCTATTACCAGGACCCATGGCAAGAGCTAATGATCTGGCCGATAAAGCCACTAAAGCAATTTATCTTATACTTAATTTTTCACTATACGTTTACAAGTAAAAGATAAAAATGTCCCTTCACAGTACCTAGTTGCAATAATTCTCAGCATACCTGCACAAATAAAAACTGACAACGCTCCAGCATATATCTCCAGCAAATTGAAACCGTTTTTTGAGTATTATAACTACCTAAGTTCATCAAGATCCGAGTTGAACAAGAGAAACATCTTAATGAAGAGAAATGACAAGTCATCCACCAATGTAGTTCCCATGAGTTGTGCGGAGACTTCTCAAAGGTAGGGGAGGTGTTCTGTTCTTGTCTTTGCAGGAAAACAGAAAGCACCCATCTTCAAACTGCCAAAAGACACTGAACGTGTAGGTACCTACAGAAGAGAATACAGCTCTCCAGAAAGAACCATTTAATGAAGAGGAATCTGATATATGGTAAAAAAAAAAATATTTAATTCTAGTGAGCTATTTCTATATAGAAATCTATTTCTCTTTCCTATCTAGAATTCCTCTAGCCCCAATTTATCTAAACCAATGCTGGCTTTGGAGTTGGATTTGGCTTTCCTTCTCTAAATTCAAGCATGTTGTTAAGATTAAATTCACAGTTTCTGCCTTATATCAAGAAGCCAATTGGTGTAAGGCAGAAGAAAACAAAATCTGGGCACTGTCATTTACCTACAGTCAGTTTTTCTCTCTGAAATCTTAATTTTCCTCATATACCTTTTAATGCTTATTGTTGCCTTTCCCTAATGCATACCGTAAAAATTAAAAATTTTACCTTGATTTTGATATTTAAGTTTTCCACAAGGAATATAACAGTTCTCAACAACAATCTTTGAACACTCTGGAAAGAAGATGGGGCCCCAATTGGACACTTCCACTTGACTCAGCCCGATGCATCTGGACTACAAACTTTACCCTAAACCGGTCTGAGACTGCTTTGCTCGAGACAACTCATGACTAGCTAGCTGTATTGGTGCACCTTCTTATTACAACCTGGCCAGAGTTTCAAGTAGAATTCCAGTCAAGCATTTTCTGCCACACAATGACTACCTACATATGTTACAGCCAGTTCTGTTGACAAATTTGGTTGCTTAAAATTTTCTTCCAACAGGATCCCATGGAGAAATCATCGTCCCATTTCAGCAGGAAGTAATCTTAAGACAACGACGCCCCCTTTCCCACTCTTGGAATTTAGGGATAATATTCATCTTCATAGGGTTGGTCATAGTTACTTGGGGTTGGTTTGGAAGGTGATACTTAGACTTGGTTATATCTTTTAGACAAGAATAGGGTATGGTTGGGAAAGGTATGGTTCAGAATGGATATAGGTAGATTAGCCTATTTTCTTGTGAATTATTTAGTAAGAGTGAGACATTAGTATTACAGCTTACATTGTTATATATTATTATTTGTGGTAACCTATGTAAAATTAACCTCTGTTCAATATAATTTTACCAAAGCAGCAAATCTTTCTAAAGAATTGTCCAAAATGTTGCAGTTCAATTGGAATGCAAATTTTGATGCAACCCTGAGCAAATTACGTCTTGCAATAGTTCAAATTAATTCCACTCATTTGGATGTCTCTGTTACACAAGGGTTGTTTTCCTGGATGTCTTCTGCCTTTTCCTACTTTAAGGAATGGGTCGGTGTAGGAATGTTTGGAACGACCTTGTTTTTGGGACTGTTCCTCTGTTTTTGGTTGCTTTGCAGATTCAAAAGACAACAACACGCTAAGAATGTGGCCATGATTCAAGCTATGCTGGCTTTTGAGCAGGGAGCATCCCCCCAAGTATGGTTAAGTATGCTAAGCCGTTGAGACGCTGTCAGAACTCCAAGCACTCCTGACGGGCACAGGTTCCCATTGCACCAGGGTGTTGTTCTGGACAGACCTTTGCATCTCCCAGGGCTCAGGTTCCCATTGCACGGGATCTCAGATGCAAGGGGTCTCCTTCACTGTGTAATCTCCTTGATCGCTCAAACTGTTGATTCAGCGGGCTGATTTTAAACTTCACAGTGTTAATTGTGGCCTTGCATATAATTTTAAAGAAAGGGGGAGATGTCGGGAGCCGCATTCGCCATTACAAGATGGTGCTGGCTTCCTGTTTCCTGGTTCTTGTTTACAGCATTAGTCATGCTGACTGCACATGCGCCACTGTATGGTAATTTCTATATGGTAGCTCTCCCTATCAGAGAAGCTATATCATTCGGGCGTTTTGCGGAGCACCAATTACAGACGAATACGTCGCCCTGCAGGCTATTTAAGCCGTGCGTATTCGGGCTTGGGGTCCTTCTCCATCAGCATGTAAAGAGCGCTACAATAAAGATTCTGCTGGACACATCTTCGGTTGCTGTGTCTTCCTTATCGGCAAAGGTTGCGCGCGACAAGTCTCAGTGGCTATTTGTCCAGAGGTTCGCACCACACGTGGTTATGCCTCCTGGGGAAAAGTAGTTCAGGTCCCTGCAGCTGCTTGCGTGGCTGGCTGTTTGGAAAGGGTGCTAGATGTATTTTGTGCTATGATAACAATATTGCCTTTTATTCATGGATATTTTAGCCTGTAGCTCCACTAGTAATTCAGAAATGCCTAGAGAACACTTAGACATAGTTTCAGGAACTGAAAGAGATACAGATCAGCAGTCAATAGATGGGTATTGCCCTCTGTGCCTTCAGATACAGATCCTAAGGCGCCAGTTGTGACTTCAGATGTCAGCCAGGGCCTGATAAATCAATTAGGGCTAAGGCTGTAAGAATTTGCCCGCAATGTGACCCTACCTGTAATTAGCCCACCAGCAGCTAAACTGTTGTGGGATTCACTACGATACCCTAATTTGGGATCTTAGGGCCCTTAAATCAATACAATTAGAAATTTACTATCCAGAGACAAAGATTATTCTCTAAACTCAACAAATCAAATCTCTGACACGCTGACCATAAACAGGCCAAAATAAACAGAGGTTCCTGGCTACACACTTGCTTAGATGTATTTACGACCTCATGTTTCAAAGTAATTGTTGACGCCTTTATAGTATGTCTGCAAATCTTTAAACTGTGGCTAAAGATCTGTTCCTTAAACTTTCTGTATAAAAGCCCGATACTTTGAAGTAAATTTTGCAGCAGTTCGCAAACCTCCTCAGGTGTGTTTGTGTCTGTCTGTCAAGCCGAAGCCACTCCTGACCTGGTCATCCGAGTCTTGGTCTCCACACAGACCTGCAACCCACTGAGCAGTCTGTGGCATTTAAATATGTTTCTCATATTGGTTAATAAATAAAGCACTATTGGTCAATAAAAAAGCAAGATAGGCATAAATAGGTATAAAGGAGGAGAGAAGAAGTAGTAGGGAGGAGATTCAAGATGGAGAACAAAGAGAGAATGCCGGTCCCTCTCTCTGGTAAGATAAGACCATGTGGAAATACTAAGATTAATAGAAATTGGTTAATACTCAAGACAGAGCTAGCTGTTAAAATATTTGTACCTGGCCCAAAGCTTTATATCAAATACAGCATCTCTGTGTGTTAATTGGGGCTGGCTCCACAGTGTGACCAAACCATCAGGGAAAAAAAAATCCTTACTCATAATATAATGGCACCTTCAATTTGTCTAAAAAGAACTTCCATATAAAACTTAACAAAATCTTAAGAAAGGGGTTTACAAATAAAACAAAAGGACGGAGACAAGCAAGGATTCTTGATAGCTTCAGTTTTCTTGGTTGGAGTCTGTTATGCTAGAGACAAGCAGACACTTGCAACATGCTGCTGCATGGCAGCATAGACCAAGGCAGTGAGCACAGCTCTCAGTTCTGGCATTAAAGTACCCACAGCCAACTTTGACAGACAGTGGACAACACAGCTGTGGCTTTTATTTTAGCAATGTTGTTTACTTGTGGCCACAACATGATAATGATTTAGAGTAAAGACAGATTCAGATTCTAAAGTTTTACAGTGTGTTTTAAAATATATGTAGGCTTGGGAGAGAAAGAGAAACAGGATAAAATGGTTTAAAAAGAAGAATGAAAGAGAGTAGGTGGGTGCGGTGGCAACACCTTTAATTCCAGCACTCGGGAGACAGAGACAAGCAGATCTCTTTGATTTCAAAGTAAATCTGGTATACAGAGTTAATTCCAGGATACATAAAAATTACACAGTAAAACCCTTTATCAAAAAATCAAAAATTAGAAGTAGAAGAAATAGAGTAATAAAAAGTCATGCAAAGATGAAAAGCACAGAGAAAATCAGGATATTGTAAGGTATTATATTGTCTATTTTTTTGATGGCTGAGGAAATAACAACAGTTGAAACATATGCTGCTGGATTAATTCAATTTTTATATTTTGAAAATGCTTTGACTCCAAAATTTAAGACTAAGGAGAGGTAATTTATTTGTTTCCACAGAAAATAAAAACTGTGGATTTTTTCCAGACTAACATTGTTTGATCATGACAAACTCCCATGAGACAGCATCTCGGGTGGTCCAACATTCAAAACAATTGGGACAAGGCAGCCTTACAGACTACATCCAAGATTTCTGGTCTTTGTAGGATTCCTCATGATAATGTCCCCTACCAGTAGGAAGCAATTTGGAAAGAACAACCCCAAATTGCAAAATATTGACTATAAATGCTGTTTACAATGAAATGTGATTGGTTATAAATGGTTAATAACCACAACCAATCTCTTTATTGGTCATAAGGGGATTATGGTATAGATATGAATACTTCATTTTCATTTATTGGTAAGATCAATTTTGTGGTGTGTATATTTCTCCTCTTCTTTAGGTATTCTGTTTAAATAGCTCATTTAGTAAAATAATGCATAATTTAACACAGATTATAGATAATTACCTATGATAGTAAAAACTTAGAGTTAAGTTAGTTAGGATTTCTAGATATATAGAGATGTATTTCAGATTGATAGGCATTATTCAATCCCTTCAAAGACCTACGGAATTTGGTATTTAAAATGGTTTAGGGTTTTTCTTGACAATGAAGCACTACTGCTACTGGCAACACTACATGTGCCAGAAAGGAACATGGACATCAATGAAAGTTGTTATATAATTTGATTTAAACAAGGCAAGAATAGCCTTTTGGGCAAAATACAGCTCTTGTATGGACTGTTTGAGTTTATGATGTATAAACTAGAGAGCAGGGCCCACAGAAAAGTGATTGCTGATTCAAGATAGACATTGATACAGAGTTCCTGCCTCATGAAAGCATCTGCCAGGCAGTCTACAGGACACAGAGAATAGTGACTGACCAGCTGCCAATACAAGTAGACAGTTTAAAGTTTCCTGATTTGCTGAAGAGTCTCCAAGACACTATGGCCTATAGGATGAAGATAAAACATTACAGAAGAACTTCAAGTGAATAATCAGGTAACAAGCTGTCTCTGTCATTTCCAGAGTTTATATATTAGTTGTCTATGTTTTTTGATGGAGTTGAAGACAGATAGTTATGGTTAATGTTTTCTTTAATTAAGATAAAATATGCTACACATAATACTTTAGTATTCACAAAAATGATAGATGACAGAGTATTTTCTTTAAATCTTACTAAGTATTAATATACTAAATATTGTTAACACCCCACCAGATGAACTGGGATACAAGGTGTATACTAAGAGATTCATATAAGATCTCTCACAAAAGAGGGAAGGGACACGTCCCCAGAGCACATGGGAAATGGGGGGGGCAGAAAATAGAGAGAACTAGGAGAAAGAGAATGGGATGACAGAAGAACACGTGTGACTAGAGTCAGGGTGTGAGAGAGAGAGGAGTTGGGACATAAAAGAGGGAGCCATTATTGGTTTGAAGAGAAAACTGAACCTAAAGAAATGTCTAGAGAACTACAAGACTGACTCCAGCTAATAATTCAAGCAACCATGGAAAGGCTACCATAAATGTCCTTCCTTGATTATGAGATCCTCAACTAAATTATCCACCATCATGGAGCCCTCATCTAGTACCTGTTGGAAATAGAAGCAAACACCCATAACTGAACATAACTGAACACTGAGTCGACATAGAAACCAGATACAAAGAGAGTAGACAAGACCAGGTTGCAGAAACACACAGAGACAGCTGACATGAGAAAGGAGGAGCTAATGCCCCCCCCAGACTGATAGCTGGGAATCCAGTATTGGACTGACTCAGACCCCCTGAACATGGGTCTCAGCTAGAAGGATTGTGCAGTCTGGGGACCTCAAACAGTGGAGGAACTCTTCCTGGTGCACAAAAGGACCTTGTGGACACATCCCCATGGAGGGATACCCCCTTAACATAGAGACAGGAGGGAAGACCTAATTCCTGCTTCAAATGACGTCACAGATTTACATGATCCACTCTGGATAGCATAGCCTACAAGTGGAATGGGGGTGAGGGAATGGAGGGCAGTGTGGCCAGGATGCATGTTATAGGGGAAAGATGGTAAGAGGGAGGGAGGAGGGAGGGAGGGAAGGAGAGTTGACAGGAGGACAGGAAAGGAAACTGGGATATATATCTAAAATTTTAAATTATTAATAAAAAATAAAGAAAACACTGAAATCAAGAGAGAGAGAAAGAGAGAGAGATAAAGAGAGAGAGAGAGAGAGAGAGAGAGAGAGAGAGAGAGAGAGAGAGAGAGACTGGTTTAAAAAATGGACACACACACACACACACACACACACACACACACACACAAATCCATCATCCGTCATTCCAGTTCCTACAAGGAGCACACCTCAATTTCAAAGACAGAAATTATCTCAAATATATGAATTGGGGAAAGATTTTCAAATGAAATTTACCCAAGAAACAAGCAAGTGTAGTAATCCTAATACCTAACAAATTAGAATTTAAAGTAATTCAAAAGAGTTGAAAAGTGTCATTTCTGATTCATCACAGGAGAAATCCATGGAGATAAAGTCTCTATTCTGAAATCTTTGCCTGAAATACAAAGGCACCCTAATTCATAAAACAAATGTACTAAAATTAAATAGCATATAAAACCTCACAAACTTGTATTGGGGGAATTCACCATACCACTCTCAACACCACAAAAGTCCACTAGACAGAAATTTAACAAAGATAGGAAGAAGCTAACAGAAGTAATTACCTAATTGGGTTTAGCAGACATTTAAAGCCATTCCTTTCAAACAAAAGAATATACCTTCTTGTTGGTGAAACATGAAACCTTCACTAAAATTGACTATACTCAGGAATAGAGCAATCATCAATAGGTACAATAAAATCTAAATATCCCAATGTATCTTATCAGATTACCATGATTTAAAGTTAGATTTAGGAAACACTCCAAATTGCAGAAAATATAAAATCTAATGCACATTGAAAATTACACAATTCAACTATTCTTAGGTCAAGTAAAAAAATAAGGAAAGAGATTAGCACTTTGTCCTGCTGAGCGCACTGCTCCAGGTGAGCATTGGGCCAGAGTGGTCAATCAATCTATCCACCTCTGTGGAACATCCTGAATCTGCTTGAAGTACACTGGGCCCACTTATCCAATGAGGTGACACTTGTCTGTCTTTGGATGCCATCAACAGCAGACCTCTTCCAGGGGTGAATATGGGACCAGTTAAGGAGAAATTCCCACCACATTCTTCCCTGGGCACTGCCTAGGTTAGCTCTACATCTCTCTCACCTCTATTCTCTGGCCCTGGATACTGCAAGTTGAGGTACTCTTCTCCATTCATGACCCAGAGCCTTTTTTCCCCTAACATTTTGTCTTGCTGGTCCCGCTGTTCCTAGTGAGCATTGGGCCAGAGTGTGGGTTGAAAAACCCCTCCACCTCCTTGGAGCTTCCTGGGTCTACTCTGATAAAAATAGACTTGATAGCAGGACTACCTTTCGGTCTAACTTGCCTGATTTTTGGACCGCATCACACACAGGATCACCCCAAATTATATCCTGGAAATTCCCTGAATTAGCTCCACATACTGCTTCCACCCACTATATCCAGGTCTTAGTTCTCTGCTCCATACACAACCCAGAGTCTGCCTCAGCCTCATAATTTGACCTGCTGCACCTGATGCTCTGGCAGAGCAATGGGCCAGAGTGTGGATGCAACAACAACTACAACTCCATGGAGCTTCCAGGATCTGTTCTTAGAACACTGGACATTCCTATCCTGGCAGGACCACCTTAAGGCTTCAATTGCCTGACCTTTGGTCTCCATAGCAACTGGCCCTCTGCTGGAAGTGAATTTGCGACCAGTTCATAACCCACATGCACATTCCTCATTGGGAATATATTGGGTTAGCTCCCCATTTTTATCACTCCTATATACTGGTCCTAGAGAGTACAGTCCTATGACTCTACTCCATACACAACCCTGAATTCTTGTCACCCTTTGTCCTGCTAAGACCACTACTCCAGGTGACCATTGGGCCACAAAGAGGGTACAATAACCCTTCTACCCCCAGGGAACTTCCTAGGTATGCTCTGAGTACACTGTATCTTCCTATTCACGTGGGACTACCTTGAGACTGCCTTCACCTGATATTTGGATACCATAGCAACCAGTCCAGTGCCTGAGGACAGTATGGGACCAGATAAGGCCTAATACCCAGAAGAAACTTCTCTGAGAATACTCAGGGTTAGCTCTTCATCTCACTCCTCCCTATATCATAGCTATGGTACTCTGCTCGATACACAACCCAGAACCTAACTTCTCAACACTCTTGGTTCTGTTGGGTCTACTGCTCTGGGTGAGCATTTGGTGAGCATTTGGCTTTAGTGTAGGGCCTAAACCTCCATGGAACTTACTGGGTCTGCTCTGAACATTATGGATCTGCCTATTCACATGGGTCCACATTGACACCACAGTCACAAGATCTTTTTTCCCATAACCCCCAGAGGTCTTCTGGAGATGAGTCTGGGAAAAGCTTAGCTTGAAGCATAGGTGCCCTCCCCTCCACACACACATCTGTACTTCAGAACTCTCTGGGTTAGCTCAAGACCACACCTCCTTGTGTAGCCCAGTCCCGGATAGAACACTCATGGTCTTCTGCCCTATAGAACAACAAGAACCTGCCTTTTCCTCACCCTTTAAACTGCTAGTCCTACTGGTCTGGGTGAACAATGGGCCAAAGTGTGGATATATCAACCCCTCCAACTCTATGGAACTTCCTAGATATTCTCTGAGTACTCTGTGAAAGACCGACTGTATCTTTGGACCCCTTTCACTGAGAAACAAAACAGTCACCATTGGATGCAAGTGCAAGAGGATATTTATTGCTCACACAGGTACCTGTGGATGCGTCAATATTTTGGGAGACTGAGTACACCCAGGCCAAAACTGTAGAGGATTATATATGGTTTGGGCAGCAAAAAGTGGGCTAACAGAAGCAAATGCATGGTTACAGGGATTTCATTGGTTCACTAAAATAAAGCTGTTGGGGTCAGCCTGGGGCAGAGTTGTTTGTTCAGATCGAGTACAAGGAATTCAGTTATGACAATTTTAGCACTCTGGTGGTTTTGATAACTTGCTTCAAGGACCCTCTGTTCCCTCTTGTACTTGTCCCCACCTTGACCCGTTGCAAAAGCAGCTCAAGCAGGCAATATGCATGGTGATGGTCTTTAACTCCCCCTTTTTCTATAAAATAAATAAAACCCTTAAATTATGTTTTTTTTTAATTTTTTAATTGTTTCAAACTCTGATGTTGCTGAGTTAAAACTAAGGATTGAATCACTGACAAGCACTCTTTCATGAACTACACTAATCAATTTAAAATGTAGGGACAAATGGTGAAAATTAAAAGGAAAATTGTTAGTCATCCCATGATGGTGGATATCAGGGTCATGAACTAAGGGGAGCGATTAAAAACACCCCTCAAACCACCCTTGCTGGGTTTCGAATTCTTTCTGTCTTCTTGTCAACTGGTTCCATAGTTTATCTAGGGTCTCAGTCACAACTCCTGTCTGATCTACATTAAAAGAGCATTCCTCTTTGAGGGTGGCACATAGGTACCCTTCCTTCAAAAATAACAGATTGATACCTCTCTGATTCTTAAGGACTACTTCAGACAATGAGTTTAGAGAGTCTTTGAGAGCTCTAACAGATTTTTCAAGGGCTTGTAAATCTGCATTCATGGCTGCATGAAGAATTGTATATTGGCTATTCTGGCTCAGTGCACCCACCCCTGTCCCATACCCACCGCTATTCCTGCTCTCATCAGAAGGGCCAGGGTCAAGATAACAGGCTCTCTTTTGATTGTATGTCTTATAAAATTTAAAGAGAGTCTCTCTCTGAGGTGTGATAGGTAATAAAAGGCCACAATTCAATTAGAACACAAAAATCAGAGGTCTGATTTAGAATTTGAGCTGAGACACAAGGGGTCAGCCCTGTGTTACATGTCCAATAAGTCCCATTGAGAGCTGTGAGATAGTAGTTACCTATGCTAATTGGCATAGTTTTGTTACATAGGTCTTGGTGGGTCTTGGGGACTGTACCTAAGCAGAGTTCTTGCCTTGTGACATCAGGGAGAATTAAACTGTGGCTGGGAGTATCTGAATATTGCTGAGGGTGGTTTTGTGGTTTGAGTAAGTTTTAGGAGTAGCTATACCTTCATAATATGGAGGGTTCAAAGTAGACAAAGCCAGCAATCTTTGGCTCTGTCGGGTTGTGTGGCATTGGGGGTTGTATAAGCTCACTTGATTAAATTTAAAAGCTGGTCCCCTGTTCCAGGGATTGGAGTCACCTGTATAATTTTAGGGTTCCCAGTGATCTGGGCTGGTGTATTTGTGGTGTCCTCTGGTGGAGGCGATGATTTAGGTATGGCAGGCCATGGCCTAAAAGGAGGCCATTGGTCAGGGAGCACAGAGTTTGGTCTTATAGCCTGAGGGGCAGGGTTCTGGATCTCCAAGCAAATTTTAAAGATAACCCCTTTATCCTCTCCCTGTAAGTACCATCTCAGTCCCCATGTCTTGCCCTTTAATCAAATATATAGTCTCTCTTTTATGGGTGGTGAAATCAATTCTTAAAGAGAGACAATGGGCTGTCTGGCATGTCCAAGCTCCCCAATTGGCAGGAGAAGTAAGATAGCAGTTACCCCTGCTCAAGGGGGGGCGAGTGTAATTTCAGCATACAGTTATTAGATCCCAAGATGAACTTGGGTTCCCAAAAGCACACCCAGTGGTTTTTCATTCCATTTTTTGGAAAAATAGTCTTGATATCCCCCACATATTGAACCCCTGGGTTGACTCTGATGAGGGCACATGTAAAAATCTGATTGGGCTAGAAAGCATTGGTTGTTGGGACTGCTGCAACCCCCAAACTGGCTATCTTTGTTTTAGGCATACTTTCATTAAGGGAGTCTGCACCATAAGTAGGGATGTTCCAAGTCTCCAAACTAGCAGCTAGTTGACAGAAATCAGGAGTGAGGCTGGGCCACCAGGTACCAGGTGGATAAAGGCCAGAGGTGGACCAGACAATCTTGCCTGTCTGGAAAATCCTTTGCCAGGTCAGATGCCAGGAAGTATGAAGAGATTCTGCCCCAAATATACCCCGAAACATTGTTATCAGCATTATGACCGTAAAAGTCTTACCTTGAGAGGGTTTTGAGAGCATTGCACTTTCCATGTTGATTCAGGTGGGGTCTGGTGCTGGATCCGATGTTCTGGTTGCGTGGCCTTTACATGGGATGTCGGGATCCAGGCAGCAATCCTGTTTACTTTTAGTGCAGTGACAGGAGTATGGTGTAGGGTCCCTTCCAGCGGGGCTCTAGGTTCTTGATTTGGTGCCTGCTTACTCAAATGGAGTCTCCAATATGGAATGAATGCAGCTGAGTCTCTCCTCCCTATTGGTAGGCAGCTGCCAGAGGCTTCCAGACCTCTTGCTGGGCTATCTGTAAGGCCCTGAGATGCACCTGCATGGAGGGAGTGTTTGCAAGATTAGCATCAAAGCATGTGACAGCAGGTGGTGGGCTACCATACAAGATTTCAAAGGGTGTTAGGCCATGGGGACCTAGTATATTCCTGGCAAGATAAAGAGCCATAGGCAGGAGTTGTGCCCAGTTTTTAGAGCCAGACTCAAGCGTTAATTTGGATAATGTCTCCTTAATCGCCCTGTTCATTCTTTCTACCTGTCCTGAACTCAGGGGTCTGAAAGCACAATGTAATTTCCAATCAATCCCCATTAATCTGCCACTGACTGACTTACCTGAAAGACAAAGGTGGGCCCATTATCTGATCCCAATACCTGTGGCATCTCGTATCTAGGAAAGATTTCTTTCAGGAACTTCTTGGTGACCATCATTGCAGTTTCATGTTTGGTAGGGAAAGCTTCAACCCATCCTGAAAAAGTATCTATAAAGACTAATAGATATTTAAAGCCATACATGCTGGGTTTTATTTTAGTAAAGACTATCTACCAGTGGATACCAGTTCTATGGCCTCGGAGCCTGGTTCCAGGGTCCAGCTTTGTTTTCCCAGGATTAACCTGGGAACAGGCCTTGTAGTTGGTAGTTATCTGTTCCAGCAGAGTATTACAATTGAGGAGATAGGTGTTAGTTTTCTGCCTTTTAGGAAAGCTTTTATCTTTCTGGTACTCATATGAGTCAGCTTGTGAAGATGTTTTGCCAATCTTATGGGCATTACAGTCTTTCCTTGGTAGATCCAGTGCCACCTGGTGGCGTCATAAGTTGCCCACAGCTTCTGAGCAATGTCCAGATCTGCTTCCTCGTAATCCCAATCTGGCTCCTGGACTATTTTACCCTCAGATAATATAGTCACAGTTAATAATTGGGGTCCCAGAGCAGCTTGCTTGGCCGTTTCATCGGCCAAGCGGTTTCCTCTCGCCTCTGAGTTGTCCCCCTTCTGATGTCCATGGCAATGCATTATGCTCGGCTTCTTGGGGAGGAATAATGCCTTTAATAGGGCCAAAATTTAGATTTATTTTCAATTATTTTTTGTCCAATATCAGGAGGCCCCTCCTCCAATAGATTTCTCAATGGATATGGGCAGTGGCAAAGGCATATCAGCTATCAGTGTAAACATTAAGCTTCTTACTTGCTGCCAGTTGCAGGTCTTGAGTCAAGGCAACAAGTTCAGCTCACTGGGCAGAGGTACTTCCAGGAAGCGTGGAAGCCCATGTCTCTTGGGTGGAATCCGTCACTGCTGCTCCTGCCTGTCTTTCCCTATTCTGTAAGTAGCTACTACCATCTGTATACCATGTGAAGTCCGCATCTTTTAAGGTCTGATCAGTTAGATCAGGCTGGGTTCCATGCACTTCTGCAAGGATTTGTTGACAGTCATAGGATATGGTTCCATCTGGCAGTGGCAGCAGAGTAGCTGGGTTCAGGGATACGGTTGGCCCAAACTGAATTCTGTTTATGTCCAAGAGCAGGGACTGGTATTGGGTAGGGTGGGCATTGTATAGCCATCTGTCTGGTGGCTGACGGATGAGGGATTTAATGGCATGTGGTGCCAAGATGGTCAACGGCTGTTCCAGAGTTAATTTGGTGGTATCCTTAATGAGGACGGTAATAGCCGCTATCATCCGGAGGCATGGGGGCCATCCTGCTGCTACTGGATCTAGTTTCTTAGACAAATATGTAATGGGCCACCTGCATGGCTCTAATTTTTGGGTAAGGACTCCTTTGGTGAAGCCTTGCTTTTTGTCAGCAGAAAGTTTAATGGATTGGTGATATCTGGCAACCCTAGAGCTGGTGAGGACAGCAGGACTCATTTGATGGCATTGAAGGCCTGCTGCTGTTTCTCAACCCATTCAAAGGCAATATCTTGTTTGGTTAATGGATAGAGAGGGGCCACCATTTTTGTGATTCCCAGGATCCAGAGCCTGTAAAAGCCCGCAGTTGCCAAAAATTCCCTTAGGTGACATTGGTTTTTGGGGACAGGAATGTGGGATATAGAATCTTTGCGGGCAGTGGTTAACCACCTTTGTCCATCCATTTGCTTGTATCCTAGATAAGTGACTTCCTTCTTGCATATTGGGCCTTCTTAGCAGAGGCCCTGTGGCCTAGGTCCCCTAGTTTCTGAAATAGGGTCCTGATACCTGCTTTACAGTCCTGTTCGTTGGTGGCTGCAAGGAGGATGTCATCTACATATTTCAGGATTATCAAGGATGGGTGCTGGATTCAAAAATCCACAAAATCCTGATGAAGGGCCTCATCAAAAAGGGTAGGGCTGTTCTTGAAACCCTGGAGTAGGCATGTCCAGGACAGTTGTTCCAAAATGCCCAGTTCAGGGCCCTTCCATTTGAAAGTGAACAGGGGTTGCCTTAAGCAGATCTTGGATCTTTCAAATCCAAGACAGTATACCATAGGTGAGTGGGCAGCAGAGTGCTTAGAAAACTATAGGGATTTGGCACCCTGGGGTGGACATCTTCCACTCTTTTGTTAACCTCTCTGAGATCTTGGACTGGCCCATAATCCCCTGTTCCTGATTTCTTCATGGGCAAGAGAGGATTGTTCCATGGTGAGGGGCAAGGGATTAAGATCCCTTGATACAACAGCCTCTTGATATGGTGTTTTATCCCCTGGTATGCTTCATTGGATATAAGATATTCTTTAATAGAGATAGGCTTGCAGGGGCCTTTAAGGGTATTATAAGTGGCGGCTGTTGAATTGCCAGTCCCATTCCTCCTGTTTCAGCCCATGCCAAGGGAAATTTTGTCAACGATATGTCCATCCCTTCCTGTAGTCCTGAGGGCTTTTCAAAAAGTCTATATTTATCCTCTAATTGTAAAGTTAATATTTGAAGTGGGGCCCCTAGGGGTCCCAAATCTTTAGCCCCTGTTTCCTCAAAATGAATTTGAACTTTGAATTTTGTCAGCAAATCTCGGCACAGTAATGGGTATGGGCAGTCTGGTACATGTAGAGAGGAATGTGAGACTTTACCTGAAGCAACATGGACTTTGCTCTCCGTAGTCCATCTGTATTTCTTTCCTCCAGTGGCCCCTTTTACTTGGTGCTTAGAGGTCCTTCGGTATTAGTGAGGACCAAATGTTGGGCTCCAGTGTCCGCCAAGAATGTGACTGGTTTCCCCCCAACTCTTTACATTAGCCTGGGCTCAGGTGGGGGCTCCTGGCCCTGACAGCTTTACTCCTTGTCTAGGGTGAGGAGTTGGGCTGATTTCCGAGGGCTGCCTCTGTGTCTCTGATTCCTGGGTCGCTTAAGGCAATCTTTGATCCTTTTTCTTTGCAGTAGGCACACTGGTCTCGACTTACCAGGGCCTCCTAGTGTCTCTTTTTCTATTTGACTCCCTGTGCTAGAACTATTCTGTACTATGGTGGCCGGACGTTTACTTAATTTCCTTCGATTTTTCCAATCCCGTTCTCTCTTTTTTCTTTAATTCTCTTTTAAGCTTATCATCTCCTTTTTCATGTAACTTTCTAAGTCTTTCCTTTTCTTCTTCTTGTGATTTTCTCTTATTAAAGATCTTTTGTGCTTTCTTTAAGAGATTCTGCAGGCTATAATCTTGTAAATTATCTAGCTTCTGCAGTTTGGACCTATTATTCTGAGCCAACTGCCATATGAAGGGCATGGAAACATTGCCCCTTTGTTCATTACTGTTGGGATCAAAGGGGGTAAACATATGACAGGCTTCCTTTAGCCTCTTCAGAAATGCAGTCCCAGTCTCCTCTGATCCCTGAGTTATCTGTCTTATCTGTGCCAAATTTGTGGGGCAATGTCTCATGCTGCAGAGGCCCACTATGTGTAACTGGTGATAAAGACGCAGGTGTCACTTACCTGCTGCAGTGTTAAAGTCCCAGTCCAGATGATTTAATGGAAAAACTTCCTCAATTTCAATAGGTAGTTTAGTGGGCCTCCTGTCTTCCCCCAAGACATTCTTTCGAGCTTCCAGGAATACATGTTGTTCTTTCTCTGAGGTGAGCAGTACCTGCAAAAGCTGTTGGCAATCATCCCAAGTGGGTTGATGGGTTATTAGAATGGATTCAATTAGGTTAGAAAGAGCTATGGGGTCTTTGGAGAAGGAGAGGTTGTTAGATTTCCAATTGTAAAGGTTGGACACCAAGAAAGGCCAGTATTGGAATTGGCCTCCTGGTCAGGCAGTATGGTGTAGGGGAAAAGCTCGGGAGGGTCCTCCCGCTGCTGGCTCCCTTCAGCCATTGAGTCAGCTGGCAACTGGGAGTCGACAGTAGTCTCTTCTTGTCTGTTGTTCAGGGCAGGAGTGGTACTATCTGGTATGTCTGGACCACTTGACCAGGCATCGCTGCCATTTTCAGCACTCTGGGGAGGGGGCTGATATGGTGGGGGATTTTCTGAGAGCACATCTATAAGAGCAGAATCATCAGAAAGGAGGATAGGTTTGGGGCGATGAGTTCCATCATTCTTGAGTACAGGATACAGTTGAGATTTGGCAGGTGCCTGAGAGGGAACTAGTGATACAGGAGAAGGGAAAGGAGGAGTGGTGGGCCTCTGAGAAGATGGGACTGCATCAGTCTTGGGGAGAGATTTAGAAGGGGACTTGAGGTCATTTTCCTTTCTTCCGGAAAAAGTAAAAAGAAAAATGTGTCTCGCCTTTCCCATCTTTGAAGGCATTGACGCATCACAGAGGCTACATGCACCTGTGGAATATAATCAGATAAAAGAGTTGGCTGAGTCAGTCAGAAAATATGGGGTCACGGCCAATTTTACTCTTGCACAATTAGATAGACTTGCCCTGGATGCCCTAACGCCATCTGACTGGCAGATGGTCGCAAAGGCTATGCTTATCAGCATGGGCCAATATATGGAATGGAAAGCACTTTGGCATGAGGCTGCCCAAGAGCAAGCTAGAGCTAATGCGACAACCTTGACCCCTGAACAGCAGTTGTGGACATTTGACATGCTAACAGGCCAGGGTCGTTTTGCAGCCGATCAAACTAATTATCACTGGGGCGCCTACTCCCAAATTGCTAGTACAGCCATTAGAGCCTGGAAGGCACTATCCAAGAAAGGGGGAACAGACAATCAACTGACAAAAATCATCCAAGGGACTCAGTAACTCTTTTCTGACTTTGTAGCAAGAATGACAGAGGCAGCAGGGAGGATCTTTGGTGATCCCGAGCAGGCTGCACCTCTTGTTGAGCAACTTATTTTTGAACAGGCCACCCAGGAATGTCGCGCAGCTATAGCCCTGAGAAAGAACAAAGGATTGCAGGATTGGCTTAGGGTCTGTAGAGAACTCGGGGGACCCCTTACTAATGCGGGGTTAGCTGCTGCCATCCTACAGTCTCAGAAGCACCCCCTTAAGGGGCCAGATAAAAGAACCTGTTTTAAATGCAGAAAGGCAGGATATTTAAGAAAGGATTGCAGGATGTTGGACAGGGAGAGAGAGCCACCAGCACTCTGCACTCGTTGTGGCAAAGGATACCATAGGGCCACCCAGTGTCGCTCTGTATGGGATATAAAGGGTAGGATTCTCCCCCCTATAGAAACACCAACAGAGGTTCCAAAAAACGGGGCGTCGGGCCCACGGTTCCAGGGCCCACCAAAATATGGGAACAGAGTCACCAGGATGATGAACGAGGCCCCTCAGGAGTCGGAGCAAGGGTGGACTTGTGTGCCGCCTCCGACTTCCTATTAATGCCTCAGATGAGGTTGCAGCCCATTCCTGTTCAAGCCCCCAAGCCATTACCGCACGGGACTATAGGTCTCCTTCTCGGTAGAGGGTCGCTTACATTACGGGGACTGGTTGTTCACCCAGGTGTTATTGACAATCAACACTCCCCCGAGATCCAGGTTTTGTGATCCAGCCCAAATGGGATATTTTCCATCAGCAGAGGGGATAGGATAGTTCAATTACTGCTCCTCCCAGGCAACCCCCACCATTGTATGGGAGATAAACGGATGGGTTCTTCAGGGACAGACTCTGCTTATCTAGTTGTTCAGCTTCATGATCGGCCAAAGCTATCACTCTGGATTAATGGTAAAGGTTTTGAAGGCATATTGGACACGGGGGCAGATCGGAGCATCATCTCATCTCATTGGTGGCCGAAATCCTGACCGGTCACAGAATCATCACATTCCCTGCAGGGGCTAGGCTATAGCTCTCATCCCACTATTAGTTCCTCTATGCTTACATGGAAATCAGAAGAAGGTCATCAAGGACAGTTCACCCCCTACGTGCTTCCCCTCCCTGTTAATTTGTGGAGACATGACGTGCTACAGGGCTTGGGGCTCGCTTTATCTAATGAATACTCGCCGCGAGCTGTCAATATTATGAAAAAGTTGGGGTATGAAACTGGAAAGGGGTTGGGACGCTTGAAACAAGGGCAAGTAGAACACATATCCCCTGATCCAAATCCAGGGAGACAGGGCCTGGGTTTTTCCTAGGCGCCACTGGGGCAGCACAGCCCATACCTTGGAAAACAGAGGACCCGGTATGGGTTCCCCAGTGGCCATTGACCTCTGAAAAATTAGAAGCAGTAAACAGCCTTGTGGCAGGACAGTTGGCATTGGGGCACATAGAACCATCTACCTCCCCTTGGAATACTCCAATTTTTGTTATTAAAAAGAAATCAGGCAAATGGCGCCTACTTCATGACCTAAGAGCCATTAATGAACAAATGCATCCTTTGGGTGCAGTGCAGAGAGGTCTTCCGGTGCTCTCTGCTCTGCCCAAAAATTGGAACCTAATTATTTTAGATATTAAGGATTGCTTTTTTTCTATTCCCTTGTATCCACCAGATAGGCCTTGCTTTGCATTTACCGTCCCTGCCATTAATCATGAGGGACCTGACAGGCGATTTCAATGGAAAGTATTACCTCAGGGCATGGCAAATAGCCCTACCATCTGTCAATTGTATGTACAAGAGGCTCTCAGACCCATCAGAGAACAATATCCAAGTTTAATTGTTATACATTATATGGATGATGTACTCCTGTGTCATAAGAAATTAAACGTCCTTCAAGAGGCCTATCCCTTGCTACTCAAAAATCTACGATTCTGGGGCCTCCAGATTGCTACAGAGAAGGTCCAAATTGCCAATACCGGGCACTTTATAGGGTCCATGGTGCTCCAGGACAAAATCCTTCCGCAGAAATTAAAAATATATAGGGGCGAATTACATACTTTAAATGACTTTCAAAAATTATTGGGAGATATAAATTGGCTACGGCCATTCCTAAAAATCCCCTCTGCAGATTTAAATCCCCTGTTTGATATTTTGGAAGGGGACGCCCATATTACCTCCCCCAGGTCTTTGATACCCGCCGCAGAGGCAGCCCTCTGCTCAGTGGAGGAAGCTATCAAGGAAGCCCAATTATGTCGTATTGACCCATCACAACCTTTTTCCCTCTGTGTGTTCAATACGAAGAAACTACCCACTGCAGTGCTTTGGCAGGATGGGCCCTTATTGTGGGTCCATCCACATGCCTCCCTGCAAAAGATTATTGATTGGTACCATGCAGCAATAGCTTAGCTTGCCCTTAGCGGTCTGAAGGCCGCTGTCAGCCATTTTGGCAGACTTCCCACGGCTTTAATTGTTCCCTACAACTCTTTTCAGGTACAGACACTGGCCGCCGCCTCTGATGATTGGGCCATATTAGTCACCACCTTTTTGGGGAAAATTGATAATCATTACCCTAAACACCCTCTGTTACAATTTGCTGCATCTCATCCTATCATATTTCCCCGGGTCACCTCTCATACCCCGCTAAAAGATGGATTGGTGGTATATACAGATGGCTCCAAGACTGGCCTGGGGGCCTATGTGGTGGGTACCCAGGTGTTCTCGCAGCAGTATGCTGAAACTTCCCCTCAGGTGGTAGAATGCTTGGTGGTATTAGATGTTCTTCAAAAATTCCCAGGTCCCCTTAACATTGTTTCTGACTCCTCCTATGTGGTGAATGCTGTAAACTTACTGGAGACGGCTGGAGTCATTAGATCCACTAGCAGAGTGGCATCTCGATTCCAAAAATTACAAGATTGCTTGTTAACCAGACAGGCTCCCATGTATATTACACATATTAGGGCTCATTCGGGACTTCCTGGCCCGATGAGCCAAGGAAATGATTTGGCAGATAAAGCCACAAGGCTGGCTGTGACGGTTTTTGTCCCCCCGCTGCAAGCCGCTAAGGCCTTCCATGACAACTTTCATGTTACTTCTGAGACCCTACGCAGCTGCTTCTCTCTTACCAGGAAAGAGGCACGTCATATTGTTACTCAATGTCACAATTGCTGTCAGTTTCTCCCTGTCCGCCATACCGGAGTAAATCCAAAAGGGATTCTGCCATTGCAAGTGTGGCAGATGGATGTCACTCATGTTCCTTCCTTTGGAAAACTCCAATATGTACATGTATCAATAGACACCTGCTCTACTGTCCTCCATGCCACACCACTCACTGGAGGAAAGACCTCCCATGTAATTCAACACTGTCTTGAGGCATGGAGTGCCTGGGGAAAGCCTAAATGCTTGAAAACTGACAATGGACCTGCTTATACTTCTCAGAAGTTTAAACAATTTTGTGCACGAATGCAAGTCACACATGTTACGAGCTTGCCATACAACCCTCAAGGGCAGGGCATCATTGAGCACCCACATCGCACGCTCAAATCATACTTAATTAAACAAAGAGGGGGAATAATAAAAGATTTGCCCCCTGTGCCACGAGTTGCCATAGTAGTGGCACTTTTCACCATAAATTTTTTAAACTCAGATGAGCATTGTCAGACTGCGGCAGAGCGACAGTGTTCAGACCCACATCGACCTAAGGATCTGGTGAAATGGAAAGATGTGTTAACCAATGAATGGAAAGGCCCGGATCCTATTTTAATAAGATTCAGGGGAGCTGTTTGTGTTTTCCCGCAGAATGAAGAAAATCCTTCCTGGGTCCCTGAAAGACTTACCAGGACAGTCCTGGAGCAGAAGGATGCAGCAGACCAGACACATGAAAAGGGGGAGCAAGCTGATGTTACTGATGATGATCAAGACCCCAGCTGTCCAGGGAGAACCACGTTGGGGAATCATGTCAACGTTCCCACTTCCGATGCCGGTGATGTATAATGCACAGGTTTTTCCCTGATTGACTTTACCCTGGACTGGATGCCAGTCCAGGGGCTCTGCTTGGGCCGTTGAGGGCTTGTTCTATTTTTCCCCCAATATGGGTATGGGAACTAATTTCACATCCTTGGATCTCATGCGATCCAGCCTTGACCCGTTTGACCAATGGCTGCTCTGTGGCATTAATGGAAGCTGCACTGATCTTACACCTATGGCGATGCTTAAAAGGGGTAAAAGTGAAAAAGGGTGGTTGGAGTTTGACTGGAAAGGGTCTTTGGGGAGCAGCCTCCAGTTGGGCCATAGCTCTGGGTCATTTAGTTGGACTGCCAATGATATAAAGTATCAATCCTTCAAACATACAATCTATGATGCCACACCACACCAGTGTGTGTCTGGTCTCCTTTTATGTGGATTGTGAGCAATAAGAGTGCTACAGATAATGAATTACATTATGAGTCAGGTAGATGTTACTATACTTTATGTTGGGATGCTCAAAAATTCCCCCTTGCGGTGGTAACTCGAATGCCGCGCTTTGTGCCCGTTCCAATAGAGGCGCCCAGCAGCATGACATTATTTCGAGAAAAGAGGGACTTTAGAATCTCAGCAATTATTGTCGCCATTGTGGCTACTACTGTGGTAACGGCGGCAGTGACAGCCTCTGCCCTTGCACTATCCACCTCAGTGCAAACTGCACAGGCTATTAATGGCTTGTTGGCTACTGTCTCCGAGGCCCTGGATAAGCAGGCCTCTGCAAATACTCAGATACAGGGTGGCCTGATGCTGGTAAACCAGCACATTGATTTAGTGCAGGAGCGGTTGGACATGTTCTGGCAGATGGCCCAATTAGGCTGTGAGCAAAAGCTCCCCGGCCTATATGTCACCTCCATCCAATATGAGAATTTTACCAAAACAGCTAATTTGTCTAAAAGCCTTTCTCAGTTCATGTTGCAGAATTGAACCTCCGAGTTTGAGCAGACACTTCAGGACCTGAGAGCCGCTATTATCCAGGTCAACTCCACTCGTCTTGACTTGTCTCTGATGGAGGGATTGTCGTCATGAATTGCCTCAGCTGTTTCTTATTTCAAAGAATGGGTTGGGGTGGAATTGTTTGGCACAGCCGTTTGTTGCGGACTGTTGTTGCTTCTTTGGCTGGTCTGTAGGCTCAGGGCTCAAAATAAGAGGGACAAGGTGGTTATCGCCCAAGTGCTTGTAGCTTTGGAACAGGGGGCTTCCACAGATATTTGGCTAACAATGCTTAAGCAGTAGGCCGCTGGTCAGACAGCTCTTGCACACCCAGAGCACAGGCTCATTGCACAGGGTAGAGTGTCTGGTCTGAGCAGCCCATGAGGGATGCCGAGCAAAGCATCGCACAGGGAGTTGCCTGGCTCTCTGGGAGGCATGTTGTCCTGCATAAGGGTTGCCTGCCCTAGTGTCCCTTTCCCAGAAAAACGGCAGAGGACAGGTCGAGGTCACTTCGGGGTGAGATGACAGCCCCATAGTGACTCTCGCACATGGTCTTAATTTTTGATCTGGGAGGTCCAACCTCTGTCTCTATCCCTCGTTATATGGGTGACCTACCTTCTGAAAATTGGGAAGCCTCATTAATTCTGTTCCTATTAATTGACTCTGTTTAAAATAAATAAAAAAGGGGGAGATGTAGGGAGCCGTTACAAGTACCGTTGGTAGACAGAGAGATGCGCATGCGCTGGGTAACTGTCAAACCCTGGGTCCCTGCCTCTTCCGTGGCGTCATATGGGCCGATGAGCAGCAGCCAGTCAGGGGGTGACACGTCCAAGGCAGAGGCTGCTAGCCTATATAAGGGATGGGTTTTGTGTGTTTGGGGTCTCTCTTTCCTGTAAGCTTATGCTCTCCCTCTCAAGAGCATTAAAGCTTTACTGCAGAAGGATCCTGAGTGTGCTGCGTCGTTCTTGCTGGCGAGACGGTAGCGCGGGACATAGCTCCAGTTTTTGCTCCTCCTGTATGCTACCCCTAGATAGTACAGTCAAGGTATTCTACTCTACACACCACCCTGAGCCTGCCATTCCCTCACCCTTTGTGTCTTTGTGTGGCAGGGCCAATTGTTCCAGGTGAGCCTTGGGACAGAGTTTGGTTCCAACAACCCCTCAAACTCCATCAAAAATTCTGAATTTTCTCTGAGCACACAAGATCTTCCTATCCAAGTGGGACCTCCTTGAGGCCACACTTGTCTGATATTTGGACCCGATACCAAGTGTCCATCTGCTAGAGGTAAGTCTGAGACTAGTTCAGTCCTAATACTCTCCACAAGCTTCCTTGGGTACCCCGAGGATTAGCACCTCATCTAAATCCCCCAATATCCTGGCCCTGGATTGTACAGTTCTGGTGCTCTGCTCCATACATCACCCAGAGCCTGAATTCTTCTCACCCTTGGAAGTGTTGGGTTTGATGCTTCAGGTGACCATTGAGCCTGAGTGCATGTCCACCAGCCCTCCAACATGGTGTAACTTCCTAGGTCTTTTCTGAACACACTTGACCCACCTATACAAATGGAACCAACTCGCCTGAACTTTGAAACCTATTGCTGGTAGACCTCTGTGGGAGGTGAGTCTGGGACAGCTTCAGGCTGAATCCCCCCAAATAATTCCAGGGAACTCGATCTGTTCACTTTGCATCTCACCTTCCCTTATAGCCTGGCCCTGGATAGTACAGTGCTGCTACTCTACTTCATACACCCCCTTTACTCTCCCATTACCTCATCCTTTGTTCTTCTGGGACCACTGCTCCATTTGAGCATTGGGCCAGAGTGTGGGTTCACAAACCCCTCTATATCCATGGTACTTCCTGGGTCTGCTCTGAGCACACTGGACACACTTTTCAATTGGGGACAACTTTGAGGCTACACTCACCTGATCTTTGAACCTCACCGCTGCTGTCCTTCTGCTGGAGGTGACCCTTTGACCAGTTCACGAGGAACAACCCCCACATGCACATCAATCTCTGGAATCGCTGTGCGTTAGAATTTGCTCCACCCTATACACTGGCCCCAAATAGAATAGTCCTGTTTCTCTACTCCATATACCATCCTTGAGTCCACATCCATGGAACTTTATGGATCTGCTCTGAGCACACAAGATGTTCCTATCCAAGTGGAACCATATTAAAGCAACACTCCCCCAATCTTTGGACTCCACTAAGTGCCTATATGAGGAAAATTGAGGATAGGCATATTAAAGAAATAACAATACAACTGAAAGACCTGGAACATAAAGAAGCAAACTCACTCCGAAGGAGTAGACACCAGGAAATATTCAATTTGAGGGCTGAAATCAAGAAAGTAGAAACGAGGAAAACAATACAAAAATCAATGTAACAAAGAGATGGTTTTACAAAAAAACAACAAGTTTGAAAACATATATTAAAACTAACCAAAGAGCAGAGAGAAAACATGAAAATGAACAAAATCAGAAATGAAAAGGCAGATATAACACAGACACTTAGGAAATCCAGAGAATTTTTCAGGTCATACTTTGAAAACCTGTACTCTACTAAATTCAAACTCAAAAGAAATGGATGTATTTCTAGATGGCTATCACTTAAAAAAATTAAATCAAGAACAGACACAAAACTTAAGTAGACCTATAATACCTAATGAAATAAAAGTAGTTTTTAAAAGCCTCGCAACCAAAAACAAAACAAAACAAAAGCAAACAAACAAACAAAAAACCCAGGGCCAGATAGCCTCAGTGCAGAATTGTACCAGAAATTAAAAGAAGAGCTATTACCAATGCTCCTGAAATTGGTCCACATAAAAGATGTAGAAGGTTCCTTACTAAACTCTTTTCATGAGGATATAATTACCTTGGTACCAAGCCACACAAATATACAACTAAGAAACAGAACTACAGACTAACTTTCCTCATGAACATTAATGCAAAAATACTCAATATAATACTGGCACATCAAATCCAAGAACACATGAAAGAAAGCACCATGTCCAAGTAGGCTTTATTCTAGGTATGCAAGAATGGTTCAACACATTAAAATCTATCAATTTGATACTCCATATAAGCCCATTGGAAAAGAAAATCCACATGATCATCTCACTAGATTCTGAAAAACCATTTGACAAAAACCAACACCATTTAATGACAAAGGTCTTGGTGAGATCTGGAATAACAGGAACATATGTAAACATAATAAAAATCAATATACAGTAAACAAATAGGCAATAGCATACTTTATGGAGAAAAGCTTAAGGTGATTCCTCTAAAATCAGGAACTAGAAATGTCTGTCCACTCCATATCTGTTAAATATTGTATTTGGAATTCTTCCTAGAGAAATAAGACAACAAATTGATATAAAGGGGATACAAATTGGCAAGAAAGAAGTCAAATTGTCCCTATTTGTATTTGCTATCTCTGTTTACATAAGTGACATGAAAAAACTCTATCATGGAATTTCTACAGTTGATAAACACATTCAGCAAATTAGCAGGATACAAAATTAACTCAAAAATATCAGAAGTCCTACTCTATCCAGAAGATAAAGGGGCTTAGTGGGATTTAGAAAAAAAAATGCCCACTACAATAGCCACAAACTGGCAGACCAATAGAATCAAATCAAAAATCCTGATACTAACGCACACACCTACACCTTATTTAAAAAAAAAAAAATCTAAAATCTTACAATGGAAGGAGGAAAGCAAGTTCTACAAATGTTGCTGACACAGCTGGATGATGTGTTGAAGACTTCAGAGAGACCCATGAATTGCAATGCACAAATCTTAAGTCCAAATGAATCATCAAGCTCAACAAAAATCCAGACACACTAAACCTCTTAGAAGAAAAAGTGGGAGGGTCCATTGAATGAATTGGTAGAGGAGAACACAGACACTTAGATTGACAATAAATTGGACCTCCCCAAACTAAGAAGCTTCACTATGGGAAATGACATAGTTGACTAAATCAAATGGCAGCCAAGAGACAGGGAAAATATCTTCAACAATCTACATTTGACAGAGAGCTGATCTCCAATATATACAAAAAATTCAAGAAACTAGTTCCTAAAACAGAAAATAACCCTTTCAAATATTAGTGTACAGAACTGACAAAAAATTATAAGTGGAGTAATCCAAAATGGCTGATAGACACTTAAGAATGTGCTCAAAATCATTAGCCATCAGGGAAATGCAAGTCAAAACAGCTCCAGAATACCATCTTATCCCTGTAATAATGACTAAAATTAGAAACACCAATGACAGCTTATCCTGGAAAGAATGCAAAAAAAAAGGGGGAACTGACTGTTGGAGTGTAGAGTTGTACAGTCATATTGGAAGTCAGTATGGCAGTTTCTTAGAAAATTGGATTTAGAGTACCACAGGACCTGGCAATTTCACATCCATGCAACACAGATATCTGTTCAACTATGTTCATAGGAGAATTAGTTATTAAAGAATTAACCTGGAAGCAACCCACATGCCCCTAAAAAGAAGAATGGATAAAGATGTGATATATTTCCACTATAGAATACTAATTAGCAGACAAAATACAATGACATCTCGAAATTCATAGTCAAATGATGGAATTTAAAGAAACCATCCTCAGTGAGGTAACTCAGTCACCAAAAGAGAAACATGGTATGTACACACTAATATCTGGATTTTAGACATAGAACAAAGGATCACCAGCCTAAAATTTACACCCCACCAGAGAAAGTAGGATACTAGAAAATTCAAATATGGTCCTTCCCTCACAGAAGGTGAAAGGAAAAAGATATTCTAAGCATACTGGGAATGTGGAGGCAGTGAGTGGTCATGGATTTAGGAGTAAGAGAAGGGAAGGAGAAGAGAATATGTGAGATGAGGAAGATTGAGTTTTCATTGAGAAGTCAGGTATATTCTGGTAGATCTGCCTTAATTTGTTAATTGTTCTTTTCCCTTTGATGCTCTTAATACTCCTTCTCTATTCTATATATTTGGTGTTTTGTTTATTATGCAGTGATTGGAATTTCCTGTGGTCCAGTTTTTTCCAGTTCTGTAAGCTTCTTGTTATTTCATTAACATATCCTTCTCAGGTTGCAGGTTTCTTCTATGATTTTGAGTATGATTTCTGCACCTTTGTCCAGGGCTCTTTTGCCTTATAACTATTGGCTTATAACTATTATTTTGGGTTTGATATTTTTACAGTGTCCAATATTCCTTGATATTTTGTGTTAGAGATTTTTTTGACTTCAGATTTTCTTTGAATGATGAATCTATTTCCTCTATGTATTTTCAACACCTGAGATTATTTTCTACGTGTCTTCTATTATGTTGGTTACCTTTGCATTTGTAGTTCCTCATCATTTACCATGATTTGTGATTTCTAGCACTGCCTCAGCCTTTGTTTTCTTTATTGACTTGATTTCAGTTTTAAGGATTTGATCTGTTTCAATTGTTTGATTTACATGATTTTTTTTGGCTTTCCTTGCTTTCTGTAAGAGATTTGTTTATTCCTTATAGTTTCTGGTTTGTCTTTGTCTCCAAGGGATTGTCTTCAAGGGATTTTCATGTTTCCTCTTTAAAGAACTATGCCATCCTCATTATTTTTTAAGTCATTCTCTTTAGCTTTATCTGTGTGTGGTCATTTTGTCCTTTTTTCAGTTTGAATCATAGTGTGTTTTGCAGCTTTCAAGCAAGGCTTTTTATCCAGGACAAAGAATAGCTTCTTGAGATTGTATTCCTTGGAGCAAATCCAGATAGAACAAATAACATCATCAATGTTATACAGTAACCTACAGCTTATTCAATGCTAACAATAAATCAGAAAATCTTTCAAGGGTAACCACAACTAACTGCCTATTTTCTAAGATCAGGTTAATAAATTTTTATGGTAAGTTATTGTTTAGAATTTGTTGCCTAGCTCTTAAGAACCTTTACATATTAAGGCATTTTTACTTTTTCTTATCAAAAGACTTTCTGATTTTTGTAATTTCTCTTTTATTTTATTTTATATGTAGATCCAGTTCACTCTTCCTTCATACCTCCCTTACACTTTCCCTCTCTCCCACCTTCCAATGCCACATGAACATTCTCCACTCCCTTGGCCCCACTCTACATTTAGGGCAATCCCTTCCAGGAGGGGTCACCTAATCTGTCATATCATTTAGAGTATGGACTAGGCCTTCCCTCCTGCCTGTAGGTCAAGGGATTATCCACTTTGTCCACATCCTCTCCAGCATAAGTCCTCATTGGTGTTTCTAATTTTAGCCATTTGGCAGGAGTAAGATTGAATCTTCGAGTTATTTTGATTTGCATTTCTCTGATGGCTAAGGATTTGGAGCACTTTCTTAATTGTCTTTCAGCCATTTGGGATTCCTCTATTGAGAATTTTCTAATCAGTTCTGTACCCCACTTTTTAAAAGGGTTATTTGGTATTTGGGTAACTAGTTTCTTGATTTCTTTGTATATTTTGGAGATCAGCCCTCTGCCATATGAGGGTTGAAGTCATTTCCCAGTTTATGGTTGGCTGCCATTTTGTCTTGTTGACAATGTCCTATGCCTTACAGAAGGTTCTAAGTTTGAGGAGGTAAATTTATTGTTGATCTCGGTGTCTATGCTACTGTTGTTATGTTCAGGAAGTCGTCTCCTCTACCAGTTTGTTCAATGGTACCTCCAACTTTATCTTCTATGAGGTGAAGTGGGGCTGGATTTATGTTGAAGTCTTTGGACTTAAGTTTTGTGCATGGCGATAGACATGGGCCAATCAGCAGCCAGTTTTGCCAGCACCATTTGTTGAAGATTATTTCCCCTTCCATTGTATACTTTTAGCCAATTTTCAAAAATCATGTGTTCATAGGTTTTTGAGTTAATATCATGATTTTTGATTCAATTATATTGTTCTATCTGTCAATTTTTGTGCCAAAATCAAGCTGTTTTTAGGACTATAACTTTATATTAGTGCTTGAAGTCAGAGATGGTGATGCATTCTGAAGTTATTTTATTTTACAAAGTTGTTTTTGTTATTCTGGGTCGTTGTTGTTCCAAATAATGCTCAAAATTATACTTTCAAGGTCAGTGAAGAATTGTAATGGAATTTTGATGGAAATTGCATTGAATCTATAGATTAGAATTTTTACTATTTTTATCTTACATACCCAATAGCATGGAATATCTTTCTATTTTCTGGTATTTTCCTTAATTTCTTTTTTAAAGAACACAACATTTTGACTATATAGGTCTTTCACTTGTTTGATTAGAGTTACCTCTAAAGTTTTCTATGTTGTTTGTGGTTATTGTAAAGGGTGGTGTTTCCCTGATTTCCTCAGCCCTTTTATCTACTGTATACAGTAGAGTTTCTGACTTATTTTGAGTTAATCATCTGTACTGCTAATTTGCAAAAGGTGTTCATCAGCTGTAGGAGTTGCCTAATAGAATTTGCCAGTCACTTATATAAACTATAATATCCTCTGCAAATAGTAACAGCTTGAATTTGTATTTCCTAGATCTCCTTTTGTTGTCTTATTGCCCTAACTAGAAATTCAAGTAAAATATTGAAGAGATATGGAGAGCATGGCCAGCCTTGGATTGTTCCTGATTGAAGAGGAATTGCCTTAAGCTTCTCTCCATTCAGTTTGATATTGGATGTGAGTTTACTGTATATTGCTGTTATTATGTTTAGGTATTTTCCTGTCATCCCTGATTTTCCAAGTCTGTTATCATACATGGAGTTTTTCAAAGTCTTTTTCAGGGAGATTATTAAATGATGTTTCTTTCACACTTGTGGATCACATTGATAGATTTTCATGTGTTGTACCATCCCTGAATCCCTGAGATAAAGCCTACTTGGTCATTGTGGATGATGTCTCTCATGTGTTTTTGGATTATTTTTTTCTATATTCTATTAAGGAATTCTGCATTAGTGTTCATGAGGGATCATAGTCTGTAGTTCTCTTTCTTAGATGGGCCTTGGACTGTGTACCAAGGTCATTGTAGTCACTTAAATAGTTTGGGAATAAAACTTGTGATTTTATCATGTAAAACAATTTGAGGTTTGAGGGGTATTGGTATTATTTCTTCTTTGAATTTCTGATAAAATTCTGAACTGAAGCCATCTTTCCCTACCCTGTTATTTTTTTTTTTTTTTTGGTGGAGGGAGGGAGGATTTTGATGAATACTTCTATTTCATTATCATTTACAGATCTACTTAAGTTATTTATTTGTTCTTGATTTAATTTTGGTGATAGTTACCCAGAAATTTGTTAATTTCTTTTGAATTTATGAATTTTGTGGAGTACAGGTTTTCAAAATATGACCTGGAAAGTCTCTGGATTTCCTCCGTGTATGTTGTTTTGACATCTTTTTTTTTATTTGCATGTTCTCTGTGTGCTTTTTGTTAGTTTTGATAAATATTTGTCAACCTTGTTTCTTTGTGTGTTTGATAAACCAACTATTTGTTATATTGATTCTTTGTATTGTTTTCTTTGAGTTGATTTCAGCCATGAAATTGATTATATTCTGGCATCTACTCCTCTGAGTGAGTTTGCTTTTTTTTGTTCTATGGCTTGCAGTTGTGCTGTTAATTTTCTAATGTGACTAACCTCTGTCTTCTTCATATGAGCAATTAGTAAGGTGAACTTTCCTTGTTGCACTGCTTTCAATGTGTACCATAAGTTCAGGTATGTTGTGTGTTAATTCTCATTGTATTCTAGGAAACCTCTAATTCCTTTCACTTTCTTCCTTGATTCAGGAATAGGGCAATTTCTCATCATTCATTTTCCATGATTTTGTAGGGTTTCAGCAATTATAGTTGATGCTGAATTCCAACTTTAATGCATGGTGGTCTGACAAGATACAAGAGGCTATTCCAATATTTTTTGTATTGTTGAGGTTTGCTATGCTGTCTAGTATGGGGTAGATTTTAGAGAGGGTTTTACATGGAGATGAGAAGAAGCTATATTCTTGTGTTTTCTAAAGATGTCTGTTAAATCCAATTTTGACATAACTTCTGTTAGATTTTTTTGTCTGTGTTTCTTTGTTATTTTTCTGTCTAGTGGTCCTGTTCTGTGGTTAGAGTGGTGTGTTAATGTCTCCCAGTATGAGTATGTGAGGTTTTATGTGACCCCCGAGTTTTAGTAATATTACTTTTATAAATGTGGGTACCTTTACATTTAGGGCATTGATGTTCAGAATTGTAATTTGTACTGATGGAATTCTGTGATGAATGAGAAATGACCTTCTTCATCTCTTTTGATTAATTTTGGTTTGAATTCTAACTTGTTAGATATTTGGATAGCTACAGCTGCTGTCTTCTTTGTCCCATTTGATTGGAAGATCTTTTCCTAACCATTTACCCTGACATACTGCTTGTCTTTGCAGCTTAAATCTGTGTCTCCTATGCAGCAGAAGGATGGATTCTGTCATTGTATCCATTCTGTTAGCCTGTGTCTTTTTATAGGAGAGTTATAACCATTAGTATTGTAGAAAAGTAAGGAACATTGATTATTAAATTTGTTTACATAAGATTTGTTGTTGGATGTGGTATTATGAGAATTTTTGTTCCACTTTTTCATTTGGGTTGTTTGATTGTCTTTTCTTACTTTCTTTAAGAAAGTAAGTTCATTTATTGCACATTTTGCATGTTCTCTTTCACTATTTCTTCCATTATTATTTGTTTGGTTTTGTTTCTCTTCCCTTTTTAAGGGATTTTTTCATATTATCTTTTAGGGCCTGTATCATTTTTTATAAAGTTAATTTTTATGTTTTCTTCTTCTCATCCTCCTCCTCCTCCTCCTTCTTCTTCTCCTTCTTCTCCTTCTCCTCCTCCTCCTCCTCCTCCTCCTCCTCCTCCTCCTCCTCCTCCTCCTCCTCCTTCTTCTTCTTCATCTGCTTTGATGTGTTCAGCTGTAGTTAGCATAGATCCCTAAATTCTTGTTATGCCATACTGGCCTTTCTATTGTACAATGTTTTCTTGTATTACTGTCTTTCCATCGCTACTTCCACTGGGTGTCAGAGGAGTCTCTCAATATAAATATCTTTCTCTGTAGGCGTTGAATGGGGCCATAAATTCAATGTCTCCATCTCTGGATTATCAGAATTCTCTTGGAGTTCTCCAGCACAGGGCAATGGATGGGAAAATTCTGGAACAACTTAGTCCTGAATGGATAGGTGGTTACAGTGTGAGCAGACCTGACCCAGGATTTACCAAGGAGGTGGAGGAGGTGTTGAACCTGCACTCTGGCTTATCCCTCATCCTTTGCAGTGTGCCACACAAGGCCAAGGGTGAGGGGAAGTCAGTCCCTTGGTGGTGTATGGATCAAATTATAAAGTCTGAATCACTCAGGAAAGGTTATTGTGGGGAGTTATAATCAGGGCTAACCAAGAAAATTCCTCGGGAAGCATGAGGGGAATTGGGCCTGATTTTTTCCAGACACACCTTCAGGAGAGGGCACGTAATGGGGCCCAAGGATCAGGTTGAGTGTGGGCTCAAATTGGTCTATCATGAATAGGCAGGTCCAGTATGCTCAGAGACATTCTTGTAAGTTCCAAGATGGTGGAGGGGTTGTTGGACCCACTCTCTGGCCCAACACTAACTCTGAGAAGTGGACCAGCCCGACTGCCCTTTTGTATTTTTTACATTTTTATTATAATTATCTTCCATGAAAGGAGGTAAAATGTGTTGTCATTGGTCAACTGCATGCCAAACAATATTTCTGCATATAACCATATTGTATGAACATTATTAATATTTGCTACATTTGTGTGAATCTTATGCACCTGCTTTTGCCAGTGGACATATAAAATGAAGGAGGAGCAAACTATGTTTTCTTTCACTGTAAACAGTAGAACCAAAGATATACAGGTTTTCATCAATTTCCTTTTAACCAGAGTATTAGGATGGCATACCTTTATCAAGTTTTCACTGAACTTGTGAATAAATAAAAGAAATATGTTTTGAAATGCCTGGATAATTTTTTGTTGGCAGTTCTTTCACCTTGCTCAAAAACTCATGGAAAAACATGACAGTTAAAATCAAATAAAATATTGCAGCCATCTTATTACATAGTGAGCCAGACTACATTGGGAAGATATGGTGTAGTCATGTGTGTAATAATAAGTGTGATAATGTCTAAATAATTTGCATAATGACCTTAAGAAATCCTATAAAATAGCAAGTGATAAGTCATCTCGGTTATTTAAGTAGAGAGGAAGAAAAGCAGGAAGTATTATAAGAGATATCTCAGAGTAATTCTTGTAGTTAGTAAACATAGGATATTACATCTACTACAAGAATTTTCTAAGTATCCAGAAAGAACAAATATAATTGTTCTGTGAAGGTCATGTACACACAGGAATATCATTAGAAGGCCACGATAACACAGGTTATAATTCATGGATCACACAGCGCCAATATACACCCTTGTTTGCAGAGTTGTCTGTATTTTTTGAGAACAAATCAGCCCATAAGCTGGTAGCCATTTGCTGTGCAACAGTTTTGACTTTAGAAGTTCATAGACGATTTTGACGATAACTAGGAGAATTTTGAAACATATTGGATCTCCCAGAACTAGCTTCCTGCGTAGAGAAGATACAGAGAATTAAACTAGACACACACACACACACACACACACACACAAAGAGAGATGGGAAGAGAAAGACAGAGAAACATAAGGAAAGAGAGAAGAGAGATGGATTCTGAAATGCACATAGTTTTCTGTGTTAATTTCAGAACCTTGTCTAAGTATTTTAATAATTGAGATAATACCTGTACAGGGCAGAGTGGAACAATGGAATTTTCAGTTTATTACACTGGGGATGTTTCCTGGGTTTAATGTAAGGTGATCTAATTAAAACACCACGGAAGTATGCCACGTGCTTGGGTGTCCTATAGCAGAGAGGAATCTTGCAGGGGAGATAGGAGCAGTAAAACCTGGTCTGATCTGAATGATACATACAGGACTGCCTGACCATTTTTTTGCATCCTTCAGTCCACACCATACTCTGGCTTCTTCTACTCATTTCACTCTTAGGCACAACATTTTCTCTGACCCTAGTAGGTATATAAAACCAGGTTGCATATGATCAAGAGTGTGGTTACTCCCAGACCAATTGTAGCATTTTGAGGATTTGAAGTCAGGGTAGAAATATTTTGTAATAGGTCCCAGTACCTGAATTAGACATGCAGCACAGCTCAAGGAGAAATTCATGTCCAAAGAAACCAAAGTAAAGCCAGAAAAAAGGCCTTTCCTTTGAGAAGTAAGAAGGGCAGGAATGGATTTAAATGAATGATAGAAATCTGTGAACAATGGCTACCTTTCACTGAAACCCTGAGCACAGATGACAGATGCTGTACAGTATGAGTGATTCATGGAAGTACTCTGGGGGTGTTGTTTGGGAGTCACAGGCAAAAGCTATGGGTTTCCTGGGTGCCTCTGTGCACACAGTGTTGGTGGTAAGATAGAGAAAACCCTGCATTAAACCAGATGTAGTCCAGGATGCAGAGTCCCATAGATAGGTTCCTTGATCCTGCAAGATATAGCAGATCCAGGACCCAGGAAACTGAATTTCCTGTGCCCTGAAAGCCAAGCCCATGGTGACCCGTTTAGGGCACCTGGATGCTGCATCCTCCAAGTCTTCTCTTGTGCCAAGGAATCTAAAGGAGACCTACTCACTTCTGTGGTGCCTGCACTGGGAACTTGTCTTTAGGCAGTCTACAATCAGGTCCAGTGAAGCACAGGGACATACTGGCAAGATCTGTAAAGCCATTAACTTTAATATAAGCCATTAAGTCATAGTAATGCACTGAGAATGACATCCATGACATCCATGGGTAATTGTTGTATACTCCCTAAGCCCTTTCCAAATCAACAATAAGATCAAGGTCTGGTACTATGCTCCAAGAAAGCCACCAAGAAGCCACATGGCCAAGATCAACCAGAGATGGATGTCTAGAACAGATGCAAGTTGTAGATTTTAGGGGTTGTAGAGGGTGCACAGTAGGCTGGGAAGATGGGGATCAGGAATATTGCTGGGGCCCTCCATTTCACTCAGTTAAGACACTATAATTTTGGCATCTGCCTGTCCTGTGAAAGCCACATGTTAAAGAACAGGGTGACTCACTGGTGAGCCTGCAAGAGACCATAAGGGAAGCCTACAGGTAACTAATAACAATATGGATCATGGAGGTAGAGTCTCAGACCCAAACTCATGGACTTTTGCACTGGGGATGATTGTTGCCTTCTATGTGCTTAGTCATGATATTCTGAAGGGCAGCTCCTGCTTTGTGAGATACAGGAGCTATCTTCTTGACTCTAGAGACCCAGATGACCACTCTAGCTACCAATCAGGTCTTGAGTTTGCTTCCACCTTGCACGCTGGGCACAAGAAAACATCCAAGTTGCTGGCAAAGAACATGACTCCAAGGCTGACCCAAGGCAGGTAGGGCAGTGGTATGATAGTGTCTTAGAGCACAGGGCACAGAGAAGTGGGCAGATGACAAAGATCTGGGAACCACTCACCACAAAATGGCACTAAATTCAACATTCAGTTCCCACATGGTGGAAGATTGGTGTGGTTGTACATAAGTCAAAAGTCAAGGAGTTTTGTATACTGGTGAGTGATCCAGTCGTAGGGACCTGGCACCCTACCCTAACCACCCCTAGCTATCAACAGGCAACCATTATGAGCTATCACCAGCTCTCTCACATGTCACCAGAAAAATAAGACACACAAGCTTCAAGGTGCAAATCAGAAAAAAAAACTAAACAGCCAAGCCAGTAGATTTTACTTCTACTCATATGAAATGACTATCTTTTCTCTTGGGATCCTCATAGGAAAAAGAATTTTAGATTCATCTTCATCTTATTTGCTTTATATTCCTTTCTCTGTCAGCACTATCAGTCCTATCTCTACCACCATAGTTCTTGGATAATAGGTATCTGAACCCAGTTACTAAAATCATCTTTAAGTTAATTGTTTCTTTTAAGACTGGTTAAATTCCTTGTACTCTCTGTTGCCTAGAACTAACAGAGATTCCTGTAGGTGTAAATCATGAGGTCTGAGACTAAAGATGTTTACCACCACTTCCTAGCTTCTATATATATGTACAGAATGGCTGTTTGATATTTGGATCTCTACTGGCTTGCATCACCACTATTACAATATGTTTCGTTTCTACATCCTGACTTTCCCCACCTCCTAACAGGGCTCATTCAGAAAACTCCTGTTTCCCAAAGTCCCCAAGTTTCCTAAGACATGGAAGTTACAGTATCCTCTGCATATACCCTCCTTCCTGTGTTCATGTCTAGGAATGCACTACTCTATAAAAAGATTCAGTTGGACAAAGGACAGGCAACCTAGTTACATAGGGAAAATATAAAATGCTTGATTGTTACTCCAGGGTGCCTATAGCACATATGGACCCACAATTATCCTCAGGGATTTCTCAACAAATTCCTAATGTCCTCAAAGAAAATCCTCAAGGTGCATGTATCCACCCCCTCCAGGGCCTCAGACCAATGGAATAGATTAAACAATACATAGACATAATGGTTTGGCATAACAGCCTACATGCAAAAACATCAGCCTAGTGAAAACACCTACTACCAAACATACAGGTCCTCAGCCCCCAACACATTCTCTCCATCCATGTATCCATCTGTTCATTTTCACATCTTATTTCTCCTCTATATGTGTCTCCCTATATCACTGGCTCCCTTTTCCACTCACATCTATAGCATCCAGTACTGCTGGGCCTATCTGGATTCAAATACCTTGTCATATTCAGTAAGGAAGTGTTCTTCAGTGCACAACAGAGGGCCATTCTCTCATGAACACTGAGAGACTACAGAGGCCCTCCCAACATTGCAGTACCTTTGAAGATGGCCCCAAGAAGAAGCCCAGTACCCTGCTTCCTGGAGACCAGACTTTCTAATCTCTTCCAACTGTGAATTTCCATAAAGCCTACTTGAGGTGTCTGTGCTGAGGCTACACATTGCACAGCTCCATGAAGAGTGTCAACTGAATATGTGTGAGGATATTTTGAATTCCCAGTGAAGCCACACTATCCAATACCACATTTTTTATGAGTTCAATATAATGTACTCTTCCAACCTACCACAACTACAGACACCACACACACACACACACACACACACACACACACACACACACTCAGAATAGGATCACAACAGGCATTGTGGTCACGTGAGCTGGTACTAAAGCATGGCACCCTGAAAGGCTTCCAATTGAAAGGCTTCCAATACATGTTAACTTGTCAGTCCCCTTTAACACTGTGCTGACCACCATAAGAGTAACACACAGTTATCTCTCTGTGACTGCTTATGGGCTCTCCTGTTCAGAGAAAACACAGAGCATGAACCCAGACACAAACAAGTCTTAATTTCAGGATTCAGCCTGAGCCACTGCACTGCCTCAAACTCCATGCTAATTAGGTACACAAAATCAGGTTGCATATGATCATGAGGCTGGTACCACCAAGACCACCTATAGGGTTCTGATAATGTGGCTCTTGTACAGAAACATTTTCTTACAGGTCTCTGTGACAGAATTACTCTTCATCCAGTTCAAGAGAAATTCATGTTTAAAAGAAACCAAAGGCATGTCTGAAAGAAGTCCTGGGAGATGATGAGGACAAAAGACGGCAAGGAACCAATTAAATGGATGGCAGAAATATGGCCATAGGACTATCTGCCATTGAGACCCTGATTATAGTCCAGATGGTTTGGCACTCTGTGTGTTTTCCAGAAGTGAGGTGTCGGTGCTGTTGGAGATGTTCAGGCAAATGCTAAGAATATCCCAATTAGTACTGTGCATAATTTGTGTGTAGTTGGATTGAGGACTCCCCACATCTAGCCAGATGTAACCCTAGGAACCAGAAGACTGAATTTCATGTGCAGAGAAAGCAAAGCCCTTGGAGCTCTTCCCTGTGCTCCTTGATTCTGCTTCCTCCAATTTCTCTTCTGTTCTAAGGAGACTACAGGAGGCATGCTTAGGTGCAATGGCTCCACCACTGAAAGCCTGTCCCTAGGCAATCTGCAGCCATGTCCTAAGAAATGAAGATGCTTGCAGAATTTGGAAAACCATTCTTCTTGATAGCAGTAGTGCTCTAAGAATGGCAGCTCATTGGTGCACTCCCGAAGCCCTTTCCAAAATAATGGCAAACAAACAAACAAAGAAACAAAAGTCATTTGCATCACACCCTGGAATGGCCACCAAACAACCATCTAGGTCAAGACAGTAAAGTAATGGATCTCTAAGACAGATGGAGGGGAACGATACCAGGGTGTGAGGAGGGTCAGTGTGGGGTGAGAAGTATGGGCTAACAGAACACACTGCTTCCTCTTCTGCATTGCACTGACTCAATCTGTTTTTGACCACTGAAAGCCCTGAAAAAGTACCAAGAGAGAGCACAGAGGATATCACTGCCAAACCTACACATTACCCTTAGGGAAGCTAAAGAATCTTCATACCAATCTGGAGCATAAAGGAGGAGCTTCATAGCCAAACTAATAGACTTGGCTTATCTGAGTATAAGTGTTGTTCATAGCTGCCTGGACAGCATATACTGAAGGTCACTACCCACTACCTTCAGGGATCCCCTAGGTATCTACATAATTTTGGTCACCAGGTAATGATCTTTGTAGCCAGGGTAACCTTGGGACTGCTGAATCTTCCCACACTTGAGAAAACCCAATGTCCAGGTCAAGGCAGCCAGACAAGTAGAGTCCTCCCAGGCTGACTCATGGCTTGTATGGCAGCAGGATGGTGGTTTCCCAGAGTACAGGGCACAAGGGTAGGTGGGCAGGTGACATATGGATGAGGACAACCCAAATAAATGGGGCCCTAAGGTTATCAATGGCTTCTCACCTAGCAGAAGTCTTGTCTGGGATGGGCACAAGTGAAATTGCAGGGAGATGTGTGTGTTCATGAGGGATCAAGTTTCATGATGTATAGATGAAAAGAGAGAATGGCTACTAGAATCCTTGGGTTTCATGCTAATGGTTCCACTTCATCAGGGTTCAAGAGTAATGCTGCCCTATATCATCCACATCAGAGACCACCAAGGGGCTGTGAATATCCATGACTTTGTCTCGGGAAGCTGTTCCCTAGATGTGACCACAAGGACACATTGAAAGAATGAACATCCCATTTCACCTTCTCCCTTTCCTACTAGGGGCTGGCTCAGGGGACCCAAACTAACCATCTCCTAGGCATCAACAGGCAACCATTTTAGATAATTGCAGCTCTGTTACAATCTGTTTCCTCTCCACAGCCTCCCACACATCCCTCATCATGTACTACTCAGGAAACTTCACTTTTATTTCCCCAAAGTCCTCAAATCACCCACAGACATGGAACTTCCTGTATCTTCTGTAAAATGCCACCTAACTGTGGTCTGGCGCAGGCATATGTAGAGGTATCTAAAGAGATTCAAGTGGTATGAGGAAAGGCAATCAAGAAACCTATGGAAAATAAACAATTCTTGATAGCCACAACAGGATTCTTTCTATGCAAAACAACCACTGCCCAGCAAATTCCAGGTATCTCCATAGGAAGTCCTCAAGATGCTTTCATCCTTTTCCTCCAGGGCACTAGACACATGTAAAAAAAAAAGCAAGCGCCCATAGACAGAATGAAACACCTCAACAACCTGCATGTAAAAACACCTTCCTACACCAGAACACCTGAAGCTGCACACAAAGGTTCTCCCTGCCCCCAATCTCATGCTCTCTATACATGTATTTGTTCACATGCACATCTACCTCCTCCACTATATGTCTTCCTCTATCCCTGGCTATTATATACACTCCCATCCATGGCATCCATGGCAACTAGCCTTTTATGCCCCAGATGATATACCTCTTTCAGTGGGAAAATATATTTCAGTACCCCCTATGAAAACTAAGAGATTGCAGAGGCCCACTTTCACAATGCTGAAATCTCCCATGAGGACCCGTAGATGAAGGCCACTGAGAAAACTGTGTCTACTCTCTTCCAATTATCCCTCTCTACAAAGCTTCCTGATGACATCTGCTCTGAGTTTCAAAAGAGACTTCTTTATGTTTGTTGGGTTGAGATATACAAGGACCTATGAGTTCCTAGATATTTCAGGCAGACACAAACTCTCTCTCTCTTTCTCTCTCTCCCTTCTTTTCTCTCTTTCTCACTCTGTTGAGGAGGCACCATTGGCAAAATAGGAGATCTAGCCCAGAAGACGCCATCCTGTCAACATAAGGAGACAACAAGATCAGACTGAGCTGAGCATTACAGTCACAATGGTCACCTCACAGATCTTCCTTCACATCATTACCTCCATTGTCCTCTACTATGAGAAGGACAAGTGGCAGCATGAGTGGTGCCAGCAGCATCATAGTGGCTTCCAAGGCAGTGTAGCTAGGAATGACATCACATAGGGCTAAGAGTTGTTCTTTCTTGGCTCTGCTGGTGAGGCTGCCTCCATCAATATTGCCACAGCCCAGCCTCTACTACTATGGTCCCAACCACCACAGCAGTTTTATCATGACTGCAGTGACTTGGTTTGCCATCATGATGCCAGCCTGACATAGTTCATTATACACGATGACATTATACTGAATTTTTAAAATCATGGCTTCATTGATCAGGTCTGATGCATGGTCCCTTGAATTAATGATCCAAAACTGTCCAATTTTTTTAAAATAATTTAATTATTTAATTATTAAAATATATTAATATGTTTTCTGTCATCACTTGATGTTCTAGTGTTCCTCATATTCTGGGCACTGCTTCTCGCATCAGGCATCTGCTGTGTCCATCGCTCAACAGCCAAACACCTAGTCAATGATGACAATATCACTGAAGAAATCGAGTAAGTAAACAATTGGATGGTACTGCATAATCAACACCCATAAGATGGCACCAAACTCCATTGATTGTCAATGAAGTTAAACTTAATTAAATAATCTCACACAATTAACTTCCAGGGAGATATGGTCATACTCTTGTCATGAAGGATAACAATCAATTAAAAAAATAATATATTTATAAAATAACTGAATAATAAGATGATGTTGAGTACTTAAATCTGACATGGTGAAGACAGAATTCTTCAAGAAATAATGATTTACTTAAACAAGCAAATAAATAATTAGATGACCTTGTGCATTAAAATCCACAATTTGTTACCAAGCTGGAGGTATCATGGCTGATGTAATGATTGATTTAAATGAATAAATAATCATGTAATGAGAACATGTAACATCATCAACCCCCAATAGTTGACTCCAAAATTGACTTATAACCCATAAGGTCATCATAGATTTAAATAAACAATTTACATAATTAGATGATCTGGCACTGAAACAAACTACAGTGATCTTCATTCAATTGATGAACTGATCAAAATATCAGTTGATGAGATGTTATGCCACATTGGACTTCCAAAAGGAGGCTCCCAACTCTAGTAATGACTAATTAAATAATTACAGAATTTAACAATTAAATGATTAAAAAATAAAATAATTAGTTGGTGTCTAATACTTGACTCGCACAGGATTAGGCCAAGATCAAGAGATTATTGATTATTTTACCATAGATTTGAACAATAAAATATATTAATGGATGAATGAATGAATGAATGATAAAATAATGGAACATAATTCACCCCTGGGGAGATACCAAAATATTGTCATTATTGTTTTAAATTATCAAATAATAGAATAATATTCCACAATTGAGTCCAACAACGTGGAATCAGACTCCAGTCTACCTCAAGTAGATAATGACAGATTTGAACAATTAAATAATCAGATGATTAGATTTTATGGCAGCTTTGACTCACATTAGCTGACTCCATACTAAAGTGATAACAGATTACATAATGGTCTATTTTAATAATTAAATGATTAAGTATTTAAATAGTTGGACTGTATTGCATCCTCCATTCCCTGGAGGATATACCATTCCTGATGTAGGACTTTGTCATCACTCATTTATAAAATTAAATAATTTAAAAATCAGATGATCAGACTGTTTTCCTGATGAACTCTATCGGGCTGAGGTCATCACTTGCAACCAAGTCTCTTTTGTGGTGATACTCTGATGAAGGGCCCACAGCTACAGGGCAGTAGTGGCTACAATGCTCGTGGCAGCTGCAAAGATGGCAGCATCTGGGGCTTCACCAGCAGAGTCAAGAAAGAGTAGCTCATTGTGTGTACTCTAGTACATTATCCCTGTCAAGGTCTCTGTGATGGCCCCGGTGCCTCTTGTGCCAGTGCTTCTCTTTATAGTAGAGTACAAAAAAGATGAGGTTGTGGAGAAAGATTAGGGAAGCAAACACCCTAATGATGTTTACCTTTGTGGAATCCTTGTGCTTCTTCTTTTTGGGCACCATGGAGTCTTCTGAACTCAATTGCCCAGCATCTCTAGCTCTCTGGGTGCTGCATATAGCATTCTGAATCTGTCATGTCCACTGCTGCCACTTCCAAATACTAACCTCGCCCCTGATGATAAATGCACCCTAACTGTAATCAATGTTGCCATCATTTAAATAATTAAATAAGTCAGTAACTGCTGACTCTCACAAGGAGGCTCCTAACTACAGTGATCACCCATGAAGTAATGTTCTATTTAAATAATTACTTAGTTGATTAGATAATGAAGTGATGTGGCATAATTAACTGCCAGGGAAGAATGGCCAGATGAAGATGACATCATTGATTTAAACAATTAAATAAAGTAATTAGTTAATCAAAAAATGTGATGATGTCACATAATCAACTCTCCAAAATGGAGCATTAGTGGACACTTCATGGAATAGAGGATGATTTATTTAAATAATTACATAAAATTTAGAAGATCGTTCATATGATTTCCTGCAAGATGTCACCAAACTCCAGGTAGCACGGATGACATAATTATCATTTTCTATAAATAAATAATAAATAATTAGTTAGTGTCACATCATACACTCCCCAGATGTGGCTACAACCCACACTCAGGATCAATGTGGTCATTATTGATTTAAACAATGGAATTACATAATTAAATCATTAGATGTTTTTGCACACTTGACTTGTGGTGCAAAAATCCAGTGACAATCAATTATGTAATTACCTATTTTAATAATTAAATCATTATGTAACCAGAGAATGAGATGATCTGGCATATTCAATTCCCACAAGTTGCCTATTACTGATTCCAACAAAATTTTACCAAACTCCACTGATCTTTGATTATTTAATCACAGATTTGAGTAATAAAATATACAAATAATTAAATGTTATATTATATCCAGGATTTTAGAAAATATCAGATAGGTGATGTTGGGCAACAGCCTCTTTAGAGTCAAAACCCTTTCCTCAGTCTAGTATAACAAATGTATTAACAGCTTCCTGAAGGAAGCTAACAATGAGGCACTCATCTTTTATTGAATAATTTTGAGAATGTTTATCTTCTTAATCTATAGTTTTGCTTATTAGGGAAGGTGACATTCATCAACAAAAATGAACTGTTTCTCCACAGACTATATTCCCTCATAATAGGGAATCTTAAATTGGTAGGCCAGCTTCCAGGGATTTGGTTTGACTTGGTTAGGAGAATCAATTTCTAAAATTTTGTCATTTAAAAGACTAAATATTCAATGTCACCACTACATCAAAGCTGCTATCTAGTTCTTGGTCAGAATAGAGAATTCCAGCAGGATTGCCAGGCATCAATTATGATCCAACATGCTGTCACATTCTATTATACTATTCACATGCTAAAATATGCACACCCACTAATACATTAACCTTATAGCCTCACTGATTTTCTCCCCAAAATTCAAGGGTCTTTTATGAGCTAAATTTATTTTCAATTCTAACAAACAACTACATGCCTATAGTGATATACACATGAAAATGAAAGCATCATTATGCCATTCAATGAGAATGATATCTATTTAAACATATTTCCTATGCTCAATTTTCTTATTTCCAGAATGGAGACAATACCATTTTGGCATTTTCCTTACCCCATTTCTATTTACTGAAATGAAAATAAGCTTCATTTTATTCTCTTACATTTAAAACATCTTGGCCACATGGTATTGTGCAAATCTGTGGAGAAAGTAGGTGAGTGAATAATTGTAGCAATGCCCAAAGGAATAGAGAAAAATAAACACACACACACACATACACACACACACACACATACACACGATGCAAAAAATGACAATCATTCTAAAAAAACAAACAAACATACAAAAAAAAAAACCAGACATGCTCACAGAGCTTCCATGCAACAAGAACACATAGCTTACTGTGGATTCCTGGAAAATTACTGTAAAAAATCAGCTCCAAATGTTTCCTTTGCCCACAGACAACAGGAGGATATCTACAGAATAAAACATCCATATTCCCCAAAGTTGTGATGGGTGTTTTTCAGTTATTTGATGACAATCTGCAATCATAATGAAAATTGGACACAAGAATATCATCATATTTCACTGATATAAATCACAATTCTTGCTGTCATTGAAGTCTCTATGTCTGCTTATGTTTAACACTAGGAAAAAAAGCTTTGGGCTCTTTGATGCTTCACAATTACTGGCAAAAGTAGAGGCTTAATGGGCACACCATGCTACAGTGTCCCCAAAAAACATGTTAATAATGTGGACAGGATTTGCTTGAAGAAATTATGTTTGGTATGAAATTGGTCCAGAACATACATAATCTGCACTATTGATGGAGGGTTTTTAAGAATAAAAAAAATGGCAATGAAAAAAAAAAACAAAATATATGATCAAAGATGAGAAGAAGAAAGGCACAAGATACAAGGACATATAAAAATATAATTAGACATGAAATACATATAATAGGTAAAAAATAACAGATATAATGTTTAGTAATGCAAAAAGATAGAAAAGGAGAAACATGGACAGAAAAGCAAAAACATCCAGGACAAAAAAATCAAGAAGCTAATAGTAACTTAATTAGGGCTGTATATTTCCATATGTATATATTAAGATTGTAAAAATAACTACTGATACAGGAGGGCATAAATTTACAAGTAAATGTGTATATATTATTATGTTATATTTAGAAAAGAATTTTTTGTTGCAGCATTAATTAATGGAAACCAAAAATAATTTTAATAAAAACAAATAGTCTGTCAATTGGAAAATATATTGCTGCAACTGTTTTCATACTTGAGTTATCTCTGAATCTTTTTCTAGTGTGAAACCCTTTTATGGTTTCCTATTTAAATTTTGGAATGCTCATTGTCAGGTTTTATAAGTAAAAATTTATCAAAGTGAGGAGAAAATGCAGAGGTGACTGGGAAGTGTTGGAGATGGCAAAACAAAGGGGAAATAAAAGTCATATTCTTATCTTGAACTAAAGACATTTTGAAGAGTTTGAGTACATATGAATGGGCAAGAATAGCAGGGACATTTTATGTGCTTAGCGTATATCAGGTACAATGGTTGGAATAGGGACATTGTAGAGAAAATAAATGCAAAGATCAATACCTATCTAGGCTAAAAATGGTTTAGTTACCCTTAGGCATACTAAAAGCTTTAGTTACCCTTGGGCACACTAGTGCCATGCCTCTACCCTAAGAATTTTCAAAACCCAGGTACTATTGCTAAAACACTGTAACTGTTCTGGAGGCAGCATATAGCCTCCATCCTAAGCCTATATCTTACTGGGAATGAGACCAATGTTCTTGATAAAACTTCCCACTATCCTTACAATTTGAAGCTGCACCCTGAAAAGTCTCACCACTCCTAACAGAACTATGTATAAAATCTACAGTCCTTTTAATTCCCTGCTGTATCTTCTCAAAGTTACATTCCAAGTTTTATCCCTACCATAAAAATCTCTTGTACCCTAAGGTTTATTTGGGGGGTCTTCCTTTACTCTCAACTGCGAGCACAGATTTAATCTGAATTTTCACACTTAATAAAACACAACTGAAGGAAGGTAACAAAGGCAAACTCACCATGTGTTGAAAACCCAAGCTGACTTAACTTTAGTTCAGAATTTTAATTTTCTGTGAAGAAGACATCCACCATCAAAAGTCTGTGGAAAGTTCTTTCACAGACTACATTCAGTGCGGTAAGTTACCTATTATTTGAAAAATTGTATCAGCTGAAAGGCGAATAGCAATAGGTTTGCACATAGACTAACTTGGACACTTACCTCCTACATACAATGCCCTTACATTTTGTTAGAGAAAGTTATATATATTAAAAAAAACCTCCAAATAAACAAAACTGAGCAGTTCCCTTTTTCTTGGGTTCTTGGTTGAGCAGAGTGAATCCCAACTGTGTTTGCCAAGAACCTGTTATGATCACACAGCCTGTCACAATTTAAATCATTCCCATATTCTAAATTACCTCGCCCAGCTCTGACACCCACTATATATCCTAATTTCCTCCCCACTAAGGAAACTAACATATATGAGTTACAATTATTTTTATTTCCCCTATCCTACAGCTACCATTAATTGCTGAGTACAGCAAATATGGAAGGGAATGTGTCACTATACCATTGTAATTGAATGAAGAGTACTTTAACATAATTTATATACTCTAGATGTCATTCATGTGGAATGCACTCAAAACCACACATGTTCCTTTGTCTTATCCAGCATCATTTTACTCAATTCAAAACAAATCACTAATACTTCCTTGTCATTATCCCTGATTTCATACCACAACCAGCCTATAGACTTCAATTGTCTCACATTAAACTATACAGAATCTTCCCAGCCAGTGAGATATCTGGTATCAAAGAAGAATAGACAAATCTGCTGACAAGTGAAGACTTTCCTTCTATGTGATCCATGGATTCTCCTTTGCTTCCTGAACCTGTGAATGCTCACAGATTTGCACATTTCCTGGCTTTAATTTTGAAATGGGACTGAAAGGAGACAAATTTCATATCAGGTATTTCTGAAGGGTTTCTGTGTCCTTGAAAGTGACTGCAAGAGAGTGAGGGGCTTGCCCTGCTGAACCATGGCTTGGAGATTAGGTAGAACTCCCGTCTGGGAAGCCACCATCCAGCCTGGGAAACAATAGCCTGATGTATAGACAGCTAGTCTTCTGAATATATGGGTTCTAACTTTCACAGTCAATCAAACACAGATTAAGAATTCTCATTTAAAATTTGCATACATCCTAAACATGCACAGCTTCTTTTTCACAATAGCTTTTCTTAAATCTTACATTAACCTCCATTCTCTCAATTTCTTTTCCAACCACTGATATTTAGGAATATTTCTGTATTCTCTCATCTGCTAAACTCTTTTGAACTATCGACACAGATTCCTCTGTCTCTCAGGCCATGTTTCTTTGACCATTTTCTGGTTATCCACACTTCAAGGCAGTCTTGGGAGATGCAGATAGCCAAACATTTCAATTAGACAGTGACCTGACATCTTTTATTCTATATCCCAACCAATTCAAATACTTCCTTTTGTTGGGATTCATCCATTCACATTCACACTTCACACACACGTATGTGTGTGTGAAGATAGATCCAGAACATATATACATGCATACAGCTTTCAGCTCTCCATTTATTTAGGGCAAGACTAGTTTGTTAAAATAGAACATCCTTAATTGAAATATCTTATAATGCAGCTGTTATAGCAAATTCTTGAATTATGAGCATCCAAAATCTGAACAAGTCCTAAGAAATTAATCTGTCAACCTGCCACCCATTTTTTATGAGGCTGTAAAACATTTTCTGACAGGCTGCTTTAATTTTGCTATACACTTGGCTGGGCCTTAGCCATGGCTGCAGCTCCTAATGCTGCAGGACCCAAAGTTCCATCCTGCCTTTATTCTCTTGGCCTGGGATGGCCTGCTCCAACTCATGTGTGACTGCAGCTATTTGAAAGGTAAGCAACCACAATTGTGGCAACTCAGAATTTTTGGCACCCACAGGTTCTGCTGACCTGGTGCATGTGTGGTGCCAGACCATTGTATCCCTAAGTTCTTGTGCAGCTCTGAGAAAACTGCAGTGGTGGCATATTTGAGGGGTAAGGATCTTTACAAAACTTTCAAATTCTAATCATTTCTTCACTTGCTCCTGCTTTACACCAGCTATCCTGACTGTTAATATACCCAAGTAAATCTATAATCATCTGACTATTATTTCCCTGTCTCATATATTTAATTATATACATTTTTATCCTCAAGGTTCACTAACTTCATTCTTTACCATCTCTCTGATATTTCTGTTTCACATCTAATGTATATACAGTTTTACTCTGACATTCACTCATCACAGTTTACTTCACTTCTTTTTTCTGCACTTACTTCATATTTTTCTGTGGTGTCCATTATTTATGTCTTCCATACTCAGTCTCATTTTTAGGCACCATAGGTCATTGTCATCTGTATGGCCTCATGTTGCTGGGGGTATACATCATCCATTCCCATATTTCAAAAGGATCACCTGTTAACACAGAATACATTCCCAAGATAATATGAGAGCCTTCTATTTTGTTATGGTAGTTGTGTGACCTAATGTGAGAACTTATGAAACAATTGGCTGAAAAACAGATGGACTAAACCTACTTTTTCAGTTACATTATATAACATGCTGAGCAACTCTGAGCAAGAATTATGAGCAGGTGGAAGTGAGTAGATATCACTTCTCAGCAAGAAAGTTTTACATTGTAATATTTTTGATACACAGAGGGTTGATGATATCTTATAAATATAGAGGTTTAATCTTCAGGCCCATTCCTTAAGGAGAGGGAAGATGGATGTTCAGATATGAATAGTTCCAAAAGTTTTCTTTGATTCATTAAAAAAAACTAAACTGACGAACAAACTGATGAACAAACAAACAAAAATCCTATATGATCTACATTCCCATGATGTAGGACCTATAGACAAATAGAATCACTGATCTTTGTATTTGTGTCTTTTTTGTGATTTATTTGTATCTCTTTGTCAGGTGTGTGTGTGTGTGTGTGTGTGTGTGTGTGTGTGTGTGTGTGTATGTGTTTATTGAAATAATCCTTTCATTGCCTAATTCCTCCTATTATTTCTATCTACCCCATGGGGTCAATTACCACTAAATTGGCCAGACAAAAAGAGTCTAATTCCATTTGAGTTACTGGTGCTGAATAAGACAGAGGTAAAAGTAAAGTTTGTGTCATTTTTAAAAATATAAAACCTGGACTAAATGGAATATGTCCAAATGCATATGAATATATTGGAATATTATAGTGAATCCTTAAATTGCATATGTGCTTTAGTGCATGCATAGTATATAGCACTGCAACATAAATTAAAATAATTAGGAATTACTGAGAGACTCACATTCATACAATAAATTAAATTATGATATAATATGGTACCATGAGTGGAAGGTGTTGGCTAAATTATGGAGATGTTTATGAATTGTGATAGCGTATAAGATTTGAATTATTTCCTGGCATTTCCTGTGGGATTCCATCTGCCCATATCTCAGCCATAATAATCAAGAACACACGAGATGTAGTGCTTTATTTGTACAATTTGTTATTCTAGGAGAAGTCTCACGTACAATTGTTTATTTTAGCACAGATGGAAGGTGATTCTTCCAATGAATATGTTCAATTCCTTGTAAATTGTTCTTAGACCTATTATATTACCCATGTCAAGGTTGCCCAGTTTCCTTGAATACAGTTGGTACAAAAGCTTTTCAACAAATTTTGTTTGTGGATGTTTTCTTCATTTAACACTAAGATGTTGGACATAATATGTCATAATAGGTGTGTACAAAATGTTGAGTTTTCATCTTTTACCTTGAATTTCCAAAGATAAGACATTTCTTTCTTTTTGGTTCTTTCTTTCTCTTTTTCTCCCTTTCTGTTTTTTAAAATTTATATCCCAACTTACTATTCCACTTCTACCTTTCTCCCAGTCCCTTCTCCCAACTCCATTCAGTGCCATCGTCCATTACTCCTAAGTTTCATTTCAAAACATTGCAGACCTCCTATGAATATGAAAAGCTATGCCATGTCAAGATTTAGCAAGTTTAAGTATCTATGTTTTTATTTAGATAAACAAAAGCAACACAATACAAGGAATAGAGTCTCAAAAGTAAACAGAAGTTTCAATAACAGCCTCTGCTGTCACTGTCACAATTCCCATCAGAAGACTTAGATACATAACTCTCACATATATAGAGATGTCTGTAGTGGGATATTCACTGTTTCTGCTTCTGTGGCACTGACCACACCCATTGAGGGGTGGAGCCAGGGGCGGGGAAGTGACCTGTGGAGCTTGGTCTTGGAAGGAGTCGGAGAACGGCCCTTTCTGGTGGGACACAGAGAGAGGAGCATCTAGTTTTAACTGCTGTGTTCATCTGTCTGTGTTTTTGTTAAAAGCTATTCTACAGGGACCAGGATCAAAAGGATCCTCTCCTGCCAGAAGCTGTTTGGCAGACACTCTTTGGTGGTACAATTCTGGGTAGAACTAGAATTGGAAGGATCCTTGGCTGCCAGATGCTTTTTACTGCTACACCTCCGAGTGTAACTACAACAAGTTGAGATCTACAGGTAAAAGCATCAAAGCTCCAGGACAGCAGAATTACATCTAAGGTAATTGTAACATCTTTTGCAACTTAAGCTGATATAATATCTGAGATCAATTGTTCCATAGCTATGGCAGATAATTTTACAATGTAGGACTTTAGGAATTTTTTTACTTCATATTTAGAAGGAATCTTAGCAGAAGAAAATTATGACTGGATCAATATATACACCTTTTTTGTAATAGTAAGGGTTTTATCATTAATATGATACTCTTAAAGAAATGGTTTGAGATTAGCACAAACAATAAGGAACTTGTACAAACCATAGGAGACTTGGTAACAAGGATTCAAAACATTGAAAATGACAGAACACAAAACATAGAATGTTTAGGAAAAAAGGTTCAGGATATTGAAGATGGCAATAGAGAGCTGACAGGTAGAATACAGAACATGGAACATAAAAATGACCAAATAGAAAACAAAATTTGTTCCATGTCTGATGTTGCCTCAACAACCAAGACAGAAACAATGCAATGCATTGACATGCTAGCAGAAACAGCTCATTCCTGGTTGGATGAAGCTACTAATAAGGTTAAAAAACTGGAACATCAGATGGCAAGAATAGTAGATAGAATCTCTTCCATGTCTGAGGATAATGGCAAGCTAGCAGATAGAACATTGTTTCTAAAAGGCAGTTTACATGCCATTCAGATAATATCTAAGGATGAGAATATCAAAAACATGGAATTATTTGTAGTTGGAGAAAGTAAGAAACTGACAGATGCAATGAAGGCTCTAGAAAGGGATATGCTTCAAGAAGTTCAGACACTCAAAGAAGCAATGATTAACAGACTTCAGGCTTTATAAGACCTTCAATCTGATACATCAGAAGAAGAGCTCCAGGTAATAGGGCATGAAAAAAAAACTTAAAATTTCCCACACCATTTAGGGTCAGGGGAGCTTTCCCTATATATATTAATGAAAAATCAGTAATGAAAAAAACACCAAAAGGTGGTGTTGCCTATCAGTGGGAACCAATAAGTATGAAAGATTTAAAAGTTATAAAGGAAGCAGTAGTCTTTTATGGTATGCACTCACCATATGTGAAGCAGTTAATAGAATCATGGGCAAGGAATAACAAGGTAACCCCTAAGGATTGGGATCAATTGATATCTGCTGTCCCTGAAAACTCCTCTCAATTAGACTGGAGGGCTTTATGGAGAGAAGAAGCAAAGGCTCTTGAACTTCAGGGCTTAAAGAAAGGTTATGAAGCTCCCAAAGATAAAATTCTTGGTGAGGGTATTTATGCTGACCCAGAAACCCAAGCTGCCTATGATGAACATATCTTGTCTCTATGCAGTACGGCAGCTCTGATGTAACTATGGTGACATAGAAGCTTGGATAGGAGAAGCCATCTCCAAAGTTTTAAAGAGATATCAACATGTCAGATGTTATAACTGTGGGAAGATAGGTCATCTAAAAAGAAATTGTAGGCAAAGCATCTCTAGAAATAATACTCCCAAGAATGAATCGAACAGAAGGCCTAAGCCTTCTGGGTTATGTAGAAGGTGTGGCAAAGGCAGACACTGGAAATATGAGTGTAGATCGACTAGAGAAAAGCAAAGAAACCCTTTACCACCGAGAAACTCCTTGGGGGGCCTCTCAGGGCCCCCATATCAAAGTTTGTCCGAACATTCCCAGTCACAGTAGAGGAAAATCTCCCACAGGAAAATTAGATAATCCTTGGCCTATTGTAAAAACTCATACCGCTCTGGCTGACAAACTAGTGACAGAAGTTGAATCAGACATGACCTAGATTGATAGTTAAAATGAGTAACAGACTGAAGCTTTACTGGACACAGGGGCGGACGTAACTATCATAACTAATAAATCCTGGCCTCGAAATTGGCCCCTGAAAGAGGTTAATGTTCAATTATTAGGGATTGGAACCCTGTCTCAGGTAAAACAAAGCATGAGATGGATTGAATAGGACCAGAAGAACAGCGAGGAAGGTTAAGACCATATGTGGCTAATGTATTGATAAATTTATGGGGTTGTGATCTATTACAGCAATGGAATACACAGATTCACATTCCTCCAGTATTAGATAAGAACCATAAACGACCTCATGACCTTTATAGTACTATAAAGTACTATACAAGACAGACACCAAATATCCAGGCTGTACAAAGACAGAATGCAAGTGCTGAACAAACAGATGAACCGAAAGCCTTACCCTTAAAATGGTTAACAGAGGAACCTTTCTAGTTAGGACAATGTCCTATGACTTCTCAGAAGTTAGAAGCTTTAGAAAACCTGGTTCAGGAACAGCTAAATGCTAGGGCATATCGAGGAATCAACCAGCCCTAGGAATTCTCCAATATTTGTTATCAAAAAGAAATCTGGTATATGGAGAATGCTTACAGACCTGAGAGCCATCAATAAAGTTATCAGCCAATGGGCTCTTTACAGCCTGGAATGCCATTGCCTTCTTTGATACCTAAAGAATGGCCTATTATAGTTATTGATTTAAAGGATTGCTTCTTCACTATACCTTTACAAGAACAAGATGAAGAGAAATTTGACTTCGTGGTACCTAATTACAATAATAATCAACTAGTGAAGAGATATCAATGGAAGGTTTTGCCACAGGGAATGCTAAATAGCCCCACCCTGTGCCAATATTTTTTACAAAAAAAACACTGGAAATAATTCGTAAACAGTTTCCACAATCCATAATCTATCATTACATGGATGATATATTATTAGCTGACTCTAAAGCAGACATATTAGAAAAAATGTTTGAGAAACTAAAGGAAGTTTTACCTCACTGGGGATTACAAATTGCACATGAAAAAAATACAAAAATTAGAGTCAACTACTTATGATATAAAATAGGACTACAGAAAAATAGACCACAAAAAGTACAGATCAAGAGAGATCGCTACCGGACTCTTAATGATCTTCAAAAATTACTAGGAGAGATTTCTCAAATGCAAACCAATATTGGAGTTGAAGGGCATGATTTGAAAAACTTGAAAATGGCCCTAAAAGGGGACAAGGATTTCAATAGTCCCTGAATACTATCAGCTGAAACAGAAAAGGAATTAGAATGGGTAGAAAAGAGGATATTAGAAGCACATATGGATCGTGCGGATCCAAATCTAGACTGTATTCTGGTTATATTACCATCTAGAGAATATCCTTCAGGAATTTTGATGCAGAGAGATGACATCATATTAGAATGAAAATTCTTACCACATAAACAGAATAAAAAACTAAAAACTTATATAGAAAATATCTCTGAATTGATTTTAAAAGGTAAATTAAGACTTCGTCAATTAACAGGAAGAGATCCAGCAGAAATTATATTACATTTAACTAATGAGTAAATTTCTTCCTTATGGAAAGATAATGAATATTGGCAGAGAGCATGCAGTTATTTTTTGTGAATAATTTGCAACACTTATCCCAGAACTGAAAGAATCAAATTCATAAAGAAGACGATTTGCATCCTTCCATGTATTGTAAGACAAACACTTATCTCTGGAGTTCCTACAATCTACATTGATGCAAAGTAATCTGGTAAAGCAGGATATAAATCAGGAGAAATAAGCAAAGTAGTTCAAAGCCCTTACAATTCTGTACAAAAGGCAGAATTGTATGCCATTCTCATGGTACTTATGGATTTTACAGAACCCCTCAATATAGTTACTGACTCTAAATATACAGAGAGAGTAGTCTTACACATCGAGACTGCAGAATTTATTCCTGATAATACAGAATTAAGTTCATTGTTTATACAGTTACAAGATACTATCAGAAAGAGGATTAATCATATATATATATATATATACATATATATATATATATATATGTATATATATATATATATATCGCATCAGATCCCATATGGGTCTGCCAGGTCCTCTAGCACAAGGCAATGATGAAATTGATCAGTTATTGATAGGAAGTATGCTAGAAGCCTCAGAGTTTCATAAGAAACACCATGTGAACAGCAAAGGATTGAAAAGGATATTTCCATCCCTTGGAAACAAGCCAAGGAAATAGTAAGGAAATGTCCTACTTGCTCATTCTATAACCAAACTCTTTACCACCAGGCAGTAACCCTAAAGGTACAAATAGAAATGAAATATGGCAAATTGATGTGTTTCATTTTGCCGAATTTTGAAAATTATAATATGTACATCACACTATAGATACATTTTTAGGGTTTTAATGGGCTACTCCTCTGAGCTCTGAAAAGGGTGATTCTGTTATCACACACCTTTTAGAGGTAATGGCCATTACGAGCATACCTGCAAAAGTAAAAACTGACAAGGCTCCGGCATATATTTCCAGCAAATTGAAAGTTTTTTGAGTATTATAACATAAAACACATAACTGGTATACCACACAATCCTACAGGACAAGCAGTAGTTGAGAGATCTAATGGTACTTTAAAGGAAATGCTCCATAAACAGGCAGGAGGAACCAAGACACCCAAACACAGATTACATAACGCTTTATTAACATTAAACTTTCTTAATGCTGATGAAAAAGGAAAAACAGCTGCAGAAAGATACTGGACAATAGAAAACACTTCTGAACTACATCAGCCAGTGTACTTCAAGGATGTATTGACCTCAGAATGGAAACCAGGATATGTGTTACGTTGGGTAGGGGTTTTGCATTTGTATCTACAGCTATGGATATCATCTAAGTTAATCAAGATCCGTGTTGAACAAGAGTAACATCTTAATGAAGAGAAATGACAAGTAATCCAATAAATAAGGTTCCATGAGATGTGTGGAGACTTCTCAAAGGTAGGGGAAGTGTTCTGTTCTTGTTCTTACAGGAAAACAGAGAACACCTATCTTCAAACAGCCAAGAGCCAATGAACATGTAGGTACCTACAGAAGAGAAGACAGCTCTCCAGAAAGAACCACTTAATGAAGAGGAATCTGATTTATGGTAAAAATATTAAGTCTAGTAAACTGTTTCTATACTGAAATCTAGTTTTCCTTACTATCTAATATTTCTGTAGTCCCAATTCATGTAAACAAATGCTGGCTTTGTAGTTGGATTTGGCTTTCCTTCTCTAAATTCAAGCATGTTGTTAAGATTAAATTCACACTTTCTGCCTTATATCAAGAAGCCAATTGGTGTAAGGCAGAGGAAAACAAAATCTAAGGACTCATTCACTTATTCGCAATTTTTTGTCTGAAATCCTAAATTTCTCATTTACATTTTAATGCTTATTGTTGCCTTTCCCTAATGCATACCGTAAAATTAAAAATTTTACCTTGATATTGATATTTAAGTTTTCCACAAGGACTATAACAGTTCTCAACAGCAATCTTTGAACACTCTGGAAAGGAGATGGGGCCTGGATATTTCCACTTGACTCAACCTGATGCATCTGGACTATAAACTTCACCCTAAGCAGGTTTGAGATTGCTTTTATTGAGACAACTCATGACTAGCTAGCTGTATTGGTGCACCTTCTTATTACAAACTGGCCAGAGTTTCAAGTAGAATTTCAGTCAAGCATTTTCTGCCACACAATGACTACCTACATATGTTAAAGCCAGTTCTGTTTAGAAATTTGGTTGCTTAAAATTTTTTTCAAACACGATTACATGGAGAAATCATGATCCTATTTCAGCAGGAAGTAATCTTAAGATAACAACGCCCCCTTTCCCCACTCTTTGAATTTAGGAATAATATTCATCTTCATAGGGTTGGCTTTAGTTACTTGAGGTTGGGTTTGGAAGGTGATACTTAGACTTGGTTATCTCTTTTAGACAGGAATAGCGTATGGTTGGGAAAGGTATGGTTCAGAATGGATATAGGTAGATTAGCCTATTTTCTTGTGAATTATTCAGTAAGAGTGAGACATTAGTATTACAGCTTACATTGTTATATATTATTATTTGTGGTAACCTATGTAAAATTAAGTTTATTCCCTTCCTGGAAGAATTGTATCTTATATTTGTTATATTGTGTGAAATCTTTCCATTTATGATGTTTTATGCACATTATACTTGCCATATTCTATGTATGTATACTATTGCTTGTGTTCAAGACGTTTTGTATTTGATACAATTTGGGATATTTGTCTTGCTGCCCTGTAGAGCTCTACCTCTTTTTTAGACATTTTTACTCTACCTCTACTTTAGGAATTTACATGTGAGATGTATATATATATATATATATATATATATATATATATATATACACACACACACATAGTTATATTGTTTAGGTATTTATCCTTGCTTTACTCAAGGAAGTTTTATTCAGGTTTGTTAGCCAAGTTCCTGAGTATTACATATTATCCTCACCCATGTTATTTTTGCCTATGAGATTGTCAGACATCATAGATGCTTAATCTTCAATCACTTCATAGACCTGCAGAACATGGCATTTAAATGTTTTATATATTAGTACTCTGTTGACATGAGACACTGTTGCTCCTGACAGCACCGTGTACTTTCCTGAAAGTATGTTGGACACTGTTGTTGCTCCTTTTGGAGTTCATCTTCGCTTCGGCTAATGACCTCTTGGCCAAGGAACTGCCTCAACCTTGACCACTGATTTGGACATGCGGTCCTATGTGATTGCAGGAGACAAACTTAGAAGACTGCTGAACCTTTCCAAATCAGGGTATGACAGCCTTTCTACCTCCCTGATTTTGTTGTGGTCTGTCAAATACTCCTGGCCTTAGTCATATCTGGCTTTACCAACATTGCTGAGAGACCTTGGGTGACTGTCCAGGTAGCTTTCTGTTTCTGTCCTCGCTGCACCTTTTGGAAGTTGCCCATCTGCACTTCCAATCTACCCTAGAATCGTTATTTTCCTTCTCTGGTCTTGGTAAGGTTGTAGATTAAACTATTTTAAGTATTATTCTCTCTTACTAGTTAGATATATTAAGTACTAGACTTAAGCTTTTCAGCTTAGGACAACTCTATTGTAAAGTCCATTATGCCTTCACCCTAGGACTAGGTATGTTTGTGGTTTTGGTCTCGATTTTCCTTTTCTTAGAGCACACTTGTTATTCACTGTTTTGTATATAGTTTTGTATAAAGCTTAAATCTTTTCTTTAGACTAAAAGGGGAATTGTAGTGGGATATTCACTGTGTCTGCTTCTGTGGCACTGACCACACCCATTGAGGGGCAGAAGTGACCTGTGGAGCTTGGTCTTGAAGGAGCGGGAGAATGGCCCTTTCTGATGGGACACGGAGAGAGGATCATCCAGTTTTAACTGCTGTGTTCATCTGTCTGTGTTGTGAGTTGTTTCCCCCTTAATAAACATCTATTCTACCTATTTGTTTATCCTGACCCTTATTAAATCACAATAGATGTCATAAGTAAGTTCCCTGCAGGTTTTCTGATTTGTAAGTCAGTCTCTTTGACATCCGATGAAAACAGATTAGTGGATTCTGTGGGTTACTTTGCGAAGTCCTTACCAATGTTTTGTACAATTATTTCACTTTCACATAAGCAGGATTGCCTGAGATAAGCCTAATGTTTTGCTTTGGTTCTGATTCTCTTTCTTCTAGGTACTGCATAAAGCCTGTCTGTTGACTACTGGGGTAAACACCATTCTGAGTATAGGTGAATAACATTTAACATTATTACATTTAAAATGTTCTCTATCCTTGTATTTTTCTCTACCCTTGTTGAAGACATTACTTAGACAGGAGAATATTTGATGTGTTAATTACCTTTCATTAATGGGGCAGGTGGAAAGATAATTGACCATGCCACTTTACCAACTTCACAGAATGAATGAATCTCCTATTTTTCCTGTATTTTTCTCTCCACATTTATAAAATTTTACTAGGGTGTCTATCAGGAGACCTACTAATTGGTCTAAGTAATAGAAACCCATAGTCAGATATAGAAGAAAATGCTGAGATATCAGAGAAAATGAGCAAGGCTCTGTTACACATTACCTCCTTATTGTCTCAGCAGATAAGAATGAGTTCCTATTTTTCTCTGCTTATATAAAGTTTTTTCCTAGATACATCACTTCCAGTCTCTGTACAAACCTCCACATCTCAATGGTTAACTAGTGGCCAACTCCATTTTTTGACTTTCACACAGACATTGCTTACACAAGAAAGATATCACCACTTATATAAGCCTAACTATAAGCTGAAATCCAAAGATATCAGTGTTGATCATTTGTTACAGTGTCTGACTATGAAACACAAACACAAGACTCAGCACTACCACATGGAGTTCATTGGTGGAGAGAAGAGAAGGTGAGGGTAGCAGGTGGACAACAGAAAAAGGAGAGAGAGGAAGAGGAATGGGAAGATAGAGAGTAAGAAATAGAAATGGGGGGGCATTGCCTTTAAAAGTGAAATTGAGTCCCCTACACTGCCCCATTATGTGTGAGGTAGTACAATCTTGTTCCACCCATCGTTGGGGCGTGGCAAAAACAGACTGCTGTTTTCCAACATTCCCACCACTTATTATTATTAAAAAGGGGGGTTAGGTTTGGCAGGCAATAAGGACATTGAGTTCTCAATGTCCTGTTGACTTGGGGTGTTGATCATCTTTGGGGTACCTGAAAAAGCTGGGGTGTTGTGATGTCCTGGAAGCTGGTTGTTTCATCCCAGTCCTGACAGTGTGAAACTCTGACATATTTTTGAGAACTGGCATGATTTGCGGAGAGCAGAGGACAAGGTTAAATTTAGAAAAAAATAGTTTTTTCTTAGGCCCTGGTACTTGACGGGAGAATTGTAAGATGATGGAGGGGTAATTGAGGTGAGGGAAGAAAGTCCTGGGACCATAGAAAAGTTGAATATTTATTTTTAGTGCATCTAATCTTTTTGGATGGGTCCTATTTGGATCCCTGGACATTACTAGAATCTTTTTAATTTGTGAATACATAAATATTAAGACACATTAGCAGCACAGTCATGTTAGAAATGATTTGGTTGAAAGAACACATACAACTGACAGATTTTTAGCACAATGAAAAGCACCTTATTTTGAGGTTACAGTTACACTCATAATCATATAGTGGCACAGTATGGTTTTTAGTATTTTGTCAGAGTTGGATTAATAGCTCATTAAAATTTTATTGATTAATGTTTACTCTACAAATACTAGCAATCTGTTTAGTAACAGTTGGAGCCTTGCCTGCTGCTTTAAGCTGACAAGACTACCAGTTGTCAATAGTATTAGGGTTCTTGAGAATAATAAAATTTTACCTGAATGATTATGATTACAGGATATAAGAGACATACTAGCTGGCAGCATGAGGTTAGAGGATTTAAGGACATCTGCCTTCTGCTGATGGCAAGAGATCTATGGATTAGGAGCTATTGGAAGACTTACCTACCATTGGCCCAAGCAACATAAAGAAAGTCGATTCCATTGCCCTTTTGTCCTTAGAGCCCTTTGTAGCAGTTGAGATGAAAGGATTTCTCAGTGGCTAGCATTGACACTTTTGTGGTGGGAGTTTCTTCAGTGTCCACCAGTCTTCTTAGAAAAAAATGGGGTGCCAGCAGCTGGCTTGTCTTTCTGATATAAAAGATTTTTAATGAAACATTTTAAATGCCATATTCTCCAGAACTTTGAGCATTTGAGGGCTGTCTGTATTGTTTTTCTCAGTAGAGAAAAAATTGTCTTTAGATATTTGTCTAAAGCACATAGCTGCCTAGGTAAGGTTTTATCCCTGTAAATAATCTGTTTAGAAAATTGGCTCCAAGTTGAGAGGACATGGAAGGCTATTTTACTCAGAGCCCTCTAGCCTGACTGTAACTGATTTTAACTTAGGAGGTTAGATTTACAACTGTAAAGGACAAAGAAGTAGAGTAAAATCACTTTTGTAATACAACCTTAACTTTCATAAAAAGGTTACAGAGAAGAGTGTGCGTAATAAATATTTTGTTAAATTAGAAAAAAAAACCTTTGTAACTTTAAATGTTTACCATGATTTAAAGACCTATAACAATTTAGAAATATTTAGATAGCATAGTTGAATTTAAGCTGTATATAGAATTAGCTTACATTTACATATAAACTTAAATTTAAATTACATATACTAATATATCAAATAGAAATGGGAAAAAATAAGAAAAACCAGTATGTGAACCCATGTGCAAACAGAGTCCATAATAAAAGAAATTACAAACAATAAAATGTGAAACGTAAATGAATTACATTTTCTTTCAGTGACATAAGCTGGCTAGACTGTCCCTCTGCCTAGGAGGTTGATACAGCAGAGAAACAACTACAGGGATTAAGGCTGGACAAGATAGTGGCTGCCATAAACACATTCAAAAAACAATGGCAGAATTCACATGATTTTGTGATATTTTCTCACCATGGGTGAGGCAGAATGATTTGTGAAAATAACAGGACACCAGAGTCCATGGAGTACAACATCCCAAAGACCCACTGTTGGTCTGAGAAATAAATTTACCAGTGTTAGGACATTGCTATGGTAAAACACCTGAGAGAACCCTCATGGGTGTGAGAAACAAATGCACCATTCAGCATGTATAACGGTTTAATAAGTATCAGTATAAACAAATGGGCTGAATAGATTTTTATTCAGGAAGAAATAACTCACAACATAGACAGATAAACACAAGGAGATTGCACCAGATGCTGTCCTCTCTACATCCCACCAGCAAGAGAGCATCCTCTGGCTCCTCCTCAGACCTAGTTCCATGGGTCATTTCCATCCTTGGCTCCCCCACCAATGAGAGTGGTCATTGCCACAGAAGCAGACAAAGTGAATATTCAACTACAATTTCACTTTTAGTCTAAAGAAAGGATTTAGGTTTGATAAAAACTATATACAAAACAGAGTGTGCTCTAAGAAAAGGAAAATCGAGAACAAACAAACTACATACCTAGTCTTAGGGCGAAGCCATAACAGAGTTTAAAATAGATTTATCCTAAGTTGGAAAGCTTAAGTCTAATATGTAATATATCTAACTAGGAAGAGAGAATAATAGTTGTGATAGTTTAATCTACAACGAAATCAAGACCTGAGAAGAAAAATAAGAATACTAGGGTAGACAGGAAGTATGAATGGGCAACATCAAAAGGTGCAGCAAGGACAGAAACAGCAAGCTACTTGGACAGTCACCCAACCTCTCACAGCAACGTTGGTACAGCCAGTATTGGGTAAGGTCAAGAGTACCTGACAGACCACAACAAAAGTAGGGAGGTAGAAAGGCTGTCTTATCTTGACTTGGCAAGGTTCAGCAGTCTTCTGTTTGTCTCCTGCAAGCACATAGGACCACATGTCCAAATCAGTGGTCAAGGTGGTGGCAGTTCTTTGGCCAAGAGGCCATTAGCTGAAGCAAGGATGAACTCCAGAAGGAGCAACAAGAGTGTCCAACATACTTTCGTGAAAGTGCACAGTGCTGTCTGGAGCAACAGTGTCTCATGTCAATGGAGTACTAATATAATAAGAGTACATTTAAATGCCATGTTCTGCAGGTCTATGAAGTGATTGAAGATTAAGCATCTATGTCTGACTAATCTCATAGGCAAAGGAAACATGGGTGAGGATAATCTGTAACTCTCAGGAACTTAGCTAAAAACCATATTAAAACATCCTTGAGTAAAGCAAGGATAAATACCTAAACAATAAACTATGTCATATGTATATATACACACATGTAAATTACTAAAGTAGAGGTAGAGTAAAAATGTCTAGACCAAAGGTAGAACTCTAAAGGGCAGCATGATAAATATCCCAAATTGTATCAAAATACAAAATGTCTTGAACACAAGAAAAAGTATACATACATAGAATATGGCAAGTATAATGTGCATAAAACATCATAAGTGGAAATATTTCACACAATATGGTAGAATATACTATACAATACTTTCAGGAAGGTAATAAACTTAATTTTACATAGGTTACCACAGGTAAGAATATATAACAATGGAAGCTGTAATATTAATGTCTCACTCTTACTAAATAATTCACAAGAAAATAGGCTAATCTACCTATATCCTTTCTGAACCATACTTTTCCCAACCATACCCTTTTCCTGTCTAAAAGAGATAACTGAGTCTAAATATCACCTTCTATACCCAACCCCAAGTAACTAAAACCAACCCTATGAAGATGAATATTATCACTAAATTCCAAGATTGGGGAAAAGGGGCATCATTATCATAAGATTACTTTCTGCTGAAATGGGATGTAGAAAGAAAATTTTAAGCAACCAAGTTTCTCAACAGAACTGGCTGTAACATATGTACGTAATCATTGTGTGGCAGAAAATGCTTGACTGAAATTCTACTTGAAACTCTGGCAAGGTTGTAATAAGAAGGTGCACCAATATAGCTAGCTAGTCATGAGTTGTCTCGAGCAAAGCAGTCTCAAATCTGTTTTAGGGAGAAGTTTGTAGCTCAGATGCATCAGGTTGAGTAGAGTGGAAACGTCCAATTGGGGCCCTGTCTTCTTTCAAGAATGTTCAAAGATTGCTGTGAGAAACTGTTATTATTCCTTGTGGAAAACTTAAATGTCAACATCAAAGTAAAATTTTCAAGTTATACAGTATGCATTAGGGAAAAGCAAAAATAAGCATTAAAATGTATATGAGAAAATTAGGATTTCAGAGAGAAAATTGTGTAGATGTGAATGAGTCCTTAGATTTTGTTCCCTTCTGCCTTACAACAATGGGCTTTTTGATATAAGGCAGAAACTATGAATTCAATCTTAACCACATGCTTGAATTTAGAGAAGGAAAGCCAAATCCAACTCCAAAGCCAGCAATGGTTTACATGAATCGGAAGTACAGAAATACTAGACCGTAAAGAGAAATACATTTCAGTATAGAAACAGTTTACTAGACTTAAATATTTTTACCATAAATTGGATTCTTCTTCATTAAGTGATTCTGAAGAGCTGTCTTCTCTTCTGTAGGTACCTACATGTTTAGTGTCCTTTGGTTGTTTGAAGATACGTATTCTCTGTTTTCCTGTAAGGACAAGAACAGAACACTTCCCCTACCTTTGAGAAGTCTCCGCATATCTCATGGAACCTAATTTATTGGATGACTTGTCATTTCTCTTTATTAAGATGTTTCTCTTGTTCAACTCAGATCTTGAGTAACTTAGATGATATCCATAGCTTTTCTTCTCCTGTACATACAAAGGTAAAACCCCTACCCTAACATAACACATATTCTGGTTTCCATTCTGAGGTCAATACATCCTTGAAGTACACCGGCTGATTTAGTTCAGAAGTGTTTTCTATTGTCCAGTATCTTTCTGCAGCTGATTTTCCTTTTTCATTAGCATTAAGAAAGTTTAATGTAAATAAAGCATTATGTAACTTCTGCTTGGCTGTCTTGTTTCCTCCTGCCTGTGTATGGAGCATTTCCTGTAAAGTCCAATTAGATCTTGTAGCTACTGCTTGTCCTGTAGGGTTGTGTGGTATACTATTTATATGTTTTATGTTATGTTATAATACTCAAAAAAAAATGTTTCAGTTTGCTCGAAACATTGTTCTGGGACATTATTCATTTTTATTTGTGCAGGTATGTCCATAATGGCCATAATCTCTAAAAGGTGTGTGATAACAGAATCACTCTTTTCAGAGCTCAGAACAGTAGCCCATTAAAACCCGTAAAATATAGCTATAGTGTGATGTACATATTTTAATTTTCTGAATTCTGTAAAATGAAACATATCCATTTGCCATATTTTATTACTTTTTATACCTTTAGGGTTACTGCCTAGTGGTAAAGGAGTTTGGTTATAGAATGAGCAAATCAGACATTTCCTTACTATGTCCTTGGCTTGTTGCCAAGTGATAGAAAAATCCCTTTTCAAACCTTTGCTATTCACATGGTGTTTCTTATGAAAAACTGAGGCTTCTAGGACACTTTCTATCAATAACCAAACAATTTCATCATTGCCTTGTGCTAGAGGTCCTGCCAGACCCATATGGGATCTGATGTGTGATATATGATTAATCCTAATTCTGATAGTATTTTGTAACTGTATAAACAATGAAGTTAAGTCTGTACCACCGGGAATAAATTTTGCATTCTCATTGGGTAAGACTACTCTCACTGCATATTTAGAGTCGGTAACTGTAGAGAGAGGTTTTGTAAAAACCACAAGCACCATGAAAATGGCGTACAATTCTGCCTGTTGTACAGGATTGTAAGGTCTTTGAAGCATTTTACTTATTTTTCCTGATTTATATCCTGCCTTAACTTAATTGTTTGTGTCAGTGTAGAATGTATAAACCCCAGAGATAGGTGTTTGTTTTTATTACAATATGTGGAAGGATCCAAGTTGTTTTATGAATATTATTCTTTAATTTTCTGACAATTGTTGCTAATATTTCCAAAATTCACTGCATGCTTTCTGCCAATATTCATGAAATTTCCATAAGAAGGAAATTTTCTTATTAGTTAAATGTCCTATAATTTCTGCTGGATCCCTTCCTGTTAGTTGAGAACATTTTAATTTACCTTTTAAAATCAAGTCAGAGATCTTTTCTATGTATGTTTTTAGATTTTTATTCTGTTTATGTGGTAAGAATATCCATTCTAATATGTCTTCTCTCTGCATCAAAATCTCTGAAGGGTATTCTCTAGATGGTAATATAACCAGAATACAGTCTAGATTTGGATCCACACGGTCCACATGTGCTTGTAATATACTCTTTTCTACCCATTCAATTTCAGCTTCAGTTGATAGTATTTGCGAATTATTCAAATCCTTGTCCCATTTTAGGGCCATTTTCAAGTTTTTAAAATCATGCCCTTTTACTCCAATAATGGTTTGCAGTTGAGAAATCTCTCCTAGTAATTTTTGAAGATTATTAGGAGTCTGGTAGAAATCTCTCCTGATCTGTACTTTTAGTGGTCTAATTTTCTGTAGACCTATTTTATATCATAAGTAGTTGATAGACTCTCCTTTTTGTATTTTTTCAGGTGCTTTTTGTAATCTCCACCGAGCTAAAACTTCCTTTACTTTCTCAAACATTTTTTCTAATATTTCTGCTTTAGAGTCAGCTAACAATATATAATGATAACAATATATATTATGGATTGTGGGAAATGTTCACGAATTATTTCCAGTGGTTTTTGTACAAAATATTAGCACAGGGTGGGGCTATTTAGTATTTCCTGTAGCAAACCTTCCATTGATATCACTTCACTAGTTGAGTATTATTGTAATTAGTTACCGTGAAGGCAAATTTCTCTTTATCTTGTTCTTGTAAAGGTATAGTGAAGAAGCAATCCTTTAAATCAATAACGATAATAGGCCATTCTTTAGATATCAATGAAGGCAATGGCATTCCAGGCTTTAAAGAGCCCATTGGCTGATAACTTTATTGATGGCTCTCAGGTCGGTAAGCATTCTCAATTTACCAGATTTCTTTATGATGTCAAATATAGGAGAATTCCTAGGGCTGGTTGATTTCTTGATATGTCCAAAATTTAGCTGTCCTTGTACCAGCTTTTCTAAAGCTTCTAAATTCTCAGAGGTCATAGGCCATTGCCCTACCCAGACAGGTTCCTCTGTTAACCATTTTAAGGCTAGGGCTTTTGGTTCCTGTGTTTGTTCAGCCCTTGTATTCTGTTTTTGTACAGCCTGGATATTTGATGTCTGTCTTGTATAGTACTTTACAACATTTTTTTCCCACCATCATAAGGTAGTTTATGGTTCATATCTAATACTGAAGGAATGTTAATCTGTGTATTCCATTGATGTAATAGATCACCACCCCATAGGTTTACTGCTATATCAGCCACGTATGGTCTCAACCTTTGTCTCTGTCCTTCTGGTCTTATACATTCAATCCATCTCGTGCTGTTTTACCTGAAACAGGGTTCCAATCCCTAAAAATTTAATATTTACCTCTTGCAGGGGACATCTATTTATTAGTTATGGTAGTTACATCAGCCCCCGTGTCCAGTATACTTCAGTCTGTTACTCATTTTAACTATCAATCTAGGACTATGACTATTTATAGAGGTTTGCCAAAATATATGTTTTTTGTTTTCTTTTTTAAGATTGATTCAAATTCCATAACTAGTATGCCATCCAGAGCGGTATGAGTTTTTATGATAGGCACTGGATTTTCTAATCATTCTATCAGAGATTGTCCTCCAGTGTGACTGGGAATGTCCGGACCACCTTCGACATGGGGGCCTTAGAGAAGCCCACAAGGAGTTTTCCAATTGTAAAGGGTTTCCTTGCTTGTCTTTGGTTGGTCTACATTCATTGGTCCAGTGTTGGCCTTGCCACACCTTCTACATAACCCAGAAGGCTAAGGCCTTTTGTTCAATTCATTCCAGGGATTGTTATTTCTAGAAATAATTTGCCTACAATTTCTTTTTATATGTCATATCCTACCACAGTTAGAACATCTGGCATTTTGATATCTTTTCGAACCGTTAGAGTTGGCTTCTCCTACACAAGCTGCTATGTCCACATAGTTAGGACCTTTATTATCTTGATTTCTTCTCAGACCTTTAGATATGGCTTCTCCCACCCATGCTTCAGTGCTATTTTCATTATATTAATTGTTGGCTGTATATATCACTCATTCATCTAAAGGTGCTTATTGAATTTTTAAAGGCCAAAGCACTTGTTTGCATTGAGGATTCACATTCTAATAAGCTAATAATTCTATGATTATTTGCCTATAATCTTTGTCAGCTACCTCTAATTGCACTGCTCTAGACAATATTTCTAGGAACACACTAAAACTTTTTCTCGGTCCTTGCCTTAACTTGGTAAAGAATTCTATCTTCTCCCCTAGTTCATGAACATGATCCAAAGCATTCAGAGCTGCTGTCTTGCATATAGACAACATATGTTCATCATAGGAAGCTTGGGTTTCTGGTTCAGCATACATACCCTCACCAAGAATTTTATCTTGGGAAGCTTTATAACCTTTCTTTAAGCCCTGACATTTGAGAGCTATTGCTTCCTCTCTCCATAAATCCCTCCAATCTAATTGTGAATATTATTTAAGGACAGTTGATCCTAATCCTCAGGGGTTACCTTGTTATCCCTTGCCCATTATTCTATTAATTTCTTCACATATGGTGAATGCATGCCATAAGAAACTACTGCTTTCTTTATACTTTTTAAATCTTTCATACATATTGGTTCCCGCTGAAATGCAATGCCACAGTTTGGGTGTTTTTTCATTGTTGATATTTAATTAATAGATACAAGGAAAGCTCCCCTGACCCTAAATGGTGTAGAAAATTTTAAGTCTTTTTCATGTGCTGTATCTCTCTTCTTCTGATGTATCAGATTGAGGGTCTTCTATGGCCTGAAATCTACCCACCATTGCTTCTTTGAGTGTCTGAACTTCTTGAAGCATATCCCTTCCTAGAGCCTTCATTGCATCGTTCAGTTTCTTACCTCCTCCAATTATGAATGATTCCATGTTTTTGATATTTTCATTCTTAGATATTATCTGAATGGTATGTAAATTGCCTTGCAGAACCAATGTTCTATCCCCAACATGGAAGAGATTCTATATGCTAGTCTTTCCATCTGATGTTCTAGTTTTTTAATCTTATTAGTAGCTTCATCCACCAGGAATGAGTTGTTCCTGCTACCGTGGTAATGCATTGTATCGTTTCTGTTTTGGTTATTGAGGCAACATTGGACATGGAACAAATTCTGTTTTCTACTTGGCCATTTTTATGTCCCATGTTTTGTATCCTACCTGTCAGCTCTCTGTTGCCATCTTCAATATTCTGAACCTTTTTTTCTAAGGATTATATATTTTGTGTCATGTCATTTTCAATGTTTTGAATCATTGTTTCTTAGTCTCCTATGGTTTGTACAAGTTCCTTATAGTTTGCACTAATCTCTAACTGTTTCTTTAAGAATATTATATTAATCATGAAACCCATTATTATCATGAAAAAATGTATATGACCCAGTCATAATTTTCTTCTGCTAAAATTCCTTCTATATATGAAGTAAAAATTTACTAAAGTTCTGCATTGTAAAATAATTTGCCATAGTCATGGAACAATTTAACTCAGATATTATATCAGCTTAAATTGCAAAGGGTGTTACAATTACTTTAGGTGTAATTCTGCCTTCCTGGGACTTTGATGCTTTTAGTTGTAGATCTTAACACTTCCAGCCATACCCATCAAATACTGTCTGGCAGCCGACGATCCTTCTGATCTTGGTCCCTGTACAATAGCTCTTAAAAAACTATGGCAAGCAAAATTTTGTTAAACGATTAAGGAAAAGGAAACTGTGTGACTGCTGGGACTGCAGGACAAATAGGTGTTTCTTTCACCGCTGGGCCACAGGAAACACACAAGCAGGGTGGGCACCACATGACACGAATGCAAAATGTGGAATTTGGCAAAATATGAGAAGCAATGAGTGCCTTCTCAGGGCCGCTGTGGAGAAAAAGGAGTTGTAAATAGAGCCGAACATTCCACAAGTTGTGGTGTGTCCACCTGGTTAGGCAAGGGGTTAGTTTGGGGATGGTGAAGAAATGGAGCAGCAGCTTCTGCCTCCTGGGCCAAAACTAGGTCCACTGAAAATCCAGATCCCACTTCTGACACCAGATATCATGGTTCAATAAAGATCTGGATAAACAAATATGCCAAACAGATGTATACTCAGGGAGAAATAACTCATAACATAGACAGATAAACACCAGCAGGTGGCACTGGATGCTCTCCTCTCTGTGTCCTGCCAGCAAGAGAGTGTTCCCCAGCTCCTCCTCAGAGCTAATTCCATGTATCACTTCTGCCCCTGGCACCATGCCCAATGGGCGTGGTCAGTGCCAAAAAAGCAAAGTGAATATCCCAATACAAGCATGAGTCATACTAGGGCACAAAACTGAAAATCTTTATTTATAAGGACAAATGAAATCTCTCACAATATCTTGGGCGGAGGCTGCCTCTGCTCAGCTTTCTGTGAGACATTGGCATCTGAACAGAGAAGTAACAAAGAAGAAGGGAAGCAGAGAGGGCAAACAAGACAGTGAGTCATTGAACAGGAGCATGAGATGCCTAGCAGAACAGTATACTTTTAGGTGGAGGGAGTTTTCCACCTTGAGATGAGTTATAGCTGTGGCTGGCAGGAGAGTTTTAACATGGTGGGAAAAGAATGCAAACAGACAAGTGAAATGAAAGAGATTGTTTAGTAGAGAGGTAGAAAAAGCTTTGATATATGGTAACTCCTTACATCTATTTTGTTTGTTGGCAGTAATCGTGGCCAATTTCACTTATTTTCTAGATGATATCTAGGGTTGTTTATTTCCCATAGATGAAGTATAAACTGGCCAATCACCAGCCCAAGAATGAGGCCAAGGGCAAAGTCCCCAATAAGGACTCAGCAGTCTGAAGGCAGGAAGACTTGAAGCCAGAATTGTATGTACCATGCAGCAAAAGAGGTGTTTTAAGTCACCATTAGGAAATGTCCCAGACCCTAAGGAAACAAGTTGTAGCCAGTGTATAATGATATTTTCAGCAAATGAGTGAATGGAACTCGACTGTTGGTTCAGGATCAGAGTCGCTGAATGCCTCTGGCTGGCCATCTGACAGCTAATGACTTCCAAGTTGTCTAGAAGTGCCATACCAAGTGACAGCAACAAAATGTTGTTCTTTGACTGCAACAATTGTCTATGAGACAGAAACATGAGACTCAGCATGAACACATGGACTTTATTGGTGGAGAGGAGAGAAGGGGGGAAAGCTGGTGGCCAACTTAAAGCAGAGGAAAGAGAAAAAGGAAGAGAGAGAGATAAAGAGAGAAAGAGGGGGGCTCAATTGCTTTAAAGGATAAACTGAGTCTTCTATGCAGCCCCACATTGGGTGACATAGTGATGGCATGGCCATGCATGTCTCGACCATTATCAGGGGGCTAAGTAAGCTGAATTCTGGTTTTCAACAATGGCTATAATATTTATTTGGGAAAACATCAGGAGTCCCTAATTCTCCTGAATAGTCTGTAGGCCACAGAGATTTTTTCCATGTCTCATATAGTCTCAGAATTGTTTAAATTTTTGAGGATTTAGAATATGTGTCACCTATAGTGTAGTATCTCTTGGTTTACTTTTTGAGTGTGTATCCAAGATTTGCAGGCCATTCTCCAAATCAAGTGTTATCTTCACTAGTTTTGATGAGAACTATAATTTACTCTTTTGAAGTGCATTATGGAGTTAAGACATTTAAAAAATACATACATTGATTTAGTTCTGTGTTTACATATAACAAAGACTCTCTGATGTTATTTTTTGTACAGTAGACTTTATAAATTTAGCTACAAGAAGGCTTTGCCTTTGCCTTTCATTTGACCTTTCCCATACACTTGCCCTTGCCTTGCCAGCTCAGATCTGGATTAAAACAGATCACACAAGATTAGATTAATGGGTAGAAAGGCAGGGGTTTTCAAAGGAACCAGGTAAATGGCCACGCCCTCTCGAGACCTAACTGTGTTGTGACATCATTCAGGTCACAAATTATCACCATGGAAACAGGAAATGTGCAAAAGAAAGGTCACAGTTCAATCAGGAAGGGTAAATTGGTAAAGGAGTGTTCACAGGTGACACGGGACAAGAAGTGTATAAAGAACGGGTCAAGGATCACACAGGGAATAGGAAGTATGTTAAAAAATTGATACAGGTCACACACACAGAACAGGAGATAGGTAAAAGAGGGGTTACAGGTCTCACAGGGAACAGGAAATGGGTAAAGGAATGGTTAACCACCACAAATGGAATAGGATGTATATAAAGGAGAGGTAAAAGTTCACACTCTGAAGCAGAAGTTGAAGTTTATCATCCATGTGGAAAGAAAAGTTCACAGGTTACAGGGTTGACAGGAAATTAGTGAATGAGAAGTCACAGATCACACATTGAACAGAAACTAGGTAAATGAGAGGTTACAGGGAAGAGGAAGTGAGTAAATGAGTGGTCATAGTTCACATGGGAAACAGAATATGGGTACATGAGTGGTCAGAAGTCACACAGGGAACAGGAACTGGGTAAAGGATGGGGTAAGTTCACAAAGGGAACAGGGAGTTTGTAAAAGAGAGATTCCCGGTAATACAGGGAATAGGAAGTGGGTAAACCAGAGGTCACAGGTCAGACAGCAAACATGAAGTAAGTAATGGAGATGTCACAGGTCACAAAACGAGTAAGAACTGGGTGAGAGAAAAGTCACAAGTCACACAGGAACATAGGAACACAGAGAACTGTGTAAATGTGATGTCACCAATGATATCATTCAATACTCAATTACCCTGGTATTCAATGGGATGAGGTCAACTCTTACCCAGGTTAAACAGGATCTGATGAGATTGGATTACTCCGTGGAAGGGAAGAAGTTTAAACACAACCAAGGGGAACAGTTACACCCACCCGCCTATATGTGGTGTGACATCATTAGACTGTCAATCACCAAGCAGGGTGGGAAATGTCACCATGAAGTTTTCCAATGAGAGGTCACAGGTCACACAGGAACAGGAATATGTAACAGGAATATGTAAACAATATGTAACAGTACACACAGGCAACAGAAAGTATGTAAGGGAGAGGTTACAGGTCACATTGGAACAGGAAGTGAGTAAAAGAGAGGTCACAGGTCACACAAGAAACAGCACATGTGTAAAGGAGAGGTCACAGGTCACAGGGAAAAAGGATTTTGTAAAGGAGAGGTCACAGGTCACACAGAAAACAGGAAGTTAGTAAGGAGAAGTAACAGGTCACACAGGAACAGAAAGTGGGTCTGAAAGAATTCACAGATCACAAAGCACACAGGAAGTGGGAAAGAAAGAGAAGTCACAATTTATTCAGGGAGCAAAAAGGGTGTAAGGGGAAGTCACAGGTCACTCAGGAAACAAGACATGTGTAAAGGAGTGTTCACAGGTCATACTCAGAACCTGAAGTGAGAATCTATATCTATATCTATATCTACATCTATATCTATATCTATATATACACATATACATATAATCTGTGAGGAAATGAAAGACAACAGGTCACACAGTGGACAGGAAATGGGTAAATTAGATGTTATAGGTCACACAGGGAACATAGAGTGGGCAAAAGTGGGTTCACTGGATGTTCGTGTCTACCTCGGCCAGCAAGGAAACACGACCACAACTCTTCTTCAAGCAGTTTATTCAGGAACCTTGTACATCACCTTCCCCTTCTCCCAAAAGCTTCCTCTTCTCCCAGCCCCAGCAAGCCCTTAAATGTGCTCTCACAGCCCAATCAGCTCATGCCACCTGGTGATCCCAGATAGGCCACAGAAGGAGAAAGTGCACCAGATCCATTAAGCACTTCCAAATAAGGCTTGTTTACAGTTAAGCGTGAACTACCTGGCATCCAGCCAGGCCCCTTCTTCGGGCTGTGGCTTCCCACATTTGGTCTCACTGTGAACAGGAGGTGAATAAAAGAGAGGTCAAAATGCACACTGAGAACTGGAAGTGAGTAAACAAGGCTTCATAGGTCACAAAGAGAATAGGAAGTGAGTACATTTGGAGTCACAGTTCCCAAATGAATAGGAAGTGAGAGTACATCATCCCTGTTAAACAGAAGTGGGTATGTAAGAGGTCACTCATCACACAGGTAACAGAAAGTGGGTAAAGCAGGGGTCACAGGTCACAGTGAGAATCAGAAGTGGTTAAGGGGAGGTCACAGGTCACACTTGGACCAAAAGGGCATAAGGAGAGGTCACATGTCACATATAGAAATGGTAAGTGTTGAAAATAGTGGTCATAGGTCACACATGGAAAAGTAAGTGGGTTAAGTACAGGTCACAGGTCACACAGGGATCACACATGCCAGTACTTGTCAGGATGAGAATGAGTAATGTGACTGCACAGAGAGAAAACTATATCAGAAGTAGACAGAATCATATTGTGTTCAGTCTGAAAACTCCTGGAAAAAATATCACCCCATTGGTCTCAGGCAGAGGTAAGAACTGGGGGATGGCTATTTTGATTCTGTGATTTTTCAATATTAACCACAGTATTTGACTGCACATTTTTAATTTTACGACCAAATTGAACGAGTGATCCAATATCTAGTGTAGTATAGTGTCAGACTAAAATGTAAGGTAGACAAGTAGAGGTGATGATAATAGAATTTATTTATAAGAATTTACCAGGTTAGCAAGATTATTGCTATTTTATATGAAGTTTGCACATGAGAAACCATCTTTTCTCTGTGTTCACAGAATATGGAATATAGATGATAATGAACCACTTGAGTGTTGGTATCTGAACTCTGGACAACACCACAAGTAATATATGCTAAGTCCCCTGCCAAGATTCACAGCATGTTTTATCTGATAAATCAAAACTCTTCCACAGATAAACAATAAGAAAAACAACAAAACCAAAATGAATAAAAAATAAATGATTCTTGGGTACATGGTACATCAGAAAAAAGATGATGTATATGGTAATTTTGCAGCATAAAGTCATTGAATCCAATGACATTTGTATAGCAATTTAAAACAAAATGATGATTATGAAGCTACAGTAACAATAACCAGGTTTGTAAACAAGAGGTATTTCAGGGCAGCCTCCAAGGCCATAGAGAAAATCTCTCCACACACACACACACACACACACACACACACACACACACACACACACACACACACACACAATCACACAAATTTGTAACATATATATGACACAAACAAGAAAGCGGAATTCAATATTCAGAACTAATAGAAACCAGCCCTTCAGTTTTCAAATCTGTGGCCCACTGAACGCCAAAAACAGTACCTGTATGTGCACACTGAAAAGTGATGTAACAACCATCATATCCTACCATGGCAGGACTGCAGAGTCTCCCTTTACCCAAGTAATAAATATATGGGTAGGCACAGAATACAAGCATTTATATGTTCTTCCTTTCAAATCACTAGAGCAGAAGGAGAAGAGAATACTTGAAGGAAACTTTATATTACCTGACAACAATACTCTGACTGCTAAGCCTTCCCAGATGGGCTAGAATATTAACAGCTCCTACCAGCTGATCAGACATCAAATTACAGCAAATTTCTTGTATCTCTGCTGTATGAGCACACAAGAGTGGGCCTACTTAAAATATTTTATATTTTAGTACACATTCTAATCTCCTACCACAGATCCTGCTCCTTATGCAAAGCATAGGGTCTTTTTTCTGCAAAATCCATTATACACTCTATGTGCAGTGCCACCTATCCTCGACCTCATAGCTGGGAAATACTGCCCCAAAATAAACACCACATTCAAGCAGTAATAAAGGAGTCATGATAGGGCTTTGGGGCAGGAAAAGGAAAATGTATATGATAAAGTCATGATCCAAAAAGTTATTTTTAAAAGATTGAAGGAGCATTATGGCTATATGCTCATAAGATTAGGAATTTCTCTTGGACACATCAAGAATATTTCACTCATACAGTGCATAGAAAAATAAAAAGAAACTGACAGCACTGTTAGGCAAGCAAGAACAACTTACCCAGATCTATTTTGGGATTGATTACCTAAATCCACATTGCTAATCTCAAATACTATTAATGGAGGAAAGCACAGACTCCATCTCGTCTTTCTCTTTCAACACTGTAACATGGCCAGTCTCAAAGTTAGCCAATGAACTCAATCCTTGCACAGATAACTTTTCATTTATAATCCCCCCAAAACAAAAACAAACAAAAACCAAAAAACAAAAACAAAAGAAAAGTGCTCGGTGATTACTTATTAACTGCTATATTTTTCTTTTAACTGACTAGTCAGACTGGAAGGAGGTGCAGGACTGTCTTCTCAGTACTGTACAGGGAAAGCAGGATTTGGTTTTCATAGCAATCCTCAATTATACAGCATGTGGCAAGCCTAATCTAGAGTACATATTTCTCTACACAGAAATAAATACACATATGAGATTAGGTATGTTCATGGATGTAAGGCAAGAAGGCACCCTTGAACAAATTGGTACAGGAGACTGCTTCATGAGAATAATACCAGTAATATAGATTCTGAGACCGACAATTAATAAATGAGATCTCCTTAAACTGAGAAGCTCCTGTAAGGCAAAGAATAAAGCCAACAAAACCAAACAGCAACCCAAAGATTGCAAAACTATCTTCAACTCCACATCTGACAGAGGGCTAATCTCCAAAATATACAAATAACTCTAGAAACTGGTCACCAAAACACCAAATATCCCTATTAAAAAGTAGAGTACAGAACTTAATAAAAAATGATCAATAGAAGATCCAAAATAGTTGAAAGACACAAAAGAAAGTGCTCAATATCCTTAGCCATTAAAGAATGCAAATCAGAACAACTCTGAGATATGAGGCTAAAATTAGAAACACTGATGTCAGCTAATGCTGGAGATATGTGAAGAAAGGAAAACACTTCTTCACTGCTGGTGGGAGTGCAAACTTGTACAGCCATTTTGCAGATAATTGTGGTCATTCCATAGAAAAGTGGGAATTAGTCTACCACAGTACCTGGATGATCCCCATCCATGCAACAAAGACATGTGTTAAACTGTGGTCATAGCAGCATTATTTGTAATGGCAAGAACCTGGAATCAACCTGGATGTCCTGCAGCTACAGAAGAGATGGCACATTCACACAATCGATTACTACATTTCAGGTGGAAAATGAAATCCTGAAATTTGCAGGGAAATGGATGAAACTTGAAGTAAGCGTGCTGAGTGAGGTAACCCAGTCAAAAAAAGAGAAAAATCATGTGTGGAAAATATATGGAATTTAGACATAGAGCAAAGAATCAACAGCCTACTATACACTCTTCCAGGGAAACTAGACACAAGGAAGACCTAAGATATTCATACAAGGTTCCTTACAATAGGGGAAAGGAGCAAGGTTTCATGGTATATTGGGAGTGGGAGGCAATTAGTGGAAAGGGAGTTAGGAGAAATGAAAGAGGAGAAGAGGAGAGCATGTGAAACAATGAAGATTGAGGCAGGGAACTAATAGACAAGACAAAAAAAAGTGATACCATAAAAGAGGGAACCATTAAAGATTTGAAAAGAAAACTGACTCTAGAGAAATGTCCATAGACCTACAAGAATGACCCCAACTAACAATCTGAGCAACAGTCAAAAGGCTGCATTAATTGTCATTCCCTGATAATGAGATTGGTAACTAACCTATCTACCATCAAAGATTACTCATCTAGTAGCTAATAAAAACAGAAACAGCTAAACACTGACCTGAACTCCTGGAATTCAGCTGAAGAAAATGAGGATTAATAAATAAATGGGGTCAGGACCAGGCAACAGAAACTAACAAAGACAGCTGACCTGAACAAGTGGGGAGCTCATGGACCCCAAGAAAGCAACATTGAGCCAACTCAGACACCCTGAATGTGGGTCTCAGATAGAAGAACTGGGCAGCCTAACAGCTCTGACCATGGAACTAGGATGTAACCCTAGTACACAAAATGTATTTGGGAGCATATTCCCCATGGAGGGACACTATGTTAGCCTAGAGTCAGAAGGGAAAGCCTAAACCTTACTCCAAATGACTTAACAGATTTTGGTGATTCCTCCAGGGAAGCATTACCCACTGTATGGAATGAAGGGTGGATGAAATGAGAGGGGGTCAGAGTTCATGGGAGGAAAGGAGGTAGTGGGAACAGGGACTGACATGTAATATAAGAAAGCAATTTATATATACACATAATCACTTTACAGAATAGAAATGAAACTAGTAAAAACCTACACATATCACCAAGGAACAGAAGAAATAGAGATAAAATCAGTAATACCTGTATGAAGGTATTTAAATAGATATTAATAAATGATTTTTGAAAAATGATAATGTAATTTTAATATTTTTAAAAGCTAAGCTATATTAAAAAAATGGTCACTGCCCGAGAGAAGGCATTATTTGCAGCACACATTCTAATATATCTTAATAAAAATATTCAGAGTCAGCTAACAGGCAGTGAAACATGAATGATGACAGAAGCACAGTGGCCAGCCACTACAGTCCTTATCCCTATTCATGCACACACCAATGGGGTGATACTGTCCTTACACTGCTTCTTCTGAGAGACTGCTGTCTCTAGGAATCCCCAGACTGACTGCTCAGATTGAATGCTCTCACTGTATGCCCTCCAGTCTCCTCCTACCTTAATCCTCATATTCCTCTTTGTCCAGCCATATCATTCCTGTCTGCACCTCCTTAGTGCTAAATTTAAAATTATTTGAGCCCAAGTGCTGGGATCAGCTTTGTGTGTGCTCTGTTTTCCTTTTAGACTTCCTAACTGTCTCTCTCTCTCTCTCTCTCTCTCTCTCTCTCTCTCTCTCTCTTCATAGCCCAATATTCTCTTGAACTCACAGAAAGCCATATGCCTGGGATGAAAGCAGTGCACCATCACTGTGTGATCACTGAAGACCTTGTGAGTTAAAATCTTGTCTTTATGGCTACCTAGGAACTTAGTTTACATGGATAACTAGTGGCTTAGGTTTGTGACTAACTAGTGACTTTGTTTGTGTAGTTGACTAGTGATTTATTGTGTGTGTTGCTTATTAGTGACAGTGTGTGTGGCTACCTAGTGTGTTATTGTGTGTGACTAACTTGTGATTTAGTGTGTGTGGTCAACTAGTTACTTAGGTGTGTGGCTAACTAGCAGGTTAATTGTGTGTCTAACTAGTGGCTTTCCACTTACCCAGAAGTGTAGCTAACTATTGATTCAGCTCTGGAATATGATCTTCAGGCAATACTTATATCATCACAGTCATCAGTGAGAAATAAATTGATGCTTTCCATTTGCAGATGATGGCTGCTGAGCACTGGGATCTGTCACATACAGTCAGTGAAGTGACTTGCTTCTCAAACCTCTGAGCTGACAAAATTTTTAGGCTGGATTGAATACTTCTTCATAGGAGAGTTACCTCATTGCAAATTCAATACTCATTGTCTCAGGAAAACCTATAAAAACTGTACACCAACACACTTGGGTCTGTTTTCCTTCACATGATATGGATTAAAGCATGCTAGGAAACTACAAAATCACTCACCCTAACAAAGTTAGTTGAATTTTCATAATGGTGACTCTAGCAGCTGATTTTTTATGCTGAATCCTTCTAAACTGTAGGCAGAAGCAATACTAAACATGGGTATATTTTCCCAGGCACTCATTGACATGATGTAAATGGACAATTATAAATATCTGACACATTACAGTCATTTATGAATTTTGAATGTGGTGTACAGAAAATAGCAACTTTGGTGCCCTGCAGAGCAAAAGATTGAAATCAAAGCCACCTGACTTGTTGTGAGTGAGCTTGGCTCATAAATATTATTCTAACATAATGGAAATGCAGCTGTTCCATCATCAATATGAACTCCCAGTGTGAAATTATTTATTAACTGAGAAAGTTAATAAAGAAAAATACAAATAATAATACCAAGCATCTATCATTGTCAGATACTCAAAGATGAGGCAGCCCAGATTCTTGCTGAATATTTTATATGCTGTCATCCTTATATCTTTAAGTGTCTTTTAGGCAATACTCTAGGTTATACTTTGAACAATATAAAAAGAGACAAGAGACATAATGTCCAGCTACTTAGCAGATGGCAGACTTCTACAGCAAAAAAGTTCTCAGAATGGTTTTTCTTTTTTCAGTTTGTAGTTTGTGGAGGTTCAACAGATGTTTTCTTTGTGACTTTGGAGCTGTTTCCAGAAATAGCTCTTGTAGACCAGCCTCTAGAACTGATAGAGATCCACATTACTCTGCCTCACAAGTGCTATAACCAAATTCATGAACCACTACTTCATGGCTCCAGAAATGTTTCTTATGAAAACCTGAGTACTGAATCAGCAGGAACTTCTTCACTGGACAAATCCTGAGGTGAAGGTTGGAGATAAGAAAGATAGGAAAAGTAGAAAGTAGAAAAAGTTTTTAAAAATTAAATACATACATACATACATACACTGGGATGAGGAGATCTTGTACAAGTTATGTGCAATGCCATAAAGTCTTCTTAAAGGAGAAAACAATCTTGTATACTATTTTCATGAGGAAATGAATGGAAGAGGAGACTTCTATGAAGTCAGGAGAATGGTCATTTAATGGTACTAACCCAAGGAGAAGGCTAAACAAATAATGCTATAAAAGAGAAAGACAGGGTATCTCAGGTTCATTGCAGATGAATCCCAGACTGGACTTTGGATCAATAGTCATAGCTCCTTGTAGTGGGATAAATTTTATCTTACACAATCCCCCCAGAAAAATTTTGTTCAAGATAATTACCAGCTCTCCCTAACAAATTCCTGGTTTTAGAAAAAACTTGTTGTTTTATTGCCCTTACACTAGGCCCTTAAATAAAAGTCCCAAGGTCTAGGCCCCAGGTTATTAAAAGTTGGACCAAGAATGTCTCTCCTCCCTGTGTGAGAACATAAATGAAAGCCTAGCTTGATCAGAAAAGTCCTTACCACCACAGTGTTTTACATATCAAATAGTTGTTACCTGATGTCCTATTGTTCATATGGCCAAACTACAGTTTTGCCAGTAGAAAACTGAAACTTTATTGCACACTACGTTGTACACTTTCCTTTTTCCTTGTAATGCCTCCTTTAGTAACTTTCCTGAATTTAAAATTTGGATAGGATTTAATGCTGGTGGTAAATAAGGGCTGGTTTCCTTGGATTGGTTTGGAGTCAAATGTCTTGAGAATTGTTGTGAGGACATGTGTATCTGGGATCCAAATTTCCATCAGGACTGATCAGGCTACACCTACTTTTGGGACTTTTAGAAGCAGTATTTTTCAGGTAAAATCTACTTTGTGAGGCTCACTATCTCCTAAATATTTGTACAACATATGTATTAACAACTTTCCTCTTCTACATCACAGCTTAATAGTGAAGTGCTACCCAACACATAATATGCCTTTTTCAACCTCCACAAACATAACAATAAATGGAAGTTACATGTAAAGCTTAAGTGCAAAGTGTTTACGATCTATAAGGTACATCAGATATGATGCCTCTTCATGTTTGACGACCTATTTTCCATCCGTGCACAAGAAGCTTGTTCATATTGTCTACAAAGAAGATTCTACACACAGCTCCCTGCTCCCAATTATCACAACAGACTCAGCTCATAGCAGCTCAGAGGTCTGCCTGTATTTGTTGGGCATTTCAAACACTGTATATCAACACCCAGGTTAGGGAGATGACTGCAACCAGATCCAGGGAATACCATCCACACTGGCTCAAGCACATAAACATCTGCCCCTCACCATCTGTGAACAGCAGCCCATCACTCACTATGTTGTACTTTTCCATCTTGCCTTTGCTCAACGCAAAGCATACAAATGCGTGGGGCCACTTTTATTCCAAATCAAGCTTGAAGCCAGGAGTAAAAAGAGCCCTGCACTACTTCTGACTGGCAGCTCTCTGAGGGTGCTGATAGGCTATTAAGTCATGATTGACTGGAGGACCTGCGAGAAGGTTACAGTGTGCTCAATAGTTCCTGATGCTGACTTCCACCGCAGAAAAAGAATTTTTCTAGATCAGCAGAGATATGCTTTTGTATATCACTTTCCACAAGCTACTATAGCAGACCCTGCTATCTTAATGCACTCCACATGCTTTTCCCCTTTTTTCTCCTGAATACAATGTGGCTAGTTATCTTGCACAGCTCACTAAACTTACTATGTGGATGGAGTGTTTCTTTGTCAAAAAAATGGAAGAGAGGCCAGAATATAACTACAAAAAGAGAGATTTGGGGATACATAAAGAGATGTTTGTTTTGTGCCTTTACACTGAGCTCAAGTGAACTGAGGTCCATTTTGCCTTGTTGTACTGGATCTTTCAAACATAAGAAAATAAAATGATCCAGAATAAAATAAAATAAAAGGAACCAGATCACAAAGGTGATAATTGCTCTTTCTCTCATCAGAAAGCTGGATGATTGCTCTATCGTTGTAGGAATATTATTGCTGAACCTCAGAGCAACCTCTTGGTAAATGCATTATAATGAAAAGTTGAAATGGAAATTTGAAAATTTAGAGAGGAATAGAGCTAGAAAGATTTTTGTTTATGACCACTACTTTTAAAGCAGTGCATCTTACTCAGTGAACAGATAAAAAAATGTCATTACTCAATTTATGGGTTTCATCAGGATGGATATTTCACCTTGTCTTTGATATATACTAATTTTCAAAGAATCTGGCTCTAATGCTAGTAAAGGAATGCAATTAAGAGCTATAGCAAGGTTACATAGGAAAAGATAGACATCCCTCATTTATATATGCAGGCTACCACAAGATGTTGTGATCCATATTAAAGGTGGATTTGATTCTTTCTTGATGTGCTTAGATTTGTGTTGCTACTTCCAAGACAGGTTTTATCTGTGTAGCCCTGTAATTAATTCAGTAGACCTAGTTGGCCTCAAATTCTGATAATCAGACAGCTTCAGCCTCCTGAGTTGTGGTTATACATGTGCACTGCAACCAAGCTGCTAAATGTGGGTCTCATAACATATCCCAAAACTGTTTCTTTGGCTGTCCTTGAACCCACTCAGCAAGTTTTACTAGAAGTTCATAGATTCTGCCTGTCACAGCATGTTCTGGATCTCTATGGTTGTTCTGCCATGTTGAAATGCTGAACTTTTGTCAAGCAGAAATGTTCATAATATACTGCACATCATTACTTCACAACATACTTTCATGTGATATAGTTATGCAGATGAGCAATTATTACTTAAAATTACATTCTTCTTCATATGCCCATGATTGTCCCAAGGGGCACATAGCTTGATATATTTTTTTCAATGGGAATCATAGAGAGATTCTATATTATGTCAGAGTAAAGGCATCTACTGAAAACAAAACAAAAATGTCTGTTACATATATATGTGTGTATATGTGTATATATATATATATATATATATATAATTGCAGGTTTTTAAACTATAATGTTTGAGTGTAGATTTGAAGTCAAATTTGTGGGATCTATTTTGTTCTACAACTAGTGAAACAAGGGAACTGTGAAATCCTAATTTACTCACGAACCTCATTGTCGGAAAAGACTCAAGTCTTCCAAATGAGAATGTCTCCATTGAAGAAACATTGACTTATCTGACCACATTAAAAAAAACACAAAACAAAATGGAACCTAAAAATGTGGGAGGGTTTTAAACATGGGGCTTCTTTAGATTATTTAGTTTTGCATATATTTGCTTTCTTTCTAAGTCTTTTAGGACTGCTTATATTTCTTTATTGTTCCAAATTAGTCAAACCAAATAAATATACTTTAAGATTTTATTACTTTTTTCATTCTATTTGTGTATAATGTTTTTTCTGCTTAATAATAGTGTTACTCTGACTCACTGTCTGGCCCAGAACATCAAATTATAAAGTAAGTTATCCTAGGAAATCAGGGAGATCTGTCCATCTTAACTCCACAGAGAGACTGAATTATAGTTAGGCATGTCAATAGATAAGGAGTTTCATTTAATTAGCTTACTGAAGATAAATGTCTGAGCCTGGATAGTTAGGATAGCCAGGACACGGGCTCTGGTGTTAACTACATCAACATAAATAGTTTCTCCTCACTTATAGCCTTTTGCCTCAAAGTCCACTGATTTATAACTATGAGAAATATTATCTTCCTCAGCATTGAGTCTATTTTAACACACCAGAGCACCTGGGAAGAATTTTTTTTTTTTATTCTGCAGATGGTGAAACTTAAGAAAGCAGGGACTATTTTTAACAACTCTACATACAGAAAAGGCCAAATTAAAAGTATATAAAGAAAGAAAGAAAATCTAGGTGCATATGTTGAAAAACATTTTCTGTATAATATGAGTTACTCTCATTGGTTAATAAAGAGCTGGCAATTCAATATCAGGGCATAAAGATTGGGAGACCATACCAAACTAGGAACATTAAGGGAATAAAGGTCTGATTGAAAGTGTCCTTGGTCTTAGACAATTCTTGCAGATTCATGAGGTCCCATTTACTAATTTTTGGTCTGTTTAGGAAGTTGTCTCCTGGGCCAGTGTATTGAAGGCTTTTCAACACTTAGTCTTGTTTATGCTAAAGTGTGTTTGATTTTCTGTTGGGTAATTTGACCCACTTGGACTTGAATATTGTACAGGAGGGATGCATATGAATCTATTTCAATTCTTCATGAAAAAGAAATTCAGTCTTACTGGCACCATTTCTAATAGCCCACAGTGGCCTGAACTTACAGAGTTCCATCTGTCACTATCTTCTTTGTGCTGGTATGAAAACTGTGCCCAACACCTGCCCTGTAAAGAAAGACTTTGAGTAACTGTCCCTGGCCTCTATGGCAAAACAGTAGCTTAGGTGTGGTCACATAGTGAGTTAGGTATGAAGCTAACTAGTGAGTTAGATGTGTGGGTGACTAGTGACTTAGTGTGTGTGGCTAACTAGTGAACTAATGTATGTGGCTAACTAGTAAGTTAGTTTGTGTGGCTAACTACTGACTTAGTGTGTGCGATTAACTATTGATTTAGTGTCTGTGGCTAACTAGTAGTTTAGGTGTGGATTTAGTATGTTAGTGACTGTAGCTAATTAGTGAGTTAGCATGTATGGCTAACCTGTGATCTAGAATGTGTGGCTAATTGGTAACTTATAGCTTCCAAGATTTAATAAAAACAGGTGTTGGATGAGAATAATAAGGAGTCATGTCTTTGGCACAGAAAAGAGTATGTGGATATTAAGTATTTAAAATCTAAAAAAAAAATGTATTTTGAAACAATAAAAAGAGCTTCATGGCCATGTGCACCAGAGAATCCAGATTTCTATAAGAGCACATCATGGATTTCTCAATCCTTTCTTTCAGACTATATCCAAACCATGAAAAATGACATTCCTGTTAGGCAGGCCACAATAGTTTCATAAAACCTCATTTATATTAGATGAAATACTGTAATTATAGCAAGTTGATTTCATAGAAACATCCATCTTTTATCCAGACTATTGATTACACTTATTTGTGGACCCCAAGAAGTGGACAATCAGGACAATCTTGGATCATTTAGAATTGATTGCCAAATTCCACATTACTAATCTCAACTATTGTTGAAAAAGGACATCTCAGCTTCAATCCAGTCTCTCACTTTCTGCACTGTGACTACACCAGTATCAAAGTTGGTCAAGAACTCAATCCTTGCACAGATCTCTCTTCATTTATAAGTCCACACAATAGTCAGAGATCTTGGAGTTCAATCATTAACTGCTCTATTTTTACTTCTCACTGACTAGTCAGGAGCCAGACTGGAAAGAGGTATAGAATTGTCTTCCCAGCACAGGACAGGAAAAGCAATATTTGGAGTTCAAAGCAATTTTCCATAACACAGTATAAGGCAAGCCTAAGTTATAGGAGACTTTGCTCTACACAAAAAACCAATAATCAATATCACATGAGACAAAAGTAAGAAAACAGGTAAAATCCTAGAAACATAGGACAGCAGAAAAATAGAGATAAAGGAAGTAATACAGTGACAGAAGACATTTAAACAGACACCAAAGACGTGGCATTGTTGGCACATGCCTTTATTCCCAGCAGTAGGGAGGCAGAAGTAGGTGGACCTCTGTGAGATCGAGACCAGGCTGATCTACAAGAATTAGTTCTGGGACAGCCTTCTAAGACACAGAGTAAAGACTTTTCCAAAAAATGTATATAAAAAAGATACCTATGTAATATTTTAAAAAGTGTAAATGTAATTTTAATATTTTAAACATATCAACTCTACTGAATTTTAAAAAAAGGCACTTCAAAGAGAGAACACACTTTGCACCATAAGTTTTAATAGATCTTATTCATAAATCTCAGAGTCAACTATCAGAATGCAGGGTGAAAGCTGAAACATGACAGTCACTGTAGTTCTTACCTCTACCCATAATCAGAAAAAAACAGCAATTCTGACCTCACACTGCCTCCTTAAACTGAATGCTATCTCTATGAATCCCTCGGACTGATTGTACTCACTGCCACCTACATTCCTCTCTCTCTCTATCTCTCTCTCTCCAGCAAAATAATCCTCATCTCTACATCCCTAGTACTGGGGTTAAAATGTTTGATCCAATCTGCTGGAATCACCTCTATGAGCAATGTGTTTTATTCACTCTCTCTCTGTCTTCATCTGTCTTTTTTCTCTGTCTCTGTCTCTCTGTCTCTCTCTCTCTCTCTCTCACACACACACACACACTCTCTCTCTCTCTTTCACACACTCTCTCTTACACACACACACTTTCTCTCTCTGTCTCTCATAATCCAGTGGAGCCTTAAACTCTAAGAAACCTCTATGTACTCATTGCTAGGATGAATGCTGTGATACTCATGGCCACATCCCATGACTTTGAGTACATGATCTCCTTTCTCTATGGCTTTGAATTGGCTTGTGTTTGTGGCTAACTAGTGACTTGTGTGTATGGCTGACCAGGAACATATTTTGTGTGGCTAAATATTGTGTTAGGTATGTGGCTAACTAATGACTCTGCACGTATCCAGTTGTGTAGCTAACCGATGACTCAACACTGGATTATATTCATTGAAACCTTATCTGTTAGATGACAAACAAACAAACAAACAAAAAACACTGCAGTCATTAATATAAGATAAGATTGATGATTCCTATATGCAGATGTTGGCTGCTGAGTTCTATATGCGGAAATAGTTAAAGTCATTGGACTGCTTCTCAAACCTATGAGCTAACATAACTTTCTCATGCAGGATTAAATATATCTGCACAGGGATGTCACCTAATTGCTGATACAATGTTTATTGGCTCAGGAGAGGGTTCCCAAACTGTAAAACATACACTCTGTCTTTGTTCATTCACATGACATTAATTAAAACATGGTGGGAAATTTCAAAATCACTCCCCCTACCACAGTCAGGTCCTTTTTCATAATGGCCATTCCAGCAGCTGGTTGCCTCCCCTGAATCCTCCTGAAATGTTAACAATGTCACCTACTCTTGTCAGAATACAGAAGCAATGTTCCTTATTTAAATCCATTTAAAGTGACCACAGGCTCAAAGGGACAGAAAATGTTCATACCAATCTTGAAACATATGCTCACAAAAAGAGGTTTAAAAAATGTCTGATGCCACTACAAAAGAGTTTCAAATATTTCTTATGAGAACAAATGCAATGTTGGCTTAGAGGGCTATCCCTCCTCCAGGAACCAAGGGGAATACTTTAACAGGGATTCAGCAAGACAATGAAGAATCCTACACTTCCTTTATTTCTGGATTGGAGGAAGTAATTAATAGGATGCTCCCTGCAGGAGAAGGAACCTCTATTCTGTTAAAACAATTAGCATAATGATAATATATTATGTAAAGATTTAGTCAGGCCCATAAGGGAAATAGGGTCAATACAGGATTACATAAAAATATGTGCAGATGCCTTACCTGCTGTAGTGCAAGGGATGGCTTATACAGCTGTATGCAGGGGCAGAAATTCTCTGCTTTTTGTGAAACAGACATATGTGGGAGGCAATGGTAAGAATCCTCTCCCCACTTGTTTTAATTATGGAGAACCAGGTCATATAAAAAAGACTCTAAAAGAGAGGCCAGGGTAAAAGTCCTAAAAGGGGTCCTGGCATTTGCCCAATATATATATATATATATATATATATATATATATATATATATCACTGGAGAAATGAGTGCCATTCCAACTTCACCAAAGATGGGACTCAAATTAAAAACATTCCCAGAGAGAAATCAAAAAACTAGTAAAGTGACAGCCTCTCAGCCCCCAAATAAGAAAGAAAAAAACACTACAGGAGGTTCAGTTGGATTTGAACCCTAAATCTCCAGAATTTACAGTACATGATCTTCCAAGAGCAACTCCAGGAAGTGCAGGACTTAATCTTGCTTCAACCCAGGATTTAATCCTTTCAAAGGAAGATGGGGTGCAGTTAGTACCTACTTCTGTAAAGGGAACTTTACCCTCAGAGATTACAGGATTGCTCTTGGGAAGGAGTTCCAACTATAAGAATGGTTGAAAATATTACCTGGAGTAAGAGATTCAGATTCCCAAGAAAAAATCAAAGTCATGTTTAAAATTACAAAACAAACTACAGTCATAAAAAACAACAAAAATAACACAATTACTACTATACCATATTTAAAGTGACCTAATCCTAAACTACAAACTAAAAGGGATAAAGGTCAATTTGGTTCCTCTGATGTTGTAGCCTGGATTACAGAAATAGGAAAAGAGAGGCCTTTTAAAGTCATAAAAATTAATGGGCAACACAGACTCAAACAAAATTCCTTACAGAAATAGGAAAAGAGAGGCCTTTTAAAGTCATAAAAATTAATGGGCAACACAGACTCAAACAAAATTCCTTACAGAAATAGGAAAAGAGAGGCTTTTTACAGTCATAAAAATTAATGGGCAACACAGACTCAAACAAAACCTGTATAACAACAAAAAAAAAGGTTGGCCTAAATCATGGCCTGTATGCCAAACCTCCTCTTCCTTACAAGATCTGGGGATGGCATCCAATGTTACAAGGACAACAGAGTCTGTACATTGGAAATGTGAAACAAAAGAGCGATTCATCCCTATGCAATTCCCTCAGTACCATTCTCACTATAAGAAAGGGACATAATGAACATATGTCTGTAAGACTGATGAAAAAAGGTAAAATTTTTTTTTCTAGGGGCCATTATGAGCTCTCTGTATATATAAAAAAATCTCATAAAAAGATAATGAGCCTGTATGGCTTAATCAATGGCACCTAACAACTAAAAAAAAATACAAACAATAGTAAAAAGGGGTCATCAGCTTTTAAAAGCTCAAATCATAAAATTAAAGGCTTTGGTGTCTTATTTGACTCCTCATCATGTATTATCACATGCTCTGTTTGTGCTTAATCATATATATGTTAATGATAAAGGTCTCAGCATAGTTGAGAGGCACTGGAATACTCACGCTGCTGCTGGGACTCAGCCTCTGGTTCTCTGGAAGGACCTACTAACCGGTCAATGAAAATGACCAGATGTGCTGATCACTTCTGGGAGGGCCTATGCTTGTGTGTTTCCACAGAATAAAAACTCACCAATCTGGATCCCAGATTGACTCATTCGACCCTACCAACAAGAGACTCTCACAAAAAACAGAGGCAGAAAAACTCCGAGCTACAGAAAATAAAAAAGCAGCTGACAAGTCTGACAATAACAAATAAAAAACGTAAAACTGCCTCAAAAGTTAAACATCACTGTGATCTACCTACAAGAGGCTCTTGCTATACTGGCTCAAACAAAAACTCCTAAGACTCCTGTAGCAATTTTTCTTGGTTTTCTTGTCAGTGAATTCTAGGGTAAATGGGGAAAGTTACTGGGCATACATTCCCAAGCCTCTGCTCTGACATCTGGAGGTTTGGGAAAATATGAAGCTCATTAAAATTATGACTAATGTTGCTGATGTGCTAGGGGGAACTCCAGATTTTCATATTGGGATTAACTCATCTGGATTTATAAATTACAAGGATAGATCAGATTCCTTACCAATCTACAGAACACTTGGTGAAATCACTCCACCTGGTTGTTTGTCTGTCAGCTCTAAAACTTTCCTCACTGATACTTCTAAAAATAAGCCTGTTACAGGTAGGAGTCTGGAACAGCAGCATGTGTGGTAACTACAAATTTCTACTTTGGGATACTCTAATTTTAATGAGACTATGGTAGTGAATTAGCTACCACCTTCTAGATTGCCACATTACATGGTAAAATACAAGAAAGATAGCTTATGGAAGGGAAATGTAGATCAGATGCCTAATTGGCTTCTTTGTGGATTTCCTCACGCTGAAACAAGGTTTCCTCCTTTAACTTAGGAAAAATTATCTGGGATTTATCTATACCATCACCGGATCATATCTATTCTGGCTACCTTAAAGATCATTCTACTCAATTTGGAGGATACACTCTTCCAAAAAAGAGCCCATAAGGAGATTGTACTCAACAGGGTGGGTGTCACCTATATAATATTACAAAAACCAAATGGGATATATGGGACTCCTCAGCCAGCTCTGTTCAGGTTAGTTACAACAACCAATGTTATAGTATTAAAAACACCAAAGGCTACCTAATCAGAGTCTGTTCCTGCCACTGCTTGTCTCTCTTACCCATATGCCTTAATGTTTGGATGAAACAAATTGGTGCATATCAAGAAAGAAGGGGACACATTTTTTGTTAAATGTTGATCCTGCATGTTAACTAATTTTATACTATCAGGTTATGATAAATCCTTTGCAACTGTACTAATTGTTAAAAGGCCTGCTTATGTGATGCTGCCAATAGATTTGAGTAATGACACTTGGTATGATAATTCTGTTATAAACATGTTTAACAAAATCAATAAATTAATTAGGCCAAAAAGATTTGTTGCCTCATTAATTTTAAAAATCACAACACTGATAGCCATTTTAACTTCTTTTACAGTTTCTACAACAGCATTAGTAAAAAAAAATACAAACAACTTCTTTGTAAATAACATACATAAAAATGTCACCTGTACTTTGTCAAAAACAGAAGTTAATAAATCTAAAATTAAAAACTAGATTAAATACTTTAAAAGAGACAATAATAAAAATGGGTCAAGACATACAAAATCTTACAACACAATAACAACTAAATGCCATACAGAGTTTAGGTATATCTATGTTACACCTCTTCCATATAACTCTTCCTCTAATTAAAACAAAACTAAAACACATTTATTAAAAGTATAAAAAGATACCAGTTTAACTTACACTATCAACACCTTACCAAAAAAATTACAGTCATGAGTCAAAAAATAAAATAAATACTTGAGCCATTTCAGGCCTAACATCAGCATTTTCAAAAAAATCTAAAATTCCTAAATCCATTAAGCTAAACTCAGTAGTTTGTTTTACTGGAAATTGAAGCTGCTATTTTATTTACAGTGTGGTTGGTTTTCCCTATTCTTTTCAGAATAGCTCTTCATTCCATCAACATGCTCCAGCGTGATTTCCAGCTGTTCCACTTAAAAAATAAAAATAAAAACTGCCACACCAGCCCCAATAGACACAATATAACAATGGCAAAAAAATTCTCAATGGCTATCTGTCCAGAGGCTCACACCACACATGGTTATGCCTCCTGCAGTCCAAGTGCCTGCAGGTTCTTGCTTGGCTGGCTATTTAAAACGGGTGCTAAATGTGTTTTGTGCTATAACAATAATACGTTCTTCATGGGTGTTTTGGTCTGTAAGGTCCACTGTTAGGCAAAACCCATAATGCCAGATGTCAGCCCAAGGTCTAATAAACAATTAAGGCTAAAGCTATAAAAATCAGCCCACAATGTGACCATGCCTATAATCAGTCTACCCACATGGCTACTGTAAAAATTACTAAAAAACTCTAACTTGAGATTTTAGGGCTTTTAAAACGCTTAACACAAACAGGCCAAAATAAACAGAGGTTCCCAGTTATACACTTGCTTAGATGTATTTATGATCTCATACTTCAAAAAAGATTACTGACATCTATAGAATGTCTGTTTATCTTTAAACTGTGACCAAAGATCTGTTCTTTAAACATTCTGTATAAATACCTGATATTTTAAAGTAAGCATTGCAGCAGTTCTCAAACCTCTTCAAATGTGTTTGTTTCTGTCTGTCAAGCCAAAGCCACTCCTGATCTGGTCATCCGAGTCTTGGTTTCCATGCAAACCTGTTACCCACTAAAAAGTCTGAGACACATCTTCTACCATTTAGTTTCAAATGCATTTTGTATGTAATGATTTTTTTCCTTTCCTTTTTTTAATTTTAGATATAAATTCTAGTTTATTCTCCATCCCTCTCTGCCACTTTCCCTCTCCTCCATCCTCTCATGTCCACAAATCAAACTTCCTTCCCATCTCCTCCCCCAACTCCATATGTAGGGTGAAGCACAAATTTAATAATTTTAACCAATAATCAGGTAACATATATTTTATGTGCAGACCTCTTCACTATACTGTGTTAATTTTTATGTGATTTAATTTGGAAGGTGGTTTATTTTTGATGATTCTTTTAAAAATGTAACTTAAAACAATTATATTTATTTTATAGCTATTATCAATTTATAAAAGTACATATTGTACTTTTTCCTGAGTCTGGTATGTATCACAGAACATGATATTTTTTCTAGTTCTATCCATTTTATCAGCTGAGTGATAGTTCATTGTTTATTATACATTGAATTAGTAAGAATTTTGTCACTATTGAATATGATTGCAGTATCTTTTGTGGTTCTTCCATAGGTGTGTTCTGCCAAATATATTTATTAAAAAACTTTAGTATAGTTTAAAAAATATTTCCTTACATCTTACTGTCTATGACAACTTACCAGTTTCAGCAGAAATATCTTCATTGGAATTGCTGTCTAATGGATTACAAGTATCAATAATTCCATAGTAGTATCCGAAATAATAGAAAGTGTGAGGAAGTGATCCAGGGTGTAATCCATCAATAGAACCAAAGTTAAAGTAAACCCATTGATTAAACAAACACATGTTCCTTAAAAGGACATTGAATGTTTTGTCTGTGAGTATATAGAAGCCTTTTTTACTTTGAATATGCAATCTTTGTATCTTAATTGTGGGTAGAAAACTATGCTCAATGTAAGAGAAATAAGTGAAGTGTACACAGTTTTAGTTTTTATATATCATTACATATATCAATCTGTCTGATTTAGTATAATATTTGTATATGTGTGTGTACATAGGTATAGAAGCAGTTATATATATCTGTCTTCAATCAACCTATATGTCTAGCAATTATTTATGTTTCTAGTGTGCAGTTCAATGTGTTCATGTTCAATAATTGTGTTGGTGTTTTGCTTATTAATCTGATCCTTCTTCAGTTTGCAGAGAGAAAACATAGCCATTATCTTGACAATACCATGCACTGTTTGGGGATTGTCATTGGTCACCACTGGACAAATACTCAATAGAATGCATCCTTGTTCTGAAACAGAAAGCCTCGTTTGGTGACTTGAAATGGACCAATGTGACTCTGTCTCCCTCATTATGAGATCTCATGGATATCACTTTCACATATCCCAGGGAATTTCCACTGAATTATGTTTCATATGATCACCCTGAAACTCTTGATTTCCATCTAAATCTCTCTTTAATCCCTCACTCCACACTAAAGTCCCCACCAAATCCCCACCTACCCTTTTCAATTACCAGACACATAATGTCCACTGGCATCATCTTTCTGGTTTCCCCATCCCATAGACTTGCAGTCTCTTCCTCTATACCTAACCTCTTTTGGCTCGTGGATTTTACATTGGTCATCATTCATTTAACGACTAATGTCTTAGTGTTTCTTTTGCTTCAGCAAACATTTTGAAACATACAGAGAGTTCAGGGAGAATAAGGTCTTTGATGGAGTTGAAGACAGATAGTTATGGTTATAGTTTTCCTTAGTTTGGATTAAAGATAAGTTACATATAGGACTTTAGACTCACAAAGATAGGATAGATGATATTTTCTTTAAGTCTTACAGAATGTTAATGGACTAAATATTGTTAACTGTGATTTTTATTTGATAACTCTTGTATGATTTATTTTGCTATGTTAAGGTTAAACCCCTTCTTTTACTTTAGACAGAAAAGAGGAGATGATGGGAGATGTTATTCTGTAAATATGTTTCTCATACTGGTTAATTAATAAATCACCATTGGGCCAATTAGAAAGCAAGATAGGCGGGGCTAGGAGACCAGGAGGAGGAAAAAGGAAGTAGGGGGAGGAGTCAGGATGTAGAGCATGGAGGAAGCAAGATGCTGGGCCTGCCAATCTGGCCGTTAAGATGAGCCAAGTGGAAATACTTAGATAAGTAGAAATGGGCTAATAATTAAGACAGAGCTAGCCCATAAACAATAATGGGCCAACAGGATTATATCAAATACAGAATCTCAGAGTGTTATTTGGGGCTGGTGCGGCTGTGGGCCTGGACGGGAGGCAGGCGGGCTGGCGGGCTGGGGAAAAACATACACACAACAGGCATAGACTCCCTAGTATTGTTATGCTTGTCTTTCTGTTTCTAGGTGTTTTTCTGTATTTCCCTCTACACATAGTTTCTTCCAGTCGGTGTTGCTGGGGTCTTTCCTCTCTCTAAGGTACTTCCCCAGTGGGCCTATGTGGTTCAGAGGGATGATGTCTGTAGCTCTGGTTGGTCCAAGCTCTCTAGGATTTCTCTCCATATTCAGGGTCCTGGTTATGATTGTCAAAGGTCAGGTTCCAGAAAAGGAATGGTCATAAGAGTTAAAGATCTCAAAGTCTGGGTCTCAGGCTGTTCATTACACTGATAGACAATTCTAGCCTGGGCCTGGCACTATGCAGCTGAGGCATCTTTGGCAGAGCCCCTGTGATGGGGGTCAAGGATACAGTCTGTAGAACTCAGTGAGGCCCCACAGTTATATGTGGATCTCTGGAAGGAGCCTGGAAATACAGTAGATGACCAGCATTGGTGGTTAAAGACCAGGCAGGTGGAAATTATGGGTGGTCACTTGTGGGTATGAAGGTCTAGTGTGCTCAGAGTACCTCCAAGGTGTTCCTCAAAGGTGGCTGGATTGTTGGCTCTACCCTATGTCCCAGTGTACAACCATAGTGGTTGGAATTTGGGCAGTGCCGGGCACAGGATAGGGATAGGGCAGTATCTCGGTAGGGATGGGTGAGGATGTAACAATGCTCCAAGAACACTCTCGATGGGGCAGTGAGATCTGGGGCCAACCCAGGGAGTTCCCAGGGAAGGGTGTAAGCGAGCATCCACCAGAATTTGTCCCAGACTCATGTTGTATTTCTGGTTTTTCAATAAAAATATGGAGTTCATACATGATGGATATATGTCTTGTTCTTCAACTTGGTTCCATTGATCTACATAGCTTATTTTGTTTGCATAACACTGTAAAACAACTTGAAATCTGTTGTGATATCAATGCTATACACTCCAGCATTCTTTTCTTGTTGTGGCCCACCACAATGAACATGGGAAATCATTCATCTTCTGAAGTCTTCATTAGTTTCTTTCTTCAAAGACTTGAAGTTGCTATCTTACAAATCTTTTACTACTTCTTATCATCCAAGAATATTGTATATTATTTGTGACTATTGTGAAAGGTACTCTTTCCCTTATATCTTTATGATTCCATTTGATATTTAGATAAACAAAGACTACTAAATTTGTGTTAAATTTTTATTCAGCAAGTTAGCTGACAGGGTTTATCACCTGTAGGAATTTCCCAGTGAAACTTTAAGGGATACTTAAGTATTTCTTATGGAAAAAATAAATAAAAATGAATGTTATGTCTGCTTCTAGCAATGTTGGAGAAGTATAAAAACCAGGAAATGTACAGAATGAACATTGCCCTATCCCAGGTCATATGAGGAAGGAGGGAATTTATGAGAAACAGAATAAACAGGGCAGAAATCAAAGAGCAAAAACCAAAATTGTTGTATTATCTAGGAAAGGACAGCATGTTTAATCACACCTTGAGCACTGGGCTAGAGAAGTTTAGGAGATAGGCTGTGATATGCTAGCTATTCCTTACACATCAAGGACTGATTTCTGCAGGGCAACCAGGTCCCTTTGGACGACATCAACCCAGACCTCAGTGAGTTGTTTTTCCTGTGTATTAAAGCAAACCCATACCTGCTACTAAAGATCCTACACATTCTAAGTTTTATATTTTCATCTCTCTAAACATTTCAAATGTCTTACTATTTAAGGTGAGATTTCATATAATATATAACATAGGTTTAGAGTGTATGAACAACCATTTCATTTTCCTAACTTCCATGCAGTTTCTGAGTGTGCCTGATTTTAACTTGATATAATGGCTAGAAACAGATTTTCAACTTGCTTTAAACTGAGTCTATTATGATTATGTATTTCTTTTTTATCTCTACACTCTCCATGGTTTTTATCATGAGGGTTTTTTGTATTGGGGAATTTTATTGAATACTTCTATTTACTAGAGTTTAAAGATCTATCTAAGTGGCCTAGATAAATCTTATGTATATTTTTGAAGAGGTACCTACTGAGAAAAGTACCGATTTCCATGATTTTTCTAATTTGGGGGAGATTTTATTTTAAAAGGTGTCTTTATGATCCCTTGGTATTGTTACCTGAATAAACCTCAATCACTTCCTGTGGCTCCTCCCACCATATATTACCCTGAGAGTCACTTATATACTTTGGAGAAAGAGAAGTGAGCAATGTATTATAAATGGTGTAGTTCATATTTTAAGGTAATGCCCAAATTCTAAAACAATTGAAATTCTATAGAAAACATTCAGCTTTATTTTGATATGCTGATTAAGTATATAAATACTTCATTTCAAATATCCATTTCTTAGTTTTTTGGTTTTTTTCAAAACTGATATTTGCTTTTGGGGCAGTATTAATACCATGAGTATCCTGAGAAAACCTATAAACCTGACCAAATAAAGGTAGGAGAAATCTGTAAGTGTGAATCATTTCAGCCATCTTAATGTAGAATCACCTGAGCCAGTGTTTCACAGCAACTTGTTTGATCAAACCATCTTAGTCTGGATGAAACCTAGAGTTTTTCATTATCTAAGGAATCTAAAGTAGTTGACACCCTGTTCAAAAGCAACATGTCCCTTACATTATACATACCTTATAACTGAGCATAATAAGGGTGTCTAGTCAGTAAATTCTATTTTCCTAGGTATGAGTCTGTGTTGTCCATGAGCTTCCACTTGTTCATGTTAGCATTCACTGTGGGTTTCTTTACCCTGGTCTTGACCCCTTTTCTTTTGCTTTGTCCACAATTTATTTTTTTTTTAAATTTGTTTAATTATTTAAATTTTTTGTACCTATCGATTAAATTTCCCACTTCTTTTTTCTTCACTCCCTCTCTCCCTTTCTTCCTCTCTCTCACCCTCCAATTCCCACCGATCACCATCCTTTACATTCCTTCCCACTCAAAATGTTGTTTGATGTCTTCCAGGAGGGGGCATCTAAATCTGTCAAGTCATTTGGAGTAGGAACTAGTTCATCCCTCCTGGCTCTAACTTCAGAGAGTAACCCTCCATTGGGAATGTAATCCCAAAGTCCTTTTGTGCACCAGGGAAACACCCTGGTTGTTCCACTGTTCAAAGTCCCTTATACATCCCAGGCATTGTAACTGACGCACATACTCGAGGGTCTGAATCAGTCCAATGCTTTATTCCCAGCTATCAGTCTTGGGCCCTGTTAGCTCCTTTCTGCTCAGGTCAGCTGTATTTTAATGCTTCTGTAGCCTGGTCTTGTCCTCCCTCTCTGCATCTGGATTTCAGTTTAGCTCAGTTTTTAGTTGTGGGGTTCTGCTCCTGTTTCCATCAGCTACTAGATGAAGGCTCTCTGATATTGGATAAATTAGTCATCAATCTCATTATCAGGGAAGGGCATTTATGGTAGCCTTTCCACTGTTGCTCAAATTTTTAGTTGAGGTTAGACTTGTAGGTCTCTAGATAATTCTAAGATATCACTAATTTATTTCTTTGATTTTCCTTGACACAGGAATGGTGTAATTGCTTATTGGTGAGTTTCGAAGAGTTTGTAGGGTTTCTGCAATTTGTGTTGTTGTTGAATTCCTACTTTAATGAATATAGTGGACTCTTCCAATTTTTTTGTATGTTGAGGTTTGTTATGTTGCCAAACCTGTTAATGTTTTTAAAAAAAATTTCATGTGTATCTAAGAATAAGGTATATTCTTTTGTGAACAGATGGAAAATTCTATAGATGTTGGTTCAAATCAACTAGGACATAAATTCTGTTAGTTCATTTGTATCTTTATTAAATTTATATCTGCTGGTCATGTTTAGTGGTGAGAGTGGGTTGGTGAAATCTCCCATTATTATTACTTGAAATCTTACATGATCTTGAGTTTATTGAGTTTCTTTTACAAAAGTGGGTGTCCTTGTATTTGGGGCATTGGTGTTCAGAATTGAGATTTTGTAGAGATGAAATTCTCCTGCAATAAATATGAAATGAACTACTTTATCTCTTTTATTGACTTCAGTTTGAGTGTAAATAGTTAGATATTTACATGGTAGGTACATGATTGCTTCTGGTGTTTACTTGATGGAAGATCTTTTCCCAGCCCTTTATTCTGAGATAATGTCTCTCTTTAGAGTAGATGTATTTCATCTATGCTGCAGAACAATGGAATATGTCTTTGTTTCCATTGTGTTTGCCTGTGTCTTTTTTATAAGAGTGTAAACACCATTAATGGTGAAGGAAAATAAGAATCGTTTAATCTTAATTCTTGTTTATTTTAGATTTGTTGTTGACACGTTTTCTTTCTTTGTTCTTTTATATTGGGATTATCTATTACCTATGACTTTGTATTTTTAACTTCATTTCTTGGGGTTTTCTTTCCAGAACTTTCTTTATGGTGGGTATGTGGATATATATTATGAAATATTGCTTTGCCATTGACTACATTATTTTCTATGTCTATAGTAATTGAGAGGTTTACTGGGTATAACAGCCTGGGATAACATCTCCATGCTCTTAGTGTTTTTACACCTTTCCAGTTACTTTCAACTTCACAGTTTACCTGGAGAAGTCAGATATAATTTTGTGAGGGATGCCTTGTATATAACCTGGGCATTTTCCTTTGGTGCCATATATATGTGTGTGTGTATATATATATATATATATATATATATATATATATATATATATTTCCTGTGGGAGATATTGATTAAAAATGTTATTCTGTAAATATGTTTCTCATACTGGTTAACGAATAAAGCACTTTGGCCAATAGGAAGGCAAGATAGTCAGGGCTAGGAGACAAGGAGGAAAGAGGAAGTAGGAAGTAGGAGTCAACATGGAGAGACCAAAGAGGAAGAACACCAGCTGCTCTGGCCAGTAAGATGAGCCATGTGGAAATACTTAGAATAGTAGAAATGGGTTAATCATTAAGACAGAGATAGTCAATGGTGTCCTGAGTGGGAATGAGAACTATTACATAAAACTCAATAAAAGCTTAAAAAGAATTTTAGAAACAAAAGAACAAAGACAAGCAAGGCTTCTTGCTAACAGCATTTCTCTCAAATGGATTCTGTTTCACTAGTGACAAGCAGACATTTTTGCACAACTCTTTAAGGGAGGTTTTCTGACTCAGCAAAAGGGGCAATAAAACGCATTGCTTTTAAAGAGCTCTGCTAACAATTCATTGGTTTGTACAAGAGCTGCAATGGAGGTTTATAGTGTGTTTTAAAATATATGTATGCTTGGAAGAGAAAGAGAAAAATATAAAATGATTTAAAAAAACAGAGTATCTCTGATATGGTGGCACACCAGCACTCAGGAGACAGAAGCAAGCAGATCTATGTGATTTCAAATTAAACCTGGTACAGAATGAATTCCAGGAGAGATGAAAGTTACACAGAAAAATCCTTTTTCAAAATATGTCAAGATATAAGTAAAAAAAAAAAATAGAGTAATAAAAAGGCTACGTAAAGATGGAAAGCACAAAAATACTTTAGATAATGTATGCTGTTTTATTATCTTTAAATTGTTTGACTGCTTAGGAAATAACAACTAATACAAGAAATGCTGCTGGATTAATTCAATTTAAATATTTTAAAAATGCTTTGACTCAAAATTTATGTATAAAGACAAGTTACTGGGAAAAAAGAATTTCTAATTCCGTTTCCAGAGAAAATGAAAAGATTTGGATTCCTTCCAGACTTGGTTTGATCAAGCAAGACCCCCGAAGCAATGTCAATGTGACAATGCAGCCTTGCAGACCACTGCAGCCAGGATTTCTGTGTATTCTTAGGATCCTCCATGACAGCGGCCCCTACCAGCAGGAAGCGATTTATAAAGAATGACGCTCAATTTCCCAAATATTGTTTATGAATGTTTGTTTTCATTTAAGTGGGCTTGGTTATAAATAGTTAATGACCGCAAGCAATCTTTTTAGAGGCAAAAAGGGAATTATGGTATAGATATGAATACTTTGCTTTGGAATAGATTTTCATTTATTGATACAAATTTAAGGTCATTTTTGTGATATGTATGTATATTTCTCCTCTTGTTTAGGCATTATGCTTATATAGCTCATTTAAAAATATAATGTATAATTTAATACAGATTATAGATAATTACCTATGATAGTGAGAACTTATAATTAAGTTATATGGATTTCTAGATATGCAGAGATGTATTTGAAATGAATAGGCATACTTCAAATCTTTCGAAAACATACAGAATATGGCATTTAAAATTGTTTAGTGTTTTTCTTGACAGTGAGACATAACTGTTCCTGGCAACACCACCTGCTTCAGAAAGGAAGATGGATCTTGAAGAAACGCATTTTGGAGTTTGCCTCTATTATGGCAAGACTAGCCATTTGGACAAGATACTGCTCTTGTCTAGACTGTTTGACTATATGCTGTATAAACTGGACATGCAGGACCCACAGAAAATTTACTGGTGAACCAAGGTGGGCATTGCTACAAGATTCCTACTTCATGGAAGAGGCTGCCAGACAGTCTGCAAGACACAGAGAAAAGTAACTGACAAAGTTCCAATACCGATAGACAGTTTCCTGCATTGTTGAGTAGTCTTCCAGACACATTATGGCCCATGGGCTGAAGATGGAACATTACAAAAGAATTTCAGGTGACTGTCGAGGCAGTGAGCTGATTCTGTCATTTCTAGAGTTTATATATTATCCTTCTGTGGTCTTTGAATAAGTTGAAGACATATAGGTATGGTTATGTTTTCCTTAGTTAGGATTAAAGATAAGTTACATATAGGACTTTAGACTCACAAAGATAGAATAGATGATGGAATATTTTCTTTAACTCTTGCTATATGTTAATGGACTAAATATTATTAACAGTGATTCTTATCTGATAACTTTTGTATGTTATATTTTGCTATGTAAAGGTTAAAACCCTTCTTTTATTTTAGAGAGAAAAGAGGGGATAATGGGATATGTTATTCTGTAAATATATTTCTCATACTGGTTAATGAATAAAGCACTGTGGTCAATGGGAAAGCAAGATAGGTGGGTCTAGGAAACAGGAGGAAAGGGGAAGTAGGAATGAGGAATCAACATGTAGAGCCTGGAGAGGTAGAACGCCAGCCAGCTGCTCTGGCCAGTAAGAGGGCAATGTTGAAATACTTAGATAAGTAGAAATAGGTTAATCATTAAGACAGAGCTAGCCGATAAGGGATTAGTAACTGGCCAGCAGAATTGTATCAAATAAAGCATCTCTGTGTATTATTGGGAACCAGGCAGCAGGGGGAAAATTTACTTGCCATGTGGTCATGGGTTATTTTTTTTTTTAGTTAAGGATACTTAATATTTGGTATGTGTCTTATGCTTTCACAGGTGTGTACTTCTTCAATTGAGTAAAATTCCATCAATGCTTTTGTTGAATATGTTTTCTACACCTTTGAGCTAGGCTTGTGCACACTCTTCTATACCTATCTTTCTTAGGTTTGGTCTTTTTCATGGTGTCCCAGTTTACTGAATGTTTTCTGTTATTGATTTGATGGATTTGCCTTTTCATCTTTAGCACCTGAGATGCTCTCTTCCATGTCTTCTTTTCTTTAGCTTTTGGTTGTTTGCATTCATAGTTCCCATTCTTTTATCCAGTTTTTGTCTTTCTTGCTTTCTGTCATTTTGTGTTTCTTTGTTTTCTCTATTTTAATTTTCAGGTCTTGAAGTAACTGAATTGTTTCCTTGATCTGTTTGATTGTTTGTTCTTGGCTTTCCTTAACATCTTTAAGAAATTAGTTCATTTCTTGCATTTTTGCTTTGTCTTTTGCTCTATTTCTTCCAATTTAAAGTTTGTTTTATATTCCAGTTCTTTATGGGATTTTTCCATATCAACTTTGAATGTAGTTATTTTCTGTACAATTATTTTTATGTAGTTATTTTTTTAAGTTGTATTTCCATCTTCCCATAGCTTCTTCCAGTGGTTGAAGGTTTAGTCGGTCTCTCTACACTACTCTGCTAGAGAACTACACTACTGAAACTCTGAATGATCCCAGCCCTTTTGGAGGTCTCTCGAATTGAAGAGGGCTTGGGATGTTATCCAAAGATGAGGCAGTGTGGCGCCAGGATGGTTCACCATAGACAGGCAGGTCTAGTATGTTCAGAGGGACCCTGGAAATTACATTGCGGTGGAGGGATAGTTGGACCCACACTTTGGCCCAATACTCACCCAAAGCAGTCGAGCAAGAGGTTCAATCGGACACAGGTTGGGCAGGGTGTGGGTTCAGAATGTTGTATGGAGCATTGTGTTATGATTGTACTATCCCATCATTGGCATGGGGTTTGGGGATATGAGAAGATAACCCAGGGATTTCCCAGGGAAAGATATGTTGGTTGCTGGATGAACTGGTCATAGACTAAACTCTGGGAGTTGGACTATGATGGGGTCCAAATATCAGGTGGTTGCAGCCTCTGAGTGGCCTCTCAGGGATAGTTGGCTCCATTCTGCTCATAGCAGACTCAGGATGTTCCAAGGAAGCAAATCGTCTCTTGATTATATATATAATGAAAAGAGTGGTTGTATATGTGAGACATATTCCAGAGGTTTTAAAATGATTATCAGTATTCCTAATTTAGACAAATTAACTATGATTGGTGTCTATACATTTTGTTATATATATTTTTCTGATTTTTTTTGATTCTTATGAAAATGAACCTGTTTTTTTTCTGGTGTGGCCTTTCGTGTATTAATAATTTTAGTATTTTCAGATGCACCTCGTGAGCCATTAATACCCATACAAGATTATATATATATATATATATATATATATATATATATATATATATATTTGCTAATGTTGGATATTATACCAACCATTGTTTCCTTAACCACTGTACTCTGATGTCTGAAGTACTCAGTGTGTTATCAGTCAAAATTGTTTATTTCTACCTGGAGGCTCTGTTAACTCATCCTATGCCTTCTTCTCTTGAGGACTTTCATTGAGTGCAGGACCTCATTTTATATTAATAATAGTCTCCCATAATGTAGTTTATTTAAAATGCTTGAAGACATAGAAAGTGAAATACTGGAAGTCTGTTCCAGTACTGATCACTCAAGCAAGGAATGTCACTTTCTCCATAAGTACTCCAAGTAGATCAAAGTTGTACAAGAAATGTGAGATTATTCTTTGAATTTCATAATTAGTCTATTCACAATAGGTGACAAGTGAGTCAAATTTATTGTGTGGAGGAATATATAGGTTTAGAATTTTTGACTTAGTAGCCAGTTTTTTTGAAGGGACAATGTCCTTTTCCCTCTTTCTAGGTTCACAAATTTATCTCTTGTGGTTCTTCCTTGTTCCTAGATTTTTCTGTATTGTTGATTGTAGGGTGGTTTTTCTTTGAATTATGAGTAATATCTAGTTATGTCTTACTTTCTGTGAATTTACTCAGGATGGTTTCTTTTTGTTTCACAATTTGCTTGCAAACTTCAAAATATGATTTTTTGCTCCCTATGCATAGTACTCATTTGCATAAATGCACCAGTTTCTTGATCCATTCTTGATTACAGAAGCATCTTGAGTGCTTCTTCATTTGGGCCAAAATAAATAATACTGTCATAAACATACATATTTGAACAGTTTTCTCATGGATTCAGTAGATATCATTTGGGTATGTGGCAAAGAATGGGACTGCTGTGTTTTAAGGTAGATAACTCCCATTTTTCCTGAGAAACTACCACACTTAATTGAAGAATGTGCTTTGATTTTAATGGGGATTGCTTTGAATTTGAACATTGATTTGATACAATTGCCTGTTCATACTAGCTATGTAAGATCATGGGAGATCTTCATATTTTCTGATGCCTTTAATTATTTTTCTTCAAAAAATTAAGATCTTGTCATAAAGGACTTTTCACTTGTTTAGTTAGTCACTCCAAGATATTTTGGATTTGTGGATAATGTAAAAGAAGTTGCTTCTATGATTTCTTCCTCAGCCTGTTTATAATCTATATATAGAAATGCTACTCATTTTTTGAGTGAACCACATATCCTTTCACATTGGGCAAGATATTTATTCATGTACAAGGTTCTTTGTAGATCTTGCCAATTGTCTTATGTAAACTATTATACCATCAGCAAATAATGAAAATCTGCATTTTTCGTTTCCAATTTTCATCCCCTTTATCTCCTTTTGTTGTCATATATTTTAGCTAAGTCTTCAAGCCCATTATTGGAGAGATAAGGAGAGATTGGATGGCCTTGTGTTGTTACTAATTTTAGAGGAATCAAACTGAGTTTCTCTACACTTATCTTGATATTGGTTGTTGCTGCCTGTATATTGTTTTTATTATGTTTAGGTATCTCCTTTTCATACCTGATCCCTCCAAGATATTTGTCATGAAGGGTTTTGCATTTTATTGTAGTCCGTTATAGCATTAAATAAGATGACCATGTTTATTCTTCTTTTACAGAAATTTACATGGTAAATCTCATTGGCAGATTTACCATCTGCCAATATTGAATTATTTTGAATCCTGTGTCTCTAGGATGAAGGGTATATGATCATTGTTGATGAGTTTTCTCATGTGTTCTTAGAATATCCTTCCATTCTCTTTACTCATCAGTCATGCCAAAATACTCAATAAAATACTGACAAGATTTTCTGTTTCCTAGTTTGGGGATCAAGGTAATAACCATGGTTTCTGTAGCAAGATAATTGTAGCAAAGTAAAAAGAGTTTGGCAATATTATCTGCTACTAATCTGTGGAACAATTTGAGGAGAATGGGTACTAAGTCTTCTTCGAATTTTTGGTGTATTTATGCACTGAACCCATCTGGCCTAGGCTTCTTCTCTTGAAAAATTTTGATGACTACTTCTACCTTAGTATGTGATAAAATTATATTTAAATTGCTTCCATGTTCTTGATCTATTTTTGAGAAATCATATCTGTCCATTAAAATGTCCATTTCCTTTAAAATTTCTAGTTTGGTGAAGTACAAATTTTTGAAAAATGGCCTTGTCATCCTCTAGATTTCCTAAGTGTCTGTTGTTATGTCCCCTTTTTCATTTCTGAAATTTTTAAAATTTGTATGGTTTCTCTCTGCCTTTAAGTAATTTTATATAAAGGTTTGTTTATCTTGTTGATTTTCTGTTTTTCTTTGTTTTTGGTGGTGGTGGTTCTTTGTAATGTGTGCTTTGTTGATCCTTTATTGATTACTTCCTGGCATCCCTGCCTTTTTGGTGTGTATAATATTTTTAGTTCTAGAATTTAAGGCATGCACAATTATATCTTTTGTTTGAACATTCTCTAGTATCTACATATAGGCAGATAGATCTTTGCCCTCCCTCTTAGCACAAATATTAATGTGTTCCTTTAGTTTGGGTATGCTGTGCCTTCATTTTCACGGAACTCTAGGAAATCGTTAGTTACTTTCTATATTTTGCCCTTGACCCAGTATTGATGCAATTGAACACTGTAATATTTGTAAGTGTTTGAAGATATTGTGCAACTTTATTACTGTTAAATTATAACTTTCAACCATCTTGATCCAGATAGATACAAGCAGTTTCCCAAAGGTTTATTATTATTATTATTATTATTATTATTATTATTATTATTATTATTATTGTGTTATTGATGTTTTCTTCTTTGATCAGAATGTGGTTGATTTTAATCAAGTTTCCACGTGATTCAGAAAAGCAAAATTTTCTTCTGTGTTTGGATGGAATGTTCTATAGATGTCTGTAAACCCAATTGGCACATCAATTAAGATAGTTGCTATATTTATTGATAAGTTTCTGCCTGATGGTACTAGAATTCAAGTCCCCTACTATAAATTTGTGCAGTTTTATGTGAGATGTAAAACAGGACTCTTAGTAGAGTATCCAGGTTGCCAGCTGATTTCATCATTTCTCACATTTGGAAGTGGCATGTATACTCTTCCTGCTTATCCAAGTTATATTTCCTCTAGAGTCTCTATTGGAGTGAAAGACCTTATTCTTACAGTTTTTCTTGTTTCCCCATTTTGAAAATTGTACAAATTTGAGATATAAAAAAATAACTTTTGTAATGCAAGTCTGAATGGAAAATGAATAATGTACAATCCTTTGGACTAGCCATTGTTGAAGTGTGTGTGTGTGTGTGTGTGTGTGTGTGTGTGTGTGTGTGTATATATATATATATATATATATATATATATATATATATATATATATGAAAAATATACATCATTGATCATATGAACCATCTGGACTTAGATTTCTGATTCAAGACACAGTATATTAATTGATATTTGGGCCAGTAAAATAATAAGTAGTTTTCTAACTAGACATGAGTCATTTATACAAGATAAAATGAATATTGGTTTTATGAATGCAGCTCATTACTCTTTTAATTTAATCAGTTAACAATCGTTGGTATAATGTTTGAAGAGTACAAATTTTGGGCATTTATATTATTCTTCCACAATGTGGTTTGCAGAATTTGACTCAGCATTTATTCTCAGTAACAAACATTTGTACACCAACTCAGCACTTCCTTCTTTACTGGTAGCAGTCAAGAGCACCTCATAAATGTAGAAAGACTCATATATCTAGCGCTGTCAACATGCCTTAGCTCACATGCCTCTTTAAATTTCTGCAAATTGCACAAATTTTTACAAGAGCATTTACATAGTTTAAGGGCTCAACTCATCAAGGACTTGAATTTTCTATGATATCTTCAGTAATTCCTTCTTGCATCTACATTTAATATTTTTAGATAGCCAATATTTACCAAGTAAGTTAGACCATAACTAGTCTTTAAATTAACAAAATAATATGCAGCTTAATGTGTATATATATATATATATATATATATATATATGAGATTTAGATATGTCTATACATCAATTAGGTACTGTGAAGGCAAATGTTTTTAAATCTTTTTCTTGTAAAGGTATAGTGAAGCAGCAATCCTTTAAAAATATAACTATAATAGGCCATTCTTTAAGTATCAAAGAAGGCAAGGGCATTCCAGGCTGTAGATATCCCATTGGCTGGATAATTTTATTGATGGCTCTCAGGTCTGTAAGCATTCTTCATTTACCAAATTTCTTTTTGATAACAAATACAGGAGAATCCCAAGGGCTGGTTGATTCCTCGATATGCCCAGCATTTAAATGTTCCTGTACCAAGTTTTCTAGAGCCTCTAACTTCTCAGAAGTCATAGGCCATTGTCCCACCCAGACAGGTTCATCTGTTAACCATTTTAAGGGTAGCTCAAGAACTTCTTTTTCCATTAAAAAAGGTAACAATACTATCATATCCATATCAAAAAGCTTCTGGTTTAGCCCTCTCACAATGCCAGTGTCTATCCTTCCCATTCCGCTCAACTGAACATCACATTCACACAATATGGACAAAGAAGATTAGGCATTCTTTAGATAATCAGTATAAAAATTTTCACACAGGTTTGATGTTGCAGGGTACAAGAGTATCATGAAGAGGCTGAAATACCAATGTTCATTTTTCTGTGCATTAGAATTGGAATGACACCAACATTAAAGGCCAGTCCTTGATGGATGAACATCAAACTATTAGTTTGACAAAGCACAAACAGCATCTACTTCTATCTTATTGGAGATGCAACAGATGATATAGTAACTTTTTTGTTCTTGATGTTGTTCTTGTATTAATATAGTATTCTTTTATGTTTAGAAGATGACAACGTAATAGGTTCTAGTTATATTCATCATCATCTGGTATCAAAGTCAGCAACCAAGTGAATTTTTTCTTCACATGTACTACTGTATTTGGAAATTACATTGAATGCACATTTTCTAATCTTTAGTTTCAAGTGCATTTTCAAATCAATTTTAACATTTTAATCACTTTAATCACTTTAATCACTCAGTAGAATATATGTGAAGACCACTTCCCTGTTTTGTGTTAAAAGTGGTATCTTAACACAATTTCCTTTTTTGTAGATAATATACACTGATAATGAGGTAAATAGTTTGCTTTTTTCCTGGGTATGATATACCTGACAGAGTATAATTTCTTCTAGTTAGGTCCATCTGTCTGAAAATTTTACTATGTAATTTGTTAAACATTGCATAATTCCATTGTGTATTTTATTTTGAATCAATATGAACGTTTTCACTATCTAATATGCTTGCAATATCTCTTGTGGTTATTCCATAGATATGTCCTGCTAAATATCTATTTTGTATAAAACTTTAAAAAGACATAACTTAGCATAAATATTGTTTGAGCTTATTTCAGCTGCAGAAGAAATATTGTCAGTATAATTGCTGTTTATTGCACTATGAGTATTAATTAGCTGAAAAAAAACAAAATTGTGAAGAATTAGAGAGTATATCCCAAAAGAGAGCCAGAATTAAAGAAATCCTACTGATCAAGCATTTTTATATGCCAAAAATGAAAATGGGTATTTTATATGATTTTGTTGTAGACTTTGTACTTTGAATGTGCAATATTTGTACTTCAATTTTAAGTATATATTGTGCTTAATGTGCAAGACAGGATTAAAGAGTATCACATATTTAGTTTTTTCTTTATCATTAATATAGATCGTTTTTTCTGTATAGATATCACTTTTGTATATAAGTAGGAACCTATTAATGGAATCAGTTATCCAAGTCTGCAATTAACTTATCTGTCTGACTATCATCTATGTTTCTACAAAGCAGTCAGGTTTTTCATGTTCAATGAGTTGTGCTGTGTTGCCCTCTCTCATTTCCTTTCCAACAGTTGAAGATATTAACCACTGGCATTATATTGGCAACATCATGGGTTATTTGTTGATATACATTGGTCACACCTAGCCAACAACTGTATGGAAAGCAAACTTTCTCTAATAAAGGAAGCCGAGTTTTGCATTAAGAATTGGAAATATATGACTGTCTCCATGATTATTATGAGAACATATTATGAATAACTTCATCAATTTTAGTAAATTTCCACAGAAAAGGGATATCTTATGATTCCCACAACACTACTTATTCCCATCTATCTCTCTTTGTATTTGTTCAGGGAACTTTCCAGTCCAACACTCATGTGCAACAGTATCATCTATTCCAATTTCCCATCCCATCGACCTAAATTCACTTCCCATATTGCTAACCTCTTTGTGCTAATGGATTGTAAATTGATCATCATTGATTTACTGGTTAATATTTCAGTTTTTCTATATCTTCAACAAAACTTTAGACAACGAGGCAAGTTAGTGATGAAAAGATCTTTTTGGCTTGATCTTTTTTTATTCTAGACTATCATTCAAGGTACTCAGAAGATTTCAAATAGTTAAAACTTTAGGAGCAGCAAACTGAGGTGGAAGCATAGAAGGGGTGCTGCCTACTGGGAACTTCCTCATATCTTACCCCTCTTGCTTTCTTATGGAGAACATAGGACCTAAAAGATATATATGGCATTAACCACAATGAACAATACACACCTGCAACAATCGCTAGTTAAACGAATGTCCTATAACCATGCCTTAGCCACATTTATGGATGCATTTTCTTAATTGAGGTTCCCTGCTGTCAGATGAGTGTAACTTCTGTCAAGTTGACAGAAAAATATCCAGCTCCTCATGTAATAGCATATAAAAGAATGCATTCCATTTTTATTTTTATGTTTATGTGTCTCTGCATCCAAGGGCCAGACAATGTGTAGGTATATCCCCTCATCCCATTGTTATGAAGCTCACAAGTTCACAAAAAATCCAATAATCAAAATTGTCATATGTATGAAAAGGTGATAGGCTGGTCCAATGTAGGCTCCCTGGTTTTTGTTTTAGTTTCTTACAAGTCAGTTTAATTGTTCCTATAGGTTTTATTTTCATGCCCTTGACCCATTCCTTTGTGTGTATGAGTGCTAATAATTATTGTGTAAATTTTCTCTCTGGAATCTTAGCTGACAGAGTTTATTAGGTGTTGGAAGTTCCCAGTGGAAGATGAAGGGCAACATGTGTATATTATCATATTTCATGAAAAAGGAAATATTAAGGAATGTAATACAGATTTATCATGGTCATATGAGGAAATTGGTAGGAGAAAAGACAGAATAATAAAGGGAACAAAACAATGACCATTTAACAATAATTGTGTTAATATATAGGGGATGGCAGCATGTGTAAAGACAACTTAGCCACTGAGCTAGAGACCCAGTGAGAGAAGCCAGGATATTACAGTCATTACTGAAATGTCAACAAGTGACTTCTGTTGTAGAACCACATCTCTTTGGCTGTTCTAAAGATGGATATCACTCTGCCAAATATTCCATGTTTGAGACATAACATGCACCCACTACAAAGATAATTGTCCTTCTTCCTTTCCTATTGGTATCTCCCTGATCGTTTTCAATTTTGTTCTTGATCTAGCTAAGACTACAAATATTACAATAATTGGTATAGCAATTATGATCAATCTTTTCTTGTCTCTGATTTCAATGTTGTTGCTGAGTATATCTCATTTTAAGTTGATATACCTGCTGTAAATGCATTTTAACTTGTTGTACTATGCCTTGATTAAGTTCATGCATGTCCCTTTTATTCCTACACTCTCCAACTTTGTTATCATGAAGGAGTATTAAATCTTCTCAAAGGATTTTCCTCAGATTGAGATAATCATGTAGATTGTCTTTCAGTTTGTTTACAGAACAAATCCATTTGGATTAAATTTTTTATTTTCATTTCTGTACCATCCAGTCTTCACTGGGAGAAAGACAAGTTGGCCATGGTGAGTGATCATTTTGATGTGTTTTTGGATTAATAGTGGGAATATTTTACTTTGTAATAAATCATCTATGTATAAGAGGCAATTGGTCTTTATTCTTTTTGGAGTGACTTTATGTGGTATAAGTATCATGATACTCTGGCCTCAGGACAAGAATTGGATATTATCCCTTCAGTTTACAATTTGGGGAATAATTTCATAAATATTGGCATTATTTTTTGCAAGTCTATTAGACTTATGTGCTAAAAACATCTAGCATTGGGTTTTTTTTTGTTTTGGGAACTTTTAATGCCAATTTCTATTCACACGTGTTTAAAGGTCTTCCAAACTTCCTAGCTAAATTGCATGTGCATTATTTAAGTGATATCTTCTGAGCAAAATATCATCATTTCCTTTGATTTTCTAATTTGGAGTAGTTTATGATTTAATTTTTTTCTTTGTGATTCTCCAGATGTACTTGGTGTTGTTAGCTGGACAAAACTCTCTCTACCTGTGGCTCCTCTCATCATGTGTTACTCCTGTTAGTGGCAATGCAAAAAGTAGCAGGAATTAATTAGGAGAGAAGGAAATTAGTGAATATTAGATATTCAAATATAGTACTGTCCTGAGCATTTTAAAACAAAGCCCAAGATTTGCTTTAGAATCACAATTTCTTTATAAGGTTGACAGTACTAACTGTAAGCATGCATTTACAAAATTAAAAGTAATAAATAATATGGCCTTTAACATAAATTAATGAGAGTGATTTATAGGCTTGGAGAACAGAATGTGATCCAAGGATTCATTTTGATGTGAGATAGTTTGGTAGGAGAGAAAGATAGCTCTCAATTTATGATTGGCTTTGTATAAATGATTGATATGTTAGGAGTCTAATGATGGTGTGGCAGATATTGTGGCAGGGCTTATGCTGTGTTCTTTTGTTAATATGTTCGTGTATTTATATCAGACTGAAAAGAAGCAGAAAGTGTGGAGATCCATGTATCATTCTTTACTAAATAGCATTATACAAATTTTGCTATTTGTGATTTGAAATATGGGTTCTCATATAAAGCTATGTTCTAGTTTGTTCCCTATATGTCTACATTCCTGGGTTGGGTTTTTACTATGATAACACATTTGATTTTTGTCAATGAAATTTTTTCTGTTTTTATTGATATATATATATATGATTGGTCTTGTGTATGTCCCTGAGCTGAGGAAATGACCAATATTCTGTTCTTGACATATTAACCGGAAAGATTTATAATTTTGTCCAAGATCATTTGCTATTTCCAGTTTTGCCATTCACTTCACCATATAAACCCCCCAAGTAAGTGAGAAAATAGACATTTTACTTCTTCACAAATGTACTTGTATATACCCTTCTTATTCAAGAAAAATGATTCAGACATTCCTATTTATTTGGCAGTGGACATAGAATATACAAGGGTGTTTGCAGTGCTTAGAATTTTCAAAGTGAAGATTACAACAGAATTAGGTAATTTCAAACTATATATATACTGATTTCTCTTTGTGTTTCAACAAGTCTATATCTTATCAGTAATGCTGTTGCATGTCATTCCTTCAGCAGCTACATGGCATCTCTCTTATTCTGCCTTTTCTCACTTTCCATCTTTAGTATCTCATCATCTTTATACTTCCTGACCAACTCCTGAAACAGCTTTATTTGTCAACCAAGAAATTCAAGGCATATTTGGAACATAGAGGATATTATGCTTCACGTGTTATTTCTCTGTTGGTGGGCCTTATTAAAATGTATCCCTAAGAAATATTTGATGCCAAATTAGGTACTGATATTCCCTTCCTTTTCCCAACTGCAGTTCTCAGTTTCTTTGTATTTGTGAGGCTTGGCCCAAACTGATCAGGTAAAGGAAGCAACAGGCCAAGGAAATAACTCAGAAAATTCATTCTCTTCAAAGGAGGTCTTCAGAACTAGATCCTTTGCCTAAGTAGTCATCAGAGCATTTTTCTCCATCAAAACCTACAATCTACAATTCCAACTCTGATGAACAAAGAATTTTTCTCTATTTCCCGGGTTCCTAGCATAAATCTTATAGAACAAAAGAACATAGAACACAATGGAATAGGGTGTTCTACCACAAGAATAATAAATGAGACAAGACTCTCAACACTAGGCTTAAAGTTACTAACTTCTAGCAAAGGGGATACCTTGAATTCCAACTACACAGAGACACCCAGAGGATGTACTTACACTTCAAAACAGGATGGAGAAACTTTTGTGGCTCCTCACAAATATAATCAATCTGCTATAACAACAAAAATGGATAGAGAAAATTTAATGTCTGTACAAAGGTCTGTTAGTTTTTCCACATGCCCACAAGTATCACCAGAACTTTAGGCTCTGAATTCCATATCAAATTTGCAAATGGTTTGAAACCCATTTCTTCACTTCAGATGTCTGTGAAAAATAACAGTTTTATAAAGAAGGCTGCATCAACATCTCTTCTTGACCAAATGTTCCTGAAACTTCCAAAGATACAGAATTGGATCTAGCAATATTTTTTACCTAGCCCTGAGGCCCTTAGACCTGCCACAACCAAATATTATGCTCTAGGAAAGACCACACCAACACAAAATGTGTTATTACCTTCCCCTTTTTTGAAATCCAGAACCAAAAGACATATGTGTGCACTAGACACATCAACCCTTTACCCAACTGAGATGGATATGTCTTACTAGTCTCTGTTCCTTTGTTTCTAAAACATTTCTTAAGCTTTTATTAGTTTTAAGTGAAAGTTCTTATAGCCATGTTGGGCTCCATCTGTACTTGTTGTTTTTTGCCAGCCAGCCCACTGCCAGTCTGGTGTGCTGGCTCCAAATAACACTCTGAGACTCTGTATTTGATACAATCCTGTTGGTCAGTTACCATTATTGTTTATGCGATAGCTCTGTCTTAATTATTAACCCATTTCTACTTATCTAAGTATTTCCACATGGTCATCTTATCGCAGAGCTGCAGCTGGCATCTTCCTTCCTCTCAGTCTACTTCCTGACTCCTCCTAACTACTTCCTCCTTCCTCCTTGTCTTCTAGCCCCATCTATCTTGCTTTTCCATTGGCCATAGTGGTTTATTAATTAACCAGTATGAGAAACATATTTACAGAATAAAATCTCCCATCAGTGCTGATACCCAAAAATCATCAATAGCTAAAAGTCTTCCTCAGGGTAGTCCCACACATTCTGTATCATCACAAGAAGATTTTGAGTATTCTGTATCTCATCAAATGTCTGTGAGACCTTGCCAAACTATTCCAGGTCCACTTTACCTTTTCATGTCCTCCCAAGAGACACAAAAACCTTCTTGGTCTTCCCAAAGCTCTAGGACATGCATCATCTGAACCATGGCCTCAAAGACATTTTCTTCCTCAGACAAAACTTAATGAAAATTTGTCTGATGCCTGAGGTGCATTGCCAGTTTCCAAATCTGTCCTAGGCACCATAATGGGTTTCCTATACGCCCACATGTCTGAGGTAATGTCCACATCTATACAAAGTACTTCAAGATTCATGCCCTTAGCAAGTGAGGATCTGATATCTTCGGTATGTAATGAAACATATTAAAAACATTCTGACTCCTGCCTTCTAGATGCAGAATGCTTTATGTCTCCCTTAGGGTCTCCAGAGTCATCAAAATTTAAGCTGACCTATGTCAGAACTTCACCATCTGTCCAAGTGTCTCTATGACATGCATCATCTCCTCCATCAGCTCTGTGTTATTTCCTTACTTCCTAAGACACATTCAAACAATTTTCCTCTTCAGAAGGAACTGCAGAATGTATTTCTCTTATACTAAGTGTTTCAGGACATGTGCCCAACCTCCCAGGATATGTGAGATTCTGCCATAATTGCAACGGCCTTTGAATGATTCCTCACCTACTGTGTATGCTGATGATATTACACAATTAACACAAGGGGCTTTTAGATCTTTGTTATCCTTCCTAAGCAAGACAAGAACTCCCAATTATGCAGACAGAAAGCAAGGATTATTACCATCTTCACAAATATCTCCAGAAAAAAATCCCTTTCATGTGCCATACCTAGACACTTCATATTTGCTACAGGTTGATCAATGTCCAGTGTTGTCTCAGTATTTCTCAGGTGCCCTAAATTCGATATCATCTGCACAATTGCATCAGCAATTCTTCATCCACTGAGGAGAATAGAGTATTGCTCAAATCTCTGAGTCTTTTGCAATCTGCACCAGAGTCTATAGAAATTTGCAAGCTTACACAAAGGAAACTAGACCATTCTAGGTGTGGTCAGTGTGATTTGTCAGAATTCTGGTCTTCCTATGGAACCTTAGGATGATTGTCTTAAAGTGGAAATGGAGACATAAAACACAGGGTCACCAGAAATTTTGAAAAATGTCTCAGGTTTCCAAGGACATATGGTATTTTATAACTATCCTAATGCAATTCTCTTGCTGCTGACGAAACTCACAGAAATTTGCTAATTGCTGATAGGAAGTTGGATCATTCTTTTTTTTCCAAAAATCTTCCAAATGTTTCAAACAGGTGAATGAAAGAGGACACGTTTTGGAAACAGATCAAGTGTCTAAAATAAATATATCATCTTTCAAGATGATATAGTATATTGTAAATATGACCAAGATAAAATTAGGGCTTGTTAACATTCCAAAAGTTATCAGAGGACTCTTGGATGCTTAAAATCAGCCCAAGTGACTACAGATATTTTTCCATTTATCTCTGACCATATGGAAAATTCTCCTACTGCCACTAGTGGACAGGAATCCTCTCCACATATGCCAAGGGCTCATAAACTGATACTTTCAGTCTCGGGCCATGAAAAGGCTTCTATAAATAAAAAGTGTTCTTTGGGAAATTCAACATCTTCACAGGAGACATAAGAACCTTTGCAACCTTCATTAAGGAGTCTGAATCCTCGCCACCCTGCCAATGAGACACTCAGCAGAGGACACATTCAAAAATTGTTTTGGAATATGATTCATATATTTCTGATTGGCTAGGAGATTTGCCATCTGCTCTGGGGAATTTTTCACTTTACTCATTAGCCAATGAGTTACCAGAGCATTCACAAAAATGAAAAGTACGCATTGAAATTTCTTCATCTGCCATAGGGGTCGTTAAGATCTATGGCATTTGCCCAACATTCTTTGGACCATTCCTTATCTGGACCTGACATTATAGAAATATTGAGAACATCTGAAGGGGAAGAGGAGTGTCTCCTTTTCACTCAATGGGTTGTGGAACTGTCCACATTCACAAAACTGAGAGTAAAACATATATAATCTTCAGAAAGGACAGTTCTATGTGCTTCTACTTTTCAGGAGGCTTCAAGTCCATCTTCCTTCTTCCAAGATAATAACTAGCACTCTCCATTCACCAAAGTGTCTTTAGAATCTTCCTCTTCTGCTCAGGGAACTCAGGAATCTCTCTTATCTGTCACAGCATTTTTAAAAGATTCAATACTTGCACAAGGTGCACAAAAATTTAACTCTTTTATTCACAGGACCTACAACACAAGAAAAACTGCACCTACAATACAAGAAAAACTGCAGTTTCTCAACCTGTCAAAAAAGATTCATTGTTTTCATCATCTAAACTAGTGGGTCTTGAAAAATCCAGAGCAATTCCTACGTTCAAAATGTCTACTAGATTGGAAAATGCAGAGTCTTCTTTCTCTAATCTGAGCAATAGAGATAGTTCTCCCTTTGGTCCACATTGTTCAGACATCCCTATTTAGACAATGTGACTTGATCACTTTCCCCTTGTCCTAAAGAGATAGGGCTATCTTTTCTACATGAAAGACAGCCTTTGAGATCATCTATCCATGTATCTCTTTCCAAAGTTCTCGGGGAACATTGGCAACTGGACCAGAATCTGGGGCATCTTCACTGACTAAAAATGATACTGTGTATATGTCTGCATCTGGATAAGGGACATGGGAACATTTGATATCTGCCCTTGGGTCTTCAGCTTTTAAGACTTATAAGCACATGAAGGTGGGCCTGTTGACAACAGGCCATAGAGATCATGGGCATGATCTGATTGCACAAAGTGATCCTGAAAAGACGAAGATACCAGAAGGGGCAGTAGAAAATTTAATATTTGGTCAATTTGCTATGGACTGTCCAACTTGTTTTCCCAGGAAGCTTATAAATCTCTAAATCCTTAGGCTCATCTATCACATTCAATGCAATGTCCATGGACTATGCAGCTTGCAGACAACTGCAGCCAGAATTTTTGCATCTTCTTAGGATCCCCATGACAGTGCTATGTACCAGCATGAAGCAGTTTGGAAAGAATAATGCCATATTTACAAATTCTGTTTATATATGTTTGTTTTCATTTATATGGGATTGGTTATAAGTGGTTAATGATCATAATCAATGTTTTTGAATGTAAAAAGGGGATTACGATATAGTTTTGAATACTTTGTTTTGGAATGGATTTCCATTTATTGATACAAATTTAAGGTCAATTGTGTGATAAGTGTATTTCACTTCTTGTTTACATACTGTACTTATATGGAAAATTTTAAAATGTATTGTATAATTTAGTACAGATTTTAAAGATTTACCTAAATAGTCTAAATGTGTAGCTAGGTGAGTTAGCATTTCTAGATATACAGGTATGTATTTGAGATGAATAGGCATTCTTCAAACATTTCAAAGACCTACAGAATATGACACTTAAAATGGTTTAGGTTTTTTCTTAACAATGAGGCACAACTGCTCCTGGCAACATCATCTGCATGAGAAAGTAAGATGGACCTTGAAGAAATGCATTAAGAAATTTGCTTCCAATATTAAAAGACTAGCAATTTGGACAAGGTACTGCTTTGGTCTGGACTGTTTGGCTGTATGCAGTATAAACTAGATTTGCAGGACCCACAAAAAATGACTGTTGATACAAGATGAATAGTGCTGTGGGATTCCTGCTTCAGGGAAGACTCTCCTAGACATTCTGCAGGACACAGAGAAAAGTGACTGCAAACTGTCAATAAAAGAAGACAGTTTAATGTTTCCTGCTTTGCTGAAGAGACTTCCAGAAACACTATGTCCTATGGGTTAAAGATGGAACATTACAGCTGAATTTCAGGTGACTGACCTGGCAATGAGTTGTCTCTGTCATTTCCAAAGTTTATATATTACCTTTCAGTGATCCTTGGGAGAGTTTAAGACAAATTGTTATGGTTATAGTTTTCCTTAGTTAGTAAGATACATATAAGAATTAAGACTCACAATGATAGTATAGATGATGAAATGTTTCTTTAAATCTTACTAAATGTTAATGAGATAAATATTCACCATATTTCTTAGAGACAATGATACCTGTTAAGTGTTTTCCAGGAGTTGAAGTATCTTCTTTATATGCCTTGGGAGATATAGGATAAGCACCATCTACAGAAGTTATTCAGGTTAATAAAAATGTTCTGTCTACCCCTTGACCTCAAGACAATTTATTAACTGCAAGAGAACATTATACAGTTTCTATATCAACCCATAATACCTCAAGTCCACTGAAATCTACTAAAGATACTGTAGAGTTTTGTATATCATCGCCAGACTGTTTGGCAACAACCCAACATGACAAGAGGTACCCAAGATACATTTCAACTATAGGAAAAGATCTAGGATAGTCTCCAAAACTGTAGAGAGCCGCAAAGTGCCACACCTTAAAGGTGGCACTGGCTTCCGCCTTCCACCTCTGCAAGGGTGAATGCTCTCTGGTGTAAACAAGCCTTTATTTGGTTAAGTCTGTTCAGCCTGTCTGCTTCCACATTAGAGTAGCCTATCTGCAGAGTCCACGTAGCTCACTGGGGTTGGTTAGCACAAGGGTATTTAAGCCTGTACAGGGGTACCCCAGGCTCTTGTGGGTCAGAAGAACATGTTTCAAGGATCCTAATTAAAACTGCATGAAGAAGATCTTCCCGGAGTTGCATCTTCCTTGCTGGCGAGGGTCAGATGCGTACACAAAACTATCACAAAATACCAGATCAATGTTCCCAACACAATTGTGTGTAGCATATTCATATTCTAGCCCAAGTGCAAAAGATCCTTCTCGATCCACCCAGGGATTCTATCTCATTTGTTATCTTTGCAAGGTCCTCAGAAATCTTCCACATGGACTCAAGGGATACTATCTACTTTAGCTAATTCCCATGAGACTCTATATCATTCTTATTATTCCCAATATATTATGGGACCTCAACAATCCTTCCTGAAAATTCATGACTATCTGTTACTGTGATATAGCTTTAAGATGCTTTAAAGTCCCAGATTTCATTAAGTTCATTATATGCTCCACATCCTTCATTAAGGGCTCTCAAAATATCTATGCCAACAGGATGGACTCCAGAACCTTTGGCATCTGCTCAAGAAATACTCAATTGAAAATGTATTGTAAAAGAGTTTAAACTATCACAGGGTGGCTTAGAATCATCACCAAGCACCACAGGTGCAATAGGATCTACTTCATATGCACAAAGGGAATCAGGGATATTGTCACTGACCCAATGGGCTATAAATGACACCCTTTTTCATAAAAGAGCTTTTGGACCTCACATATCTGAAAAGGGGAACTAAGGGAATATGTCCTCTGGTCAAAGAAATAGGAAACATCTTGATTCTTTTAAGGAGGATGCTACACATTCAATATTTATTCAATGTCCTCATGAATATTCACAATGAGCTGTAGGAGCTCTCAGATCATTCACTAAACCAGGAATAATGAAAATTTGTTATCAGCCCCTGAGTCTGGGAAACTTTCCTCAACTGCACTGGATGCTCTAAAATTTTTCCAATCTACTAATGAATCATCTGTACAAAGGAAAACAAGCTATTTGCCATTACACTCAAAGAGTACAGGACATTTGCATCATGACCAAAGATCTCAGGGAACATGTTTATCAGTTTCAGGGGATCTAGCAAATGTGATATCTATACAAAATTTCTTATTTCCTCACAGAACTGTAGGCCCTTTCCATGTACCCATCAATGTTTTCAATCTTCAGCATCTTCCCCAAAGATAATTGGCTCATACAAGTCTGCCAAGTACAGACATAAATGCTTTTCTTCTGGCTCACATGGTTTGGGATTGTCTCTGTGTGTCTCATTATCTACAGTCTCACTGCCACATACAGAATCAACCACTAGACTTTTCCAAATATGGATGGAAGGCCAGCTCATTCCTCATGTTCAGAAAAAGAAAATATGTCATGCCTATGTAAACAAGTGTGTTTGCACATGAAAACAACACCAGAATGTTCTATAGCACCATCACCACCTACTAAGATGCCAGGGCAAATTTCCTTGGGTGAAAAAGCCACTTTGGGTGAGTTCAATTCTGCATATCTTATTGAAGGCCATTCTTATTCTGCTACCGGGATCCTAGAATCTAATAAAAAAAAAAAACATGACCAGAAAGCAGTAGGAGTTTGTCCAACCAGCCAAGTGTCTCTCCTAATTTCCTTATCTCCACAAGAAATTCTAGAAAGTTCATCATCCTCCCAAGAGTGACTGGGACCTTCCCTATATGTCAAGAGGTATACACAACTATCCCAACCCACTCAAAGAATGTAGGAATTTTCCCATCTATTCAAAGTGCTTTAAAACATCCATCATCTTCCCAGGTGTCTCCAACATTTTCTTCATTTGCTCAACACAATACACAAGGGCAATTTCCTTCCAGAGATGTTGCAGGAAGTGATCTATATATGAAGAAATATCAAGGATATTATTTGTTTTCATCAGAGTTTGTAGAATAACCTCCCTCTGCACCAGCTACTCTGGAATAACCTCTTTCTCTTCCAGGGAGTCTACAAATACTAATGACTTCTAAAGACCTTAAGGGACTCTTCAAAGATGCACATGTGTTAGTGCCTATTCACAGTTCTTATACATTTATTAAAACTAAACTGGAAAATTCAGTAAATTCCTCAGACATTTTGGGAAAATCCCAATAATCATAGAGCACATTGAAGCATTTGCCTCATGTTGGGAATAATGAAGAATATTCACTGTCTGCTTCAGGGACCAGAGGAAAATTTTCATCACCTCTAGTACATGGAAGATATTTAACTTCTGGCTAAGATGCTAGAGAATCTATATCATCAAACCAAGGGTATGTAGCCTCTTAGAAATGTACCCAAAAACCTCTGAAACAATCCATTTCAGGTCAGGCAGCCATGAAAATATCTGTATCTTCTGAAGGAGCTTTATAATCTTCTTCAACTTCCAGAGGACTTCCAAGACCATATACAAACTGCCCATCGACCCAAGTTGCTCCAGGAAATAGCATGTCTTGTACTAGGCATATGAGTGTCTCTGGTTCACCACAAGTATTTCCATTACCTTCTCATTCTGATAATGGTTATGTCAGACTTTGTAAATCAGCAAAGGTGCATATAGGCATTATGTACCCTTCCCAGCATGCAGAGGGACATTTGTTATCTGCTGAAAACACAGCGGGCCTCTCATCATATGGAGAACACACTTCAGAAAGTAAGCCATCTAATGAATATCCTATGGTGTCATCCCAAAAGACAAAGTTGCCCACTCATGAAAGACTTCTCAAAACCTCCACATGTGCACAAATGCTGCAAAGAAAACCTCAGGCTGCTGAAGGACCTGTTCATTTTTCTCCATGTATGAAAGTACCTCCAGAAATATCTTTGTCTCCACAAGTGACTCCAACAACATTGCTGTCTAATCAAGGATCTAGAAAAACTTCTATTTATTCTAAAATTGATCAAAGAATACAGGTTACCAGATATTATGCACAGCATGCAATTTCTGTCCCAGGATTCCCAAATTATTCCTGATCAATAGAGACGAGTACATGATATTTGTCCTCTCCTGTTGGTAAAGGAACAAAAGAATCACCTGCTACTGATTCTCTAAAATTATCACAGTTACTACAAGTACAGGATATCATGACCCTTCTTTGTATTTTGGTAAGCATCTGGAACATTTCTTATTTTCACAGGATGCACTGTGTTTTATTTCATCTCCCCCAGGTGATTATGATTGTTTTATTCTTTCTCTGGCAATCTTGTATCATTACAACTTACCCAAAGGAGTTCTGGCCACTTATCATATGTCAGAGAGCCTGACAGATATTCTCCATCTGTATCAGGTTCCAGAGAACCTTTATCATTGTTCAAAGTTTCCAGAGGATATTCATCAAATATTTTTTGCGATCAAGCATTTCTTCTCTTTCTGCCTTACCCCCCAGACACCTTGTAATCTTCTGCTGGAATATTACAAACACTCTAATTAGAGTTTTCAGGGGCAAGTGTTGCATTAGGAGAGTGTTTGAAAATTTCTGCCCCTCTTTTAGGGACACCAGTATATGTACATTTTATCTCAGATCATCTGGAATCTTCCTCTTTATTAAAAGAAAGTCAAGAAGTAATAGATAATACCTTCCTGTCTCCAAAAGGGTCTATCAAACAGCCCACACATACTCAAACATCACTAGGGCATGCCCCATCTATGCAAATCCTTTCTAGTATACTCTTACCTACATATCATAAGCCTCATAGTGTACTTTTTCAAACATCCCAGTAGCACATACTCCCTCCACTCAAGAGTGTCAGGGATGCACTCACCATGGGCATAAAAAGGAAGCAACATTTAAATCTGCCCAATGTTCTCAGAGCAATTCTCTTACTGCCCAAGGTTCTGTCCAAATTTTCTCATCTCCACAAGAGTCTCCATGGTATTCATCTTCTGCAAAACAACTCCAACTACTCCAGGACATGTGGTAAAGAATGCAGGTATTAAAAAACTTTCCATTTCTTCACAGGAAAGTGTAACTCTTTTCATGTCTTACAAAAAATATATGGAAGCTTCTCTGTCAGTAGAAGCAACTTCTGATCTCTCCACACATCCACAAGACACTGTAGGTCCATTCATTTCTTCTAAGGATCGTGTTCACACTTTACAGTCTTAAAAACTGTGTCAACCAACTCACTCTTCACAAATTCTGCTATCAAAAACAGGTCATATGGCAATCACCTTATCGACAAAAGGTACTCTAGGGCCTGTGTCATCTTCCGTAAGTCTTTTGGTAATTTCTCTATCTGTTCAAGTGAGTTCAGGACCTTTGATTTCACTAATAGAAATGTCTTACATCAAAGGGTTCTCTTGAAACTTTTATTAAAAGTACAGGTATAATTTTTATAATAAAGTCCAGGTAAAATCTAGACTTTTCCAGTAATTCAAGAGTGGATGACACAGAGACTCAATCTACTCCAATCACAATAGGAACTTCTCAATCATCACTAGTGGATTTAAGAGAGACTCTGCCAGTCTCACATTTTCTGAAACTCCATTAGCTGACAGTATTGTAATGTCATTAATATTTATCCAAGCACATATGCAATTTTAACCAGTCAGGCAGGGTAATCCAGAGTAGTTGTCATTTACCAATTATATGAAACTTTGCATGTAACTGAGGGACCAGCCCATATTGTTCCAGAGAAGTTAAAACTATAGCCATCAGTTCTATGTGATTTCAAACTTCTTCATCCACTTCCTGTATGTTACAAAATGAGAATGTTTACTTAGAGGCTAAGTGCATTTTAATTCTGCACTTCAAGATGGTGAATCCACTTCTCAATCCTTAAATGATCATGGAAATCATTTAAGACTATTCATCACTATAGGGTTTAGAATGTTCATTATCTACACTAACTATTCTGTAACTTTCTTCATATTCCTAACAGTGTCTGAGAACTACCTGATCTAGAATATCTACTCATTTCATATCAGAACAAGAGTGCTAGGATATGTCTGCATCTGAAAATCAGACTCTCAAAAAATCACTGTCACATGCCAAGTGTGAAGGAAATTCATCATTTACAAAGGGAGCTTTGGGTTACTCTCTATCAGGACAAGAATCCTCTGGACATTTGTCATTTGCCCAAAGGTCACAAAAACCTTCTGCATATTTCCACAAAGTGGTAGAAACCTCCTATTTTCAAGAGGCTGCAGCAAAGTTTCCATCTGTCCCAAAGATAGATAGTCTAACTCTCCTCAGGGGATGCTGAGAACTTGGTCTTCTTCCCATATTCCTCTTCAAACAGCTTCTTCAATACAGCCAATTTTAGACTCTTCACAAAGATGTGCAAGGTGATCAGAGAATTCAGCCACAGTTCTGATCCTATTTGGGAAACTACCAAAGTAAATTAAAGGCATGGGAAAATTTGCCATCACTCCAATTGGATTTTAAAATTTTAGAGTCTTCATCAGGGACTTGAGTAATTTTGGCACCTCTCCCAAGAATTCTTGGACACTGTTTATCTGGCCAAGTTGAAATCTGCCCTTATAATTCTGACCAAAATGTGTAAACATCATCAACAACTCTCCAAGAAGCTCTTCAACATCCTTCATCTTCTAAATGTCCACAGGGTTCTACAGCATGTGAACCAGGGATCTTGAAATTTTCATTCTCAGCCCAATTCTTTCCAGAATTGTCTATATCTGATCAAGTGTCACATGAATCATCACCACATCAGCAATGGTACTTAGATCCATCACTGTATAAACAAGTAGCTCTAGAAAATTTTCTGTCATCACATAAATTTTTATGAAATTGAAAATCTTCTCAATGGTCTCCAGAAACTTGTAAATCTTCGAAGGAGCATCTTGGCCATTTTTTGACCCAAGTGTCTGTACAATAATCATCAATTGCTTCAGAAGATCGCAGGCTTCCTCAGTCTTCAAGAGGTATTCTGGATCACTAACATTTATCCAAGGTTCTAGAGTAATGACATCATCTCTCCAAGAGTCTGTCGACATCTGTTCAATATATTCTAGAAAATTAAGCTCCTGTGGAGATGTCTTATATTTCTTCCTAATAGGTAGTAGAAAGAGCAGATTTTTACCATTACACCAAGAGATTTGCAACACTTTACAAACTGTCTCTAGGATTCATGAACATGTATGTGCTGAGGCTTTTTGTATATCTGAACAAATGACACAGATATCATCAACTCTTATCTCAGCAACTGTGGACCAATCTCCATCTGACAAATGTGCTGTGAAATCTGCCCCAACTCTAACAGGGCCAATAGGCCTTTCATTAACACATCAATGTTTACTGGAAGTGTTTTTAGGTGAACCTGTACCAAGATTCAAAACCAAAGAATAATTATATAGGAACTGCAATGTCTACCCAAGATAGTCTGGGTGTGTCTAAACATGGGTCTCCCAGTACTTCCTTGGCATGCCAAAATTATCCAGGCCCTTGTTTTCAACAATGTTATTTATGAGAGCCATCACATGATCTAGGCAATCTTGGAATTTCTAAACCTACAATGTGGAGTTTCAGAACATCACCATCACAACAAAGTTCTCTAGAAATACCATTTTCTACCAATATGACTTTAGAAACTTAATCATCAGTCAAATATATTCTAGCACATCAGCATTATTCAGATCAGAATCTCCCATAATCCATTCCTATGACAGAGACATAAGAACCATTTCTGTCTACCAATGAGAATTGCCAGTATCAGGAATTTCCACAGACATTTGGAAACATTGCTGTCTACAACATGGTCTCTTGGGCTTTTGATAGCTATACAAAATTCTGGGGCATCTTCTATATTTGAAAAAGAAATTTTAGTACCATCAATGTTTTCAGAGGTAACTCTGGAACTTTCCTCATCTGACCAAGCTTCTCTGAGATCTTTGCCATCTGCATCTGGGGCAATGTAACCATCCCCATCAGAACAAGGTTGTCAGAAATTATCTTTAAGTGTGCAAGGAGCCTCACCATCTCAACAAGTTTGTTTTGGAAGTTCATTGCATGTCAGCAAGCCCTTGGACTGCCTGTATATGCACAAAAATCCCTTGAATATTCACCATCCTTTAAAGGTTATTGAGATATTTCATTGGCATCCCAAAAGAATCCAAGGAAATTTATGCAGACTTCATGTGATACAGGAGAATTTGGATATGATATTTCGAGCCAGAGGACTCTCAGAACATTGCCACATATTCTAAACACTCTAGAAACACAATCTTCTACCAATGACTAAAGAAATTTACCATCTTCAGATTATCATATAGAATTTACAAAACCTATGATGCAGACGCATCAATCACATTCCCTTAGGTCAGATCTTCACAAAGTTTGCCAATTAGTAATAAGCTTTGTAAACATTCAGAGGCTGTGACAGGTACTATAAATTTATTGGCACCTGTGAGCTCTGAGAAATTGGGAATCTGACAAATTTCTGTAGCCATTTTTTATCTGACCAAAGGAATCTGCAACCATCAACATTTCTCCATGATATTCTACAAGTAAACAAAATAGCCCAAGAGAATCTAGAAGCTGTTCCATCTAATCAAGAAAATTTGAGACATTCATTTTCAGCTGAGTTTACAGACAACATTATGCCTTTCCAGTACATGGAGTATACACATGGCTTTCCTCTTACCTCAAAATAAGACCCTGATATTTCAGTTAAACAAAAAGTGTAGTGCAACATGTCACATATCCTGAAGTGCATATAAAGTATGTTCTTATAGAACTTTCCTGTTTAAGGGGTATACCTTCTGTCAAATAAGGCCAACATCTTCCAGGTAATCAAAGTGTGTTTCAAGTCTTACCTCTACTCCTCAGAGAAGTGTGCTATCACCAACTTTAACAGACTTGAGCGACATATCTAGATCTCCTCCTAAGGAAGTTCCCACAAGTACTACTTTTTCACAAAAAAGATCCAGACATTGTGAATCGATACAAGTCAAATCAAAACTTGCTTCTAAAGAAGCAGATCACAAATATGTGCAACCAGAAGTTGAGAGATTGAAAATTCACCACTATTCCAAAAATGGAGGCAAAGCTTCAATTTCTGCCAAAGTGGGTATATTGCTTAAATATGAGCCCTAAAAGATGCTCAACAATTCTCCTTCTGTCATGTGAGGCGTCATATTAGGTTGTCAGGATCTCAGTAGGAGTGCCTCAGCAGTTCTGTATGTTGACCAGGGATCATTCGAACTTCCAACTTTACCAATAGAAAATTGGAGCCTCTAACACACAAGATAGTCATTCTTTCCATTCAGTTCAGGAGGGGTACAAGCATTTCTCTTCAACAATGAAATAGCATAGATATTCACCTGCCTGAAGAGACAACCATCTAATAGATATTACAGATAAGAATACAGAAACTTTTATCTCTAAGAGTCAAACAAGCTCCTCAAGGACTCACAAAAAGGGAGTCAGATGTTCTCCATCTACTGCAGGCATCACTAGACATCTACATCTACCAAGAATAAGTTGGAACATGTCCCCTTTAACAAAGCATATGTTTAAAATTCCCATTCAGAATGTGAGAAATGCAAACATTGCACTTTTTCAAAATAAGACACAGACATTCATCTGCAAAAAGGGGATCAAAAACCCAAACATGCATCCACAGAGATGACAGAAAATGCTCACTACAGTGAGCATGGGGACACCACAGATAACAAGATCTCTTGAAAAGGAATTTAGAAGATTTCTGTCTACACCAGAGATCACTAGACATTCCAAATATACCAAAAGCAAATTTCACCTGGCCCCCTGTAACAAATCAGATGATCATAGTCCTTTTCAGTATATGAGGGTTGAAAACATTCCTTGTCATCGAATATAGGGCACAGACTTTCATCTAGCTTAAAGGACCACAAATTAATAGCTACTACAAAAGAAAAGGTAGGATGTTTTATCTCTAAGGACCACCACATATGCTTATGATCTCATGATACAAGACTCAGATGATCTCCATCTCCCTGAGAAATCCTTCTACATTCCATATCTAAAAGCAAATTGGAGCATGACCTCTCAAACACAGCAGACTTAAGGACTTCCAATTAAGGACAAGAGGCATGTTATACTCCTCTTCAACAACAACAGAGCAAAAACATTCATCAGCCAAAAGGTACCAAGAATTCATGGATTCTCTTGAAAGGAACATAAGATATCTTTCTCTATTGGACATGAAATTTCCTCAGTCACTAGAAAAAAGTGAGTTCAAAGTTCTCTATCTCCCTAGGAGATAACTACCAATTCAAAACCTAACAAAAGCAAATGGTATCATGCTCTCTCTAATAAATCAAATATGCACACTTCCTATCAAGTACTGGAAAGTTGAAATCATACCTGGTTATTGAAAACAGGCCAAAGACATTCTTTTGCCTTGAGGGACCAGAAAACACAATATACCCCCAAAGAGAAAATTGAAATTTCAAATCCAGAGGATTTCCAGAAGAGGTAATTAGTAGACTCCCTTCTCCAAAAATTATCTCTAGATGTTCCAAATCTACAACTGGTCCCATCAAAAAAATCTTTCTTGATTTGATTTTAGATCATAAGAGTATCACTCATGCTTCTTCATTAAAAAATAGTCACAAACATTTATGTATCAAAAGGTAGCTGAATCCTATGGATAAACCCAAATAGAGCATAATGCTTCCAAAAGGTGCAGAATGGGACATAGGAACTTCTATTTCAAAGAGTCTCTCATATTTTCCATGGCTCACTATGGAATTTCAGTCCAAACTGTCTCTCCTTCTACCTGGACTAGAAAAGAATTTGTCCCTTTTACTGTGAAATATACTACAAGAAAAAGAACTAATAATGCCTCCAGTGAATCACTCCATCAGATTTTATATACCCCCTTCAGAGGTAAACTCACTAATTCAGGTGGGTGACAACACACTGGATCATATTATAAGCAGGCCCTTTACTCCAATAATAAGAGTCCCTGACTTGCTGCTGAAACATATGCTTTTAGAAAAAAAAAACAGTTTAGTCTTTCTTTGTGTGTACTCAGAAGGTTTGTGATGTGCCCCTTTCCTGAAGCATTCCACAGAAAAGGCACTGTGACACAAACATGTGTCCTACATATTGGTATCCTGATTCTTGAGATTTAATTCTTTTTCCAGTAAAACATAGGAGCTTCTCTGTCTTCCTGACCAACACAGGTCTATCATACAACTAAGACAGAGCAGAGGTTCTCCATCAGACTTGAGAGGCTAGAATCTATACTCACTTTGGTCTATAGATTAAAGAAGCATGGCAGAATTGAAATTTCAACCATCATTCAAGTTCATTCCCATAAAAGCTGCACCAAGAAAAGTGTCTGTCCTCCATGTCTGCAACTATGAACCTTATCATAAATTGAAATAGTGGACAGAGACTAGATGTGACTCATCCAGTCAGAACAACCCTGTAATTTGTGATGCCAAAAATCTATCCTCAGACTCAAGTATTGTCTAGAATACTATGAAGACATGGACACTGAATAGTGAGTGCCAGGACATTTCTCATCCTGCAAAAGGTCTGTAGGAAAATTCCCCTCTCTGGGGATTTTCCCCAGTAGTCTCTGGGATCAGTCTCCCATCCAAAAATGTAATTTTTTTTTCATCTGTTAAATCAATCTGAAAAAAATTCACTCTTGAAATAAAAAGCAAAATCAAAAACAACAAAGTTTTAAATACAGCCCCCTTCAGAAATTGAGTCTCTGACCAGGAGCACTTGGGATATTTCTCCTTTGCCAAGGGGAACTTAGGGACAATAAAAGTCATTAATAGTATAGAAATCCTGAAATCCATGCAGCCTCATTGAGCAAAATAACCTGTTCTGTTGTATAATTCTCAGTCCTTCCATGTTTTTGATGTATGAACCCAATTGCAGTGCATGACCACAGTATGGCTCCCATCTGAACCCTTAATGAATCCTGATATTGATGCTTATTTTCTTGTAGATTCAGATAAGAAAATTTACATCAGAAACAATGAACTAGTTCTGATGCCTTATTCATCATTCTGGCATGGCTAGACACCCTCAGTCATAATTTAGTCAAATGGCTTTGACCTACTTTCAAAAGAATTTAAATATTTAAGGACTTTTTCACGAAATAAATATCTGTAACCACCTTGAGCAAATCTGCATGATCTGGAGTAGGATTTGTCCTATGATTGAGTTCTTATATTCTTTTTAGCTGAATAAAAGGAGTGAAGAAACTAGAGAAGAGAGAAATCACTGAATCACTTGTGATCTAGAGTAAACTTTGAGACAATTTTGTTCAAAAGTATTAGATGAAAAATATTCAGAGACAGAAGAAATTGCCATGCATCAATCTGAAGAAGATGAATATCCTTGCTACCTTATTCATTTATAGGAAGTAAAATAACTTATCTATTAATTCAAACTATTCTCAATAATTCAAAATCATGATTTTAGTCATAGAGAACTCAGCTGCAACCAGAACTATCTTCTAGCAGCCTGAATGGCTGTCCTTAGCAAGGTTCCATCTATTTTCAAATTGTCAAAATAGTCAATATATGGGAAGCAATGAAGCTTTCACAGATAGAGGAATCAAGCTGAGATTTTCAAAGATTGGGGCATTATCTCAGAGGAAACCAGTGTCAGGAGGTTTTATTTGAAGAATATGTGACACAATTAAAATAACCTGTGAGAATTGATATGTCATTTTACTAAAATGTTCAGTATCTCCCTTTTCAGATGAGTGTATATCATTCCTCTTGAAATGAAAGGGCATGTTTACTTCTACCTATTCAAGGATGGTAGAATGTAGCCAACTTCCTTGACAGGGTACTATGGCAGAGGTCTTTTTTCACAGGTATTGGCCCTACACTTTTGCTTGTATTGAAGGATAAAACTGTGCCCCATTTCTTATGGAAATGGCCAAGGCAAAATGAGGGTAAATCAGACTACTGCCTTTCTTCTGATTCCTCAGAAAGAGAACTACTGTCCTTCCTAGGGAAGTGTATGTAAATAGACATATACTAGAGGAAGACACTGAACCAGGCAATGCAGCCTCTTAGAAGACTTCTAAGACTGCAGACATACCTGACCTGGACATTCAAAAGATGTGTATTCTGCATTGTGAAGTCAAAAGGGTGCTAATGATGGACTGAGTGTCTGACCATCCTATAATTTTTAAAGAAGAATTAAACTTATTGCTTCTGAAAAATTGGGCCACAACTTATGGCCAAGGAAGTCTGAGGCAAACCCATGTAATCTTTGGGAGATCCTAAGTCATCCTTCTAACTAAACGGACTTGGGACTTTCACATATCAACTAAGGGACAGTCAAACTTTCTCTTCTGCCCACAGGGAATATAGATATTTCCCAAATACCCAAAAATGTCTGAGAGCATCCTTACTTAAGAATCTCTTAGAAAATCCAAATCCTAATTTATACCAAAAGTATTTTATTTCTGACCAATGGGTTGTCAGACCTCTCTCTGCTCTAATAGAGAACTTTAGTCCACCAAATTCTAAAGGGGGTAGTCATGAATATGAATGTCTGCGAGTGAACTTACTAGGTCTATGTCTTTGGAGAAACCAAGAAGTTCCAAACTACTGACTCTCATGAAACAAGATCACATAATGTCATTTTGCAAGGATTTCTTAAATATTTCATAATTTTCAAGGATGGACTCATAATGATCACCTCTTATTTAGAAGCCTCAGGTTTCCAGACCACACAGGCTTAAATTAACAGAGCCTTGGCAACACTGAAGTCTATGCAATGTGATCTCATTATTCATACCTAGAAATGAGGACCTGAACACATCCTTGATTAGGATTGCCTGCTCGGAATATTCACACACCCTTGCGGATGTATGCTCAAACTCACACTGATGCCTGACACATTCTCAACAGTGAACAGACATTCAACATCAAATAGAGAGTGGACGCTTGTAAGGCAGTATGTTGAACAGGCTCTACCCAATGAGGTGGCCTGGCCTTTATATTATGCCTAATCTACAAGTCACAACATGCTAATGTATCTTTATAAAAATGCATCACATTTATGCTTTCTCTCTAAGGCACTGTAACAGTTCCTTTTCTTGACTTTTCTTTAGGGTTCTTTATTTTCATTTCTTCCCCATGCCCTTTGGAAGGCCTCAGATATTTCACCTTTGACCAATCTATCTACAGGTACCTCTGTGTCTAGTGCTGAGGGGCATTCATTTTCTGATTATGAGGTCTTCAAAAATGCTGCCATTGACAATCTCTCTCATGCATACTCTGTCTGACTCATGGAGCATTTATACTTTAACTTTGACCAAGTGTGTTCAAAAACTTTTTTCAATTATGTAAGGTAACCACATAGCTTTCTAAATAGCCTCTGGTTTTACCCTCTGACAAAGTGGATAATAGTCTTTATTCAGGTCAACTGTACATCAAATTCATATAATGTGGACAAGGAATTACAATTTTAATAATTTTAAGCAATCCTCAGTGGAATATATGATTTATGTGCAAAAGTATTTCCTGTAGTGCATTAACGTTCCCAGTACAAATAGTTTTATATGTTTTAATTTGGAAACTGATATTTCTTTTGACAAGTCTTTAAAAGAGTTACCTTAACATGTTTTCCTTTATTTTGTAACTAATATACACTTATATATAAAGTATATATTGTGATTTTTCTGGGTAATATATACATGACAGAATATATTTTTTCTAGTTAAATCCACTTGTCTGAATTTTATGTAATGCCATTTTTTACTGCAGATAATCCCATTGCACATTATTTTAATGAGTAAGAGCTTTGTCACAATATAATAACGCTGTGGTTCTTCCCTTAGTTTATACTGCTGTAGATCTGATGAGTATAAAATTTTATTTTACTTGAAAATGTTTTATCTTAGTGCTGATGGTGTGTGACCTAATATTAGCTGCAAAAGAAATATTGTTAATAGGATTGCTGTCTAAGGAAATATAAGTATCAATTTTACAATCCAGTTAGTGAAAATTTTTGAAAGTGTGAAGAATATTTCCAGAATATAAACATGAAGGAGTGCCAAAATTAAAGTAAACACAATGATTAAGCAAATTATTGTGACTTTAATAGGCATAGATATTTTATATGTGATATATGTGATTTTGTTGTTGGCTTTGCATTTTGAATGTGCAATCTTTGTATCTTAAGTTTGAGGAGTAAACACTGCTCAATGATGGAGTCAAATGTAAAGAATTCCTCATATTTAGTGATTTCTTTATCTTTACATACATCTATCTCTATGTATTTATATCATCATTGTATATAGGTAGGTATAGGTATGGAAGCATGTCTCTCTGTCACATTTCAACTTATCTGTCTGGCTATCATCTGTGATTCTTGATAGTTCAATTTATTCATGGTTAATTAGTTGTGTTGATGTTGACCTCACTAATTTGACCCTGCTGTAGTTTGCAAACCGTAACCACTGCCATCATCTTAGCAACATGGTTGTTGGGGGATTTGAATTGGTCACACTTAGTCAATGACTCAATGGAAAAATTGTCTAGTACAGGAAGCATCTCTCTGTATTCCATCAGTACACACTAAATTCTCTACCCATCACCCCTGACACTTTCCAATCCCTAAACACACCTATGTCTATCGATATCATGTATGGGGTTTACCCATCCCATGTCCCTCCAGTCCCCTCTTGTGTACCTAACCTCTTTGTGTTAATGGATTTTAGATTGGGTATCATTTTTAATTGCTAATGTCTTGGTGTTTCTATAGTTTCTACAATACTTTGGACCACAAAACTAGTTCAGAAATTAAAATATCTGTTGGGCTTGCACTTCTTCATTGTATTCCAGCATGGAAGGCACCCAGAAGAGGATTTCAAATAGTTGAAAATCTTGGAGCAACTACCTGATACAGAGGGAATAGAGGAGTCGCTACCTACTGGCCAACTTGTCACAACTTGTACAGCTTGTTTTTTTATGGAGAACCTAGGATCTACAGGACAGTTTTGGCACACCCCTCAACAGACAATAAACAACTCCATCAATAACTCAGCCACAACTTATGGAGGCAATTTCCTAGTCAAGGTTTTGGCAGCCAGATGAGTGTACTTTCTGTCAAGATGACAAGAAATATCCAGCACAACAAGTGTTAACATATATAAGAATTAATTCCATTTTTATCAGTAGGTGTCTGTGTTTGTCTCCAAGAGCCAGTCAAGTGTACAATTCACATAAGTAAATAAAAATTTCAAAATTATTCCATCAGTGAGTAGGACATACCTTGGTTCCATGTAGGCTCCCTGTTTGTTGCATAAGTTTCTGTAAGTTCTTAAGAGCCAGGTTACTTATATCTATAGGTTTTCATTTAATGACCTTGACAAAACCCTTGTTACTACTATCCTCACTTCTCTCTCTTCAAATGAGTAAGTCAAGTTTGGCCTTATATTTGCCTATGGATCATTCAAGGCAGTGTTTCAAAGCTGACATTACAATTTGTATACATTAACACACTTTCTTTATTATGTTGTTGTTCTATGGAAGGTCACCTAGTTTGTTTAAAAGTTCTGCCATATCTTAATAGAAAACCATTGAATAGCATTGAGCAGAATGTCTTTGCTGTAGGATGAAGTATCTATTGGGTGTATGTCCAAGAGTGGTATAGATGGGATTGTGGTATATTGAGTCCCAAGTTCTTGTTTAATAGACCCAATGAATTGCTTAGTGGCTCAATAAGTTTACAATTTCACTGCAACTGAAGAGTGAAATTTCCTTGCAGGCATGAGCTGTCACTCGTGTTATTGGTATTAGCCATTCTCACTCACTTAAGATGATATGTCAATGTAGTTTTAATTTGAGTTTCTCTGATTGTTAATGAAGTTGAACAGGTCTGTGTTTCTCAGCACCTTGAATTTTCCCTTTTGAGTTTAGATGTGGATATCACTTGTAATTGGGATATTTATGTCTTTATATATTGTTTTCTTTATACATTCCCATTTCTAACCCTCTATAGCATATAGAATAATTGAAACATTTTACCTTTATGTAGGCTGCCAGTTAGTCCTGCTTTCAGTGCCCTTGGCCTTATAGAAGCTTTTCAGTGTATGATGGTCTATTTTTTGTAGTGTTGCTATAAAAAGTAGAAATTTTCCTTGCAAGTTCTGTGAAAATTGTGTTGTAATTGGACTGATGATTACCCTGAATTTTTAAATTGCTTTTGGAAGGATGATACACAAATTTATCTTCTGATATCTTTTTAATTTTCTTTCTTCGAATTCATGAAATTACTTTTATACAATTATCCTTCTACTTCACATTTATCCAAGAATATAAACTATTTTGGCCCCATTGCAAAATGTGTTGCTTCCATGATATGTTTAATATATTTTGTGTCATTATACGTAGGTGTGCTAGAGAATTTTGTGTTAATTTTCTATTGAGCCACTTAGTTGACAGTGTATTAGTTGTAGGAATTTCCTAGTGGAACCTAAAGGGTTATGTATGTATATTATCATATTTTATTGAAAGTAATAAAAGAATGTTATGATTGCTCCTAGATATATTGGAATAGCTGGAACTCCAGGAATAGTACAGAATGAACATTGCACATATCAAGGCCATCTGACATAGGACAATCAAGAGCATAAAACAAAGGGCAGATAACCAAACAATTTTTTTCATTATATAAGGAAGGACAACATGGGTAAAGCCAGATTACCCATTGGTTTAGGAAATTTAGGAAAAAATTCTGGAATATGCCAGCAATTGCTAGTACATCAAGAACTGATGTATGCTGGAGAACCAGCTCTCTTTGGCAGACCTAATCAGGGACATCACTTAGTCATAAGTGATTTTGACTAACACCTATCAACTACTAAAGATACTTCTCTTTATTCATTTATGATTTGTATCTCCCTGGTGGTCGTCAATTTTTTTCTTGCATTAGCTAAGCCTTCAAATATTACATTAAATTGTCATTGAGTATATCAACATATCTATGTCACTGATATTAGTGAAGGTGCTGAGTGTAACTATTTTAAGTTGTTATACTTTCTGTAAACTGGCTTCAAACTTCCTCTAAATTGCATTGTATATGTTGATGTATATCCCTTTTATTCCTACATTTCCCAGTTTTTTTGTCAAGATGGGGTATTAAAGCTTGTCAAAGGAAATTTCCTCATCTTAAAATAATCATGTAGTTTGTCTAAACAAAAATAATCATTTTGGATTAAAACTTTTGATGTTCATAAATGAATCATCCAGGCATCACTGGGATAAAGGCTACTTGTCCATTGTGAATGAACTATTTGATCTGTTCTTGGATTATTTGTGTGAGTATTGTACTGGGTACATTAACATCTAAGTCCAAAAGGAAAATTGGCTGATATTCTTTTTGTAGAGTCTTTATGTGATTTTGTTATCATGAGTCTGTGACCTCAAAACCTGATTGGACAATATCCCTTCTGTTACTCTTTTGTGAAATAATCAGATGTAATAACATTAATTATTTGAAAGTCTTGTAGAATTCATTGCTAACAGCATCTTCCCAGGGCTTTTTGGATTTGAGGAGTTTTAATGGCATCTATTCAAATGTCTTTATAAAACAGTCTAAACTGCTTAGCTAAATTAGACGTACACTTTTTAAGACTTAACATGTGAGAAACATAATCATGTCTCTGAAGAGTTTTATAATTTAACATGGTTTTTTTATGATTATCTGTATATCCTAGGTTTTGTTCCTGAAAAATAAAACTCACCCAGTACCTGTTGATCCTCTCAAATAGATGTCTGGGTTTAGATGATTGACAGATAGGAGCCCAACACAATGACTTGGCAGATATTTATTCAGGGGTTATGCAATGAGAAGTATTCAAAATCTGTCATATCACTTGGATCTGATCCCAGACCCTGCCCTGTGTTTCTAGGCTGAGAGAGTATTTCTCTATGTGAAATGGGCTCCCCAAATCCATTCTTGAACTAGAGATAAATAGTTATACATTTCCAGATATATCTATAGCCTGCATAGTCCTCCCAACTAGCACCTATATTCAGGGTCTCTGGTAGATCATATCCATGTTTCCTAGCTATTAGGCAGGAGTCCATGAGCTCCCCTTGTTCAGGTCCGCAGTTTCTTTGAAACTATAGTTGGTTTAGACCACTTTGTTTCTTACTCCTTTCTTTTTTCAGCTGGAATCCAGGATTCAGCTCAGTTTTTATATGTTGGTATCTGCTTCTCTTTCCATCAGACTCTTCATGAAGGATCAGAGAGATTGGTTGTGGTCATTAACAATTTATAACCAACACAATTTAGATGAATGAAAACTTTGTAAACAATATTTGGGATTGTCCTGACTTGCATCCCCTTTGATCAGATGAAGTTGTATCAGTCCCATTTAAATAAAATGAAGTGTTTACTTCTACATATTCAAGGAAGGTGGAATCTAGATACCTTCCTTGACAAAATATTATGTTAAAGGTATTTCCTTGCATGGTATTGCACAGTTTTGCTAGAACTTAAGGATCAATCTGTGACCCATTTATTCAGGAAATGACTAAGGCTAACTCCATTATATCTGGAAGTGTGTGGCCCCATCACAAAAATAATATTGAAGATTAATTTAGTGAAAATGAAAATATGTGAGGTTTCTTTCTTTAAGGAGGAGATCAGATGTGTCTTTAATTGGCAAATGAAGAGGTCCTGAGCATATATTGATAAGGGAGATAAGTTCAGAGTAAACATTTCCCATATAATTCTGAGAAAAATTCCCAGTGACTATTTTACCTCATTAGATCATAGCACTGTCTCACTGTTTCTGATGTCAATTTTAATATCTGAATCAGAGAGGTATTACCATCAATACCAGAATTCATTAAGAACTCAGGTGGGAGCCAAAGTGTGTTCAAACCTTGAAATTGTGTTTATCTATCCAGAACTTTGAGGGACTGATAATTACATAGAAGAACAGATAATTTTGCTCAAGATGGTGGCATGGAATTCTGGATTTCTATGATATTATTTATGTGAACTCTAAAATCTCTTTGTCACATGTGAAATATCCCAAGTTCTCCTGCTCAGAGAATAAACTTCTGAGGCTGTCTGTGTTCAAAAGTTTGTTGTTTATCTTTTTGTTTTTCATCAGTGGAAAAGTATAGATTGACTTAAAAGAAGAAAAAATTAGTTATGGATGGGAGATAGATCCCACACAATTTTGTATTGAGGGGAATTTCCCTTCTTACTTTCTGTTGAAGAGAAAAACCCAGGCGCTCACAAGTCGGTCTGCAAGTCTTCATAGAAGTCAAGATAATCCTTGATTCTGAGGTGAGTTTGTGTGGCACGATAAATAGGAGGGTTGTTCTGACTGGTTGTTTCACATCCAGGGCCGGTTCCATATTTCAATTAAGATAAGCTACACAGCTATACTCATTTGGGATTGATATTTTTTTTTCTGGGCACAGCTTTTAAATTGATTGCATTGGATGGAGGCTGAGGTTTAAACTATGCCATGGCTCTTCAATGTAGAGACCTAACAGAGTGGACTTTGTAGCCACTCAGGTCTGATGGAGAAGCTCTACTCTGTCTTAGGTGTGTGGTAGACATGTGTAGGTTGTGAACTCAAGAAAAGCTCCTATATTTACTTTGTTATAGGAATTCTGTCTCAAGTATCAGGATATCAATATTTGGGACTCATGTTTGAGTCACAGTGCTTTTTCTGTAGAATGCTTCAGGAAAAAGGCATGTCTCAGACCTTCTGAGTCAAACAGAAGAAGAATAAAGTTTTCTTGTTCTAAAAGCATATGTTTCAGCAGCTACAGTTTGTCAGGATCTACTATTGTTAAAGTAAAACACATCTTTAGAAAATGTTCAAATGAGTTGCCACTTTCCTGAAATTATTAGTTAGTTTACATCTGGAGGGGGAATAGCTAAAATCTGATTGATACATTATTTGGAAGCATAATTAGTCTTCATTCTTGAAATATAATTGTGAAGACCCATAGTACACATGAGAAACTCTATGGCTCAATAATGATGAATTTCTTGTAGTTGTGGCCTTCTTGGGAAAATTAAGAGGACTGCGTCTACTTGCTTTCCTCTTTACATGTCTTAGGCCCTTCAGTCACTGAAAATGCATGAGATACCATTGTTGTGAATTGGCAAGTATGCTGTTATTTGTTATTGAGTTGATTCTTGATGGTCATGGTTACCTAGGAAACTTGGTCAACAATTTCTTGAACTCTGTATCATGTCTGAAGCTTTCAAAATTGGTAGTATAAATTTAAAATTCCCTTTAGATGCTGGTGAAAATTGTGAGTTATCTTGAATGCAGACACATAAGATTGAAGCCACTAGGGTTGTTGGTGGTAGATCTGAGTGTCTCTGGTTGTGAAGGACTAAACATAAACACCATTGGTCCTTGGAAGACCTGTAGTTCTGAAGTGCTAGGAATAAAGAGGGTATGAGAATAAGTGAATTGCATTCTACCTCCTGCTGAACAAGAGATTTGCCTGAACACACTTTGTGTGCTTAGAAACACTTGAGCTTCAATATCATTCAGTCATAATGATATTGAAAGAATATGTCTGAAGCTCCTTTATGAGAAACAAACAATGGGAAACACTTGGACAGTGAGAGAATGTTAGAGGCCTCCATTCTCTACAAAAAAAACCCTAAATTTTGTGGGCATCATTTTATAGATGCAGCAAGCCATTTTCTCTTTGGGAGTATATTTAGGATACTGGTACCTTAAGGCATAGGATGTCTTTGAGTTTTGTTCCTAGAGTCCCCTGGCTATATATAGGATCTCAAATTCTCCTGAATCACATGGTGACCAGACAAATGGGCTTGGAAACTTTTGGCATGCCAAAGAAGTATCTGGAGGTCCTTGATGTGACGGTAAGTGTCCAAGATATTCTTGTGTGCACATATGGGCAGCCCAAGAGCTTCCTGAGAATTAAATGAATTTCCTATACAAACTATTTGAGATTGTGAGTCTCTTTGCACACCTAAAGATATTTTCTGATAATTTTGTTTTGATGTGGATGGTTTCACTGTCCCACTTGCAGATGGTATGTGTCTCAGAGAACCTTTGTCAGATGGAGAATATTCTGGAGTTACCTCTGAAGGTTTTGATGGTACTAAAACTTCTTTTGTAGATATAGAATATATTGGCCAGATATTGAAAGACACAGAGACCCTGGTGTAGAAAACAAGTTTTCAAAGTTCCTGGGGAAGATCCTGATAATGGACAAGTCTGATTGGTAGATGGCAAAGTTTTGGATTTCTGTCATAAGAATGGATGGTTGAAGACTCTGCCCCCAAAAAGCTGATGTGTCAGAATATCTTTGACAGATGAAGAAGTTACTAAATCATGGATAGAAGACATTATTTCTAGAGAAATTTTTTAAGATAGTGGTGTTTCTACTGTCCACTGGGTAGGGTAAGAATCTCCAAGATTGCCTGGATCACATGGTAACACTCTTAAAGAATTTTTTAAAAACAAGGGTGTGGAGCATTATGGCATGGCAAGGAAGTACTGGGAAACCTTTCAGTAGAAACACTTGGGTAGAGCATTTCATAAATAGATATTCTTTGGTAGTGAATCTTGTACAGCCACTTGTTTACCTGAAGAGACTTCCAGTAAACCTTGGCGTAATAGTTAAGGCCCTACAGGCCCTGTTTGAGATGAGGCAGATATCACAGCCCATTGGTCAGATGGAGAGTGTCCAGAGTTTCTGTGAAATGTCTTGGTGATGTCTGTGTCATTTGTTCAGATATACAAGAAGCCACAGTACCTTGGTCAAATGTTGAAAGTTTCAGTGACTAGGACAGACTCCAAATTTTGTAGATACCTAGATATTGCGGTTCAAGGGTCAGGATAAACAAATAGGTAAAATAGATGTTTATTAAGGGAGAAACAACTCACAACACAGACAGATGAACACAGCAGTTAAAATTGGATGCTCCTCTCTCCGTGTCCCGCCAGAGAAAAGGCTTTTCTCCACCTACTCCTGAGACTAAGCTCCACAGGTCACTTCTGCCCCTGGCTCCACCCCTCAATGGGTGTGGTCAGTGCCACAGAAGCAGATACAGTGAATATCCCACTACACCTAGAGACAGATTGTAAAGTGGCATGAATCTATTGGTAAGATGGCAAATGATTCGCTGTTTCTAGTGCCAACTGGGAAGGAACACGAGGCACCTCTAAAGAAGCCTGAATTCTAGGAATAAAATGAATAGATGTTGCAGATTGCACAGACCATTGGGTATATGATGGCATTACTCTAAAACATTGAACAATTTTTGATATTCCTAGAATAATTCCTGAAGAATGAGAAAGTCTGTAATTTCCTAAAGCAATTTGTGATTGTGTTACAGACACTTGGGTCAAAAAAGGCCAAGATTCTCTTTTGAAGGTTTGCAAGATTCTGGAGACAATTGATCATATTTTGAATTTCCTATAAGGTCATGTGATTATAGGGAATTTTCCAGAGAATCATCTGTAGATAGTGATTGATCTAAATACCCTTGGTAATTTGGTAATGATTCATGAGACCCTTGGACTGCTATAGGCAAGTCTGAAAAGAGTTGAGCTGATAACAACTATTTCAAATTCCCTGGTACACATGATGTAGGACCCAGTGAACTTTAGAAGATGGAGAATATTGAGGAGTTTCTTGGGGAGTTGTTTATGATCTTTGAATATTTTGGTCAGAATTATAAGGGCAGACATGATGTTGGACAGATATGCAGTGTCCAAGGATTTCTGGGAGAGATGGAAAAATTCTTAGAGTCATTGATGAAGACTCTGAAATTTAAAAGACATTTTTGGTTATGGCAACGTATCTGATGCCTATGTTGTACATTATTAATGTACCAAATATGCTCAGAAATGTGGGTGAAATCACAGAGCTCCCTACACATCTAGAGAAGCTTTTATCCTTGGCAGGAAAATGGTGATATTTCTTGAGGTACATGGAAAGAAGACACAGTTCAAAATATCACCTGAGCAGAATTAAATTTTCTATCATGTGGGACAGATGGGAACTGTTCTACAGCCTCTTGAAAATAGAAAAGGTCTATCACTTTGTGGGAAAGTACAGATTTTTGAGACCCTTGGGCAAATGACTCCCTTGCTTCCTGGGGAGTCTTGTGCTGATAGAGAGTAGCCTATAACTCCTCTGGTAAACGCTGAATTTCCTTCACATACCCTGGGCAGGTATGCATGGATCAGAAACAATTTTTTCAGCTGCAGACATTCTGCCACACTTGTTCTGATATTCAATGAGTAGATGGTGTAGATCAGGTAGTACCCAAATACTCTTGGGAATAAGAAGGAATTTCCAGAGAAGTTTGTGTATTATGGTGAGAATGCTAAAGTATTCAATGAAGATGTGGACAGTCCTACATTATTTTCACAGGATAGGGAAGGGTCTTCACCATCATGGAGGTCAGATATGAAATGTTCTTGAGCCTCTGTACAAGCTTTCGCATTTTGAACCAGGATGTATCACTTTTGAAATTACTTTGGGCTGATGCCCAATTTTTAATTACCTTAGCACAAATTAGGAATGTCCCTCAGTTACTTGTGAAGGAGACATGAGTTTCATATCATCTACAGGAAATGACAACAGCTCTAGATTACCTTGTCTAACTGGTGAAAATCACATATCCCCTTGGTTTAATATCCATGATGCTACAAAACTCTGAGCAGACAGAGTTGTCAAAAAATGGAAGACTGGTAGTATTGCTCTGAAATCCACTTGTGATTACTGAGAAGCACCTACAATGATTGGAGTAGATTGAGAACTTCCCACAACCCTCTTGAATTATTGGAAAGCCCTAGATTGGAATGTGGACTGGCAGAAATTGTAAGAGTACCCTGTGAAGTGAGACATGGACTTCCCAACTCTGAGACTGAGAGAGTAAAATTACTGGCTGTAATTTTAATCATAATTGTCCTCCCATCCCTATGAATCCTGTACATAATAGATGAAATTAATAACCCTGTACTAACAGTATAAACTATAGGACATCAGTGATACTGAAGTTATGAGTATACTGATTATGAAGAATTATGCTTTGACTCCTACATAATTTCCACAAATGATCTAAAACCAGGAGAACTTCGACTTCTAGAAGTAGATGACCGAGTAGTCCTACCAATAGAACTCTCAGTCCGTATGCTTATCTCATCTAAAGAAGTTTTACATTCATGAGCTGTTCCTTCCCTAGGCTTAAAAACTGACATAACCCCCGGGCGACTCACCCAAGCTACAATCTCATCCAACCGACCTGGATTATTCTATGGTCAATGCTCAGAAATTTGTGGTTCTAATCACAGCTTTATGCCTATTGTATTAAAAATAGTACCTCATAAACACTTTGAAAACTGATCAGAATCTATAATTTAGTGCCATTATGAAGCTCAGAGCATTAGCCTTTTAAGCTAAAATTAGGGAGTATTTCACCCCATAATGATATGCCACAACATCAACGTGATTCATTAAACTTTGAGCCTCACTAATTACACTCCACAGCATGAAATTTCTGCTTTAACAGATAAAGGAATTACCACAGGCCCTAGGGAAAAGGCCATATGACACAGACCATAGATTCACTTTTCCAGATAAGGAAATTACCATATTCGATGTTGAAGATGGCAGAGTTTGTGAGACCCTGAAATAGATGGATTAGTTTATTGATACAGTTTAAAAGACTGTAAAATGTCTTTTAAACATTTAATGGAGAAAGAGATGGACATAGAGTGACTTGTGTATGTGTGGAGAAATCAGAAGTTGCTTTTGCTGACAGGGAATCTTCCAAAAAATTTTTGGTAAGAAAAGAAAGGAGTCACACGTGCCTGTGTAGAAATGAAAAGGTCCATAATACCTGCATCAGTTACCATATGTCTTTTTGTAGTTGGAGATGTTTTACATGCACCTGTTGCAGATGATAAAAATATTGAAGATGAGAGATATTGTACAGAACCTTAGCCAGTCAGGGAAAGTCTTGGGAACATTGGGGAGATTTCAATGTTGCTTCCATCTTTGAGCATAGTGAGTGTATCCCTGAGATATACTTGTGCTACTGGGTTGTGCAGAAGCAGACCATGAGACTGTAACATGTGTAGTAAAGAATATGTAATAAAACTGCTGGTTAGATGGAGCAAGACCTAGACATGGGCTGTTTTATAGACTGCTTTGTATATACTAGGAATCCATCACTCGTTTGGCATTATAAGAAGTTTCTTGACACTCTATTAATAAATATGAATTTCTAGATGATATGGAACACAAGGTACATATAATGGTGTTCATACAAGAGGCGGAGAAATTCCCAAACACTCCCCTACATGCAACAGTTGCCCCTGGTAACTCTGGGCAGATTGGAGTATTTGCAGTATTCCTGCAGAAGATTACAGGGACTCTAGAGTTCTGTTAGAAGATGCTAAAGGCCTCAGAGAATATTTGCCAGAAATACTAATATTTGGGGGGTAAGGAGAAGAGAGAATGGGTGCTGGATCAACTGGAACATATGAGAACTATCCTCTGAGACCTTATACAATGGAGAAACTTCTATAAGACTGAAGAGAGATGTAGAAATATTCTCAGCTCTCTGCCATATGAAAAATGGTCAAAATTATTGGACAGGTGGTAATGAATCCAGATTGCAAGAGAAAGAATTCAAAGAATCATTATCCCCTAGGGAAGATGTAATAAGACACAGTAAACCCTGTGCAAATATATGGCAAAGGGTCATGATATGCTGTGCTGGTATGAACTGTGAATATTTCCAACATGCCAGGAGCAGATGGTGCATTTGTTCCAGTACCCAGAGTAGATTACAAAGATCTTGAAGTGTTCTGTTCAGATTGGGAAGAATTTGGGGCTCCTGAGACAGATATTTCATGCATGCTGTAGACAATTTCTGGAAGCCAGGATCTTTGAGCAATTTGAGAATAAACAAAATATTTTCTAGAACTTTGATTAGATAGCAATGTTGTGAGAGTCACTTGTGGTGACATAAATATTACTGGTGGTACTGTGGGACATGGATAAGCATTCATATGTCCTTCAGAATACTGATGATTTCTTTGAGTCCTTTCTGCCCATGAGGAATTTCCCATAGGACTTTGATCAGAGAGCAAAGTTGTGTTTTTGATAGACCACATAGTACCACCATTCTCTAGCATCTTGGCCACAAGGTGAATATCTTCCAGACACTAGAAGTGATAGAAATTCTCCTATAGTCCCTGGAGCAGAATGAGTCGATTCTACAGACTTTCAAATTTGAAGCAAATTCCCCAAAGTGCTCTTCTAGTATTGGAATTTTTCAAACCATGTGAGGAATTTATTGAATGTAATAACGTCCTTTGAAGTGGTGGAAAAAAAACTGTGAACAGGCACATTCAATTCTGCACCTGTGAAGAGTACCTTACGGTCTTTAGGAGACAAAAATTGTCATAGATTGCATGGAACAGAATGAGGACATTCCCGAGTTCCTGGTGAAGATGTAGAAAATTCTCCAAGCTCTGGTGAAAACAAATGAGATCCTTGGGTTTTCTGCAAATTTAGGTCACATCCAGCAACATATCAGGAAGGAAATGCCCCTTGTAGTGTGTTGGTCAAATGGAGAAAACTTGGAAACTCCTGGGATGATGGTAGATGTTTTAAAGCACTTTGAGCTAATGGGAAAATTCCTACCATTCCTTGAGTGGATGAGGATAGTTTTATAGAATCTTTGACAGATAGGGGAAGGCCCAGCCACTCTTGGGAGGATGAACTAGTTTCTAGAATTCCTTTTGGAGATAATAAATTACCATAGGCACTTGGCAGGTTGGTAAAACGCCTAATACTTTCTGTTCATGTTTCTATTAGATCCTAGAGTCTCTGAGTTAGAACCAAAATAACCGTCAATAAGTTGTGTAGATTTGGACAACCCCAAAGTGGCTTTTTCACTAAAGGAAATTTGCCTGGGCATCTTAGTAGTTAGTGAAAGTTCTAGAGAATCTTGTGTTGCTATGTTCATATGTAGAAACACTTGCTTATATAGGCAGGACATATTTATTTTTCTGAACATAGGGAAGGAGCTGCATATTATCCTAGTATTAGGCAAAGTCTAGGAGTTGCTGCTGAATGTGAAAATGTGCCTGTAGATGATGATACACATGGAGACAATCCTAAATTATATGAGATAGAAGAAAATAAATAATGTGTTGTAGGCAGACTTGTAAAAACCAATTATATTTCAGGATGATGCTGAAGGTTGTAGAAGCTGTTGGGTGAAGTGCCCACAGTTCCATGAGCAGACATGAAAATTGGTTTAGATATCACATATGCTAGACTTCATGAGACTGAAAAGAAGTTGCCTGAGATCCTTGTTCATGTTGTAAATATCCTGTAATCTTTGAGAGTAATGGCAAATAACTAGTTTTCCTTTGGACACATGATTCTTTAGTATTTGAAAGATTTCAGAGGATCTAGTGCAGTTGTTGAAGATTTCCCAGCCTCAGGGTTGCTAACAAAGGCTTTCTTATTCCAAATCTACTGGATGTCCTTAGAGCTTCAACAGCACATGGTGAATATTCCTAGGGACATTAAATAAACAGTGAATATCTAACATCTTCCTTAAAATAATCAAGATGAATTTTATTTCCTTGATTAGAAGGAAATATTTTCTAAAATCCCCTTTGCAGATATGGGAAGTCCAAACTCTTTTAGGAAACAGGAAGTCATTTGTAGCCTAATAGGTAGATGGCAATATTCCTGACTGGAGAAAATTCTAGCACACCTGTGGTTCTTATTGATGTTTCTATAACACACTGTGCCGATTTAGACTGTCTTACCCTTTGTTTTCTCAGTTGAATATTCTGTCCATCAGTTTGGGCAGATGCCAAAATTTTTGGACTCCATCCTGTTGGCAGAAATATTACTTGAAAGCAGAAAGGATACCACTATTTCTTCACCAATTAGAAAATTTTCCCAAATCACTGGTAATAATGAAGAAAATTTCAGAGGATGTGGAGCATATGATGAACTTAGTGGAATCCTTGATGTAAAATTATATACAGGCCCTATCATAGGTAAGAAATATACATGAATTTTCTGGAAGGATGGTTGAGTTTGCACAGCATAATTTGAAGATTAAGAATGACCTGGAGACTCTTGGGAAGATGCTGGAGGAGAAAGTATCCCTTGAGTCAATATGGAAGATTTCTGAGGACCTTTCAAAGATAACAAATTTATAGAATCCCTGGGTGAGATTGAGAAGACTCCTATGGACTTGGGACAGAAGATGATTGTGCTCCACACCATTATGTTGAAGACAGAGTTCTGGTAGTTTGTTAGCTTGATGAAGAATATTCTACATGTTTTCCTATATCTGAAATGTATCCTTGATCCCTCTTTGCATGGTGGGATGATGCAAAAGAGTGTGCAGATGATATGCAAACCTCTAGAGGATCTTTTGTTAATGTCAATGGACACAGGGTATCATGGGTTGATATAATAATTTATGATGCCCTCTTGGTGTTAAGAAATTATTTTGAGGACCTGAGGTAGATAGAACATTTTTATTAACCTGTGGAACTTCTGTAGATGCGGCATTTTCTATATCTGCTGACAGGTATGAAAGATATACTTCCATCCCTGGATTAGACAAAAAGGCCCCAAATCCTCTGAGAAACATGGAGATTGTGGTGGTGACTATGGCCTGTAGAGATTTATAAGCCTCCTGGGAAAAGTTGGATAGTCCATAACAACATGACTGGATGTTAAATTTTCTACAGCCCTTATAGACTTGGTCTCCAAGATAATTTTGATCAATCAGACCATGTTCATTATCTTCATGAACAGTTGTCAACAGGCTCTCCTTCATCTGTTTATAATTCTTAGATGCTGAAGACCCAAGAGTTTATTTTAATTGTTTCCATGAAGATGCAGACATATGTACAGTATCATCTCCAGAAAGAAAGGTCCCACAAACTCAAGTTCAGTTGGCAATGATCCTTAAGATTCTGGGAAAGAGATAGATGGTCTGAAAGGTCACTCATATAGAAAAGATCCCTCTATTCCTTGAAGACAAGAGGAAGGTGACTGCGTCACATTTTATAAACAGGGAAGTTCTGAAGAATGAGGAGCAAAGGGAAACATATGTATTTATTAGAATACAAGAAGACTCTATAACCTCCTGTCTAGTTGACAGATGACTAAGGACATGTTAAACATGTTGGGCTCCACTACTAAGTGCACTGAAATATTCTACTCTCCCTTAGTGTAGATGACAAAGCGCAATGACTCTGATTGGCAGTGTGAAAAATTACAGTTGCACTTGTGTAGCTAGTAAAAAATTGTATGGCCTGGGAAGCTATAGGGTAATTTGTTGTACTTCTTGTGAAAATGTTGAGTCTTGTACATCTGTTGTGACAGATCAGAAAGAATGCTGAGTTCAGTTCCCTGAGAAGTTGAGGAAGATTCTAAAGGTTTTATGTTAAATGGAGAGTGTTTGTAATTGTCTTAAAACAAGGAAGATTGCCTTGAAGCCCCATGTAAAGAAATAGCAGGTCTAACTGTTCATCCTAGAGATGATGTATTTTTTACTCTCTGTTTTGTGGATGTGGACAGTTTCAAAGCCCTTTACGTGGAAGGAAACATTCCAACTCCTCTTTAGATATTCTCAATATTTCTATAATGTCTTTTCAAGATAAACAATGGCCCAAAGACCTTTGGGCAATGACATAAGTCATAAAGTCCCTAAGGTAGATGAAGAAGATTCCACGACTATTTGGCATTTTGTGATGCTTTGGTAATTCGTTGGCTGATGAGGCAATTGACATATTCCTCACAGCAGATGACACATCACCTAGAGATTAATAAATATTGGAGCATATTCCAGAACAATTTGTGAAGGTGTCAAACTGCTGAGTGTCTTATTAGGAGAGTGGTGAGGATTCAGATAACCTATTTGAAGGTGGAGAAGGTTCTTTTGTCTTTGGATAGATAGTAAATATCCCAGAGAACCCTCTTTAGTTACAGACAGATTTTCACAGCCTGTGACAGATATGATCAGTTCATCAGCTCTTGATACATATGTAGAGGATTCCAGCACACAAGTTGCAGAAAGATAATTTTCCATAGGGTCTGAGTTAAATGCAAAAATATCTGGAGTCACAATATATTCAAATATCCAAGTGTCCTCTGTTGACTTTTGGAACATTTTGAAGCTCTAACTGCATCGTGAACATATTGGAAATGTACTGTATCCACTTGGGAATATGATGTGTTTATTAGAGACATTTAATCTTGTTACTAAGTTTGTTCCATTTCACGTGCAAGGGTGGAACATTTGGGAGTTCTTTGGGCAGAGAAGGATTGACCCAAATCCCTCTCAACAAATGGCAAATATCTAAGAGTTTCTTGGGCAGGTAAGAGAATTTCAATAGGATGGTTATAAAATACCATATATTCTGACAAACCTGAAACATTTTTTTTCAAAAGTTCTTTTTATCCTGAGGTGTATTTCTCCACATCCACAGAGGGCAATTATCCTAAGTTTCTGTGGAAAAACAGGAAATGTGAGATATCACACCTAGCAAACCTATAATGGTCTGGTGTCCTTTTAGTGAACTTGTAAATTTCTATATACTCTTGTGTAGATTGGAAAAGTCTCACAGGGACTTGAGGAAATGCTATATTCCCTTTTGAGGATGAAAGACCTCACTGATGCCATTGTCCAGATGGTATCAACTTTAGATAATCTAAGCCATTCTGAAAAATCTCAGGACATTGATAAAAATTAAGGCGAATATAAAGGTGACTTTTAAGACAAACCAAAAGCCTCAGAGACTTATGACTCTCTGTAAAAAGTCCAGGAGGCATGAAGACTAAGGGAGAAATTTCCAAAGTTGATCATGAAGATGGCATAACTTCTTGCATCCCTTTTGCTGAATGGGAACTTTCTTCTTTGCTTAGGAAGAACAACAAAGATCTAAAAGCCCTTTGCATAAAGGGTGTAATTCCAGCAGCATCCTGAGTAAGTGGGGAAGCATTCAAAGGCCTTTGCCATATCATGTGCAAAGGCACACTAAGTGAGAATGAAGTTTTTGGAAGAGGACCCTGAATAGAAGTGAGAAGTTACAAAATCTGTCCTTCTGATGAGGAGAATCTCACATCTCCATGGAGGTTGGGCATATATCCTGGAATATTTTCAAAGAAGAAATACATTCCCCAGGCCCCTGGGTAAAGAACATTGGTTTGAATATGCCCTAGAGAGTCTGGAAAAAACACAGAGCTCATGGAACAAATGGTGGAGGCCCTAGAGATATGTGAACAGATTGTGAAGGTATGAGATAGCCCTTAAATTTTGATAACAGTGAAGACCCTCAGGTAAGCATACTGCATCAAGAAGGCAGGAGGTAAAAGATTCTGTATATATTTTATTATACACAGAGGATGTCAGATCCTTGTTCTAGGCAAAGATCGTAGAGATTTTTCTGTAGATGTGGACTTTCCCTCAGACACTTGCACATATAGGAAATCATTCATGGCTCCCAGGTCAGATTTAGAGAGTGACAATGACCCTTGGTTATCAGACAATTTTCTGGAAATTTTGTCAGAGAAAGAGAATGTCGCTGATGCCATGGATCAGATGGTGAATATCCTAGATCCATTGCAACAGGCCAAGGAGATTCTTGATTCTCTCTTGGAAAACCTGGAATGCCCAAACAGACCTTGGATAGCTTGACAAGTTCTCACAAACTTTTGGTCAGATGTGGAACTCTCCAGTGTGAGATAACCCTGAGGAATATTATAGCTATTGATGATTATTTGGGGGATTAGGAAAAAAAATCATCCCCTTTATATAGGAGGGTTGGTGTTGAAACTGTCTTCTTCAGAAGAAGAGGAAGGCTTAACGCCCCCTTGTCATAAGGTTCATTTCTTAAACCCTTATTGTTACAAGTTGGATGAATCAAGTCTACTTGGGCAGAATGAGAATTTTTCTATTTTCTTCCTGAGAAGAGGTCCTAATGAAACACTCTTGTGTATATGGTGAAGATGGTAAGGCTCCCAGTTAACATGTAGTAGATCCTGGGTTCTATTTTTCAGTTGGATAATATATCTAGTGCACATATATGACTTTTGGCTCTGGCTTCAGAATGAGCCAGGAAATCTTGGTTCAGGGAGAAGAGGTGGTTCCACCTTTTTTACAGAACTGTCAGATTCCAGAGAAATTTAAGGTGGAATTCACAGCCTTTAGGTTAGAAGTTCTGGTGATGCTTGAGGCATATGGAAAGACTAACAGTCCTTTGTACATATGGTAATTTTTCTATTGCCCCTTATTTTGTTGTAGCATATTGCTGATTCTTGTGAGGAGCTGGGAATATCCCCACATACTCTTGTGAAGTGCAAGGACATCTTCCTTGTGCTTGTTGTAGTTGGAATCCAACGAATCTCCTTTGATAGAAGTCTATATGTTTACAGGCTCTTTTGGACATTTTTCACTTATCATAGCCTCCTTATCACCTAGGATTAGATTAAAAATGCTGTGAAAAGACTCATTTCTGAGGATTTTGCTGTTGATGAAAGTTCTTTTATAGATGTCTCCTGTTCCACAGTTCTTTTCTCAAATAAGACTAAACCAAACGATATCTTGACAGGTAGGTGGAGAATGTGTTGGTATCCTTGGCATGTATGCAGAAATTCATAGGGCCTCTGCTGAATATGTGGAAAGTCTTATAGACCCATCAGGTTGCAGAGGAGTGTGCATTGTGTCTGCATCATGGGCTGATGGAGGACTTGCATGGCTCACATTGATCATCTTAGAATATGTATGCATAATTTAGGATCAATAATGTGTCAGAAACACCTTCTTGGCTGGCAGGGAATATTTGAAGCCTCTTGGTCTGAGAGTGACACTGTGCAGTTCCTTTGTTCATCTACTTATGCTAAAGTGGGAAGATCCAAGGACTCTTTTCCTATCAGGATTGCTTTTCAGCCTTTCTTTGTGACAGTGAATAGGTCTGTGATCCACTTCTCTAGATGTGGTAAAACTAGGAGTTCCCTTGACTAATCTGAAAGAATTCAAGGACCCAGAGAAGATAGCAAAAGTGCTAGAGCCCTTTGTGTATGTTGAGTAGCCAAAGGTGGCAGACTCATGAGGATAGTTGGAACTATCTGGGGCCCATTTTTGATACAGCAGAAGTCCTTTATCCTCCAGTATAGACACAGATATTTTTTTTCTGCCAATGGAGTTAGCAGTCTGAGGCTCTAATGGGGCTCAGTTTTTGGACTTAACCCCCTTTGGGTGTAAGTGAAGAGCTGATCCCAACTTTTGAAGGAGGAGGTTCTTTAAAGCCTTCTTGGTTTATAAGAAAATAAAATTAAAATTTCCTTGGTCATGAATGGCAAGACACAAGTTTACTTCAGAAGAAGTCAATTACTTAACACCCTTTGGAGGAGTGGGGTATCATTCTTGGTTATCTCCATGAGACACAATAGAACTCTAGCTACCTTCCACAGCTATCAAGTAGATAAACTTCTTTTGGGAGAGGTGGTGGGATTCAAACATTTTGGGAAAACAAGGAATCACCAAGACGCTTTTTTGGAGAAGAAGGTATGAAACTCTCTTTCTCTGGTGCAGCTTGTGGCAGGCCCCTTTGGTCAGAAGGATCTTGTCTAAAACTCTTTGGGAAATCAGTGACCCCTAGACTAGAGGACAGATATCTGAAATCCCTTCTGGAAGTGGAGGCATGTTTGATTTTCCTTTCTGCAATGGTGAGAAATATCTTGGATGAATGGGAAGATGTGGAATGCACCATAGCTACTATATCACATTGGGTTCCTCCCAGAACCTCTGTGGTAGATATGGATAGATCCCAGGGCTTCTTTGGAAAGAGGGAAAGGTTGTGGGGTCCCTGGGTTATGTGGGAAAATTGTCCATCTACTTTTCTCACTGGAAGAGTTAGCAGAAAATGGCACAAACAAAGTGTCATCTGTATTGAATATTTCACATGCGGCTCTACCACAATATCTTGTAGACATTTCAGGTTTTCTGGTGCCAGACTAAACAAATTCCATGGATTGTTCAAACACCGTAGTCATGTCGAGGCTTCTTTACACATTCCCAGGCTAAGGGTTAAAAGGTGAGGCTGATCTTTTTCTGGTGTCTGGCCATAAGGTAGTTGATCTGGGATACCTGCAATCAAGAATCTCCAAAGGAAATGGATGTCTTCCTTTCCAGACTTCTTCCAGATCCTCCTCAGGATTCAGGGCCATCTTATTGGATGAAATCTTTGTCACTTCTCTAAGACTCCGCAGTCTTTCTGCAGATCCGGTGTCCGGTACTTTGAATGACTTATCCTCATAGGGCTTTTGGCACATGACAAGGCAGTCGAATCACTCATGGATGCTGAAAATCCCACGGGTCTTTGGTGCTAGTCAAGTGCTTGCCCCATTATGGTGTGGTACCACTTTCTTTTACTGGGACGCTGAACCAATTCTGAGGACAAAAATGGCAATGGTACATATGGGGACATTTTGGGTAAGCTGGGGATAATATGGTCAATGTTTTCAGGGGCTAACATCCAGGATGATGCTGGTTGTTCTGTCTCCTCACAAACGGTCATTTATCCAGTGAGGTAGTTGACAGGAAAATTGCCAAATGGAATGCCACGTATCACAAGGGGTAGCAAATTTACTTGGCAATGGTGAATCACAGCAGACAGCAGTTAAGATCTATGCCCTAAAAGAGCCTTTTCTTTCCGAGAACTGTGGATAGGTCAGGGAGTCATCACATACAGAACTTGAATGGCAGTTGGCCTCAGGAATCAAGCAAAGCTCAAGAGGGGGCATTCAGAATTGCTATCCTTGGGCCTGCACAGGCTAAAACCGAGCAGCCTCAGGGCAATTCTGTGTCCAGTAGCAGCGCAAATAACCAAAATTTCTGAATGGGGACTCTGTCAACACTTCTAGCTCGACTTGTGCCCAATATCACCACCATGACGAGGGTAAACACAATGTGGGAAGAATAGGAAGCTTTGAGAGATTGTGTTATAGGGACTCTCTGACACCAGGGTGAGACCTGATGTCAGGATTCACAGAGAGATAGGTCTCTTACAGCCTCAGAACTCAATGAAAAAGTGTGACCCACACACACACACACGCATGCATGCACGCACATGAACACACACACATGCACACACACACATGCATGCACACACATGCATGCACACACACACACACACACACACACACACACACACACACACAGTGTTCTCAGATTTTGGCATCATGATGAACTAGAAAAAGAACAAGACATGGTGTTTGACTACAGTAGAGTAGGCAAGGTATTTGTATTATGCATGGTATTCTTCATTTGAAGGACAGTCTATCTTGGGGATTCTAGTATATTTGTTACAACTCTGAAAGGCCTCTTGATTTTGAAATATATTTATAATTTGCTTAATAATACTGCAATGTTTTATGATGTACTTTTTAATATACATATTGATGACACATTAACACAGAAAAATAATCTCTTTAAAATAGAGCAGCAAGTTGCTTTACCAATATTGTTATTTATTTTATTTAACAGTCCTTAACAATATAACACATCCAAAATATTACTCTCTCAGTTTACACTTTGAATGCTATAAAATTTACATATTTGAATTGACCTGGAAGGTCATATAATTCTTTTTAATTCACAATACGGATATTGGTTAATATCAGTGCTTCTTCATAGGCCATTCAATTTCAAATGATGCAGCTGGGGCATACTTGTGCACAATGTGATTTGAAACACTTGGTCAAGTTGGTATTTTGAAAGAAAATGATTATACAGGAGTTGATATACTGAAAGAGAGCAAAAGTGAGGATATGGATGAAGACATTATCTTTCTGAGAGAAGAACTTGGTTTGCTTATGTCACATCTTACCAGTTCCTTCTGAACAGTTTCCCTTTTTGCTGTATGAAAGCCTTCAATTTGTTATGGTTTTATATTTGATAGTCATATGGATTTTTTTTTGGCTGCAAAACCACTGAGGCTGTTATCATTCAAGAGCATCAAGGCACTTATTTCCTATAAGTAATCTATCTGTGCCATTGCCATATTGAATTTGCAAATGCTTTCTCCTTGGAATTTTTGAAAACTTCATTTGTAGCCTCAATATATCATAATACCTCCAACTTATATATTTTCTATTTTCAAGCTTCCCATTCTTTTCCTACAATCTGGGTAAAAATGGTGTCTTGTTTAATTTTACAAGTATGTTTATCTACATATGAGCACAAGGCAGTACACATGAACCTTTGGCTTACTATTCTGAATATCCTTTGTATCTCTACTGATGTCATTGAAGTATTGTTTTTAAAAATGAGCATAAAGCTGCTAGGCACACAGACTATGGTGTGGGGTAAAATAGACAGGAAATAGAAATACTAATTCAGGTAATATATAGATATGAGAAATAATCTGGCAAATCTAATATCAGGAAAACTATGTTTAGTCAAAATATCTAGCATAGGTAAATATTGTAGTTAATATAAACATGAGTGAATTCTCTAAAATGGTATTATTCAAAAAAGAATTCAAAGTTCTCACTTTGATAGTTTTTCAAGTAAAGTAATGTTTACGCCTAGTAATTTTTTAAGTGAAAATAACAGATTGAATTGTGTGGTTTTAGCATTTAACATTGTAATTAATATTTTTGAAAGTGTTCATTGAGTATTTGTCAACATAGAAATGTGCGTATACATATGCTCATAATGTTTTATTTTGTATATTCATATGATGGGAGTGACCAAGATTGTCTAGGTAAAAGCACAGTTCATTTCCTTGGATCTCCAGGCAAAGATTGAAGATAAACCATTATAGAAAACAAAAAAAAATACTTTATAGATTAGGGATAGAGAAGACTGTGAATAAAAATCAGAAAACAGATTCTAATACCTCTATAAACACCCAGCCATGTTCATGAAGGATGTGATGTTTATGTCTTTTTATTGGTGACCTTGAATCTTAGTGGTGAGAATCTTGTCTCACTATTTAATAATTTTGCCAAGAAACCCTATTCCATAGTTCTATATTCTCTTTGTTTGCAAAGATTTATGCTTTGAACCTTGATTTTAGAGGAAGAGTCTTTGGTCATCAGAGTTGGAAGGGTAGATTATAAGTTTTGATGGACAGAGAAATGCTATAATGACTACTTCAGCAAATTATCTAGTTCTGAAGACCTATCAGTAAGAAAATACCCTCCAAATTAAATCATATAAAACTGTCAGCGCTGGGAAAATTAACACAGTATACAGATTTCTACACACACACTCACACACACACACACACACATATGTATATATACATATATATACATATATATATATATATATATATATTCCACTAAGAATAGGTTAAAACTGATTAAAGTTGTAAAATTGAATTACATAGAAAATACATTTGAAACTAAAGGTTAGAAGATGTGCATCCATTTTGATATCTCAATATAGTAGAACATTTGAAAAATTTAATCACTTAGTTTCTGACTTTGAATGCCAGAAGATTAAAAGAACCAGAACCTATTAACATGTCCTCCTCTAAACTTAAAAAAAATCTATACTAATAAGAGAATAACAAAAATAATAACAAAGAATATCTATTATCTGTTGCATCTTCAATAACATCTGCAGTCATATAAACATTATTCCTTAAGATTGGGTGCTGTCTGTACTTTGCCCACCTCATAGTTTGACATTCAACAAACAAGGAATGGACTCTAATGTTGGGATAATTCCAGTTCTATTGGCATGAAAACTGATGCCTTTTAATCCAGCCTCTCCTTGCTAGTCTTGATCTCTGTGACCTGAAAGCTGTAGGAAAAAATGTTTTGAGATGAGCAAAGGAAAGCCCAACCTTCTTTGTCCACATTATATGAATGTGATGTGAAGATGAGAAAAGATGGGAAGAAAAGACACCTGCTTTGTCCCAGTGTAAAACCAGGGCCTTTGTGAAGAGATGGTGGTATATTTACCTTACATAATGGGAAAGGAAGTTCTTGATCTCTCTTGGCCATAAGTGGAGTTTAAATACCCCATTAGTCAGACAGAGTATGTAGGAGAGAACCTTTATCCATGCGAACACTGTTACAGGCATCATATTCAGGCCATGAATGGTCCTTACCACTATTCTGAGATGTACAATTAGGGATAGATTATTCAGAAGTGAGAGAAATGAGGACTTCCAAAGACCATGGGGTACATATGATAACTCAAGAGCCCTAGAGAAAAGACAAGACCCAATATAAAATGAGCCTTTTATAGAGGAAGCAGAAATGTGGTTCATGTTTACAAAAATAAACTAACATATTGTGTTTTATAGAGCAGGTATTATATCAAGGTGACAGCATAACTCATGATGTACAGACTATTCACGGTACTCATATACCAGCTCCCAGCTCTTCATCAGAAGCGTGAATGTCTGTTCACTGCTATGATGAACATGTCAGTCAGCAGTCTGAGTTTGAGTATAAAAATTCAAAGTTGGCAATCATTCTCAAGCATATGTTCAGCTCTGGTATAGTTCTGGTATCGATGGGGTTCACATGTAGATTTCAGCAGTGTATTTTGTTACTAGACCTTGCTTACTACAATGTGGATCTGCTAATTGAAGTCTGAGTGTCTGAAAACCTGAGGCTTCTGAATCAAAGCAAAACATTGTGAGTCTCTCGTTGAAAAGAAGGGCATTTTTAAGAAGTCTTTGCAGAATGACAATATATCTCCTTGTTACATGAGAGTACCATGTAACAAGGAAATCCCCAAAGACATAGACCTAGTAATTCCAATCCCAAAAGGGCATATTCATGACTGAAAAGTCTTTGAAATTTGGTAGACTAAGGTCTCTATTAGAGTAGAGAGTTCTGAAAACTCTTTGGTCAGAAGAAAAATAGTTTTGGTATTCTTCGGGACATGAGATTTTCTATGAGATTCTCACAAACACTGTTGGATATATGGGATATATCAAATTTCCCAATGGGCAGGAGACAAATATTTACTCTCACTTATTTGGCAGGTGAAAGACCCAAGAATCTTTAGCCCAGTTGTGCAGAAGTGACTAGTGTAATAGTGTAAGCTACTTTGAAAATTATAGGATATCCTAGGCACTCACTGCTTCATCAGCACCAAATTTGAATTCACAATACATAATACACATCTTTTGGATGTTAATGTCAGGTATGTCAGCAGTCTTAGAAGTCTTCTAGGAAGCTGCATTGCAGTAATCACTGGTTCAGTTCTTCCTATAGAATATATCCATCTACACATCCCTCATTGTAGGGCAAGAGTTCACTCTTGGAGGAATCAGAATGAAGGCAGCAGTCTGCCTTACACTCATCTTATTGCTTTTATGTTCAAGGACACTGACTGCTGTGGTCACAATGCTCTGAGATCTCTCTGTTCAGAAAAGAACTTTAAATGCACTGAATATGAAAGAATATGTAGAAAATCTACTGGACAGTTGATTAATACATGAGATTCCCCTTATCACACATGACAGTTCTGAGCTAATCTTTATTTGTGGGAATACCTATTATCTACCCATGCAAGATAGGGAATGACCCTGGGATTTGTTTCACAAATAGAATGATTATTTAGCTCTTTGTCACAGTAGTAATATGTCAGACTCCATTGAAATAAGGGGAAATCATGAGGAATCCTGGTCATGAGAGAAATTTCTTTGACATTTTGTACAAATGTGAAAGCCTGTATTTAAATTCAAGAGGTCATGCCTGTTGATTTTATGTCTCTATTGGGGGTTATAAATGATTTTCCTTAACAATATTTTTGTCAAATGAATTTGTATTATGGCGATGTGGTTTCAAAGGTCATGTGCAAAGTACCCTTAGATGGAAGGAGATGGCCTAGTACCTCCCAAGGAAGGTGCCTAGATCTGAAGCTCTATGAATTATAGGGTGAGGACATAATATCCCTTTGACTATGGTAACCACTTCAGAGCTTTTACTCATCATTCTGGCATTAGGTAGACACCCTCAGTCAAATTTAATCAAAAGACTTAGACATAATTTCAAAGAAACAGAAGTTTTTGATTGACTATTCCACAAAATAAATGCTTGTGACCATCTTGTACAAATCTGGGTGTTCTGCACTAGGATTTGTCCTAAGATTGAGGACTGAAATTATTTTTAGCTAAGGAAAAGGAATGAAGACTGGAGAAGAGAGAAAGCACTGGGCCATTTGTGAACTAGTGTAAACTTTGAGACAGTTTTGGTCACAGGTATGAGTTGGAAAAGACTTGCAGAGAAAAGAAAGTGCCATGCATCAATCTGATGAAGGTGAACATAATTGCTACTGTATTCAGTGAAGAAGTGTACATTCACAGCTCTTTCCCTGCCAACTCCCCTCTAGAATTCAAACGTCCTGTGTTTAATCTCAGAGACTTTAACAGCAACCAGAGCATTCTTCAAATAGCCTGGAAGGATGTCCAAGGAAAGGTTGCATCTACTTTCAATTTCTTGCAATAGTCAATATTTGGGTAGCAATGATGAGTCTATTTGGTTTCTAGTGATTTGAACAAAGAGAATAGATGAGCAAAAGTGTCTAATTCTTCACCTGGAAAATAGGTCCTAATCCAGAGTGGAACATGGTATTTTCCTGGTCACCAACTTTAAAGTGAAACATTTAAATTTGTATGATTTAGGGTAGCATAAGCAGGATATAATTTAAAGACAAAGGGGAATTTTTGAAAACTTGAGAAAGAATACTATAAGATGCACTTATACTCAAATGAGCGTTTCTCATGTCTCATTCAGAATAGAAGGAAGAATAATTTTCTTGGGTTGAAAACATTATTTTCTATTACGCTTTTCTGTTGGCCAATATCAAAGTTCCCATTTTAAATGGAGGAAAATATGGAGAAAAAGCATGTACCAGAAGTGTTCTTTTTCCAAATACAATCAGCCTGTATTTTGTGAACGTTGGGAGTCCCTCATACATCATCTCAGAATGGGAAACTATATATATATATATATATATATATATATATATATATATATATATATATATTCTCATCAGGTTTGGGATAATTAACTGAATAAACAGAGGAGGCAAATTCATTACTATCATCTCAATGTAGCAGTATAAAAAAGAAGCAGTCCCTATCATTAATTACAATAAATATATTCTGTGTAATGAGCAGGTATCCAGGACATGCCTCTTAAGTGAGAGTTCACCACGTCCATTTTTGCATTTATCTTATGCAAATCTTGAAGCATGCACAAAGTCCTGGATGTCCTATGAATAACAAATGTCGGGAGTAAGCTGGGATATATCTGAGCTATAATTTTTGTACACTCACTGGTTGACTGTTTGCAACTTAGGTATAGTCAGCAGCCACTGCTCCACCCACACTAGTTTTCCTGGTCACCATCTAATACGTGCCACTCTAGGAACAGTGGCTCTCATTATTGGGGTTTTGCCTCCAGAGGCATCCCAGGCTATGTCAGTAGTTGTGCATGTTGAAAAAAAATCCTTCGTTATTAACTCCATAAGTTCTTTTCCTACCATTTATGCCTCTTTGCTTTCAAGAATGACCTCTTACAAAGCCGGATATCTGTGTTAAAAAGAGGATCTATTTGGCTCATCATGATCTGTCCCATTAAACTGTCAGTAAGGCCTTGACTACTAAGGAATATATCTTTACTATGTCCAAATCTGGGCTGGCACATCATATTATGTTCACCATTTGTCTTAATTCGTATCTTCTTATCATCCCTAAAACAGGGAATTTAGGTGCCATCTTCTAGGTGGAAGGAACTTCCTCTTACTGCAGTACTGCCCTGTCTGCCCCTGTGTCTATAGAAAATTCTTATTATGTATAAAAATGATCAACTTTGGGCAAAGTCCTTCAATTAAGGGGACATTCCAGTGGGCTACTGTTGTCTGACCGTCCAATCATACCTAAATATGGGTTTCCTGCACCTTTAAACAGTAATCCAGACTATTACTCCTCTTGATTTAAACACTTCCCATCCAGAACACCTTTTTATTGATAATCCTTCTTCCAATGCTATCCCTTCCTGATTGAGGATATGGAGTGGTATTGACTTACTTCCTCCTGGCCTGTTAGTGAGTTGGAGTTGGGTGTTGAGGACAGCATCTTTTAAAATATCTTTCCTAAACATATTAAAACATGCCCATTTTCCCAGGGGCCTTGATAACATTAACCCTGGCTTGGCAGGGCCTACATAATGACCACTAGCATGGTGAACGCATGTAATCCCTGGAAGGCCATGACTAGAGCCTGTATTGGTGCTGCTCGGTACTACATCTTGGTAGGCTACCACCCATTTGCTCAGGGAATTGCCTTTTCATCCCACTCAGCCAATTCTATGTTACCCATTCATCCATTCTCATACAGCAGTTTGATAAAACTTTTCTCTGAATGCTTCTTTGAAAATGGTCTGTAAATTCTGGCAAAATTTGCTGTGTTTCTGCCACACCCCAGCTATGGGGGATTAAGTAGGCCCATCATTCTCTTTTGCCAAAGCCTTTAATGCAGCCTGCCTCACCTGATTAAAACATGGACCAGGGACCCCTGCTTATTGGACCTTATTTGGTAAATTTCTACCGTTTCAACATAATAGCATAGGTAATAGAAAAGGTGGGGAGAGCTTCACTCCATCTGATATCCAGAAATAGGGAAGCTGCTTGTATTTAGGGACCTATTTCTTGAGAGCAATGACCTGCAATATGGTCTGTACCCAAGTGGAGTTACAGCTATCTTCTGCCATGGCCTTGCAGAGTTCTTTAAGAATATTGTCATCCCAAGAATACAAGTCTACGGGTCTGCCTGACCAAGGGGCTAATTTTACTCTATAGCTTGTCTCTAGTTGCATCGTGTTGTACCTTCTTGACTATGTAGTTCTCCTCTTAAAGCAAAACCCCCAGTCACAAACTGACATTGTCTCTTTGATCATAGGTGTCCATGATCCATGGATTTTTACAAGAGATCTGCACAGGGGGACCCAACTCTCATACTCCCCAGCGTGTAAGGCAGGGAGTTTTCTTTTGTCATAAATATAAGAATAAATGATGGACAATGTCGGAGGGTACCGAGTGAATGTTCTGAATTAGTGGGGTCCCATGGACAGAGACCAGGTTGGAGAGCAAAGCAGGTTCCATAGCAGGTGAGGGTGACTGAGGTAGATACAATAACAATTAAGGCAGATAGAGCTCATATGTGGAGTTTATTTAGCATGGGGAGTGAGAGAGAAGGGAAGAGTCATAGAGGCACTGGAAATAGAGGATGTGAGATGAGAAAGAGTGAGGGCAAGATAAAAAGAAGTTGGTACCTGGTGATCAATCAAAAGCAGGAGAGAGAGAGAGAGAGAGAGAGAGAGAGAGAGGGTGGGAGGACTTGCTTATAAAGGGAAGCACACACATGAATTAATCCCCTACAATGCTCTGTTATGAGGGACTAATCAGAGACTTAGTGAAGACATGGCCCATGGTTAGTTGTTGTGGTCAGAAGACTGCTGGTTTCAAACATTCTCACTCATTATTATTAAAGAATTGTAGGGGTTGGCCATGGCAGGTTAGAGAATAAGGTTGTTGCGATGCCATCTCAAGACTGCTTTCTGATGACTTAGGGGCATTGATAGTCTTTAGCGATTTTGTGACAGTAATCGAGGGGAGAATTTTTTGTTTTCTTTTCTTTTGATTTGTTCTGCTTTTTTTTCTTTCTTCATAACACAACAATTTTCTTAATTTTTTTTATTATTTTTTTCTTTTTCTTTTTTATTTTACATATTCATTCCCTCCATTCCCTCTATCATATGCACCCTGAACACTGTCCCCACAGAGACCCCCCACTCCACATGAAGGGTGGTGACATTCAGGGGGTTCATCTAAATATGTCAAGTCATTTGCAAGTAGGGACTTGAAATTCTCTCCTGTCTCTAGGTTAAGGGGGTATCCCTCCATGGGGGGTGTACTCCCAAAGTACTTTTGAGCACCAAGAATTCATCCTGTTTCTGCAGACCATAGGTGGCTAATCTAGCAATAAATTTAGGTGGCATGATCTATTACAGCAATGGAATACAGATTAACATCCATCCAGTATTAAATATGAACCATAAACTACATAATGATTGTGGAAAATATTATTAAGTATTATACAAGACATAAACCAAATATTGAGGCTGTACATAAACTGAATACAAGTGTCAAAGAGAGGAAACAAAAGCCCTACCCTTAAGATGGCTAACTGATGTACCTGTCTGGATGGGAAAATGCTATGACCTCTGACCTTGAGAAGTTGGAATCTTGGAAAACCTGGTTCAGGAACAGCTAAATGCTGGACATATCGAGAAAATACCAGCCCTTGGAATTCTCCTGTATTTGTTATCAAAAAGAAATCTCGTAAATGGAGAATTCTTACAGACCTGAGAGCCATCAATAAAGGGTATTCAGCCTGGAATGCCCTTGCCTTCTTTGGTACCTAAAGAATGGCCTATTATAGTATTGATTTAAAGGATTTCTTCTTCACTATACCTTTTCAAGAACAAGATAAAGAAAAAATTGTCTTCATGGTACCTAATTACAATAATTCTCAACTGGTGAAATGATATCAATGAAAGATTTTGAAATGAAGAATGCTAAATAGCCCCATCCTGTGCCAATATTTTGTGCAAAAAAAACTTTGAAAAATGATTGGGAAACAGTTACCACAATTCATAATCTACCATACATGGATATATTGTTAGCTGATTCTAAAGTAAAATTATTAGAAAAATATTTGAGAAAGAAAAGGAAGTTTTACTCACTGGGGATTACAATTTCCACCAGAAAAAAAATACAGAAAAGCATTCTATCAACTACTTAGGATATAAAATAGGTTTACAGAAAATTAGTTTTTTCTGTACAAAAAATACAGATCAGGAGAGATCACTATCAGAGTCTTAATGATCTTCAAAAATTACTAGGAGAGATTTCTCAACTACAAACTATTATTGGAGTAAAAGGGCATGATTTGAAAAACTTGAAAATGTCCCTAAAAGGGTATGAGGATCTGAATAGTCCATGAATACTATCAGCTGATGTGGAATAGGAATTAGAATGGATAGAAAGGAGCATATTAGAAGCAGATGTGGTCCGTATGGACCCAAAACTAGAGTGTATTCTGGTTATATTACCATCTAGAGAATTTCCTTCAGGAAAATTGAGGCAGAGGGAAGATAATATATTGGAATGGGTATTTCTACCTCATAAACAGAATAAAAAAACTAAAATCATATATAGAAAAGATTATAAAAGGTAAATTAAGACTTGATTATAAAAGGTAAATTAAGACTTCATCACTTAACAGGAAGGGATCCAGCAGAAATGTAGTGCCTTTAACAAATGAGGAAATTCCCTCCTTATGGAAAGATAATGGATATTTGCAGAGAGCATGCAGTAATTTTGGGGGGGAATGATTAACATCAATGATCCCAAAAGTGAAAAAATCAAATTCATAAAGAAAACAGTTTGGATCCTTCCATGCATTGTAAGACAAACACCTATCTCTGGAGTTCCTACATTCTATACTGATGCAAACAAATCTGGTAAGGCGGGCTATTAGTCAGGAAAAATAAAGTAGTTCAAAGCCCTTACATTTCTGTACAAAAGGCAGAATTGTATGTCATTCTGTATGTCATTCTCGTATTACTTATAGATTTTACAGAAACCCTTAATATAGTTACTGACTCTCAATACAAAGAAAGTAGTCTTATACATTGATAATGTAGAATTTATTCCCAACGATACAGAATTAACAACATACTATAAGAAATAGGATATATATATATATATATATATGTATATATATATATATATAGTTATTATTATTATTATTATGACATAGAAGCTTGGGTTGGAAAAACCATGTCCATATGTTATCTGATGCAATATATATGTTAATATGGCAGGACCCCTAGTAAAAGGCAATGGTGAAATTGATCAGTTATTGATAGGAAGTGTGCTAGAAGCTTCGAAGTTTCATAAGAAACCACACATGAACAGCAAAGGTCTGAAAATGGATTTTTCTATCCCTTGGCAACCAGCTAAGAAAATAGTAAGGAAATTTCCTACTTGCTCATTATATAACCAAACTCATTTACAAAAAGGCAGTAACCCTAAAGTTATAAATAGGAATTCAATATGGCAGATTGTTGTGTTTCATTTTGCAGATTTAGAAAATTAAAATATGTGCACCATACTATAGATAATTTTTACGGTTTCAATGGACAACTGCTTTGAGTTCTGAGAAGGCTGATTCTGTTATCTCATACCTATTAGACGTAATGGCCATTATGGGCATACCTGCTCAAGTAAATACTGTCTATGCTCCTGCATATGTTTCCAGCAAATTGAAACAGTTTTTGAGTATTATAACATAAAACCCATAATTGTTATGCCACATAATCCTACTGGACAAGCAGTAGTCGAGAGATCCAATTGCACTGTGAAATAAATGCTCCATAAACAGGCAGGAGGAACCAAGACACCCAAACACAGATTACATAATGTTTTATTAACATTACACTTTATTAATGCTAATGAAAATAAAAAAACAACAGCAGAAAGACACTGGACAATAGAAAAAGAAAACTTCTAAACAAAATCAGCTGGTATACTTCAAGGATGTATAGAAATCAATATGGAAACCTTAGGGTAGAAATTTGGCATTTGTATTTACCGGAAAAGAAAAGCTATGGATACCATCTAATACAGATTCGAGTTGAACAAGAGAAATATCTTAATGAAGAGAAATGGCAAGTCATACAAAACACTGGTTCTCATTAGACATGCAGAGACTTCTCAAAGGAAGGGGAAACTCCCTGTTCTTGTCCTTACAGAATAACAGCCAAGAGACACTGAACATATAGGTGCCTACAAAAGAGAATATAGCTCTCCAAAAAGAATCACTTAATGGAGAGGAATTTGATTTATGGTAAAAAATATTTAATTCTAGTAAACTATTTCTATACAGAAATCTATTTCTCTCTTATCCTGACATCAAAAGTTTATTATCTAGTATTCCTCTAGTCCAAATTCATGTAAACCAATGCCGGCTTTGGATTTGGCTTTCCTTCTCTAAATTCAAGAATGTAGTTAAGATTAAATTCACAGTTTCTGCCTTATATCAAGAAGCCAATTGGTGTAAGGCAGAAGAAAACAAAATCTGGGGACTCATTTGTTTATATGCAATTTCTCTCTAAAATACTAATTTTCTCATATACATTTAATGCTTCTTGTTGCCTTTCCCTATATGCATACCTTAAAACTTGAAAATTTTATTTTAATATTGATGTTTAAGTTTTTCACAAGGAGTAATAACAATTCCTAACAGCAATCTTTCAACTCTCAGGCCCTACTTTGTTATATACATTTGACTCAACCTGATGCATCTGAATTATAATCATTACCTTAAAACCAGTTTGAGACTGTTTTCCTTGAAACAACTCCTGACTAGATAGCTGTACTGGTGTGCCTTCTTATTACTATCTGGCCTAAATTTTCAGATAGTATTCCAGTTAAGTACTTCTTGCCATACAGTGACTAGCTAAATAATTCAAAGCCAGTCCTATCGAGAAATTTGATTGCTAAAAATTTTCTTTCGACAGGTTACAATGGAGCAATAATTGTCTCATTTTAGCAAGAAGTAATTTTAGCAAAATGATGCACCCTTTCCCTCCTCTTACCATTAAGGGGTAATATTGATCATTTTAGTGTTGATTTTAGTTACTTAGCATTGTGTATGGAATGATGCTTAAACTCAGGTATCTCCTTTAGACAGGGATAAGGTAGGGTTGAGAAAGGTGACCTATATGGAATATAGGTCATTGGCCTATCTTCTTTTGAATTATTTCAAAATAATGAGATATTGGTATTATACAGCTTACATTGCTATATATTCTTATATGTGGCAATATATAAAACATGAAATTTAAATTCCCTTCCAAGAAGAACTTTGTAATATATTTTCTCATATTCTGTAAAATCTTTTCATTTTGATATTTTATGCATATTATCCTTATTATATTATATGTATGCATACTTTTTCTTATGTTCAAGACATTTGCATATTAAATCAATTTAGAATATTTTTATCATGCTACCCTTTACAGTTTTCCTCTGGTAAAGACATTTCTACTTTACCTCTGTTTTGGGGATCTTGCTTAAGTATTTTTCCCGGCTTTACTCATGGAAATTTCAACCAGTATTTTGGCTAACTTATTGAGTATTACAGCTTATCTTCACTTATGTTTCCTTTACCTATGAGATTAGTCAGGCATAGATGCTTAATCTTCAAACAATTCATAGACCTGCAGAACATGGCATCTAAATGTTTTAAAATTAGTAGTCAGTTGACATGAGACACTTGCTCCTGACAGTACCATGTGCTTTGTGAAACTATTTTGGACTCTGTTTTTGCTCCTTCTGCAGTCTATCATTTTGTCAGCTAATGCTCTTTTAGGCAAAGAACTGCCCACAGCTTGACCACTGATTTGGACATGCGGTCCTATGTGCTTGCAGGAGACAAACACAGATGACTGCTGAACCTTGCCAATTCAGGGTAAGACAGCCTTTCTACCTCCCTGCTTTTGATGTGGTCTGTCAGATACTCTAGCCTTAGCCAAAACTGGCTGTACCAACGTTGCTGTGAGACATTGGGTGACTGTCCAGGCAGCTTGCTGTTTCTGTCCTCTCTGCACCTTTTGGAAGTTGCCCATGTGAACTCCCTGTATACCCTATGTTTGTTGATATTGAAGATTAAATTTTCACAACTGTTATTCTCCCTCCCTAGTTATTAGGTCCTAAACCTAAGCTTTCAAGCTTAGTACAACTCTATTGTAAACTATTTTATGCCTTCACTCTAGGACTAGTTATGTAGTTCTTAAGTCTGTTTTTATTTTCCTTTTCTTAAAGCTTACTTGTTATTTACTATTTTGTATATAGTTTTGTATCTATCCTAAATTGTTTATTTAGAATAAAAGGGGAATTGTCGTTATATATTCACTTTGTCTGCATCTATGGTACACCCACGCCCAGTGAGAATGGAGACAGGGTCAGAAGTGACCTAAGAAACTAGGTCTGAAAGGATCCAGGGGAATGCTTTCTTGGTGATGGGACACAGACAGGGAAGGATCAAACAGCGATCTTGTGACCAGGTACCTGCTGGTGTCCATCTTTCTATGTTTTAAAGTATTTCTCCCTGAATAAACATCTATTAGGCCTATTTGTTTCTCATGATCCTTATTAAACCATTATAAACTTCTTATTAAAGTGATTGATGAAAAGTACAGAAGAAACAAAAACATGTAAAGAACAAATATAAATGGAGGCTTTGTTGTAACATATTTGATAGATGTTTCTACAGTCTTGATTTTATCAGAATATTTCTCATGGACCACCCTCCCAAACAACCATTGTCTCTTCTCTCCATCACAAAGCTAGTGAGGGAGCCAACAGAGCTCACCTGCATGTATGCAAGCCAGGATTTGTAGATAATTATGAGCCCTGATATTACTAGGAAATATATTAGCCAAGACACAGACAAATTAAGAAAGTTCACAGAAAGCAGTGTAAGGAAAGAAATCCTTAGGCAACACAGTATTACAGGTGAACAGGCATGGCCATCTCTGGATACTCAATCAGACTGGTGTCTGCTTTCCAAAGAAAGCAAGTGCAATGAAGCAGCCATGAACTTGTAGTTGATCCTCCTGGGCAGCATAGAAACTGCCTTCATCCTTTCAATCATGAGTTTACTATTTCTGATGAGGTGTATCTATTAGAACTATTTGTCAATATGTACATGACCATGTTTTTGAAAGACCACTGAGAGAAGAAGGAAAGCAAATGACCCCTCCCCTCTCCAGAGAGCCCAGGCATTGGATGTCTGCCCTCATAAACTTCCCAATACTTTATTGCTCAATTCAATCAATACTTATAGTTAAGAAATAGATATTGTTGCTTTCCATTATTGCTCTACCTCACCACATGAAAACACGGGAGTTCAAAGTGCACTTCCCCACTACCAACATCTAATATTGTCTTTGATTACCCATCAAAATAAGCACATGTTGGTGCTGGTTTAAAAAGATAAGTGCAATTATTTTATGATAGGATCAATGACATGTGTCAGGGAAATTACTGGGTTTCCCAGGGCAAGGGCATAGTTTCACAATGTAACATTCTTGCATTTTGCTTGAATATTTGCCTCTTGAAAACATCTTCCAGTTTGTTCCTTGTATGATGTATTCTTTTTTGAGAAGAAACATTAAATTTCATGTGCTTTTACTTACTATAAAATGTGCTTTCTATGATACTGGAGTTGAGTTCTAAAAGTCCTTCCCTGTACATGAATTATTGAAATATGTTCTATATTTATGGCCATGTAGAAAGTTCAATTAAACATGTATCAACTATCCGTATTTAAAATTGTCACTCTACTTTAAGAATTATTCCCATTATTTCTTCCATTTCACTCTATCTCTCCCTGCAGCCAGTTTCCTTTTGACTTCTCTCTTCTGCAGTATGCCTTTAGCAACAATTGAACACTCAGTTCATAACCATAGCCAACGGGAAAATCTTTGGAAATTTCCATGTTCCAAAACCCCACAGAGATGTAATATCTTTACAGATCAGCATGTGTGAACTCCTAATAACAATTTCCATTTGATCATATAAGAATTGTGCTTTATATCTTCCAGTCAACAATGTAAACCAACATATGTTAACAACAATTCCATCTCTGAAAAAACATCTTGTATGTGCTCTGAGCACCTAACCCTACCTATCCATGATGAAGATCCTTGAGTCCCTGCCTGCCTGATCATTGACCACTATACCTGGATGTCTTTTGGAGTCCTCTGCTGGAGACTCACCTATCCACCTGGGATTAACTTGAGTTGCTCCCTACCTGATCTTTAACTCCATCGCTGCCCCTCTGCTGAAGGAAACCCTGAGTCCCCACTTGCCTGATATTTGACCACAATCTCCTGAACTTTTCTTGATGAGAGACCTCCAAGTTAGCTTGGACCACCCAAAGCTACAGATAAAAATCTCGCGACACACCAATGTCCACTGTGGAGCCTAGCAGAGACTAAGAGAGAAGAAGCTATGGGAAGAGGAAAATACAAAAAAAAAACACCTAACTAGAAAGACAAGCATGATACAACAAGAATCTAGGGACTCTGCACCAATTAGACATGAACAGAGCAAAGCAGATGAAGTAGAAGAGAAAGACTTTATGGTTCATGGTATTTGATTGCACTTGTTTTCTTTGGAAAGCAGATACCAGCCAGAGTGATTATCTGCATCTGGATATACATGGCTTGCTGCAGAAGTCTGTTGTCTAGCAGTTTCTTTTCTTACACAGATTGCTGGAAAGATGAGATTATTTTTTCTTTGTCTTGGTCTTATATACTGCCTAGTGACATCAGGGTTCATCATCAGTGTTGTTCTTTTGATGCAACTATTGCATCTTTAACACAAACATGAGACAGAGCACCCAGGTTGTGTTTATTTTGCTGGTGGAAATGCAAAACCAGGGGAGAGAGAGAGAGGGAAAAGATCAAGAGGTAGAGAGAAATAGAGGAGGATCAAGAGAGAGAAAGAAGGCGCAATAGTAAGAGCCAAAGAGAGAGAAGGAGCCCAAGAGAGAGTGAAGGAACAAAAGAGAGAGGTGTGCTTGGCATGCTTACTTTAAAAGTGGAGTTTGTGAATGAGTAACTGAGTCCCCTGTGCAGCCTGGTAAAGCCTGATGTAGCCATAACATGGCCAAGAGTGTCCTACCCATCAATGGGAGTGGGGTCAGCAGACTGTTGGTTCCCAACATTCACACCTTTATTTGTTATTAAAAAGGTGAGGGTTGGGCAAAGCAGGTTATGGAATTAGAGCATTGAGTTCCCAAGACTGTTTCCTGCTGACTTGGGGGCATTGGTTGTCTTTGGGGATCTCAGAAAGCTGGGGTGCTGCTACTTCCTGGTAGCTGGCTGTTTCATTGCAGTCTTGACAGTATGAAACTCTGGCACCTTTTTAAGACCTGATTGGATCGGCCCAATTTGGCTCCCTGGAACCTATAAGAATCCTGTGAGTTTGTAAAAATATAAATATTAAGACACATTAGCAGCATACTCCTGTTAGAAAGGATTAGGCTCAAAAATGAACACATTCAAATGTCAGATTTTAGCACAATGAAAAGCACCTTAATTATGAGCTAATAGTTACAGTTATGATCGTATAGTAGCATACTATGGTGTTTAGTATTGTGTCAGAATTGGATTAAAACATTATTGATTAATGTTAAAACTATAAGCCTTAAAATACCTGTTTCTGAAATCTGTAACAATTGGAACCTTTGCTGCTGCTTTAAGCTGAAAAAGCTACCAGTTGTCAAAATCATCAGAGTTCTTCAGAAGGATAAAGTTTTACCTGAATGATTAGAGAGTAACAGAGACTCACTAGCTGGCAGCATGGAGTCCACCCCCAGGTCCTCCACTGTTGTTAAGATTAGAGGCTTTAAGGACATCTGCCTTCTGCTGATGGCAGGTGACCTGTGGATTAGGAGGTACTGGAAGACTTATGTAATGTTGGCCTAAGCAACATGGGAAAAGTCGATTTCACTGCATTTTGTCCACAGTCCTTAAAGCCCTTTGCAGCAGTTGAGATGAAAGGCAGGGTTGAATGTTGGATGAAAAGTAGAACTGCCACCTTTGTGGGTGGAGCTTCTTCAGTGTCCATCAGTCTTCTTGTGTCTGGCCTATCTCTCTGTTATATAAGTTTTTTAATGAAACAGTTTAAATGCCATATTTTCTATATCTCTGAACATTTGAAGGCTTTCTGACTGTATACCTTAATGGTATAAAAAAATTTGTTTAGTTACTTGCCTTATGCACATAGGGGGCTAGGTAAAGATTTATCCCTGTAATTAATTAATCTGTCTGGAAAACTGGATCCAAGCTGGGAGGCTTTGGAGAGGCGTTATACTCAGAGCCCTCCAGCCTGAATGTAACTGGTCTTAACTTAGTAGGTTAGACTTACCCCTGTAAATGATAAAGAGGTAGAGAAAACTCCCTTTGATAATAGAGGCTTAACCTTTATAAAAAGCTTACAGGAAGGACTGGCTGGCATATATTGTTTGTTTGAACAAACCTTATAACCTTATTGTTTACCATCATTTAAAGACACATAACAATTTATAAATATTTGAGATAGCACAGTTGTATTTAAGTTGTATAGAGTTAGCTTACATTTCCATATAAAGTTATATTTACATCACATGTACAGATGTATTAAACAGGACTGGGTTAAAATGAGGAAGACTAGAGTGTGAAGCTATGTGTAACATAGTCAGTAAAAAAAGAAATTAGAGACAAAAAATAAAAGGCAAAAGGTAAATTAATTACAGACTTTTGGTGGCAAATGCTGGATAGACTGTCCCTCTGCCCAGGTGGCTGGTGTAGCAGAGGGAATAACCATGGTGGGTGAGGCTAGGCCACATGGTCAAGATGGCTGCTGCCATGAGTTTTGCATGGTAGGAAGAAATCAAAAACAAGTTTAAGGAAAGAGATTGTTTAGCAGAAAGGTAGGAAAAACTCCTTCCATCTACATGTTCACTGGCAGTAATTTTGGCCAATTTGACTTATTTTGTAGGGGATATCTAGACAAATTTTCAGTACACTTGTAATTCAGTCTGGGTGCCTTGATTGACATTAAGTGAAAGGGTTTAAATTTTTAAATTATGCATCCCAGTGGAGTGGAGGAGGTTATTTCCTTGGTCAGCTTATTCCCCATGGGTGAAGTGAGAAGTGACCAATCAGTCTTGGAACTCATCAGCTGAATGGTTTGGCCAGACAATAAGTGAGAATAGAAGAGCATTATTTAAAGCCCATCAACCTGAAAATATTGCCAGGGCCAATAGACAGCAGAGAGGCTTAAAGCTGGAATCAGATATACTGCCCAGGGTATGTCATTCACCCATGAGGAATGTACGCAACACAAAGAAAATCGGTTGAAATTTTAAAAACATGGGTACATTATCTAATTGTAGCCAGTGTGGGATGGTATTTCCAGAGAATGGGTGAATGGAAGTGGACTGCTGGTTTGGAATCATGGTCCCCGAGTGTCTCTGGCTGGCTATTCACCAGCAGACAGCAACCGGAGCCTCAAGGAGAGCCTGACCGAGTCATGGAACCAATGTTGTTCTTTTGATACAACTTTGCCTAAGAAACACAAACACAAGACTCAGCACCAAGGTGGAGTTTATTAAGAAAGGGGAGAGAAAGGGGGGCAGCTGATGGGCAACCAAAAGCAGGGTAGAGAGAGGAGAAAAAGAGCGAAAGAGGGAGAGAGAGACAGAGAGAGAGAGAGAGAGAGAGAGAGAGGGGGGGGGGAATAAAGGAGGGAGGGAGGGAGGGAGAGGAAGCAAGAGGAGAAAAAAGCCAAAGAGAGAAAGAGGTGCACTTGCTTTAAAAATGTGGCTTGTGCATTGTAACTGAGTCCACTGCACAGCCAGATAAAGCCTGATGTAGCAATAACATGGCCATGAGCATTTCACCCATCATCAGAGATGGGGTCAGCAGACTGCTGGTTCCCAACATTCCACCTCTTATTGTCATTAAGAGTCAGGGGTTGGCAGGTTAGCAAATAAAGAATTTGAGTCTCAAAATTGTTCCCTGCTGACTTGGGGGCATTGATCATCATTGGCAGAATGAGAAAGCTGCGGTGCTGCCATGTCCTGGTAGCTAATTGTTTCTTGGAGCTCTGGCATCACTTTGAGACCCAGCAAGATGGTAGACAAGCAGAGGAGTTTTTTTTCTAGGTCCTGGTAGTTGAAGGGAAAATTGTAAGATGAGGGAAGGGTTCCCAAGGTGAGGGAAGGGAGTCCTGGAACCAGGGAAAGGTTGAATATTTATTTGGGGTGAATCTGACCTGTTTGGATGCATCCAATTTGGCTCCCTGGAACTTACAAGAATCCTTTGAGTTTGTGAAAACATAAATATTGAGACACATTAGCAGCATATTCATGTTTTAAATGATTTTGCTGAAAGAATTAACACATACAACTGGCAGATTTTTAGCATAAGGAAAAGCACCATAAATTTGATCTTATAGTTACAGTTATTATTGTATACTGGCATAGTATGGTGTTTAGTACTCCATCAGAATTGGATTAGTAGCTCATTAAAATTTATTGATTAATGTTAAGTGTATGAACAGTAGCAACCTTAAAATATCCATTTCTTAAATCGGTTTTGTAACAATTGGAACCTTGGCTGCTGCTGTAAGCTGAAAAAGGTACCAGTCTTGCATGAAGGCAGATGAACTATAGTCGCTGCCTAGAGAAAAGAGACAATGGGTGAGGAGGGGTCCATGAGAAATATTCTGAGAAAAGAAAGACAATAAACACATCTATCAAATATGTTATCAATAAAGCACCCATCTTTCTTTTCGCTTTAAAGTTGTTGTTCGGTTTTTACTAGACTTTCCAGGAATGATGTGAACAAGAATTTTTTTAAATTATAGAAACACTGAAAAATTGGAAGTGACATGCTGAAAAATAATGCAGAAAAGGTATCAGATAATGCTGCATTATGCAAGGTGACTTGATAGTGAGTTACAGTTGGGAATGCCTACTCCTAGTTAAGGGAAATGCACACTGCCATGACTACCACATAGTTTGAATTTAATAATGCATTTATATTAATAAAAAACATGATGCATTTATTAGCTCTTTCCTCAAAACAAGGAAAACACCATGTTAGTTTCACATTTGTAATATTTTTACATGACAATGAAAGTATAGAACTAAAAATAGAGGTAAAGGTCTAGCACAACACGGAGCATTTATCGTATCACAACTATCAAAAGAAAGCAAACTATAAATTTGGAATACTTTTTCCTATTTTAAGTAACGTTATTTAAAAAAAAACATTACAATTCTTATATTTGGGTGCTGTCAAGATGAGCTTTCGCCAATTTTAAAAGATATTTCATGTTTTATAATTATACTTTTACTATAAAGATGAAATGCACACATCTTAAATGATAAAAAATTTAATTGACAGTGAGTATTTGAAATAAATGTAGTTTTGTATTTAAAAGGTGTCCACAAGATTATTTTTAAAGATTTCAGTTACTGTAAAAAAAAACTAGTGTTAATATCACAATTCAGAAAATACAAAAATTACAGGGTGATCCATGTGAGGTACATACATTTAATAATACAAACACTTGTATTCCTAACAGTAAACAGGCCCAGGCAATCACTCTCACTTTAGAAAGGATTGTGGTTTTATGCTGTAGTCTATTAGACAAAATAGTTCAATGAATATTTTTATATCCTACTGTCAAATACATATTTTTGCAATTGGATTTTTTTATTATAAAGTATACTTTCTACATGAAATATCTCTTAGAAAATTCAAGTAACTGATCCTTTAAGTAAAACTATGTGTGTGGTGTTAAGATTATCTTGCCAGACCCAGCTTTCTTTAATAAAAACTCATTTGCAAGAAAGTAAATCAGAGGAATTCAGTCAGGAAATTTTATTGTTTGTTTCTACTATGAGTAACAACTGGAAATATCACAGTTCCACTTCTCCCAGTGTTTAAATGGTAAGGAGGATTCTTAACAGACAGAAATTTTTCAATTTTGGCAAGCTGGTGTTCCACTTTGTTCAGATTGACAAGTATTTTTTTGTACATGTCTAATGATTGTGGGAGTTTATTTAACATATCTTGTTTTAAATTGTTGACTGGAGGATGTGCATCACTGTTCTGGTATGACTGAATTGGAGTTGTTCTTAGGAATATAGGAGACAGTGATTCAGGTGGCCTTTCACACACGGTTATCTGTAAAAGAAATTTCAACTATGTGGGTTTTTTGAAGCTGGATATTTTGAAAATTTCATACAATGGCAATGATAATGATTGTGGATGCCCAACAGTTGCTAGAGACAGAATTCAACAGAACACTAGCTCCAGGAATTGATAGTGTGACTAATATCTGTGAAATTTTAGAAGAAAATTGACTGATACTTAAAGAAGAGCCATAATTTCAAATATAGATATTTGAAATATGTTGAATAGATTTCAACATGATTATAAATACAAAATACATTTCATGAATACACATATAGGGAAGGATTTTTAGGACTTGACTCCAGTTTCACAGAAATACTTTCAACAATAGGTAAAACCCATTTCTACACCAAAAATAATGTATCAGGCAAGCAACAAAATTTTTGATATCTTAAATATGTTTTGTAGAGGTAAAGATTCAAGGAAAAAGCATGAATGTTTCATTGCAAATATCTTTCACTTCTCATTTTGATCCAGCACCAGGAAACTGTCATGAAGACAAATAACCATCAGAGCAAACAAGATGACATGCTGATGGTTGGGAATTGACACTTTGAGCTCTCTTGTTCTCTTGCGGTAGTTAGAAGTAGTTATGGAAGGCAGTCATATTATTGCAGACAAAGTCTTATACCTAAATGGCTGTATGTATTGATTGAATTGTGCAATGAAAGCCTGGGAAGTATATGTGAGACAGACAGCAAAGCCAGGTCTCTGTGGAGAGTGTAGCAAGTGTTTGGTTTTCTTCTCAAAGATCCCTTCTTCTTTCAGTGGTCTTACAAACACATATTAATGTACATAATGAGCTATTTCATGCCAGGGATTTCTATGAGTTACAGCTTACCTTAAATATTATCCTTAGGACTGAAAAGATGAAGACAAAAAGTATGCTGTACAGGAAGATGAACAACATGTTCATGGTCATTATATAGCACCTGCTTTATTTGAAAGCAGGCACTGGACTGCAGCTTGATATACCAGGTGAGCTGGAGGAGACTTTGTCCTAGGGATTTCTTTCCTTACACAACTTACTGGTAACTGGCTTTTGTTGTCTCATCCAGGCCTTATATACATTCCTGGTGACATCAGGTCTCATCATTGTCTACAATGAATGACCTCATAATAATGGCCATCTGAAAGAATCAACCTGGCTTGCAGGAAGGCTGGTGATATCTGGTTGCTGCCTCAGTGGGTTTAGGAATAGGACATTAGGATGGAGAGAATGGTGAGTTGGTGAGAAGTGGTAAATGAGTCACATCCTGGGGAGAGCAATAGTATAGACAGGTCAATCAAATGTGTTATCAACAAAGCATCCATCCTCTTTGTCCTATGGAGATGTAGTTTTTTGCTGAACTCTAAATCAATAACTTAAAAAAGAAGGTTTTGTAAAATATAGACACACTGAAGAATGGGAAGGAACATTCTAAACAACATTGAAAAAACATTAGAATCTTCTGCACTCTGCATGGTATCTTCAGTATATCCCTTCATTTCTAGTCTAATCAGGATGTAAGGTACATTTGTAGCACTTTTCAGTTGAATAACAAATTTACAGTTGCATTTTCCTTCAGTGTAATTTTTTTCTAAGTTGATATGTTGATTATCAGTTGTAACTCAAATATGGAAATAGATTTTGCATTAAAACACAGTGAAATGTAGGTTTATGTTATAGCCTTTTTTCTCTTCATGTCCTACTCTCCACTTCATTTCCAGCTCCACTATAATTTTTGAGTAGAAGTCTTATTTTTACAGTTAAAAAATTTTAAGCTTTAGTTATAGTTTTATTTTTCCTAACTGTGAATGTTTGTTAACAACGGGTGTATGAAGAAATGTGTGAATCAGGATATAAAATTTCAAAAGTAAATATAGCCATATTTTTGTCTGCCTCTTTATTCCAGTGTCCCTTCAGAAAACTGAAGCACTGTGCTTCAGTTCTCTTCTCAAATAAATATCATATAGTACTTTTCTCTCCTTCATATTGTATATACATGCTAATGTATTTTCATTTAGTTATTGTTGCTCCTACCCATGTGAGTATCTATGTATAGGTGCAAGGTAGATAGCAAAAATCTGCCTTAGTTTTTCTACCTCATTTTTTTTTCGAGACATGGTCTCTCCAGTTTAGTAAGGGCTTTTGAATAGTGCTAGTATTACTTTCCACTTGAATCCTCCACTTCACTATATCTTGAACTGTATATTTTGTTGTCTACCATGTCCACTAAGTATTTAGTGGATGAAAGATTCATCTCCAATCTCTGTTCTTGTTTGATTGCATGCTGTTTAACTGTAAAGCTATCTCCATACTAAAAATTAGTATATCTCTTTAAGGATGATATACAGGACCATACTAGTCAATCTCTAAGATTTAAAGAGTAAAATTAAGAAAAAGAAACTATTATGTTTGGAAACAGTATACTGAAGCTCTTACTTTTATAAAGCAAATGTTAGCAAAGAAATAAAAGGTTTGGGACTGAGGATATTTCTTTATAATTCAGGGAGAGCTTGATACTTTTCCAAACAGAATAGATTATATTTCATGGTGTTTTGTTTGCTTGTTTGCTTGTTTTGTTAAATATTAGATCATTAATAAAGTTATTCATTTATTATGTATATTTTATATAATCAATGAAAAAGATAGTAGTAAAAGAATGAAAAGTAAAAAGGAAGGAAACATTAAGGTAGGTAGGAAGGAAATATTCAAGGAAGAAAATAACAGCATGTCTACATTCCCAGAAGCAATACAGAACCTGGAAAAGTGTTCTTCATTTATTGTATGTTGCTGTTCGTTATAACTATTCAGAAATGAATGTAAATCAAACACAGATATTTTTATCTTAGTGTTTTAAATGGGTATGGTCTCCCATAAAATTAACAAGATATATGTTTTGAGACATGAATGTGCTTTCTTCCATTTACTTCCACAAACATGGAGCAGTGAGAAAAGTAATACTGGATAATAATATACGTACACAAAGTGTTTTAGCCAGAGTTATGTGTAGGGAGATTTCACAGTTGAACCACGACCCCATTGAAATCAGTATATTTAGGATCATTTTACTTTGTAAAACCAAATTTCTAGTCTGTCGTGTCTAATTTATAAGTAGAGGTGTGGCTTGAAGGAATGGCTTAGTTCACATGCACTGTATTTTGCTTGGCCTTTACCTATATTCTAAATCTATACTCTCGATGCCATATAAAGACACTACAAATATGAAACAAACAAGGTGTTTTCTCTTTTTTTCCAGAAAAGAGCAAATATACACGTCATGATATTTATGAAATCTCAGCTGTGAGATATGCATGGCAGTGTCCATTTCCCTTAGCTAGGTGTAGCCATTCCAAAGTGTAACTTTCAATCCAGCCCCCTTGCAGACTCAGGAAGCTGTGCCCCTCCACGAAAGAACATGATACAAGGGTTAACCCTGTATTCTGAAACCAAAGCAATATAGGATGATATATTCCACAACTCTCTTGGAGGAGGGATAACACTTGTGTTGTCACAAAGTTCAAGATGTGTCAAGACACAAAAATAAATAAGGAAATAAAGACTGAAACAAATAATAATTAAATGATGGAAGGATGGAAGGAGGGAAAGAAGGAAAGACAAATGAAACAGGAATGAGCAAAAAGCCTACATTCAAGGAAGCAATACACACCCTATAAAAGTATTCATTTATTTCATGTGTGGTTGTGATTAAGTAGTCAGAAAGGAATATAAGCAAAAGCAATCTTGTTTATCTCAGTGTTTTAAAGGGGTATGGTCTATTACAAAAAATAATAATAACACAACATGTGTTTTGAGACATGAATATGCTTTCTTTCATTTACTTCCACAAACATGAAGCAGAGAGAAAACTAACACCAGTTAACCTTATAAATCCACAAAATCTTCCATCAGTGATGAACTTCCTCTAGCAATGCAGTATCACTTTGAGGTTCCATGACCTCATTATTCAGTTTAGCCCAGACCTTTAATGCAGCAAGCCTCACCTGATTAAAACATGGTCCAGGAACCCCTGCTTACTGGACCCTATTTGGTAAATTTCTAACACTCCAACATAATAGCATAGGTAATAGAAAAAGAGGGGAGAGCTCCTCACCATCTGATATCCAGAAATAGGGAGGACTGCCACGACCACAAGCAACTAACCTATGGGAACAAATTAATTGAGAGCAATATCCTGCAATATGGTCTGTGCCCAAGTGGAATCACAGCTATCTTCTGCCATGGTCTCGGTCCCTTCAGTCTCAAACTGCCATTGTCTGGTTGGTTATAGGTGTCTATATTCCATAGAATTTTTTTCAAGAGGTCAGCACAGGGGAACCCAACTCCCTTCCTCCCCTGAATGTAAGCCAGGATGTTGTTCTTTATTACAGTTATATGAATAATGGCTTAAGAATGGGGGGTTCCTGAGTGAGGGTCCCAAGTGAGTAGGTTCCCAAGGAAAGAGACCACGTTGGAGAACATAGCAGGTCCCTTAGCAGGTGAGGGTGACCAAGGCAGAGAGAATAGCATGGCAGGAAGATAGACTTTAAATGTAGAGTTTATATACCAAAGGAAATTGGGGAGAATGGAAGAGACTTAGAGGCATTGGAAACAGAAGAGGAGAGATGGGGAGAGAGGGGGAAGAGAAGAAGAGGGGGATAAGTGATGGTCAACTGAAAGCATGAGAGAGAGGTAGAGAGAGGGGGAGGGGACATGCTTACAAAGGGAAACTCATGCATAACTGAGTTCCCCACACAGCTCAGTAATGAGTGACTAATGTGTGAAGTAGTGTTAACATGGCCATGTATGTACTGCCCTTTGTGAGGGGTTTTAGCATTGCAGGTTAAAGAATAAGGATATAAAATTCTTAAGACTGCTCCTGCTGCCACTCCATCATATTTTGCTGAGTCCAAATGATTGTACCTGATTCAATTATTATTCTACCCTGAATTACATGAGCTAAATATTTATGCCACCCTGTCCTTCCTAAAATCTGTTTATAAAGGTTAAGCTTCTATTACCAAAGTAATTTTCTCTACTTCTTTTTCCTTTACAGGTGTCTATGTTAAAAGCAGTAATGTTCAAATCCCTCCACAACCTCTCAGCTTGTATGCAGGTTTCCAGACAGATCAGTTAATTACAGAGAGAAAGCCTTTCCTAGACACTTACATGCTTAAGGCAAGTAAATAAAGACAATTCTTTTTTCTACTTAGATATACAAAAGCATCAGACAGCCCTCAAATGCACAGTGATTTAGAGAATATTGCATAACAGAGAGAGGCCAGCTGCTGGCACCACTCATTTCCTCAAAGAAGACTGTTGGACACTGAAGAAGCTCCACCCACAAAAGTGGCAAAGATGGCCACTGAGCAAACCTGACTTTCATTGCAACTGCTACAATGAATTCTAAGGAACATTCACAAGAGGGCAGTGGAAGCAACTTTTCCATTACCAAAAGCACTATCTCCTCAGTACTTAATTTGATTACATTCTCTCATAAAACTAAGAACAGCAGTATATTATTTTCAAACTAGTTTATTTTTAGTGCTAATGGATTTTTTTATTATTTTTTTAAATCTTAGTAATTGACCAGTATGGTTGTCTATATGATCCTTGAGAAAATATCCTAATTCAAATGTGGAGAGAGCTCTGCAGTTAAAGAACATGTTCATAAACAAGAACAGTGTTTTGATACCAAACATTCAACCACTAAATGCTTGGTTGCCAAAGCAGCCAACTGACTATTCTAGTTCAGGATATACAGAAAAGGAGGAGTAAAGTGGTCAATAAGTCAAGCATAATCATGGGACCTTAGATTTCTGGAGACACCAGGCCTCAAAAATTAAGGTGGATGAACTGAGGCAGATTAGTGTTATCAACCTTGAGCCTATACACACTCACATTGGCATTTTCAGCAATATATGCACAAATGGAATTAGGATATATAAAAATATATATACATGAAATAAATATTATTTAGTATTTATGCAGAATTGAAAATAAAAAGAAACATCATTGAATGGTTACTAAAACAATGTAAAGCAAAGTGCTTCCATTTTCAAAAATAAAATTCAGTAATCAGCCGAGAAATAATCACTATTCTTGACACACTCATCTATACAGACATTCATTTGTTGTTGTTGGCTTCAGTATATCTTTTCTTTTTATTTTTTTAACATATCATAACCATTCCGTCTCCTTCAATCCTTTACACCCTCCCTCCTTCTCTCCCACTTTCCACTTCTTTCCCCTCACATATATGCCAAGCACCCAGCCCTCCCACCACCCCACCCCCATTCCACATGTAGGACTATGCTATGAAGATTGGGTCATGTAAATCTGTCAAGTCATTTGAAGTAGGGACTAGGACTTCTCTCCTGTCTCTAGGTTAAGGGTGTATCCCTCCATGGGGATTGTGTCCGCAAGGTCCTTTTGTGCACCAGGAATAGATCCTGGTTCCACTGTCTGAGGTCCCCCAGACTGCTCAGTCCTTCTAACTGAGATCCATATTTCAGGGGGTCTGTGTCAGTCCCATGCTGGATTCCCAGCTATCAGTCTGGGGCCCCTTAGCTCCTCCTTGTTCAGGTCAGCTGTCTTTGTGTGTTTCTGTAACCTGGGCTTGTCCTCTCTCTCTGCAACTGGATTATAATTTGACTCAGGGCTTGGTTATGGGTGTTTGTTTAACAGGTACTAGATACAGGTACTAAATTATCCATGATGGCGGATGATTTACTTGATGATCTCACTGTCAGGGAAGGGCATTTATGGTAGTCTTTCTATGGTTGCTGGAATTATTAGTTGGAGTCTGTCTTGTAGTTCTCTACACCTTTCTTTAGATTCAATTTTCTCTTCACACCAATAATGGCTCCATCTTTTATGTTCTCTCTCTCTCTCTCTCTCTCTCTCTCTCTCTCTCTCTCTCTCTCTCTCTCTCTCTCTCTCTCTCTCTTGGCTTTTGTTCCATCCCTGACTCAATAGTCATAGTCCAACACACTTTCCTCCCCTCCTCTTCTCTTTCCCCTATTTCTCTCTCCATTCACTGCCCCCCATTTCCCATGTGCTCTGGGGGACTTGTCCCTTCCCCCTTTTGTGAGGGACCATATATAAACCTCTTAGAATACACCTTGTATCCTAGTTTGTCTGGTGGTGTGTATTATAGGCTAGCGATCCTTTGCTCTAGGTCTAAAATCCATATATGAGTGAGTTCATACCCTGTTCCTCTTTTTGTGACTGGGTTACCTCATTCAGGATGGTTTCTTCAAGTTCCATCCACTTGTCTGCGGATTTCAAGATTCCATTATTTTTTCCACAGAGTAATATTCCATTGTGTAGATGTGCCACATCTTCTTTATCCATTCTTCAGTTGAGGGACATCTGGGTTTCTCGCAGGTTCTTGCTATTACAAATAATGCTGCTATGAACATAGTTGAGCACATGTCTTTGTTGCATGGATGTGGGTCATTTGGGTATATACCTAAGAGTGCAATTTCTGGGCCCTGTGGTAGACTGATTCCCATTTTCCTGAGGAACCACAATACTGATCTCCAAAATGGCTGTACAAGTTTGCACTCCCACCAGCAGTGGAGGAGTGATCCCCTTTCTCCACATCCTCTCCAGCATAAGTTGTCATTGGTGTTTCTAATTTTAGCCATTCTGGCAGGAGTATGATGGTATCTCAAAGTTCTTTAGATTTGCATTTCACTGATAGCTAAGGATGTGGAACACTTTAAGTGTGTTTTAGCCTTTTTGATTTCTGTTTTCTGTAATCTTGACATGTTACAGAAGACAGAAGTAAATAGGAAACTGGCTCCAGGGAGACATAGTGTGGCTACAATAGATGAAATGCAAAAAATAGGGGAAGTGATTCTCAAAGTAGAGCAATGATTTTAAATATAGATATTTGATGCATGTTGAATTGAGTATTTTACATAGTCTCAAGTAAAGAATACACTTCAAGAATATGTGTAGAGAGAAGGACTTTTAGAACTAAACTCCAACATTACAGAAACCACTCTCTACAATAAGTAAAACCACTTAAAATTAAATTTTTCTACCCAAAGAAACACATCATGCAAGAGACAAAAGTGACAATACCCTGAAGGTTTTTTGAAGCAAGTATTCAAGAACAAAGCAAAAAATTATCCCTTACCATAGAAAATTCATTAATGGCTCTGAGACATTACATTAATTCTATCATAAAATAATTTCACTAATCTTTTTAAATTAGCAGAGTAAACACTAACTTAGATGGGGAGGCATCAGAGAAGTCAACAGATGTTGGTGATGGGGAATGTGCATTTTGAGCTCTCTTGTTCTTGTGTGATGAGGAAGAATTGTGCTCCACAGCAACCATATTGGTAGCAATGACTATATCTTAACTGTCTGCAAGTATTGATTGAACTGTCCAGTAAAGTATTGGTAGGTTTTTGTGGGACAGACATCCCATGGCTCTCTGAAGAGGTGTCATTAAGTTTTTTCTCTTACTTCCCTCCTTTTTTCAGTGGTCTTTCAATAACATAGTCAAGTACACATTGAAAAAGAATTCTAATACATACACCTCACCCTAAGTAGTACACTTATGTTTGTTTGACAACAATGTGATTCATAGAGCTAGTTTCAGGACAGCAAAGTTAACACTGAGAAACCTTGCCTAAAAGTTAACAAACATTGAAAAACAGGAAATGACATGCTGAACAATGATGCAGAAACAGTATCAGAATCTTCGGCACTCTCTACAGCATCTTCCGTGTTTCTTTCAACTCTAATCTCACCAGGTTCTCAGATACATTTGTATCTCTTTTCAAATGAAAAACAAATTTCATTTTCCTTCCTTGTAAATTTATCTGAGATGGCCTGTTGATTTCTGGATGTGATTTCCAAACATGTAAATAGATTTTATTTTCAACACACATGGAATTTTATCTTTAATATTTACACTTCTGTTTTATCACCCTCACCCACTCGCCTTCATCTCTACCTCCACTATACTTTTTGAGTAGCAAGTCATATTTTCCCTGTGATTAATTTTAAGTATTATTTATGCACACAATCTACTCACTATGAGTGATTGTTAAGAATCTGTGTATGGAGAAATGTGCGGATCAAAAAATATGATTTCTGAACTGAACATAGTCATTTGTGACTTAGCTAAATTACTTAATTGTGTCCTTGGAAAACTGAAGAACTTTTCTTAAAATAGTATTAATAGGCATTTAATAAATATTTCTTTTTATCTACATCATAAATTAAATAGTTCTTATCTCTCACATGCAACTTTGAGACTATACACACTCACATGAGTTGATAGCACTAATTTACATCAGATCTTCCACTTTATTTTGTTTTGTGGCATGGTGTCTTCAGAAAAGTAATGACCCACGAAGAGTGCTTGTCTTAATGTCTTCTCGTTTTTTTCTATATATTGAACTGGAATATTGGGTTTGCTGCTATGTCTACTAAAAATTTAGTGGAAGAAATCTTGGTCTCCACACTCTGGTCTTGTTTATTTACATGCCCTTTAACTATAGATCAGTCTCCACAATTTGAAATAGTATATTTCCTAAGGACTATATAGAGGATCATACTTCAAAATTTGTGTTTCACAAAACTAGAATTTTTACAGGAAATGAATAATTTTCTGGACAAATATGACTTCTCAAAAGTACATCAAAAGCATCAGTTGGAAGGCCTAGACAGTATAAGGGACTGCAGACAGTGAAACCAGGAATTATCCCAAGTGCACAAAAGGACTTTGGGAGCACATTCCTCATGGAGGCATACTCCATTAACCAAGAGGCAAGAGAAAAGGCCTAGTCCCTACTATAAAAGACTTGACATATTTAGATGAACCCTCCAAGAAGGCATCACCCTACATGTGAATTGGGAGGGGAGTTGGGAAGGGTGGGAGGTTGGGAGACAGGGGAAAAAGGATAGAGAAAAAGGGAATTGGGGTTGATATATAAAATAAAAATTAAAAAAGAACATAGAAGTAATTTAAATAGAACTTTAACACATAATGAGATAGCAGTGTTCAACACAATTCTTCAAGAGAAAAAGCCGTGGCTGGATGGTGTAATGCAGAATTATAAAAGAAAACCACAGAAGACTTAATACCAATTCTCCTCAAATTGTTTCAAAGAATATTAATAGGACAACATTGCCAAACTCTTTTTATCTCACTACAATTATCTTGCTACCCAAACCATGTTAATTATCTTGGTCCCAAATCTAAGAAACAGAATGAGCTTGTTAGTATTTGAGTATTTTGGCATCATTGTTGTATACAGAGAATCAACTGAAATTCTAAGAACACATGAGAAAACTCATCCACCATGATCATATAGGCTTCGTGCCAGACACAGAGCATTCAACATTTGGAAATCTGTCAGTGTGATTCCAAATATAAATGAATTGTATATAATAAATGGCTATCTTATTAAATGCTGTAAAAAGGAAATCCAACAGCTCTTCATGATGAATGTCCTTTGGAGGGATCAGGTATAAAAAGAACATACCTAAATATAGTAAAAGCAATATACAAACAGCCAGTAGCCAATAGCAAAATAAATATATAGTTTAATAGCTCTAAAATCAGTAATAACAGGAGCATGTCCAATCTCTCCTTATCTCTACAGTATTGTACTTGACCTAGCTAGAACTATATGAAAACTTAAGGAGTTAACAGGGATGGAATTTGGAAAAGAAGAAGACAAATTTTAAACATTTGGAGATTATACAATAGTTTATATAAGTGACTTGAAAAATTCTACACAGTATCTGCTACAGCTGATAAATGTCTTCTGTAATGTGACAGGATAAAAGTAGTTTGGACCATGGATTATTTTTAAGCCTACACACATTTTACTCACTTAATACTGAATTGACACCTGGTGTATGCAAGTGGGTTATTAATATGAGGCACAGTAAGAACACTTGAGAATGTGTCTGAGAAAATGCTAATGCATCATTTTTAGTAAGTTAGAGTTTTAAACATGTGAGAAAAGATAAGCAAATTATTAATCTCTTTAAAGAAAACTGTGAGCATAAATTATTATTATCTCAGAACTCTATTTAACAGAAAATAATCTGATTTAAGAAAGAGAACTCTCCTGGGAGTTGGTGGCTCATGCCTTTAATCCCAGCATTCAGGAGGCAGAGGTAGGTGGATCTCTGTGAGTTCGAGTCCAGCCTGGGCTATAGAGCTGGTTCCAGGACAGGCTCTGAAGCAATACAAAGATACTCTGTCTCAGAAAACAAAACAAAGAAAAAAAGAGAATTCCACTATTTCCACTGATTTTAAAATACATCCATAACTGACAAGTTGTAACTCTGCTTATGGTGTTTTGATATGCCAACAATACAGAACAATTAACTCAAACTAAATAATAAATCTGTCACTCCACATACTTACTTCGTTAGAATTGCATTTTTATCTTTTATCTCATGTTTGAATAGTCATTTTGATTCATCCTAATTTCCTTAGCAGCCAAAAGCAAAAAGAAAACTGTTCTGGTTTTGAAATGTTTGCATTGATACTTAGAAAAAGTACCTGATTGCTGTAGTTCAAATTTACACTTTAGAGAATGGAATATCAAGAAGAAATTGGAACCATAAAATTTGAGCAAAAATAATTATAGATTTCATTTCAGAAAGATACCTGTGTATATACATGTGTATACCTATAGAACACGGATGCTGTTACAGAACAGACACTACTAGATAAACTAAGTTGTCTTCTTTGGGGACATTTTGACTTCATTTCATCCACAGCAGTTTAATTTCAATTTAAACAAAAATAAAAGGTGGCACTTGGTTGCCTTTGTTTTATTTAATTGTTAATTAAAATGTTATGAGATTATTTGCACACTCTCTCTTCTCCCTTCCAAACTTTCTCATGCCTGCCCCCTCCCAAATTCATGATCTCCTGTTCTTTAACCATTGTTATAACATGTACGGGCCTGCCCTCGCCAGCAAGGAAGACAGGACCCTGGAAAGACCTTTTCATGTAGTTTTAATTAGAAACTTTGAACATGTTTTTCTGACCCGTGGGTCCCTGGGGGACCCCTGCACAGGCTTAAATACCCTTGAGCTAACCAACCCCAGTGAGCTACATGAACCCTGAAGTTAGGCTTCTCTAATGTGGAAGCAGACAGGCTGAACAGACTTAACCAAATAAGGGCTTGTTTATGCCAGAGAGCGCTCACCAATGGGAAGGTGGAAGATGGAAGCTAGAGCCATCTTTAAGGCATGATACTTTGCAGCTCTCTGTTAGGGCAGGTTTTTCCCACCGGCTTCAGCCAGTTCTGCCGCCATGGTCCCGTCATCATGTGAGCCCCAAATAACACTTAGAGACTCTGTATTTTATACAATCCTGTTGGCCAGTTACCATTATTGTTTATGGGCTAGCTCTGTCTTAATTATTAACCATTTTATATTTATCTAAGTATTTCCACGTGGTCATCTTATTGGGGAGCCACTGCTGGCATCTTCTTTCCTCCTTGATCTACATCTTGATTCCTCCCAACGCCTTCCTCTTTCCTCCTCCTAGTCTCCTAGCCCCATCTATCTTGTTTCCTATTGGCCACAGGCTTTATTACTTAACCAGTATGAGAAACATATTTACAGAATAACATCTCCCATCATCTTCTCTTTTCTGTCTAAAATAAAAAGGGTTTTAACCTTGACCTAGCAAAATATATCATACAACAGTTATCAAATAAGAATCACAGTAAACAATATTTATTCCATTATCATTTTGTAAGACTTAAAGAAAATATCATCTATCCTATCTTTGTGAGTCTAAAGTCCTATATGTAACATCTTTAATACTAACCAAGGAAAACTATAACCATAACAATCTGTCTCCAACGCCTTCAATGACCACAGAAGGATAATATATAAACTCTAGAAGTGACAGAGACAATTTATTGCCTGGTCAGTCACCTGAAGTTCTTCTGTAATGTTCCATCTTCAGCCCATAGGCCATAGTGTGTGTCCAAACTCCTCAACAAAGCAGGAAACTTTAAACTGTCCACCTGTATTTGCAGTTTGTCAGGCACTTTTCTCTCTGTCCCGCAGAATGTTTGGCTGCATTTTTCATTAAGCAGGAATCCTGTAGCAATGTCCATCTTGAATCAGCAGTTACCTTTTTGTGAGTCCTGCATGTCCAATTTCTACAACATAAAGTCAAGCAGTCCAGACAAGAGAAGTACCTTGTTCAAATGGCTAGTCTTGCCATATTAGAAGCAAACTCCATAACACATTTCTTCGATGTCCATCTTCCTTTCTGATGCAGGTGGTGTAACCAGGAGCAGTTGTGCCTCACTGTCAAGAAAAACCCTAAACCATTTTAAATGCCATATTCTGTAGGTCTTTGAAAGGTTTGAAGAATGCCTATTCATCTCAAATACATCTCTGCATATATATAAATCCTAACTAACTTAACTCCAAGTTTTAACTATCATAGGCAACTCTCTATAATCTGTACTAAACTATACATTACATTTTCCAATGAGCTATATAAACACAATACCTAAACAAGAGGAGAAATATACATATCACAAATTGACCTTAAATTGTATCAATAAAATAAAATCCATTCCAAAGCAAAGTATTCATATCTATACCTTAATTCCCTTTTTACCTTTACAAAGATTGCTTGTGGTTATAGCCATTTATAACCAAGCCCATTTAAATGAAAACAAACATTTATAAATAATATTTGGGAATTTGGGCGTCGTTCTTTCCAAACTACTTCCTGCTGGCAGGGGGCGCTGACATGGGGAATCCTAAGAAGACAGAGAAATCTTGGCTGCAGTGGTCTGTAAGGTTTCAATGTCCCATTGACGTTGCTTCAGTGGGGTCTTGCTTGATCAAACGATGTCAGTCTGGAAGTAATCCACAGCTTTTCATTTTCTGTGGAAACAAAAATAGGAATCCTTTTTCCCAGTAACTTGTCCTTAGGCTTAAATTTTGGATCAAAGCATTTTTAAAATATATAAATTGAATTAATCCAGCACCATTTATTTTATCAGTAGTTGTTATTTGCTCAGCAATCAAATAATTTAAAGACAACAGAATCGCGTATAGTATCCAAAATTTCTCTATGATTTCCATCTTTATGTGGCTTTTATATTACTGTATTTCTTCTACTTCTATTTTTACATATTTTGAGACAGGTTTTCTCTGTGTAACTTTTATCTGTCTTGGAATTTCCTCTGTATACCAGGTTTACTTTGAAATCACAGTGATCTGCTTGCCTCTGTCTCCGCAGTGCTGGGATTAAAGGCATGTGCCACCATATCCAGCTATTCTACTTCCTTTTTTCTTTTTTAAACCATTGAAACCCGTTTCCTTTTCTCTCCCATGCCAGCATATTTTTTTTAAAACACAGTGTAAACCGTCATTGCAGCTCTCATACATACCAATGAATTGTTAGCAGAGCTCTTTAAAAGCAAGGCAGTTTTTTGCCGCTTATGCTAATTTTGGAAACCTCCCTTAAAGGAGCTGCGCAAATCTCTGTCTACAGCAAAACAAATCCAACCGAGAAAATGCTGCTACTAAGAAGTCTTGTTAGTATCTATTCCTTTGTTTCTAAAAACTAAATTTTAAGCTTTTGTTAAGTTTTAAGTGAAAGTTCTCAGTTCCACTTCTGACACCATTATGTTATGGCAGGTTTTTCCTGCCAGCTTCAGCCGGTCCTGTCGCCATAATCCCGCCGCCTTGTGAGCCCCAAATAACACTTAGAGACTCTGTATTTGATACAATCCTGTTCGCCAGTTACCATTATTGTTTATGGGCTAGCTCTGCCTTAATTATTAACCCTTTTCTACTTATCTAAGTATTTCCACGTGGTCATCTTATCCAGGAGTCGCAGCCGGCATCTTCCTTCCTCCCCGATCTACATCTTGACTCCTCCCAACTCCTTCCTCTTTTCTCCTCCTGGTTTCCTAGCCCCACCTATTTTGTTTCCTATTGGTCACAGGCTTTATTAATTAACCAGTATGAGAAACATATTTACAGAATAACATCTCCCATCATCTCTCTACAGTTCCCCATTTTTGTTTTATTAACGGAACAAAAAAGGGTAGTGGTCTTGTCTGCAGTAAAGCAGTGGACATTGTAATGACCCTGAATCCTGGTAGTCAGCCAAGTCAGTGCCACACCCATCCAGCATTTTTCCTGGAGGTGGGGCCTCATACACCAACCCACATGCAACCAAACTTGCCGTCCTCAGAGTTTCTCATTTCTAGATCTAACTCGGAGTGCAGTGCTAAGCCATACAACCTGTGCATGAAGGATCAATTCTTCTTCATGACTGTGAGCCATGCTTGGGGATACTGTCCTACCTCAATGGCTGTAAATGCCTGGACAACCATAGCTGCATACTGCTTCTGAGCAAACCTCATCTTGCAAAGGCACCACAGGCCCACGAAGGAGATTAAGCAACAAGAGGACAGCCATGGCTCCCATTACCACCCACATTTTCAAATGATCCATGGCGACAGCGAATCACAATGACAACCCAGCATCCAGTCCCGCATCCACACATGTCGAATTCACTGCAACAATGGCCACTTGCAGCTGTGCCATCAGGTCATCAAAGTCAGCAGACCAATTTTCTAAAAGATAGCTAGACAACTGTTGTGACAAATTAGCAGCACATGTAAAGTTCTCATACTGAATGCTGGTAACACACAAACCTGGATACTTCATTTCACATCCCAATTGGGCCAGCTGCCACAAGGTATCTATTTGCTCCTGCACCAGATCAATTGATTGTGAATCAATCTTTGGTTCACAATCATTAAACCTCCTTTTAGTTGAGCACCAATTGTGAATTGAGCATCCAAGGCAGTAGCCACATTCTTGGACAACTCATTCAGCTTAGAGGCTGTCTACACCGATGTGCTCATATCCTGTCTGTTGGTTGGCAAAGCGTCTCTGTCCAAGCAACATATCCCTGTTCCATGCTGCATTTCTGGCTGCCCAGTTAGCTGCAGTATTTTCATTGGCATACTCAGTTAAAAAAGCTTTCCAATCAAGATACTTCCCGGTGATTAGGCATGCTTGAGCCAGTGCACCCCAATCACTAGGAGTCATGCTATACCTATTTAGGGCTTCAACTTGAGCTACAGTAAATAAGCTGAAATTCCATATGTTCTCATGGACTCAGCCAAAGCCTTGATGACCTTAAAGTCTAAAGGTTCCTCATAACAATTGCCTTGGGCATCCTGGAAAACTGGGTAGGCCAGGCTTAAGTCAGTTCATATGGCTTTCCAGACCTCAGGGCAAAAGGAATGCCCTGTACCTGGGCCCCGCCCTTCCTTACTCTGATCAGGAGAAAGCGTTGACGGCATTGTCCTTGGAGGTTTTTCCTCCTCCTTACATCGCCATTTCTCCTTTCCCTCCCTTCACTGTTCTTTAAGGGACTGTTTCTGAACCTTTTCTATGAGGGCTTGTAATTCTTCCTCAGAATCTGTTCCGTCCATACCTGACTCTCCTGTGCTCTCAACCTCTTCTGATCTTTCTTTTTGTAACACGTCTAGCATAACTTTCCCTTTTTCCATCATCTATTTATAGCACCTCTGGTCTTCGATACAGCTATGCCATAACTTCCAAACAGGTTGGACTCCAGACTTTGTTGTCCCTTGTTCCTAAGCAAAATCAAGATCCCTGCCTAACTTGTCCCAGCACGCTACCATGAGGTCTCCCGAAACTGCAAACTAAGGTGCAATGGCATCACACTCACTCAGGAATCTTTCTAGTGTGCTTTTTGTTAAGTTTCTTTGACAAAAGTAGCTCCTGAAGAGCCAGAAAAGTTGGATGAGACTGAAAAGTTGCCATTTTAAAAATATTACTTTCAGTTCGTTAGAACATCTCGCACAATGCCTGAGAATTTTTTGCCACTTATTTCTGCGGTCTTTAACTTGGTCCCAACTTACCTGGGACTTTATTGCTCCTTACCAGAGACCTTATTGCCTCTTTACCAAGGGCCTTAACTTAGTCCCAACTTACCTTGGGAACTTACCAGCATTGCCCTGACTGCAAAAAGTTCTGATCTGAAGATTCCCCATATGGGCCACCATTTGTACATGCTTGCCCTCACCAGCAAGGAAGACGCGACTCAGGGAAGATCTTCATGCAGTTTTAATCAGGATCCTTGAACATACTTCTTTGGCCCTGAGGACCCTGGGGACCCCTGCACAGGCTTAAATACCTTTGCACTACATGGAACCTGCAGATAGTGTACTCTAAGATAGAAGGAGATAGGCTGAACAGACTTAACCAGATAAGGGCTTGTTTACACCAGAGAACACTCACCCTCAGGGAGGTGGAAGGTGGAAGCCAGTGCCATCTTTAAGGCGCAGAACGTCGCAGCTCTCTAGAATGGGTAAATTTGATTTATGTCAGTATAACAAAAATATATTTATTCAACCATGGCTTAGTTCATGCAGTGGCTTAATATATAACTGAGATCAGGGATCAAGTAGAAACTCACTCTGTTTGTCATACCTGATCCTATGAGATTACCACTCTAAATTACATTTTTGAGGTAAGAACATACAGCAGTATAATTCTGAATAGGTCATCTGTAGACTGTGGCATTTATCCAGGTAAACTTGAGTTGTATTCTAGTGACAGTTGCTTCCAAATTGCAAGTATTGTACTATGGCTTGTTCAGGAGCAGCATGAACAACACATGCTGACATGATGGTTGTATAGATTACTCATCCTATGATTATACCATATCCATAGAAAACTGCCTCTGAACAGTCACTGAACATTTTCCCATAATATGTTCTTTGAAGAATCTTATCATTTTTCTAACCAATAAATAAAAACTCACATTCTGACACTACATAGCACAACAACACAGGCAGAACCAACTTCAAACACACATGATCACAGAGTGTACAATTTATTTTCCTTTCATCAAATTTCACACTACATTTGTGAATTGCAATTTTGTACTTGTCCTGTCTGTTGCACATCTAGCTCCTATGGCTACACAGATAAGAATTTAGTGGTATTTTACAAGTTCCAGTATCTTTAGAGATTATTATCACTCTAGTGCTCCTGACTTCCTCAACTCACTTCCAAAAAAAAAGTAGCATTAATTATCTTCAACTTGTATTCTGCATGACCATGGGTAACATGTTGTGCAAGGTAAAAGTCAGTGGAAGTACTAGCTATGTGAATAATTCCAGCAGCACACACAGAAACAAACAGACATACATTCCACACTCAACTAACATGCTCATTGTATAGGTAAAACAATGCTCATCATCACATATACCCATACTCATATAGATTCCATACCACTTCTAAATATGATGGATATTTATCTCAGGATAGTTGATAAATTTTTCTTTTATTTGGAAATTATTTTTATATCACACAGACTGTTTTGGTTTTTTTTTTCACAGAGGGTACCTCCTCAGAGGTGGAATCTTTGTTGATATTGAAGGTAAATGACCACTCTTTATATTGTATTCAGATATATCACATTATCACTATCTCTGTATAAACCAGAAAATTAGGAACTGCTGTGCTGCTGGCAATGATATCCTTCCCTGCTTCTCACAAACAGCTTCTTGGGGTTTAATTGACTGATGAGCTATTGTCCACACAGTATTCATCTAATGGAATTATCTAATGGAATTATTTCATATCTAATGAAATACTGGTATCTATCTGTGACAATGGTAGATTCTCTCCATTGTGATTGCTACACTGTGTCTTGGGAAAAACCCTTATCCTCCTGAGTTTTGTGTCCATTTGGTGATTTTTTCATAGACCAGTCTTTGTTCATTCTTAACACTTGAAGAGACAAGTAGTAGATATGCTAGCCAACATTCACTATATACATAAATTACACTGCCTAGTGTTCTTAATATTCCAGGAAATATTGGACATATGATATTTCAAATGTAATTATCAAAGATGGAATTTTACATAATAAAATATGCATTTATCTTAATTTTAATCCAAGTTATGAACATTTTTCGACAAAGCAGATATTGGTGTGATCCTGTTGTATATGCCAATTAGAAGAAAAAAATCACTTTTTCAACCTTACTACAGCTTTAGAAAAATCTGTTTTCACTGTGTTTACAGACATTTCAATGTATACCAATACCAGAGTAACCCAAAATACTCACTATGCTATGTAATATGTTTCAAATTATTATTATTTTAAAAGCCATATTAATGGTAAATAATATGATACTCATTGAATAATTTATGTCTATAAGGCATGATGGACATACTGATTTTCAAAATGAACTACAATCTATAACTGGGTGACATAGCTGTGGTCTGGGTCTTTAGCCAGGAAGAGATCAAAATCTTTTGATCTAAATATCTAGACTTTGAAGTTAGTTGACTTCCAGTTTTAATCCAGATTTGGAGGTTGGAAGAAGTTCCTTTAATCTGGGGAGACCATCTGCCAAAATCCTATATAATGAAAATGGGAAAAGGAAGTTTGTCATATTAACTCAATACCCTCAGCTTGTCTTCACATCCATTTCTTCACTTGCTTTGGGTGCTACTTTTTCAGAATTTGAGTAGATACACAAGACAAGCTAGACACCCAGGCTGAATCTTATGGGACTGAGCAGCTACTGGTTTCTTGAACTTTTTTTTTAACTCTAGCAATTTTTTAATTAGTTATATTTTAGTCAGTAAGTCATTCAGAAATTCTGTTTGTAATACAGAGAGAGGAGAGAAACACACGCACGCACACACACACACACACAACAAAGAGAGGAGAGAGAGAGAGAGGATGAATCTCTTCCTTTCTCATTCAACCTGGTTCAAATAATAAGCTGAATATTTCTCCTTTCTTGTTTTCTAGTACAAAAATATTTTACCCTATATGGCATATTGTTATGTACTTTCAAATAACATCTGGACAAAAGAATCTGCCAGATAAATACATCCTGCTATTTATTTTTAAGGGAATTCTATAATGTTCCACCTCTGACATACCACCTACAGGGACTTTCTTTTAATTATATATTTAAGGTGCACTTAATGCATTTTTCTTTGCTGATTTTATGAAGTAACTGTTTAATGACTGAGCAAAACACAAATGAGAAAGGGTTTCCAGTCTCCTTTGTTTCACATACAAAGACCTAGATACATTTTCTAATTTTTGTTCTCAAATGTATGAGGAAAGTGACACCATAAAAGCCATGGAAGCTCTTTATTGTATTATGATGGATGCCTTGTAAAATAGCTCATTTCTGCAAGCCCACGATAGACATTGTCAGCTTTGAGACTCTCATTTTGCACTTTTGACTTGTGTTTAGTATAGCTTGCATGAGGCATACATTTGATTGCATGCTGTGTACAATTAAAATACATTAAATTCTTTACAGCTAGAAAGCAAAAATATAAAAGGACCTGTTTGAATCAGAGCCTCAGTCAGAATGTGCCAAGAAAACAGAGCCTGTCAAGATTATAGAAATTGCCATATAAATGAGGACATCCTGCAAAGAAAGGCAGTTATTCTATGAAACAGTAGACATGGAAAGAAGGCATTTGTTACAGAAAAGTAAGGGTAGTACATATTATATAAATATTCTAAACCTTCAGCGAGTAATATTTCAGTTATATACTTAGATCACTAGCTCACTCCCATCCTTTTTTTTTCTCATGCTACCCACACTCCTACTTCTTGCCATATGCCAATGGCTCCATCTCTTGAGCTGGCACACAGAATCTAACAATTCATGGTCCTTTGAACTTGTATTTGTTGGTTTTTGTCTAAGCATCCTTTTCCTGGAAACATGTTCAGTGTAGATATTGGAAGTGAAGAAAAGGGAAGATCTTCCTAGTAAGATAAATTTATGAAAATATATGATGGAAAGCATAATGAAAGGATGAAGCTGGAGAGTGTAAGTAATAGGGAAGAATATATGGAATATTGGGAGAGACAATAGCAATAAGTGCCATTTGAGGTATCATATAGAAATCTGCTATGAAGTAGCTTCTGAAAATATATAGATGTATGGCAGAAATCAAAATGGCTTTTCGAAATTATCAGGACGAAAATATTCCAGAAGACATATTTTGACCAAGGGTACCACCTGTGCCAGGAGTAGTTTTCATCTCACAGAGTCTTTACACACAACACTATTACTTGTGGAGATGCACTGAATTTGGCTGAACTTCCTTTGACTTTCATTATATGCCATTTTTGTTTGAATCCATGTATCAAACATAATTTAAGGACAGGGAAAAATGTCCTTTGAAAGCCATTGTGAGGTCATTTTTCAAGTAAGAACATAAGTTATACTAACAACAACTGAAATAAGAGTTGATATGAGTCATAAGTAGAATAACATCATGGTGTTGCTAAAGTTTACTGTATCTTTGTTTTATCTATTATATTTAACAATATTTTAGGAATTAACTAATGCAAATTGTTAACTTTCATTAAAACGTTCAGAGAATATTTTTTTCATACCTATATGTTCAAACTATGGCACCATTTATATAATAGTTTATTTAAAGGCAGTTGTCTATTAAATTTTCCAGAATTCCAGAGGAAAAAAAACTAAAAACAACTTTGACAATAATATTCTGTAAATTTTGAAAGTATTTTTTAGCAGATAGTAATGTAGTAATGAATTCATATGACTTAAAATTCATATACCAATGTATTAGTAATTTTCAAATAATTTTCAGATTTCATTAATTTTAATGATGATTCTTTTCTATATATTTACTCAACTGTAGTTCGTGTGATAAAGTGTCAATGCAACTCTAGTTAACTTGATACAGGTTACTATAGAAAACCCAAGGGGTAATGAAAATATACTATCTTTTATAGTATCTCTCACTTTAAAAATCAGAATTTTCTTACATATAGCATTCTATTTGATTAGTCATAATCTAAGAAAGATACATCATAAGCAATTCTTATGATCTCAACATTCTACAACCTGGAGTATAAATCTCAAACTAGGTGTCTAACCCCATTGTATCTTGCATTTGTAATCCTTTGAGTGATAATGAGAGCTCTCTGTTACTTCTATCAACTTTGTGGACTGTTTATTTACTGTTTTAGTGGTAAGTTATAAATGGTTACATTTTTTCTTTGCTTTTTCTACTTAGGCTCCTTCATCTCAGTATTTCATTTTGTTTTTTCTCAGCCTTTGAATATTTTCATTATCATTTATTTTTATTACTTCTTATTATTTCCATATGTAGCGTTTTTATTATTTTGTGTGTTTTAACCTCACTTTTATGGAAAATTTGCAGAATGACAATCTCATTAACCATTCATTCTTACTGTTTTGAGGCTATGTTTCTTTCTTCTGTATTTTTGTAGTACCTAACTCTCAATATCAGTGGTCAACTTCTTTTGTGCCCAAAACTGTCACATCTTCAATATTCAACATCCCATGGCTAGTGTCCATAGATGAAACCTGCCAAGGAATTATCCTTAATAAATGGTGGATCCTTTCTACAATCAGGTGTCTAACTAAACTGTGAGTATAACCAAACCTGTGTAAAAATTATGTGATAATGTACATTATTTGAGACAGGTTTACTATCATAATATGTTTTTGTGTGTAAGGAGCACATATTATTTAAAATTTTCATTTCTCATTCTTAAAAGGCCAATATCATTCATATGTTGAATCACACCTTTCCTCAACAAGATGATAGGACAGAGTTAGTATAACTTCTAAATAAGGCCTTACCTTCTCTGAGGATTAGATGTGAGGTAGAGAAGTATGATGAGAAGAGTGAGAGGTCTTGAGAAACTGGGATTGAAATGTAAAAAATAAATTATAAAAATATATTAAAAAGAAAAATAATTTTGTTTGAATATTTAATGAATGTTTCACATATAATTGAATATTGCTTTATATCTTTCTATTCCATTAGGAAATATTTGGCATCTGATATTTCAAAAGTAATTAGCAAAGAAGGAATTTTACATGGTAATAAAATATGCCTTCATCCCAATTTTAATCCAACTGATGGAAAATACCCAGGAAAAACAGATATTGGTGTGATACTTTTGGAATTCCCAATTAGGAGAAAAGAAATTTCACTTCTTCAACCTTACAACATCTTTAGAGAAAGCTGTTTTCACTGTGTTTACAGACATTGCAATGTATACCAATACCAGAGTAAGCCAAAATACTCACTATGCTATATAATGTGGTTCAAATAATTATTATTTTAAAAGTCAAATACTGGCAAATAAGATAGGAAGTTTAGAAAATAGTGTTGCCTAGATTATTTTACTTTATAAAAGTAAACAGACATGATAAAAATTTAAAATTAATCTATATTCAATTTAAAATTCAATTGGACAAATATAAGCCTTCAGGAAAAGTAAAAACAAATAATAATTTGGTATAAGAATTGCAGAAAATACTTTATATATACATGATTCTGAATTGTGGTTTAAAATGTGTTTTAAATTTATTTTCTGAAGGATCATATTGTGTCTTAAGAGAAATCAACTTAGAGAAAATAGCTGTTTGAATCTTGCCATATTGAGAACAAGTCATTGCTCAGGATTGGATTTTCTTTTTTCCTTACAACTTTGAAGGGTTAATATATTCTTTCTATGTAGTTATCAGAATTTAGTTTTGTTTTACATCAGTGTAAAACTTTCAAAAAGAATATGTGTCATCCCCTTCCCCAGAATTATCCATAGCTATTATCTGATACTGTTAATCAAATACATGTGATGTGTGTCTTACTTTTTAGTGAAATTTCTTCTATAGCTTTTCTTTGGATAAACTGTGGATAGTATTAACTTATATTTGTCTCATTATGTATGTATGTATTTGTAGCATATCTGTGAGTATGTGTGGTTTATAATCTGATGAGTCATGAATCTCAGGCTGGCTGTCATTTAATTCCCCTTCCCTTATTTTTATTTAGTTTTGTACTGTGCTGACTCAATAAAATTCAAAAAAATATTTGTAAGATGTAGTATGGATTTTCTGTGGCCTTTAGTATCATTTGCTGCCTCTCATATTCTGTATAGATATTACAAGTCTTGAAGTTACTGCCATCCATATTACTCTCTCTATTGTTATTGTCCTAATTCACTTCCTGGCCTGACAGGTCTCCAAAGACCAAGTTCTCAAAAAAAAAAAATAATGTATGTACCCCAAAGGGAAAGAAGGATAAGAATGAGAGGCAAATACAGGAGATAGAGGATGCAGGAGAAAAGTACTGGAAGAAGGGAAATGAGTCAGGAATATTTGTCTCAGAGTAACAAAGGAATGCCACTGGTTAGAAAGGAGACAGATGTGATCCCCAGGTAAAAGTGGATGAAAATAAATGGGGAAACTCCATGTTAGGATGGGGCGTTTAATTTTAATTGGTTGTAACAATAATCTCATGCAAAGGGTGTTTTTGATTGCTACAATCCAATATATTTCATTGATTACTAGTTTTTTATAGTCAGCCTCAGGAAGAGTAAGTGGCCCATTAAGGTAGTATACATTGGTGGCTTTTGAAATGGAATCTATTGGTTTATAATGATGCAGTGGAAACTGAGGATCAGGACAAGATCTGTCACAGCCATGCTTACCATTCTTGAGCTTGCCTGAATCCCCTCAGGCATGATCATGTGAATTGGTAAGTATTGTTCTAAAAGAATTAAGAGATACAATAATGCTGCAAACTCCTGATTTATCTAGCTATTATATATTTTTTAAAATGGTTATTAAAACAATGTTTATAGTAAAAACAACAAGCAGCCTGAACATTTATTGATGAGTAAATATTTATATAGGAACAAAAACTTTGAAATGTATAATAAAAATAATTCATTTACACATTGTTAATATATTTCAAAATACTTTTAAGCTGCATGATGCACATATCTTAAACACAACAAACAACTATCATATTTACTAACTAAACAAAACCTATTTATTCACCCTGCCTCATTTCCTCCCTTAGAACACTCTAAATATGAGAACAATATGAAGAAGTTGTCAGTTAAATTTCTGGACATTTCATCCTGCCACAAGCAACATAATCACATGCCTAAAACTAATAACCTATGTATCTGGATTCATCATAAAGAAGATTGCTGGGTACTTAATATAAAGCTGAAAACTTATATTAAATAATGTAGATATATATATATATATATATATATATATATATATTTAATCAAAAAGACTATTGTGTGATTTATAATCAAAAATATCTGAAGATTTTAGATATGTAATTTGGAAATGTTTTACTTTATGATGAAATTATCTAAAAACTGATCAAGAAAACTTCTTTCCATATTGAGATAATGATAAAGTAAAAATTCCAGTTGATAATTACAAATAAATATAATTGGATATCTTTATGATATTGTACTTCCAATATTATTATTAACAGATATATACCTAATTATTTTAATAAACATGTCAAGAAATAAATTACCGGTATCTGTTGATTATAACTTTTTTCCAGTATACTTAATGTTGTATTATATTTTCTCCATTTTACGTTGTTTTAACTATTGGTAACTTATACATTTTTTTTCAGCTATTGATCCATACATAATGACAAAGTTTTTATGAACTTTTTAGTACATAATGCATGGACAATATATTACAGTGAATTTACAGAATTTAAATTTTATAACTTATTTATAAATTGAATATTACTTATAAGCAGAAATATGTGAATAAATATATTCCAAAGTTAATACATTTATTTATAATTTCTATATTATGTATAATTACTGTGTATTCTATGTGTACTTCATAAGTACTTGTAAATCTTTTTGTTTCCACATTTAGATACAGCAAGGTAGCCCTATCCTCTGTACCTTCAGGAATCAATGGGAACTTGTAGGACTCATCAGTGAAACTACAATGGAATGTAATACTCCTATTCTTGTAATCAAGACAGCCCCATATTTATCATGGATGAGATTGTTTATGAAGATGAATGAAAAGCCACTAGATAATATTTTTTCTACACTTTGCAGTGTTTACTCTGGAGGAGAATATGATCTTCATAATCACAGAAGGCATGCTGATTTTTCTTCTCTTGGATTCTCTCTTCAATCATGGAATGAATTAATTACTTCCTCCCAGGTCAGACAGCGTCGGACTCCTCCTCCATTATTTTTTGTTTCACATAACAAAGACTTATTTCCAGACAGTAGACAGTTATATTTTCAAGGTGCTCATCTGTCTTCAGGTAGTAAACCTCCATTGGCACAACTCTGGACAACTCCTCTTTTCAAAGCTTTGGGTACTTCTAAATCAACTCTTTCCTGCAATAACCAACTATCTAGTGATTTTGAGTGTATTATTCATTCTGAGGCCAAGATTCCCCCAAAAGCCTACATATCATCTAGATTTCTTCAAAGAGACAGACTCATATATCAAAATGGAATTAGTACTACTATACTGAGACAATGGGATGATATGTTAGATGCTAAAACTTTATTTCATGCTATATCAATTAATGCTGGTCGATCCTTGATCCCATTTTCAAAGCAGGTAGATGAATTCCAAGGAACTAATGAAATTTATTCTTTCCACTCTAAAGTTAATCCTAGTTCATTTCTTCATCAATTTTTACTTGGATCTTGGATGGAAGTTACAACCAATATTAGGTCATGGACACAAGCATATACTATGTTGCCTTTTGAAACTGAGACAGAAATGTGGACCCCATTTCATAAAGAGGCTACTCCAACTCAAATATACTATATTGTGGAAAATATAAAACCTGGCACATATATTGAAACATATAGTCTAAACTCATGGACTTCTTTATTAGTTAGTAAAAAGGAAATGTTGACTTATTCCACACACAACTATGGACCCCATTACTCTTCAATAACTCCTAAATTGGATCCAGCCTTCAATCAAGCTTGGTATTTATTGAGGTCCCATATAACCTCTAAAACTATAAATGAATATGTGATTTCTTCTGTACCTATGACAAATCTACATTCCTCTATACTTACAAAACCTTATTATTGGCCTCTATCAACAAGCATTGCTTTTATGTCTTGGAGTGATTATAAACCAGGTAATATCACACATTTAAATCAACTGGATACAACTAGTCTATTGAGTACACATACAGTTTCTATAGTCAAATCTTCAAAACAGACTGAAAATTTAGCATGGACTTCATTCCATTCTAATATCATCAAATCTATTATTTATTCTAAAATTGGCATTATTCAACCCTGGGTCCAGTCTGACTCAGACATACTAAAATTATGGACACCGTCTGAAATTGAGTCAGTAAAATATTCTCATATACTGAAAACTGATAAAATAAGTCTGTGGTTAAATACTAATCCTGAAGAAATAAAACCCCAAATATATAATAAATTTCAAGATCAAAGATCAACAAGCAAAACTGGTGAAATTAAAATTAAATATTGGATGAAGTCAAAAGTGGGAACAGTAACCAAACCACATGTACCATGGAACCAACCTGAAGCTGATTCAGTTGGAGGTTGGTACTGGTCTAAGTCTGATCATTCATTGTTAAAGACCCAATCAGATTTTAACACTTTGCCACTGTTTACTTATTTTGAAGCTGGTTTATCTAATCCATTGCCTGAATCCATTGAAAATATTGGACACTGGGGAAAAATTGAAACATTTCTAGGTATGCCTTGGATATATTCTGAGGGTCAGAAAATTATACACCAGACAAAGCCTAAAGACAATAATGAAGTTTGGTTTCAGGAACAAACAAGAATAATCTGGAAGCAATCTGAATCTCCAATTAATAATTACTTGACTAAGATGAAAGAAAAAATGACAGAACCTATGTATCAATCACTAGTAGATACATTCAAACCTGTGACTCAAACAGAGTTACAAATAATGCCTTCTTGGACAAAACATGAAGATGATAAAGCTAGGCCTTGGGCTCAAATTCAAGAAAATTCTGATAAGCAGTCATTTCACAATGAAATGAAAACTGTCTTAGAGTGGACACAGCCAATAACTCAATCACCTCACAAATGGATATTATCTGAAAATGAAGCAGGTAGACTCTGGAAACTACCCATGACTGATGAATTAAAAAACTGGGTATATCATAATATTCATACAGCTAAGTCTTTGAATGTGCTAAATGTTGGTATAGTTAAGCCAAGAGTACACCATGAAGCCAGTACATTAACACAATGGAGAGAGGCTGAGTCTACAAAGGTAAATCAACACAACCCTTCTGACACTGATATTGTCAGAGTCTGGACTCAAGGTGAAACTCCAGTAGTAAATGATTGGTTGGATTTATTAGAAGATACTTCCAGAGCATGTATAAAATCTCAATTTCAAGAACTAAAGGACAGGATATACTATAACAATGACATAGTCACTAGGTGGACCCAGACTGAAACACTGACAGTCTCTGAAATGCATTCATTCTCACCATGGATTCCAGGTGAATCTCTGAATCTAATCCCCTTAGTAGACCCTGTATTTTATAGTATGCCACCATGGACTCAAAATGAACCAACACAACTGTCAAAAATTATAGCTAATACCCTCACTTACTGGGCCCAAACAAAAGCATCAGCAAAAAGCCTTGCAGAAAAACTTCTAAGAAATCAATCCAAATTGGGGGCAAAGTCTGAATATATAGTAAGAAATCATTCCACTATTTCTGAAGCTTATTCAAATTTATTGTGGACTAAAGCACATTATCTAAAAGTAAATAATTCAGTCGAATTTATGAGTGAAATAAGTAAAATATTGGCCACAGATGAGTATCCTACAATAAATCCATGGAAACAAATTGATATAGATATAATGACACAATTACCCATAACTGAATCACCACTGGAAATCTCATGGTCACATCAAGCGTCTTATACAATTTTTAGCCATGCTAATTCTCCATCATTAATTAATATGGTGAATCCTGACTGTGATGTAATAACATGGTTCCAGGCTAATACACTATCAGTAAATCTCTGGACTCTGCCATGTAAGGAATCACTCACACCTTGGACTCAGTATAAAGCTTCAGAAAACAATCTCTGGTCAGAAAATAAACCATACCAAGATAATTTAAGGATTTACACTGCATTTTATAGAGGAAATTCATGGACACAGGCTTATGTTATATCACAAATTACACCATCTAAAATTGAAACTTTATACATGTGGACCCAGAATATTGATGATCTTAAAAAAATATGGGCCTTCCAAGAGATGATAACTCATACTTTTACATCAATGATTCAAACTGAATCTCCAACAATAAATCAGTGGATATACCATGCATCTGATCAGATCACAATTTGGACTCAACCTATATATCCAACAAGAAGTCAATGGGCTGTTACAGCTCACTCTGCCACAATGTGGCTGAAAAGTAACCATCCATTAATAAATCTAAGGATGCCACAAATATCTGATATACCTATACTGGCATGGCCCCAAACTGTATCACCTACAGTAAACCTTTGGCCACAGTCTGTAACTTATACAGGCATATCAAAGTTGCTTCAAGACGAATATACACCCATTAGTTTGTGGACAAATCCTGCTTCTGATATATTCACAGCATCATGGCCTATGCCTGAATTATCAAATGAGAAAACACAACCTTTTTTTGATACAGAAATACTACCAGGGTCTGAGCCTGAACTGGCATCAGAGTATATGTGGATAATGCCAGTAAGTGATAGACTCACACCACAGTTGTCCCAGAATGTTTCTCCTAATGTAAATATTAGCTATCAGCTAAGATCTTATACATATCTAATACCTACACCACAATGGCTATTGGAACAAACACTGGAAACAAATCTAAGGCCACTACTTGCATCTGAAAAGAAAATAACAGCTCTGGTCCAGAGTGAATATCCAACAGCAAATATGTTAATATTGCCTATGTCTAGTAAAGTCACATTACCTTGGCCCCAGTCTAAGTCACTATCAGTTTCTCAATGGGTGTGGTCTATATCTCATTCAATGATGCAATCATGGACCCAAGATATAACAAATCAATGGTCAATGTTTTTGACTGATGAAATTACTCCATCATGGTCTTTGGATTATTCCCCAGTAACAAAAGTGTGGGGACAGTTTACATCTGATACATTTATCTTTTCAAGGATTCAAGCTCCATTACCAAAAGATAATCTATTTGGACTCTTTATGTCTGATATAATCATGCTCCCTTTGCCCCAGTCTATTTACTCACCAGTACATAGGGGAAGACTCTCTGGAACTAATACATTTGTACCAATGTTGACAGAATCTAAATTTTTACCAGCACATATAAGGACATCATATATATCTGATAAAATTCTGCCAAATTGGGCACAGGAAGAATTTTTAGAAGGAAATCAATGGCCATGGAGCTTCCAGGATATAGTGACACCAACTTGGACCCAGGTAGAGTCCTCAAAATTAAGTCTGTGGGCACTGATATATTCTAATAGAGAGACTGCAAATTCATATTCATCAAGATACATATTGACAAACCATTCATCCAACATAATCACACAGTCATGGATGCATACTAGATCTCTAATATTTAGTCTACAAACAAATGAGGTATCTATTACTATTTCACCATCACATCAGACTGAGTCTACAGCTGAAAATCTTTGGTCATTGCCTTTACCTGATATAGCCACACCAATGTGGACCAATTCTGGTATTCTGCCAGTATACACATGGACAAGGCTACTATCTGATACTCTTGATTCAACAGGGCCACTTCCTGAATCTTTGCCTATATTTAATAGAGCTAAACAAACTTTGCTCCAGACGGAATCTAAAAAAATAAATACACAAACATTGTTTGTATCTGATTCATATATACTGCCCTGGGTACTGTCAAAACACCAAACACTCATTCCTTGGACAGAGAATATTGCTAATGTATTACCACAATGGACTAAGTCTGAAGTTCTCATTGTAAATTATTTGACTCAGTTTGTATATGATACAATTCAGAACTATGCTCAATCCTCAGAATTCAAACTTTGGGCACACATAATATCTGATACTATTTTGTTAAGGAACCAGGCCACATCAGTTACAACATATTTTTGGAAAAAATATGGAACTAATATATTTACTGAGTGGGCCAATTCACAATTTATGATTGCAAACTATCCAACATGGCATACTTCTATTACACACAAGCATGTAGACATTTCAACATCAGATCCCTGGGAAAAGGTTAACACAGAGTCTCCAATATTTGTTCATTGGAAACAGTCTACTTCTGAAAGAGTTATGCCATGGTTTCAAACCGTTTTAGGAATAGAAAACCCAACACTTGATATGAAAGTTACAGAGCCACTTGGGAAATTTGCTGACATTATGGTAGTAAAATCTCGGAACCAATCTGCAACAGACATAGACTCACAATGGATAACAGAAAAGTCTACTACAGTTCATGTCTTACAAAACCCTATATTTGACAAAATCATTCTTGACCATACAATTAGTCCACTATTAACTCAACTGTCAAAGACTAAAGCTGATGCAGTGATATGGAGGGAATCTGAGTATTTTAAAAAATATTTTCAGAAAAATTCTCCCCATCAAATAGTCACACCATGTAACCTTAGTGAATTTTCAGATGAGATGGCCTTGAGCGCACATGAGGCTAGCGCACTTACAGTGTGGCACCAAGATATATCTAAATATTTTATTCCAATGATAGTCGACATAACTAAAGAACTAAAAGTGAGAATACAAACTGAATTCTCAAAGATAAATAATTTTCCAAATACACATATACCACAGACACAATCAAACTCCCTACCAATTAACATTGATTCACAATATGCATTTGATAAAGCCACGTTTAGAATACAGAATAAATATTTATTTAGAAACTCGTGGATCAAGGAAGAGAATATAGCAGGTAATGCCAAGTTAACCTCTGAAATTCACTGGATGCAACCAGCAACTGAAACTGTCCAATTATGTATATACACATTGTATTCAACCTTTAATTTATTGTTACACACAGAATTGTTAGTTACAACATGGTCTCATATTGGGCCTCAAAATATAAAAAATCCTTCAGAGAATGCTAAATTATCAAACATCTTACAATTTACACAAAATGAATTTTTATCAGTATATCCATGTATAGATGATAAAATGTATAAATTCATACATTGGACCCAAACTAAATATGTACCGGAATATAAATGGACAGAGGTTACATACTCAAAAGTAGCACCTTGGAGTAATACTGATTTATTCCTAGAAAATTCCTGGAGAGAGGGCATATCTTCAAAATTAATATACTGGTCCCAATTTGACACTCTGACAATTAACCCATCATTTGTCATACCCTGGACACAAAATAATTCCCCAAAAGAAGATACATGGATAGGCTCTTCTCCTCCAAAAGCCTATCAGGAGGAATATACACTAGAACATTCTGACACTGTGTCTTTACCTTCTACATTTATTCATTGGATGCAGCCTGAATATATACCAGTAGTTTTCTGGTCCCAGCACCTGGATCGTAGATATCCACCAATAAACAATTTGATGTTGACTTCATATAATTATTTCATTTTGGCCCATTCAGAATCCTCAAATAAAATTACACCAATGAGTTCTTCTGAAACATTCACACCCATGACCTTGGATGAATATCAATTACATAATCACTGGGTACAATCTGTATCTGAAAAACTCATACCATGGACCAAAGCTTTATCTGTATCAGAAACACTATGGATGGAAGGTGTATTTTCTACATTTTTACCATGGATAAAGTTTATATTTCCATCAGAATTTACTTCCATACACACTACTTATGATGCAATTACACTATGGTCAGAAGTTTTAACAACCCGTGAGATACCTTTTAGTTCAACGGAATTTACCCCTGTACAATTTTATGTTGATACCAGTACTGATAAAGGAATATTTTTAACAGTGACAGAAGTTTTTGAGAAAATCTTTTTAACAGTGTCTAATATTAATATTTTCAGAAATTCAATACAATCTCAACCTTACTTTATCCAACATTCAACTCAGACATCATTTCCATTGGGCCTTACAGAGACTATAGATAGCAATACATGGTCTTTTTCTAAAGTAGGATCACTCTTATCCTGGAGAGTGCCTGATACTTTAAAAGATGTCCATTCAGCTCACCATGAATATCAAATCAGCAGAAATTGGTATGATCCTGAAGTTGAAAGAATAAGACCATGGACACATACATATTTTCAAACAATCAGTATTTATATGCCATTGATGGCTGACAAAGTCGAATCCTGGGATCAACAAAATACAGGTAAACAATCTAAGATGACATCTGCTACTGGTATGTTCAGTGACTGGACGATATCTGAAACAAAAAGTTTAAGACTTGGGAATGTTCCTGAAAATACTATAGTAAGGCCATGGATCCAAGTAGAATCAATCACGGGCCATAACTGGTACCAACTGGTAACTAATACAGTAGAAATATTGCCCCTGGCTAAATCTCAGTTAATTACACTCTGGACTCAATATGTCTCTGATAAAATATCACAGGCTGAAATAGAAGCAGATAAATATTTGTACACATTTGACAATAATGCTATCTCATCTTGGTATTCAATTCAAAGTATTTTAAGGCAAAGAAGTAAACTGGAACCTGAAACGCTTTCTCCCTTGATCCTGCAAGAATGGCAAATACCTCTTTCCTGGAATAAAATAGAAAAAGAGGCACTGAAATCTATGTACAATTTTGAAGCAGACACATCCCAAATACTCTTGACTTATCCAAAATTTGATGAAATTAATATTTGGACTCAGCCTGAATCTCCACTTGTTAGGAGGTGGCCTGAGGATGCTATAGTTACACGTTGGCCTCTAAATAAAAATGATAAAATCATACCACAGATACAACTGGAATACGAATCTACATCTTATTTGGCACAAACAAATGTTGGTAGAATTAATGCTTGGATTCAGCATATAGATACTATGGAAACACAGGAAATCATTCCCTGGACTCATTCTGATACACTATCTTCAAACTTTTTCCAGAATCCAAGAGTCTTTACACTTTGGGACCCGACTCAAAATTATGGAATCATGCAATGGCCACAAATGGAATATGAAACTACATTATCTTTGGAACAGCCTAATATTGCTGTAATGAACCCATTGAATCGGCAAAAAGGTTTCACTGAAACTCTAGGAAGTTTTCCCTGGACTCATTCTGGTACAGTATTATCACACCCATTCCAGACACAAATAGATTCCACATTTTGGTCCTTGACTCAAAATTATAAAACCATGCAGTGGACAAAAGAGGAATATAAATCCACACTATCTTTGTTTCAACCTCATTTTGATATGATCAACCCTTTGAGTCAACACAAAATTTTTATTAATACTCTAGAAATTTTTCCCTCGACTCATTCTGATACAGTATCTTCACACTTATTCCATACTGAAACAGATTCCACACTTCAGGCCCTGACTCAAAATATTGCAATAATGCATTGGCCACAAATGGAATATGAAACTACCCTAGCTTTGGAACAGCCCAATATTGGTATAATCAACACATGGATTCATCAAAAAGATTCTACTGAAACTCTAGAAACAATTCCTTGGACTCATTCTAGTAACGTGTTATCACACTCATTCCAGTCACAAATAGGTTCTGCATTTTGGTCCTTGACTAAAAGGTATGGAATCATGCAGTGGTCAAAAGTCAAGTACGAATCTACCCTATCTTTGCTACATCCTAATGTTGGTATAATCTACTCTTTGAGTCAACATAAATCTTCTCTTGTCACTCTAGACATTATTCCCTGGATGAATTCTGATACATTATTTCTATACTCATTACAGACTCAAACAAATTCTATGCTTTGGGCACTGACTCAAAATTATGGAAACATGGACCGATCACAAGTTCAATATGAACCCACACAGTCTTTAGTATATTCTAATGTTGGTATAAGCAACCCTTTGATTCAACACACAGATTCTACTGAAACTCTAGAAACCATTCCCAGGACTTATTCTCATAGATTAATATCTTATTCATTACAAACTCAGATATATTCAGCTAGATTATGGAAGCAGCCTCAATCTATGGTGACAGCCCAAATTTGGAGTACAACTCTAGAACAAGTAGCAAAAACACAAGCCCTGACATCAGTTGGTACAATTTCACCATCATTTCGGGTTCAAGGTAATGTAAATATTTTCTAGATTCTATGTGCTTTTTAGTTATTTTCGGGACACACAGTGCACTGCAGATGGCAAGGTGTCACTACAAATTATCATAGAATCTGTCATAAGTCTCAGATATCTAGATAACTGCATGATAGCTGTTATATCTCTATGGTCTAGCAACAACTCAAATCCACAGATTATCACATGCTTTTTTATAATTTCAAATTTTTATTTTTCAAATTCACCATTAATGTGTTGTCATACATATTAATATGGATGCATATGCATTTTAGTACAGAATGTGTTTGGAACTGATTTTTTTTCCAAGTTGACTACTCTTTCTACAGTAAGAATCCAATCTAAACACACACACGCAAACACACACACACACACACACACACACACACACACATGCACACACACATAATCAAATTGTGTGCTAGACGTTAACATTAATGTTCCAAACTTGATCCAGTTTTGTGATATTATTAAGTTGTGGAATAAAAAAAGAATAATATAAGGTCTACTTTAGATTGAGTATATTTCACAACTTAATCGCAGAAGATGAAGCAAGATTGAAACAGGAATGTTAGCATCCACTATACATTTTAAGTTTGATAGGGTATCATTTTTTTCTGAAATTGTGATCAGTAGAGGAACCATATAAGGTATTTTACATTTTATGTAAAATTTTGTATTTCTGGCAAGTTTAATTTCAGATAAATATCACTGTACTAACATGATATATGCTGTAAAAATCAAAAAGCAAAGCAAATCTCTCCAAACATATAAGGTTATAAATTCGTATTTTCAAGCACATTGTTTCAGGAATGAGTTGGTTTGAGAACTTTTACCAAATGAGAAAAGAATATATATATATATATATATATATATATATATATATATATATATATATATATAATTTTTGAAGTCATGTGCCTCTATTAACTGACTTTACATTTTTTCTTCTTATTTACTTGCTGTTCCATCTCCATGTGCATTGTACATATACTGACTGTATACTTACTGTATATCTCCATATACAAATTTTCCTTTTCCACTAATTATTTGTTTTAAAATTTCTCATCTTCTCTTCTTCCTTGGGGCCTCCTCTTCACCTTCCCTCAACCTCTTCTGATATTTTACTCTGGAATTAGGACCCTCAGAATTTATTAAATTTGCCATTATTTGTTCTAAATTTTTATGTTTCTATGTTTTTCCAGAAATGCTTTCAAGTGAAGAACATCCCTTGAAGTCATCATCTCACTCTGAAACTCAAGAGAAGCATTTTCCAGAACCATTATCTCTTAGGCAATCAAAACTCAATGTTTCCTTGGCTGAATGTCACTTGAGTATGATATGGAAAGATAATATCCAAGCTCTATGGCTCTACAAGACAGCTGTTGTTTCTCATGAAACCACAGGTATGCTATAGTATAAACACATGTTGAAATCAGTATCTTTATATTATTTCATCTAGGCTAAGCACAAACTTTCTGGCCCAAGATATCATAGTACTTTCAACAATGTAACTCACAGTGTATCCTGACTGTTGCAAATAGTGTTTTTGTTCATGAGGGTGATAACTATTATGGGACATGAATATGAATACAAATGTTTATAAAATGTTTTGAGAGATTATACTGTTTTTTTTAAGTAGTGCCTATTCTTTATTCTCTAATTATAATTTCACTAGCACTGAATATGAGTAACTAGGTAGATTTTCAAAACTAGGTATGGTTTCCCTCATTTTGAGCAGGCCTTAACTCCAATTAGTGAACTATTTTTCATCAACAATATTTACACAACAGTAAGGTAATATTTTGAAACTACACAGTGATATCAACAGGTTAATATTTTATTTAACTAATTAATAAACATAATTGTAAATTTTAGGAAAGATATGAAAATATTCTGTCTTCATGTAATGCCTATTGCTTCTTTAAATATGAACATAAAAGCTACGACTATATGAAGAAGAGAAAACACTAAATATAAATTTACTTGTGTTCTCTTTAGAATGTGGTTCACGTCCTGGCCTGGTTCCCCACTGTCCTAATTGCTGGGAGGCTGAAATAGGTGAATTCCCGTGGATGGTCTCTGTGCAACTCTCTTATTCCCACTTCTGTGCTGGCTCTATACTTAATGAACAATGGATCCTCACTTCTGCTCGATGTGCCAATTTTATGTAAGGCTTGAAAGATCTTTTGAAATGATTTTTTTATCATATACTGCTGTATGCTTAGAGACTGATGATGCTTCTCTTGTGTTTAAGTTCAGTTATTGTATAATTATATTTTTCTTATTTAACATTCTTGTTTCTTCTCACTGTATTCTGAGAAATTTGCTCACCTAATAGGAAATCTTTCCCCATAAAGAGATAAGAATATATTTTTTTACATTGTCAATGAAGCTTATAATAGTTTCTTTTGTTTTCCATATGATTTTGTAAAATCATTGTGCATTTTGTGAGAATACTTTCATTATCTTCATATATATGTGTGTGTGTGTGTGTGTGTGTGTGTGTGTGTGTGTGTGTGTGTGTGTTAGTGGTGAAAATTTATCATAATTTTCTATTGTTTCACCTATAAATTTTTGAAATACAATAATATCAAATTTCATATTAGAGTTTCACCAATTTGAATTGTTTCTATTTAAGACATCCTGGCCTTATGATCATGAAATTATCATATGCATTCATTGTATTTAACTCTCAAATTGAAAAAAAGTAAGCATTGACTATTGAATATATTAATAAAATAATTTATTGCATAATTTTAAGATGTACCTTTAGATTCTGAATATGTTCATATATACAGAGCATTGACAATAATATATTTGTGATTAACAATGTCTTACATGCCTAATCTAGATAATGTAAGTAAGTATAGAAAGTGTTTACCATGTCCAACAATTGCCTGAGACAGGAAGATTATGGATTCATGGTCTGTATGGATTTCAAAATTGGTGTAACATATATTCAACCTAATCAATTATGCTAGCTATATACATATTTTGAAGTATTGCCAAAACCAAAATATAGAGATTTTAATAAAGTAGTTTAGTGTATAAGTGTCATTTCATTTGCTAAATATGACATTTGAGGTACTTTTCATATTTAAAATATAAATAATATAATTCTTGATAAATTTTTCTTCAGAAAGCGGTCAGAATCTCTGGCTTTAGTTCAAGTGGGGATGGTTGATCTTCAAGACACTACCCAAGGCGAGACTGTAGGTATACATCGTTCCATGCCCTACTTAGGTCCCAGGGGACCATTAGGACCAGGCCTAATCTTCCTGGCGGAGCCACTGCATTTTCAACCATTGGTACTTCCTATTTGCCTGGAAGAAAGTCATGAACAAGAAAGACATATACAAATGTATGACTGTTGGTTACCCAGCTGGTCCCTTATGAGGGGTAAGTAGTGATAGTAATAAGGATTTTATAATCTGATGGTAGAATTTTCTCATGATATATTGCGGTTTTATTATTTTGTGATTTAGATATGTATCTATTCCTCTGTATAAGAATAAAACCAAAAAAAGATATATATATATATATATATATATTTCTCTTTTCTGTCAGGAAGTCCTGGTATCTTGCAAAAAAGGCACCTCAGCATCGTGCAAGTCAGTGCTTGTGCCAAATTTTGGCCTCAGCTGAATGAGTTCACTTTCTGTGTAGAGGCCAAGAAAGCTATGGGGGAATCTGGCTGTAAGGTAACAAATAGGAGGAGAATGAGTTGAGGAGATACAAAGAGTAGCACTTAAGAACACATGCTATTTTCATCTTTCAGTTTGTCAACTAATACTTTGTTCTCAATCTTTTGTAGGGTGATCTTGGAGCACCTTTAGTGTGTCGTCTAAAACAAAAAGACATATGGGTGCAGGTTGGAATATTAATTCACTTTGATGAACATTGCACAAAGCCCTATGTCTTCAGCAGAGTTAGTCCTTTTGTTTTTTGGCTCCAGAGTGTTACACAGCCCAGCCATGCACCCTGGACCCATCTAAGTCTCGTGACTCCCTCTCCTTTTATATCCCTGTCAGTTTCTACCAAGACTAAAGTCTCAACATTTACTTCTAGATCTGCTGGTCTTCAACCACATTTCATCTCTCTGCCACACCCTGAGGGTAAGGGCATAGAGTATTATTGTAATTAATCTATGAAGAACAAAGAGAAAGCGAGCTATAAAGGGGGAAACTAATTTCTGTTCATGAGATATGTATTATCTTTCTAATTTCTGCAAGAGTGTTATTTTGGAATTTGCAAAGTCACTTTATAAGTAATTCACTCTTCCACCTTCATAATGTTAGTGTACAATGCTTATATCACTGATTATTCTTATTATGATATCATAATTGGCTACTTGGATAACTAGAAAATATAAAAATCTAATACATTGCATTTTTAGATATAATGCTTTTGGCCTGTTACTAGTGTTTCTTATCAGCTATCTCTGCCTGAAATTTTAACCAACTTATATGAGTCTAAGTGGTCTAACAGGAGAGTCTGGATGTAATACCCTTTCACAGCCTACATCTTTACTCCTTTCCCCTATCCCTCCCAGAATCCTCCTTGTCTCTTGGTCCCATCTATCATTCTTTTCTATTGACAAACAGGGCTTTATTCCTTATCTAATAATAGAGACATAATTACAGAATTACATCTACCATCAACTCACTATCTAAAATAAAAAGAAAGGCGTTGACTATACATAGTAAAATATATAAAACAAACAGTTATCAAATAAGAACCATAGTTAACAACATTTAGCCATTAACATTATCAGGAAATAAAGAAAATATTCTATCATGTATTCAATATATTTGAATCTAAAGTCTTATATGTAACTTATCTTTAATCCAACTAAGAAAAACTGTAACTATCAGTCTTCAACTACATCAAAGAGTAGAGGAGGTTAATATATAAATTGTGGGTGACTTACCAGGTAGTGATATGTCTCTGTAATTTCTCGAGTTCTTCTGTAATGTTTCATCTTTTGCCTGAAGACCATAATGTATCTGGCAGACTTCTCAGCAGTTTAGGAAACTTTAAACTGTCCATTTTTATTGACAGTTTTTCAGTCACTTATCTGTCCTTTAGACTGTCTGGCAGACACTTCCATGAAGCAGGAATCCTGTGGCAATATCCATATTCTTTTAGCAGTCACTTTCCTGTGGATCCTGAATGAATAGTTTACACAGAAAATGTCAGGCTAGGCAAGAGCAGTATCTTACCCAAATGTCTAATCTTGAAGTTTTGAAAGCAAATCTTTAATGAGGTTCTTTGATGCCCAACTTCATTTCTGATGCACTTGGTGTTGGCAGGCATACTTGTGCCTCATGGTCAAGAAAAACCCTAAGCAATTTTAAATGCCATATTCTGTAGGTCTTTGAAAGTTTTGAAGAGTGGTTCTTCAATAGGAATATGTCTCTATATATCTAGAAACCCTAACAAAACCAAATATAATTGTTGACACCCTACAATGTGTACCTAATTTCATATCATATTTTAAATATCTGTATAAACACAATACCTAATCAAAATAAGTTTACATATAACAAAATTGATGTTAAATTTGTATCAACAAGTGAAAATGCATACCAATGAGACATATTCATTTCTATATCCTATTCCCATTATTTAAAAGGAGATTGACTGTGATATTTACCATATAAAACCAACCCCAATAAATGGTGTAAAACAACCCCAATATAAAACAACATTTATTCAGTGATTTGGGAATTATGAACTTCAAGGCTGCCTTTTCACTTATATTTTGAATATTGAATCATCTGAGACACTGTTTCTGGTGGTGTTCCTTGATCAAGCCATGTTATTCTCCAAGAAATCCACAGCTTTCCATTTTCTGTAGAAACAAAAATAGAAGTTCTTTTCCCCCAATAACATTTCCTTAGACTTAACTTTTAGAGTCAAAGTATTTTAAAATATATAAGTTGCACTTATTTTTCAGTATTGACAATATAGTATATATTAGCAGTAGTAGTTACTTCCTTAGCAATTAAGCAATACAAAGACAACACATCTAGACTGTATTTTCCATCCTCACTATTTATTTATTTACTTATTTACTTATTTACTTATTTATTTTCATTTTCTGACACAGGGTTTCTCTGTGTGATTTTTGCTGCTTAGGAGTTTACTTTATACACCAGACTGGCTTTGAAATCACAGAGATCTGCTTGTCTCTACCTCTTGAGTAATTAAAAGTGTGTGCTACCATACCCAGATACTCTCTTTCACAAAAAAAAAAAATAAAAAAAAATAAGTCTCTTGTTTCCTCTCCGAAGCCTGTAAACTGTTACAGGTTTTTCTTTATCTTAATGTGTGTTTTACATAAATCTTTAGATACAAGTCTTGCATCTGCTAAGCATCCACACTGCTTTCCAATATTGCAGGGGTACATTTACCACCACCACCAAGAGAGGTGCTCAATACCTTTATGCTGCCATCAAGCAGCATGCTGCCAGCATGGAGATGTGGTTATTGACAATGCCAGGTGTTTGTACACACCATTGAAATGTTACTTACAGAGAGTTAGGAAACCCCCCTTAAAGGAGTGGCACAAGAAACTGCTTGACTACACACAGCAATAAACAAAGCCTCTTGTTAGCAGCATTTTTCTCACTTGGGCTTTGATTTGCTAATATCGGTTTGTAATTGTTGTTTTGCTGTTTGTATGTTTGTTTCTAAAAATCATTTTTTAATTTTTTGTTGTTTTAAGTGAATTTTCTTACTAACCACTTTTTTAGGTGTTGGCATTTTGGTATGTGCACTTTTAAACCAACCTGGTCCCATTGCCATGTTAGCCTCAAATAACACACAGAGGTGTGTATTAGATATAAAACTGTATGGCTGAAATATATATATTACATACCAATCCCAGTTCACTGTTCCTCTCTCTCTCTTCCTCTCCCTCCCTAACGCTCAGCCCCACCACCACCACCACAACCACCCTCCCCTCCCATCTTTCCCCCACTCCACAAAAAGATGATGCCCTCCAGGAGGGGTCATATAATCTGTCAAGTCATTTGAAGTAGGGACTAGGACTTCTCTCCTGTCTCTAGGTTAAGGGTGTATCCCTCCATGGGGGATGTGTCTGCAAGGTCCTTTGGTGCACCAGGAGTAGATCCTGGTTCCACTGTCTGAGGTCCCCCAGACTGCTCAGTCCTTCTCGCTGAGCCCCATGTTCAGGGGGTCTGAGTTAGTCCCATGTTGCGTTCGTAGCCATCAGTCTGGAGGCCCGTTAGCTCCTCCTTGTTCAGGTCAGCTGTCTTTGTGAATTTCTTCAGCCTGGTCTTTTCCCCTCTCTCTGCATCTGTATTCTGGTTCGACTCAGTGCTTGGTTACGGGTGTTTGCTTCTGTTTCAAACAGTTACTAGATGAGGGGTCCATGATGGTGGGTAATTTAGTTGATGATCTCACTATCAGGGAAGGGCATTTAAGGTAGCCTTTCCATGGTTGCTCGAATTATTAGTTGTAGTCAGTCTTGTAGTTTTCTCCTCAAACCAATAATGGCTCCCTCTTTTATGTTCTCTCTCTGTTTGTCCTTGTCTCTCCTGTTATCTATTCCTTAACTGATTCAATCTTCCTAGTCCCAAAAGTTTTAATCCACACCTTCTTCTATTTCTCCTAGTTCTCTCACCACTCACTGCCCCCACACCCACTCCACATTTGCCCTGGAGATATTGTCCCTTTAAGTGAGGGACCTTGAATGAGTCTCCTAGAATCCTCCTTGTATCATAGATTCTCTGGTGGTGTAAATTATAGGCTGGTGATCCTTTTCTTTAAGTCTAAATTTCATATATAAGCGAATACATACACTGTTCCTCTTTTTGTGACTGGGTTACCTCAATCAGCATGGGTTCTTCAAGTTCCATCCACTTGCCTGCAAATTCAAGATTCCATTGTTTATTTTTGTTTGTATGTTGGTTTTTTGTTTGTTTGTTTGTTTCTGCAGAGTAGTATTCTATTGTATAGATGTGCCACATCTTTTTTATCCCTTCTTCAGTTGAGGCACATTTAGGTTGATTCTTGATTCTTGCTATTACAAGTAATGCTGTGATGAACACAGTTGAGCACATGTCTTTGTTGAGTGTTTTCAGGGATGTGGGTCATTTGGGTATATATCTAAGAGTGGAATTGCTGGGTCCTGTGGGAGACTGATTCCCATTTTCCTGAGGAACTGCCATACTGATCTCCAAAATGGCTGTATGAGTTTGCAATCCCACCAGCAGTGAAGGAGTGATCCCCTTTCTCCACATCCTCTCCAGCATAAGTTGTAATTGGTATTTCTAATTTTAGCCATTCTGACAGGAGTAAGATGGTATCTCAAAGTTGTTTTGATTTACATTTATCTGAAAGCTAAGGAGCACTTTCTTAAGGGTCTTTCAGCTGTTTTGATTTCCTTTATTGAGAGTTCTCTCTTCTGTACTCCCTTTTTTAATAAGGTTAATTGGTGTTTTGTTGACTAGTTTCTTGAGTTCTTTTTATATTTTGGAGATCAGACTTCTGTCAGATGTAGGTTTGGTGGAGATCATTTTCCACTCTTTGGGCTGCCGTTTGGTCTTGACAACTGTGTCCTTTAAATTACAGAAGCTTCTAGTTTATTAATTGTCAATCTCAGTGTCTGTACTACTGGGATCATGTTCAGGAATCAGTATTGTCTACCAACATGTCCAAGGGTACCTCCTACTTTCTCTTCTAAGAGGTTCAGTGTAGCTGGATTTATGTGAGGTGTTTGATCCATTTGGACTTGAGTTTTGTACACGGTGATAGACATGAGTCTATCTGAAGTCTTCTACACACCATCATCCAATTGTGCCAGCACCATTTGTTGAAGATGCTTTCCTCCCCTCTTTGTATTTTTTTAGCTGTTTTGTTGAAAATCAGGTGTTTGTAGGTGTGTGGATTAATATTGGCATTTTCAATTCGATTCCATTGGTCTACCTGTCTGTTTCTGTGCCAATACCAGGCTGTTTTCAGGACTATAGCTCTGTAGTAGAGCTTAAAGTCAGAGATGGTGATGCCTCCTGAAGTACAGGGTTGTTTTGTCTCTCCTGGGTCTTTTGTTTTTTCCATACAAAGTTGATTTTTATCCTTTCAAGGTCAGTGAAGAATTATGCTGGGATTTTACAATGGGGATTGCATTGAATCTGTAGATAGCTTTTGCCAAGATTGCCATTTTTACTATGTTTATCCTACCTATGTAAGAGTATGGGGGATCTCTCCATTTTCTGGTGCCTTCAATAATTTCTTTCTTTAAAGCCACAAAGTACTTATTATATAGGTTTTTCATTTCTTTGGTAAGTGTTACCACAAGATATTTTATGTTGGTTTTGGCTTTTGTAATGGGTGATTCTTCTTTGATTACTTTCTGATCCATTTTGACTTCAGATAAAAGTACAGCTACTGACTTTGTTTATTTTGTAACCTGCTCATTCACTGAAAGTTTTTATTTGCTGTAGGAGTCCCCTTGTAGAGTTATTTGGGTGACTTATGTAAACCATCATATTATTTGCAAATAGAGACAGTTTGGATTTTCCTTTCAGATTTTTATCCCCTTGATCTCCTTTTGCTGTCCTATTGCTTTAGCTGGAACTTCAAGTACAATATTGAAGAGATGGAGGGAGAGGGCAGCCTGAATTGTCTTAAGCTTCTCTCCATTCAGTTTGATGTTGGCTGTTGGTTTACTGTATATTGCTCTTATTATGTTTAGGTATGTTCCTGTTATCCCTGATCTCTCCAAGACCTTTATCATGAAAGGGTGTTGAATTTTGTTGAAGGCTTTTTCAGCATCTAATAACATGATCATATGGTTGTTCTTCTTTAGTTTGTTTCTATGGTGGATCACGTTGATAGATTTTTGTATGTTAAACCATCCTTGTAACCCAGGGATGAAGCCTACTTGGTCATGGGGGATGATTCCTCTGATGTATTCTTGGATTCAGTTTGCCAGTATTTTATTGCGTATTTTTGCATCCATGTTCATCAGGGATATTGGTCTGTAGTTCTCTTTCTTAGTTGTATATTTGAGATGCTTGGGTACCAAGTGATTGTGGTCTCATAGAAAGAGTTTGGTAATGAACAGTCTGTTTCTATTTTGTGGAACAATTTGAGGAGTAGTGGAATTAGCACTTCTTGAATATCTGGTAGAATTCTGCATTGAAGTCATCTGCCCCTGTGCTTTTTTTTTTTTTTTGGTGAGAATGCTTTCGATGACTGCTTCTATTTCATCGGGGGTTATAGGTCTATTTAAGTTGTGTCTGTTCTTGGTTTAATTTTGGTAAGTGATAGTTGTCCAGAAATTTCTCCATTTTCTTTTAATTTTCAAATTTTGTAGAGTACAGGATTTTAAAATATGACCTGAAAGTTGTCTGGATTTCCTCTGTGTCTGTTGTTATGTCCCCCTTTTCATTTCTGACTTTGTTAATTTGCATAATCTCTCTATGCTTTTTCATTAGTTTGGATAAAGGTTTGTCTATTTTGTGATTTTCTCAAAATAACAACACTTTGTTGCTTTGATTGATGTATTGATTTCCTGTTTTCTATTTAATAATTTCAGCTTTCAAATTTATTATTTCCTGGTGTCTACTCCTCCGGGGTGAGTTTGCTTCTTTTTGTTCTATGATTTTCAGTAGCGCTTTTAATTCTCTCATGTGATTACCCTCCATTACCTTCATGTTAACACTCAGTGCAATGAACTTGCCTCGTAACACTGCTTTCACAGTGTCCCATAAGTTTGGATATGTTGTGTCCTCATTCTCATTGAATTTTAGGAAGTCCTTAATTTTTTTTTCTTTCTTTCTTCTTTGACCCAGGTGTGGTGGAATTGCACATTGTTCAGTTACCATGCATTTGTAGGGTTTCTATGGTCTGTGTTGTTGTTGAATTCCAATTTTAAAGCATGGTGGTCTGATAAGATACAGGGAACTATTCCAATTCTTTTGTATCTGTTGAGGTTTGGTATGCCACCTAGTATGTGGTCGATTTTCCGTGTGGAGCAGAGAAGAAGGTATATTCCTTTGTGTTTGGATGGAATGTTCTATAGATGTCTGTTAAACCCAATTGAGATATAACTTCTGTTAGTTCTTTTGTTTCTTTGTTGACTTTCTGATTGGTGGTTCTGTCTAGTGGTGAAAGTGGTGTGCTGAAGTCTCCCACTATAAGTGTCTAAGGTTTTATATGATGTTTGAAGTTTAGTAGTTTCTTTTAAAAATTTAAGTTTCTTTGTATTTGGGGCATAGATGTTCATAATTTAGACTTTGCGTTGATGGATTTCTGCTGCAATGAATATGAAATGTCCATCTTCATCTCTTGATTAATTTTTGTTTGAAGTCTAACTTGTTAGATATTAGGATAGCCACATCTGCTTGCTTCTTGGGTCCATTTGATTGGAAGATATTTCCCCAGTCCTTTACCCTGAGGTAATGTCTATCTTTGAAGCTTAGATGTGTTTCTTGTTTGCAGCAGATGGATGCATACTGTCTTCGTATACATTCTGTTACCATGCATCTTTTTATAGGTGAGTTAAGACCATTAATGTTGAGGGAGAGTAAGGACCATTGATTGTTAATGCTTGTTTGTTTTAGGTTTGCTTTTGGCAGTGGTATTGTAAATTTATTTGTCATGCTTTACCTTTGGGTTCTGATGAAGTGGGATTATCTTTTTCCTATGTCTTTGTGAACATAGTTAACTTCCTTGGGTTGGAGTTTTCCTTCCAAAGCTTTCTGTAGGGCTGGACTTGCAGATATATATTGTAAAAACTGGCTTTGTAATTAAATATGTTGTTTTCTCCATATATATTGATTGAGAGTTTTGCTGGGTATAGTAGCCTGGGTACTCAATCAAACCTTCACTACAGATGATAAATATGCTTTCCTTTTGCTCTCTTTTACATGGCTTTTTGTGAACATAAACATTATCTTTTCCATTTTCTATTACCTGGCATTAATTTGACATCCAAATTATCTGTGATTATATTTTTAAATAACAAGCACATTTATTCACTATATACAATAGCTCTATATGAAACAACTCTTTTATTTGATAAAAAAGGATAGATTAACATGGACTAATTTTAAATATAAATAGGAATTTTAACATGATAATTACAAACAGTGGCTTCAAAACTTTAGGCAAACTAAAGAAAAGAAAAACATTAATGCTATGTAAAAACCCTGTAATTAAACATTAAGCATACTTGCATTTCAAAGTAAATTTAACAACATCAGTTGTTTTAACAGACATTTATGTAATTAAAACCTTTAAAAAATTGTCCTGAGCAATGTATTAACTAAACTTAACCTCTCTCTGTTTTTCTTCAACTCAGCATTTGCAGATCATATTTCTCTGCAATATACTATGCCTTGGCAAGCTATGATATTCAGTTGTGGCAATCAGATGTGCAGTGGCTCCATTATTAGTAGCCACTGGGTTCTTACAGCTGCTCACTGTGTCAGAAACATGTAAGTACACATCACATATTTCCTTATATGCTATTTTGTGTTATATTTAGCTTGTTAAGATGCTTACAGAAAACGATAACATCTAGAATTTTTATGTATTTATCTTGTCTTAATATTTTGTCTCTGTTATCTCAGAAAATTATCTCACTATATTAGTTGAATTTTATCTGTTATTAATACTTTAGATGTGTGATTACATATAAACCTCAATTCCCTTTTTATGGTTCTCTATTGTCTACAAAGAAGGAAATAAACCCCAAATCAATATTTCTAAATATATGTTTCCTCCATAATCAATTGTAATTAATATCTACCTACCATACAGGAATCCTGAAGATGCTTTTGTGGTACTGGGCCTTGGACATCCAGGAACACCTCTCAGAGTTGTGAAAGTGATTGGTATTTTACTGCATGAAAGATTCCGGTTAGTGGGTCAGGCTGCACGACATGATCTAGCTCTGGTGCTTCTTCAAGAAACTCAGAGTTCTGTTCACATAGTGGCCCCTTTAGGCAACATGAAGAACCTAAACACATCGGAATGCTGGCTTTCTGGACCACAAATTCTTAAACAAGGTTAGTGGCACCAATTTTTACACTTATTACGAGAGGTTAAATTTTATTTTAAATAAATACCAAGGTTTACATTACAATTAAGGAATAACGGTAACTAGAGTTTTATATATATATATATATATATATATATATATATATATATATATAAAATTAAAACATAGTCACAGTTGTATTATTAAATAAGGTAATATGGATAAAAGTTATTATATCAGCTTTCAAAGAAAAGATAATGGATATATTTATTAATTAATATTATATTTCCTTTGCACTCTAGTTGCTTTTTATATTTTATCTATTTTCCTAGGTGATGTAGTTGAAAATCCAGAAATGCTACAGATACAAGTCATGGGAGCTTCAAACTGTGCCTATCTCTATCCTGACATGGGAAGTTCCACTCTTTGCTACATTGCACAGGCCAGGGGTCCTGAAATAAACATGGTAAACTGATCAGTTTTTTCTTACTTTCCTTTTCTTTAATCTGCCAAAAAATGGAAGTTTTGAATATATATATATATATATATATATATATATATATATATATATATTTGTTCACCAATAAGAAACATGTTTTAAATTAAAATACAGGAAATGTTCTTAATGGGAAATAACTCTGTTTAAATATGTATATTCAATATAGGCAATTCTTTTTCTATTTTTTGTTTGGTTTTTTTTATGTTTTTTTTTTCACGACAAGGTTTCTCTGTGTAATTTTATAAAACAAGCTGGCCTCAAAGTCATAGAGATTCACCTGCATCTTCCTAGTGAGTGCTTGGATTAAAGACATATGCCACCGCTTCAATTACTCTGTCTTCAAAGAATAGTGTGTTAATTCTATCCAAGTTATGCAGATATCTCCAAATATGACATAAGGGACTTTAAAATATTTGTTTTTATTTATATTCATTTATACTACTTCTACTCAGTTGTTCTTTTGTCCAATTTGAACAATTATCCAGGCAAATACTATGTTCTAATTTCTTTTAAGAAATAACTAATTATTAATCTTGTGCTCGCTTTATTAGATTCTGATGAGAGAATTACACACTTCCTTCTCTAATTCTTTCCCAGTCCATCCATTTCTACTTCGTTTACTTAAATGGGCAAGCATGTACTTGAAGGCTCAAATATTTTGGGTTTTTCCATGATATTTATGGAATGGATATGCAATGCATTGTTAATTTTCTAGATTAAAATTTACATGATGATATTTTGAACATATCCACTGCAATTTATGAAAACTATGTTCAAATTATCACTTTTCTTTTTTTATAACAACTGACATGTCTTTCATTTATTTGCTTTGCAGGAGTCAGTGAGTCCTGGAAGTGCTGTTATGTGCAGACCACTATCTGGAAATGGCAAATGGAGACAAATTGCTTTCACTAGCCTCAAGCATCTTGCTACCATAGTTAGCCCACACTTTTCCTGGATTTTATCAACAACAGCAAAGGCAGGTTATCCTTTAAATCAGGCCCTCATTCCTTGGGTAGAAAATCCTAAGTCTTCTAGCCTTGTTAAACATCCAACCACATTACTGCTCTCCACTGTAGTGGCTATCACAATAAGGAGGATTTTAATTTCATAGTATACTATCTACATCAAGTTACACATATTTGATGAACTAAGAGTTAATTGAATAGAAAAATATGCTGA